>JACGWO010000002.1:32728600-33328600 GCA_034509735.1 Sesamum alatum
TATCGATGGTGGGGATGAGCCCATGTGTACGCCTAACCTTTTAGAGTCCCAATCAAGATCAGGAAGGACTTTGAAACTTCAAGCCTTTCGATGCTCTTGAACTTTATAGATATGGCAAAAGCGCATAACCAACTAGAAGGCCGTGCAACATGACATCATAATAATCATTTGTTAGAAAGCCGCTCAATATGGTCATCTGAAATCACTGCCCGAACAAGGTCTGGCATCGTCCATTCGGGAGGTAATTCCCTCCCGCTTTGAAGAAGCCAGTGTGTGTATTCATTAGAGATTCTATCCAGTATCCCCTCAAAGTCAGGTGGAAGAGTTATTGCTTACTTCTAGGCTTTCGGGGTCTGGAGCAGTCTTAGGCATATTCGCAGCGCAGTCTTAGGACGGATTTTCTGTGCTAGCTGGTAATTCTATGCTAGCTCTTGCTGCTCCTCTCGGATGGGAGAGCAGTGGCTTAGTAATTATCC
The DNA here is from genome assembly GCA_034509735.1 of Sesamum alatum. Lineage (NCBI taxonomy): Eukaryota > Viridiplantae > Streptophyta > Magnoliopsida > Lamiales > Pedaliaceae > Sesamum > Sesamum alatum. The sequence continues at coordinate 32,729,077 of JACGWO010000002.1, forward strand.
AGGGCATAGATTTAGCAAAAAACGAAGGGTACTTGTGAAGAGAGTACTTGATTTGGTGAACTACTTAGTTGCTTTTACTGTGATAGTCAGAGAAGTATTTGCAGGAAATTAATTGTGTTGCGTCTTTTAAATTTTAAGGTAATTTATATTAACGCCCTTTAAAGTTAGACCTAATAACATAAACACATCATGTTCTTTGCAAAGTGATATGTACACTCCTTGAGGGGGTGTTAATTTATCTCAGGATTTGTCTGTAAAATTTTGTCCCTGAACAGAGAGTGTAATTGTAAATAAGTACAAATTCAAAAAATGTACTTATAATTTTATAAATAATAGGAATTGTTTATATAACAAAGATCTAATTTTGAGATATATTGATGTGATTTACCCTAAATTTCATGCTTTCTCCATATGAATAACTTCAACCTCAATTAAAAGACAAATGTAAAAAGATTCATTTGAAAAGGTGCAACATAGTATCGTTGTGTAGCCCATTTTCAGAACCGAAAAAATCGAAATTAATAATTTTTTTTGCCTCTTTTAGTATGTAGTACGATTTTTATCAAAAGTACCTCTCCAAAAAATGTACAATCAAAGTCAACAATTCAAGTTTAACATCATCCAAATAATTGCATTCTATTTCAAATAACAATTCCAGATTTCAAATTCAAGTTTAACACTACAATATTGAGTCATGAATATATCTATCATGAGACGTCAATTTTCAATTTTGAGAATCTTGAGAATCCGTCGATCCAACATCCAAGATCGAAGCTCCATCAACTTACTACTAAAAAATAAAACCACAAAAAAAAAAGAAATTATATGACAAACTATAAATAAAACTATAAAAGTGCATGAAAACAAATTCATAATCACGTGACATACGACATCATAATCCGATGATGGTTAACTCTGAGCCAACACTTGATACGGTATCTACAAGTATAAGATAAATCTTAAAAAATAAAATATTAAATAAAAGATATAATAAACTAAGTTTTGGAATAAATATTAAATTAAACTATACATTTTACAGTTATTTCGATTACGTCATAGTCCTCTTCAACTGGTTTCACTGAAGCGTAACATAGTCAATCTTGGCAACAAATTAAAGTTTGCGACCTCTAGTACTAAAAGCAAACTCCGACGCAATGGTAATGGTAGATATAGGCATGGCTAACACATCTCGTGTCAATCGTGCTAAGATGGAAAATATAGGAGCATGCACTTTCCATCATTCCTTGATATCAAAACTCGGAGAATCATCTGTCTCAATTTCTTCGTTTAGATTTGTAACCAGCTCTAATTTCTGCCTACGTCCAATCTCAAATAACATTTGTTCTTTTTCTTTCTCTTGTTATCTCTAACCTCCCTTCTTTCACTATCATCATAACCATCATGATCCTATCCTGGTTCACCGGACGAAGTGGTAGAAGAACGTGATGTTGTCGAAGAATATGCTTTGTTGTAATCTTCAAATACAACATATAAAGCAATTTTGGCCATACTCGCCCTCATCGCTGTTGTTTGTGGCTCATAAATTTTCTTGAAAATATATTGGAGATAAGAGAACTTATGCCGACGATCAAGCATAACAGGAACATACAACATCATGTTAATCTTATTGATATTACTCCAGTACTTATCAAATTTTGCCTTCATTTGTTGAACCATATCTACCAAACAATCATCATCACTCCTAAGCCTATCCTTCAACAAATTGTCAAAGTCACTTATTTCGTTCAAAAAAGTGTTAGATGTCACATACAAAGACCCAAAGACTCGATTGGTTAGCTCATAAAAGTGTCGCAACACCTTCACAAATTTTTCAACCATAACCCAATCATATTTCGTAGGCAACCCAATTCTACCATAAGGACCTTAAGAAATCACCACGAGAAAATCCGCACCATATATTTCATATCTTTCAAACAGGGCTTGAAATATGAGAGCAATCTCTAACATAGTATAAAAAGAATTTCATCTTGTAGGGACATCTAAATACAATGAGTTTTTGCTTTGAACCTTCTCCTCAACAGCATAATCGTTATTTTTTTTTGGTCCTAGCAGGTGATTTACGAACATATCTAACATAGTATAAACAGAATTCCATCTTGTAGGGACATCTTAATACAATAATTTTTTGCTTTGAACCTTCTCCAACAACATAATCCAACAACACGGTCAATGAATCATTCAATCCTTCAATTCATCCTTGACAATTAAATTGATAATATCAGCTACACATCTCATATGCAAATATTTTCCGTCAAGTATGGCAGTTCCCCAATTAACAAATCTTCTTCTCAAATAAGCAACGGTTGTATTGTTCGAAGAAGCATTGTTAACAGTTATAACAAACCCTTTATCAATCCCCCTATCAAATAAATATTTTTCAATCACCAATCGAACATCATCACCTTTATGTGTAGGACATGGGATGAAATTAAGAATCACCTAATGCATTTTCCAATCAGAATCAATGTAATGCACAGTCAAGTACATATAAGTGAGTTTTTGATTAGAAGTCCATGTGACTGTGGTCAATGACATTCTTTAATTATTGACATTTACACCTCTATTAATCCATTACACAACACAATGACACATTCATTAATTCATAATATTCATTACAAAAGTCAGCACTCAACATCCATTGATACTGTAATTAATACATACACAGTTAAAATTTACAAATAACAAACTTATACAACAGTACAATACTACAACACATTAATCCATTATAGTGATTACACAACAAATACAAAACTGAAAAGTAAAAACTCAATCTCTGTCTCTCTCTCGACTACATACATACAGTAAAGTGTAAACCCCAAAAATTACATACATACAGTAAACTCCATTCCAAGCAGCATTCTTTTCAAATTACTCCAAACCAAACCCCAAAATTCAAAAATTTCAAATACCAAACCAAAGACAAAACCCCAAATCGAAAATTTGAACCAAGTACCAACCTCCAATATTCGAAAATCAAACAAAAATCGCTGCCTCCGTCGATCTGTCAACCTCCGTCTCTCGGCTCCTTCGGCCCATCAGAATCGTCACCTCCCTCGTCTTGCCGTCGTCAGCTCTCGACTCTCACTTCTTTGTTCTCTCTTGAACTCTTCTCTCAATCTCTATTCTCTTTCTCTCTCTCGCTTCTAAGGTGAACTCTTCTCTCAATCCCTGTTCTCTCTCTCGATAGTCGATTCTAGGGTAGGTGGTGAACAGGTGAAGGAATAGGACTGAAGACCAGAAATTAGAATTTAGAAAAGAGTAAAGTTAAAAAATCTATTATATTATTATTAATATAATTTATTAAAAATACATATATTTATAATAAATAGTTTCAATTATTCGATTTGGTCCGGTTGACCGAACCGAAACACCGAACCGACCGAATAAACCAAAATCTATAAAAACTTAAAATCGAAAACCAAACAAAAAAAATGGTCCAGTTTTCGCTTCGAACTGTTTTTCAGTTCGACCAATTCTTCTCGGTCCAGTCAGTTCTTGCATACCCCTAATATAGATCAAGTCAATTTTTTTTTTTTTTTTTTTATATATGAATCAATAAACTAATATTATAATAAATTCATAAACTCACGCTAAGTGCGACAAAATATCCGTTAAAATAGACTCACATTAGGTGCGACAAACACCAACACATCTTGTGGAACTCGAAACTCATGACCTCAAACTTATTCGTAGGACCTCGACTTTAACTAGTAGGCTAAAACTTCATTGGTTGATCAAGTCAAGTTTGGATTGGTCATTGCAAAATTATATCATGTGTTTGTAATACCTACTGCTTTGTGGTGGGAATAATCTGTAAATAATAAAGCTGTAAAGAAAGTTATGAATGTTTCAAACTGCGAGAGTAGCGATGAGAAAAAATGATATATTAATGATGAAGAAAACCATCTCTAATATATAGAGATGAGACAAGAACCCTACCAAATATAATTACCCTACTAGATAAACATTTCATCACACATTTTCTGATATATATCTTCTAACACTCCATTTAAGTTGGAGCATATATATTAATCACGTCCAGCTTGTTACACAAGTTGTTAAATTGTTTTGTCCCTGAAGCTTTAGTGAAAAGATCTGTTCTCTGCTCTGGAAAAGAAGTGAATGACTACAATTACTTTTTTTTTTTTACCTACAAAGTGGAAATCAAGTTCGATGGGTTTTGTTCTCTCATGAAACACTGAATTATTAGCAATATGAATAATCATTTGATTATCACAATACATAGGCACAAGATCAGTTTATGTGAAACCCAATTCTCCCAGTAGATTCTTCAACCATAGTATCCCACTACCAGTGTGTGTCATGACCTTATATTCAGCATTCTCACTAGATCAAACAACTATTGTTTGTTTTTTAATGTGTCAAATCACTAGATTCCCGCAACATAGGCAATATCATTCTCAGCACCAGCATAGTCTGCATGAAAACAGACTTCTATTTTGATATATCCATGTCGTTCCAATAACAATCCTCTACTAAGGCTCCCTTAATGTATTTTAGAATCATAATATTGGCCTATAAATGAATAGGTCATGATTATTCCATGCACTGACTTAGGCGAACTGCAAAGTAGATATCAGCCCTAGCTACGTTTAAATAAATCAACTTCTTACAAGCTGTCTATATATCGCGTTATCTTCCAAATAATTACAATCATCGTTCCAAAAATCAAGACTCAAGTCCATAGGAGTGTGCACTAGTTTAGTAAAAAGCAGACTAGTTTCTTGAAATAGGTCACATGCATATTTTCTTTGGGACAAAGAAATCCCTTACTTGCTATAAACAACTTCAATACCCAAGAAGTATTGTGGTCGTTCAATTCTTAATGACAAAGTTATTTTATAAGTGTAACTTAGTGTCTTTTAAGCCTCCAACATTACTACTAGGAAGTCAAAATATTGTCAACATAGACTATTAGAATGATGGTGTTTGGATTGATGACGTACAAAGACTGAATGATTTGCCTAGCACCTTAAAAAAACCAAAGTCACTAATAACTCGATTACACTTATCAAACTATGCTCTAGGGCCTTGTTTGAATTCATAAATATAACTTTCTTGATTTTAAACACACACTGGTGATTCTCCCCCTGAGCAATATTCCCCGAAGGTTGCTAAAAGCATAGTTTCATGTACATCACTATACATGAATGTCATACAGAGGCCAATTGTGATTAACTACTAAGGAGAAAAAACACATGAATAGAATTCGAGTGACCAACGAGAGAGAATATTTCAAAATAGTCATCCCTGTACATCAAAGTAAGCACCCAACAACAAGCAACCACATCAACATTAGGCGGAGCCACAACAAGGTCCGATGTCTCTCCAGAAATAAGAGTTTGACATCTCTTCATCCATTTCCATCTTCCACTCATAATGTTAAAGCACCTCACATTACAATCTAGGAATTGACCTAGAGGAAAGAGAGAAAATAAAAGTATGACAAACAGGATTAAGTGAGGTAAAGGAAAGCAAGTTCGACAATGGTTGTGCAATGCAAGATCGTTACCTTTGTGAAGGGCGATAGAAAGATTATCAACACATGCAAGAGATGAGGAAGACTCGGGAGTTGTAGCGGGAGGGCAAGTGCTGTCATGTAACACCGCCTCCATAATCACATTCTATCTCATAAGTAATTCACATTTAATCCCGACCAGATAAGTAATCTTATATCAACATTCTATATAAACCTCAAGCGATTAGAGACTTCATCAAAATCTTGGTATGATATACTTCACTATAGCATACAAAAACGACAAACGTGGAGTTTTTAGCTGTTACAATACTTAAGATACCAATTCAATTAGAGTTTAATATTCTTGTAAATATGTAGCTAGAGCTCCCGACTCACGTTGACACTGCTGACCCACCTAATAAGATTGACAACTCGCCACGATCTAGCCAGATGAGTCATTGCAATCTATCTGCTAAAAAAGTATGTAGCAAAGTGTGAGTTGCCAACTCAATAAGTATAGCTAATTAGCTATATATATATATATATACATATAAGCACATATACAGAAGACCAATTTTCAGGCGATGACAACAATCAATCAATTAATATTCATTATGCAATTTTTACAATATCACAAAGTAATGAATACCAACATTCATGAAAAACCAATGCTAGAATCACCCATCAACCACAACATAATACACCCATGATTATGGTTTATTATCTTAAGGCCCTACTTAGCCTAACTAGAATATATTCAATGGTTTTGTTGGCTCTCATCACCTTAATCAATGGCATATAGTAGTCAGCACAGGATACCCATCGTATGTAATATCCCTACACTGGCCAAGTGTGTAGCAACATCAGCACAGGACACCATATCGAACATGGCACCCCTACACCACCTTAGTGTATAGTTGTTAGCACAGGATATTCCCACTACCTGGAATACCCTGCTACCTTTCTTGCCACGGTACCTAGCTGTATATTTCTTTCTCATGTCATATATCACATCATAAATCACATCGTCATGACATCACACTGCTCGTCATTAGTCACATCATCATAAACCATTGAATATGCCCCAAGTTAGGTAAGTCATCTCTTCATCTCAATTTACCATCTGCACATTAATGACTTCATAATTCAACTTAAATCAATAATCAAATAGAAGCATCTCAGAATCGTTCACGATAACTCCATCATTCATCTTCGTTCAACAACAAAATCAAAGTATATCACAATTATTTACCATGTATATTACACCGAACCATAACATAACACATAACAATAATTTTACAAGACAACCATATAATCCAGTTAAGCATATGATAATTTACGATCAAGATTACAAATAAGCATGCATCTTCATATGTATAGATCCAATTAACTTTACTTACCTCAATTCAACAACGATTTAGTTAGTAAAATGATATGTTCAACCTTGTACATTGTTATCGTATCTTATAATGAGTTATAAGACGTATAGTCAATATATCGATAATATTGTAATTCCTTAATAAAGAATTATATGATATCATACACTTCTCACTAATCTTTTAATATCTTATTCTACAAAATCCAGCTATTTATCCCATTTTCTTCTAAATACCACAGAATCAATTATCTTTCCATCAATATATATCTTGCTATATTAGAGTATGTGTTTATATTTTTAAGAATTTTCGTTACCGCCCCTTAACCGGTTAATCTTGCAAGCATGAACATTGCTCACTAATCAAATCATAGCTTTAATTATAATATCCCATTTTAAAACTGTTTTAGATTGATAAACTAGACATCCTGGGCTTTCCAATGGTATAAAACTTATATATTAAATTATACGAATAAATTTGTTAAAAATCCATCTTACTCCTTTACATGGTTTTCTCTGACAGAATGTCTATAGCAAATTATATATTCTCCCTAGACCAAAATACAATTGATACATGTATTATTTTTTCTTCAATTACTCTAATATGTCTCAACAAGAATCATACGAATTGGATTTGTATATCATAAGTTATTCATCTTTTAGCATAACTAAAGGACAAGCGGATCCGCCCGGGAGCGCGAGCGGAAGCGAGAAGGTGCAAATACATAAATATAAATCGCATAAATAAACGTAATAATCCCAAGGGGTGTATCCTTGGGTGCTCAACCGGGCGTTAAATGTAGGATGTATCAATCATAAAACGAATATTGAATATAGGGCATAGAAATGAAATAAACTAAGAAAGCGTATAAACCATTACCTTTGTAGTTTTCACGTGTGCCGCTACTTGCGTTGTTCCTCTCCGAAATGTCCAAGTTGAAATGTATGAACTCTCCAAAGGTGATCCACACCAGACCGGAAGAGATCCTCGTTCTCCTTGCTAGAAGAAAATGGGTCTAGAAGGACCTGGTTTAAGAAGATGAACACTATCAATTTAGTGTTCTTCTTAAACTCACTTTGTTCTTTCAAATTGATCCAAGATCAAATGAATAACACAAGTGTAGGGAGAGGGAGAGAGGCCGAAAGTTAGGAGGGAGAGAGTGTGATTTTTCTATTTCTTTTCCTAGAAAAGATGAATAATGAATCTTGTTACTTAGGTGTTAGTATATACTTATATATATATACATAATTAATGTGATTATTGGAATGTGTCTAGGTTCATCCAAGAATGTCTAGATACATCTCAATCAATCACCATCAATTCTTCAATTAAGCCTACCATCTCTTAAGGTATGATTAAATCATACCAAAAGGGAGAGGCTGAATTGAAGTTGATTTGTCTCTTACCAAAAGAGACAAGTCAACTACACCTAGCATCCAACATGGCCGATTTTTGCTCCCTCCAAGGTAGCAATTTTCGGCCATGCTTATTTAGGGAAGAAGCCCAACTTCTTCCTATTCCAAAAATGGAATTAACACACCTCTCGGGTCAAAATTTAACGGACCGGGTTCCACTGTAATCGAATTACAACGATCCCAAAATTAACTTCAAATTAATTTAATGTCCACTTAAATAATTCCCGTTGATCTTTTAATCTAATTAAAAGATCCGTCATCTCAACTTTCCATATTAATCGATAAATCCCGTTTACCGATTAAACGAGAGCCTGATACAATATCGGCCCGTCCATCCAATGGACAATCCCTTAAGTAATTCAATTACTTATTCATCCTTCGAAATTGACTCCAAGTCAATTTCTTCACCTTCTCGGTGATTTGTGTGTGACCCTTTAGGTTCACCCTCAACTAGACTTGGGCACGTGTCCCACAAGAGCCCTTTACCATGGGTGGCCGTCTAGCAACGGTCCATGGCACTAGAGACTATGTGAATGTTGGCGTGAACATTTAAGCGCCCATTCCGTACGGGTACGGTCCTTCCGTCTACCGTCTTTCGGCCTTAGTCTAGGGTATGGAATTGGGCATCGACTCCCATCCTTGACTAGGCATCTATGCTTAATACTCGAGACTACGCATGCCTCATTACATCGACACAGGAAACCATTTCCTGTTCGACCAACCACTGTGGCCACAGTTTTAAGCAGCATGAACGTGTCTCCGAGTCCATAGGAGATACCTCTGTCACATACTGACAGGGGACGAATCCTCTTCTTGGAACCCATCGTACTCGCTATACATTCTGATTGCACTGGACAAGGCTTATAATGATCATCTTACAGAATGATCACCTCTCGCTAGATCCAAGATACAACCGTACTGTGCACGTGACTGCTATGGTTTCTCAAGTTAGAGGACTACTCCCGTACTATCGAAACCGGGAAAATCCAATCATACCGACCAAGCCTCCAAGACATCCATATGATGATCCCCACAAGTTAGCCCAGTCGGCTCGACCCCGGTCGACCAACCCATCAAGATCGTGTAGGCTTCCCACGCCTGTCGCTGATGAAGCACGATACATGTCCAATGAACACGACTCCTTGATGCAAGTCTCTATAGGACTCTCGATGCCCTGTCTCGAAGTCCTCGACTTGGAATGTTTAAGACCCAACTCTTAATCAGTTGATTTGATGACCACCATCCAATGCGTGGGCCAACTGCACGAGTTGTTAATTGTGGTTTGTGGGCTTTGTTGCGATATATGTAAAACACCATTTTAGCATATGGAAAATGAGCGCAACAAAGAGAATACCAAAGTAATAAATACTCATTTTATTCATTACATAATATTACATTACATCAAGTTGTCAAATAGGTTATAAAATGCCAAACCTATTGGTTTTCTGGTCACCTATTCTAATAATCTCCCACTTGACCTAAAGCCAATCACCTATTGACCTCAAACCCATCTTATCCAGATTCTGAGTCTGGGCAACTTGCGACACGGGCTTAGTAACTGGATCTGCTATGTTTTCTGCGGAGCTGACTCGGTGCATCCGAGCGTCACTCCTACTAACCATCTCTCTGAGCAAATGGTAGCGTCTAAGAATATGCTTGGATCGGTGATGAGATCTCGGTTCATTTGCTTGCGCTATAGCCCCATTGTTATCATAGAAGATAACCACTGGCTCCGCGATGCTAGGCACTACACCCAGCTCTTGGATGTAGCTCTTCATCCAAACTGCCTCCTTAGCAGCTTTCGAAGCTGCTATGTATTCAGACTCTGTGGTGGAGTCGGCCGTGGTAGCCTGCTTGGAACTCTTCCGAGCAACCACGCAACTATTCAGTCTAAACGCAAAACCAGACTGAGACTTGGCATCATCATCATTCGACTGGAAGCTAGCGTCGCTATAGCCTTCCCGTATCAATTCTCCACCACCGTAGGTCAAGAACATGTCCTTAGTCCTTTTCAGGTACTTTAGGATAGTCTTGACCGCACTAGTGTGCCTCCCCGACACACGACTGATATCGACTAGTTACGCTCAAAGCGAAAGCAACATCAGGTCTAGTGCACTGTACAACGTACTGAATGCTGCCCACGGCTGAAGCATAGGGGATGTCCAACATCCGTTTAAGCTCCTCATCAGTCTTAGGAGACTGCTTCTTGGATGACTTAATTCCATGCCTCATAGGAAGGAATCATCGTTTTGAGTTCTCCAACTTGAATCTCTTCAAGAGTCTCTCAATGTACGAGGACTGGGCCATTCCTAACATCCTTCTATATCTATCCCTGTAGATCTTGATGCCAAGGATGTAGGATGCCTTGCCCATATCCTTCATGGAAAATTGTATCGACAACCAAGCTTTAGTGGTTCATAACATCTTAGCATCATTCCCAATGAGCAAGATGTCATCCACATAAAGCACCAGAAATGCAACTGAGCTCCCACTGATCTTCTTGTATACACAAGGATCAGACTCGTTCTTGATGAAATCATATTCCCATATGACTTCATCAAAACGTATGTTCCAGCTTTGGGAAGCTTGTTTGAGGCCATAGATGGACGTTTGGAGACGGCAGACCTTCTGCTCTTCTCCAATAGATGTGAAACCTTCCGGTTGATCCATATAGATCTCTTCCTCTACAAAACCGTGGAGGAAGGCGGTTTTCACGTCCATCTGCCATATTTCATAGTCATACCATGCTGCTACGGCAAGCAGTATCCGAATGGATTTAGCCATTGCAACAGGCGAGTAGGTTTTCTCAAAATCGACCCCGAGTCGCTGAGTGTAACCCTTCGCCACAAGCCTGGCTTTGAAGGTTGTAACCTTTCCATTACCTCCAAGCTTACGTTTGTAGACCCATTTACATCCTACGGGTTTTACCCCTTTGGGTGGGTCTACTAGGGTCCAAACCTGGTTTGTACCCATCGAGTCCATCTCAGATTTCATGGCCTCAAGCCATTTATCCGAATCGATGTCCGACATCATTTCTCCGTACGTCTTTGGATCATTATCGAACTAATCGGTCAGGCCCAGTAATCCATACCTATCAGGTGGTTGGGATACTCTGGCCGACTTACGGAGGACTGGAACATTATCATTGGAAACTACTGGCTTAGATGTCACTGCCGCCTCATGGGGTACCTCACTCGATTCCTCAAGGAGTGCCTCATCGCGTCGACTATTGGATGGAAAATCCTTTTTCAAGAACCGAGACAAAAACCTTTTGCTCAGATGGATCATAGATATAATACCCTGCATTTATTTCGGATACCCGATGAACCTGCATAAACTAGACCCTGAGTCCAGTTTATCTCCCACTAATCTCTTGACATATGCGGGGCAACCCCACACTTTCAAGTATTTGTAGGAGGAAGGCTTGCCATGCCATATCTCATATGGCGTCTGGGATATCTTCTTAGATGTTGCTAAATTCAAAACTTTGGCCGCTGTCTCAAGAGCGTATCCCCAGAAAGATAAGGGGAGTTCGGTAAAACTCATCATGGATCGGACCATGTCCAACAAGGTCCAATTCCTCCTTTCAGACACACCATTAAGTTGTGGTGTTCCAGGAGGGGTCCACTGAGAGAATTCCATTCTTTTTTAGATAATCAATAAACTCACCACTCAAATACTATCCACCTCGGTCCGACCGAAGGGTTTTGATATTTCGACCGATTTGGTTCTCTACTTCAAGTCTGTATTCCTTAAACCTTCTAAAGGCTTCAGACTTGTACCTCATCAGGTAAACATAACCATACTGTGAGTGATCATTGGTAAAGGTTATGAAGTACGAGTACCCACCTCTAGCCTGAGTATTTAGTGGGCCATATACGTCTGTATGGATCAAATCCAACATACCATTGGCTAGCGTACTTTGTCCAACAAAGGGCTTCTTGGTCATCTTTCCCATCAGACAAGATTCGCAGGTCGGTAGATTGTCCAAATCGTCTATTTCTAGACTCTTTGAGTCCACCAACCTTCTTATCCTATCTTTAGAAATATGACCTAACCTCGCATGCTAAATCTGTGCATTATCTTGATTATCATGTTTCTGTTTGTGTTCCGCAGTCATAATCCAATTAGACTGTTGAAGTATGTACATACCATTCACTAATGTACCAAGCAAATGAGAAACACCATCATTTATAATATAAAAACCATTTTTACTGATGGTGAAAGAATATCCCTCCTTATCAAGGACCGGGATTGAAACAATATTCTTAATCATGCTAGGTACATAGAAACAGTCGTTCAGTACAATCCTAACATGACTACTAATGGCTAACTCCATTGATCCTACGACTTCCGCAGCAACGGCTTGCCATCGCCTAGGCTCAGGATCATCTCATACTTGGTTAGCCTTCTGCTTCTTTGAAGTGCCTGCAAATCATTGCAAATGTGAGCACCACACCCGGTATCTAATACCCATGAAGCAGAATTAGTTATCATGTTTACTTAAACCACAAACATACCTAGGTTGGGAGGAGTTGTGCGCTTTCCTTCTTCTAATGCCCCTTTCCTTGGCAATGCATGTAGACATCATTTGCCTTGGACCGCTGAGAACCACAGGCCTTCCCTTTCCCTTTGCCCATCCCCACCGGGGCAACAGGGGCTCCTTGAGCGCGAGCAGGGGCCACAACCATCTTCCCGTTTCCCTTCTTCCTCTTTCAGTGTCCGACCCTCTTGCCATTCGCCTTGGAGGTGGAAGCCTCTCCTATCAATAACGCCGTCGCCGACTTGTAGGTTGTCGCCTCGTATTGGACCAGCATGTTAATCAACTCATGAATAGACTTCTCAAGTCCATTCATGCTGTAGTTTACAACAAACGGGTCATAGGACGGAGGAGGCGACTGGAGGATCACGTCAATGTACGTGTCATTGTTAAGACCAGTTTTAAGGTTCTCGAGTTTCTCCACTAGAGAGAGCATCTTAACCCCATGACTTTGTACAGACGATCCTTCAACAAGCTTGGTGCCAAAGAATGCTTTTGTGGCGGCATATCTAATATGCCTGTCCGGAACCGCATAAACCTCGTTCATGCGGAGCATTATGGCGGAGACGTTGTCCAGCCTCTCATATTGCTTCTGGATGTCGTTAGACATTGAAGCCAATATGATACTGCGTACTTTCCGGTTGTCCTCATGCCATTTCTCGAACGCCAAACATTTTTCTGGCGTAGACCTCTCCGCTAAGTCGCTCAGCGGCGGCTCGTCCAAGACGTAGCCTTGGTTCTCAAAACCGAGGACAATCCTTAGGTTTCTCAGCCAGTCTGAGTAGTTCGTTCCATTAAACTTATTAGTCTCAAGTATCGTGGTTAACGGATTCTTAGATTTATAAAAAATGTAAAGCAGAAATTAGCAGATGATGGTAATATTATTGTTCAAGTTGAAGACATGGTCTTTTAGTCTTTAACCCTCCCACTATTTATACGAAAGTCTACCAATCTTAAGTGGAGTTTTGGGAAACCAACTCCTAGTGGGCTTGGGATCCACAAGCGTAATCTCCATGCCCCGCTTTTACGATTCACACGAAGAAGACCTCATGGGAGATATCCAATATCATTATCATCCAATGAAATTCCCAAGATATTTTGCCTCACCTATTCGCATGATTCCCAGGACTCCAAGCGAACCATGTTACTCAGTGTTGGGCCCGACCCATCAACCAAATCATGCCTCAACTGTTACCCCCCACGACTCGTGAGACAGGAAAACAACGAGTGCAATCTCCTTGTTCACAACAATGGTGCAACTTTCCCCTACTCCAAGTGTGCAACGACTCATGAGACCACACTTGGGTAGTGGTAGCTTCCTCACCACATTGGTGTGGATGGAAGGCTAGGACTGATCAAAATACCATTTTGATCCAAGTCCGTTCTGGACCTAATATTTAATTTTGTCCAACCAAATGAGAGTTCGTTAAACGACCGAGACCTCATCACATTAAGTGTTTTAGCATGCATAAATATCCAATATTTAAAGCGTTTAAATAAATACGCCGCATGTAGAAAACATAGCATACCCCTGTTAGGATGATCACAAGCCCAACCTATGCGACCCACTGAGCCCGCAGTGAGTCTATGGTCTGTCTAGGGTGGCCCTATATTATTACAAAAATAACATACCCATTGTCATTCCAATGGGCCTTGTGACTCTTCTTGTTTCACGCATTGATGTTTCACCTTGGGTCTCCGACTCCATGGGCTTATTAAAGTATAAAACCTCACCAAACTCTATCTACTCTCATTATGAAAGAAAGTAATACATGGAAATTATACAAACAAGCCTTAACATCATGAGGCTCAAAAAACGGGAGATGATAGTCGCAAAACAAGAGGCGCGCAGGCCCCACCCAACAGAAACGTAAATAACATACATACATCCATACACAAGGTCTAAGGCTCTTGTGATCATCCCATGTTGATTCCATCAACGCATATAACACAATTTTTCCAAATAATCATGCTAAACCATGGATATTCAAAATATCCAAGTGACGTCCAACATCGCAAGGTACAAATATATAAATAATATGTAAAGTTCAAATTTCAAATTTAATAGACATTACATACAATGCATCCAATACATGTATTAATCCAAATTAATTAAGCAAATTTGATCTAAGGAAAAATTCAGTAATTCCAATATCGAATATGCAAAATTAATTCATTTTCAGAATAATGTGCAGAAAACCCAGAAAATCCAATTTTTCAGAAAACATCGAAAAATGGCACAAAACGGCCCAGCCGTTGTGCCAGCCGGCCGCCCGCACGCACAGGGCAATGCGCGCGCGCGGGCAGGTAGCTAGCCTCTGCGCCCTATGCAGCGCTGGCCTCGGCCAGCAGCCGCGTGCCTGTGAGTAGCACCTGCGCGCATGGCACGCGCGCGGGCCGCCCTTGCCAGCACGCACGCTGGCAGGCAAGCCGGCCAGGCTGCGCACAGGCGTGAGCCCGCGCGCGCCCGGCCGTGCGTCCGCCAGCTAATGACCGGCCGGCAGGGGCAGCAGCCACCCGCTGCTGTTGCTGTCCGTTTTAGATGCTTTTTTGACCTTTTATTTTCCGAACATAATTAATAATATAAACTGAAAATAAACATGCAATTTTTAAGATTCAATCTTAAATAAATTAAATGCATAATGTCCATCAAATTCAAACAAATGAACAATCATATTTATACACATATTCATACAATCATACATGCTTATATAATCGTAAAAGCAAGTAGATCATTCCAAGCACATAGATCTATGCCCTTTACATCGAATCGGGCTCTGATACCACTTGAAGGACAAGCGGATTCGCCCCGGAGAGTGAGCGGAAGCGAGAAGGTGCAAATACGCAAATTTAAATCACATAAATAAATGTAATAATCCCAACGGGTGTACCCTTGGGTGCTCAACCGGGCGTTCGATGTAGGATGTATCAATCATAAAATGAATATTGTATTAGAATAGGTGACCATGTAGCCAATCTTGGCAGGCGAATTGTAACCTATGTCTGAACAATTTCAAGGATTTGATAAATTATTAATGAATAAGAAGTGAAATTCATTTGGCATTTACTTTGTTTGTGTTCACTTTATCTGCTTTATACATATCTGTTCACTACGCAAACAAAGCCCACGGACTGAAAACGTATTTCGAGGACTGGGACTACGCTTGGAGGTAGGTCCATGAAATCAGTCCCCCTGAATTAGTCCGAAAATCTCCAAGTCAAGGAATCTTGAAAATGGATACCGAGATTCCCCTTGAGACTTGCACTAAGCATCTGCTGTCGTAACAAAGGTCGTCTGAGCAGTGTTAGTGGGTTAGCTTGCTAGGGAGCAGCTGACTGAGGTGACTCGCGGGAACCGTCTTACGGAGGACCTTGAGTAGGGTCGGCTAGGTATGACGTGTGTTCCCGGGTTCCAACAGTACAGGTCAAGTCCTTTGACTTGAGGAACTGTTGAGTTTACCTATATATCAGAGCTGTATCTTCGATATGGTGAGAGATTGCCAAGAAGCACTTGAGTAGTCATAAGCCATGTTTAGTGTAGCTCCGGTGTATAGAGTGACAGTAGTTTCCAAGAAAGGATCTGTCTCCTGTCAAAAGGTATTGACAGTTGAGTCTCACAAATGCTCTGTGTCTTGTCCCTAAAATCTATGGCCACAATGACTGAACAGAAGGGAAGGTTTCCCTTGTGGCGTTTAGTAAAAGAACAGACCGACACTTAGGTCCAAAATGGGTACCTGCATTTTCCGTGCCCTAGATCCTAAGTAGTGAGACCGAAGACGGAATGACAAGTTTACTGTTAGAGCCTAAATGTTCATCCCCGTATATTCATCTAGTCTCTAGTGCCACGAACCGTTGCTAGATGGCCACCTATGGTAACGGGCGGATTCTGGGAATCCGATCAAGTCTTGCTGAAAGGTGAACCTAAAGTGTCACACACAATCCGCACACAATAAAGTATTTATTGAGAATTAAATATTTGGAGAAATGGAATGATTAAATTGGATTTAATCGGGTCCTTAATTTTCTTGGAAATAATTAATTCCTTTTATTAGATAAAAGGGATTTATCTATAAATTAGATTTATTAGAAAATTAATTTAATGGGCTTAGAATAAATATTTATATTTAATATATTTATTTATTGCCCTTGGAATATTTAAATAGGATTTAAATATTCCATTAAATTAAATGGATGGTTGAGATTAAAAAGGACAGATGGATGGCTAGGATTAATTTGACTAGTTCAAATTACTACTTTGACTAGGACTTTGACTAGGTCAAAATCCTAGTCAAATTAGTCTTCCTGGAGTTGGAGTTTGAAGAGGATTAAACTCCTCCTCTCTATATATATTCCTAGCCCCTCACCTTAAGAGAGATGATGATTCTTCAACACACACACACACACACACACACACTAGAACTCGTGTGCCTCTCCCTCTCTCTCATCCGCCTCTCTCCTCTCTCTCTCCAAGAATTCTCTCTTGTTCTTTTGTGTTAACAATTGAAGAAAGGAGGTTTAATCCCGTTAAATAATAACGTGTGATTGATCTGTCCTCTTCAATAGAATACTTGTTCGTTCGCTAGCACGAAGTACAAGATACGCGGGCGGATTGCATGTCACGAATTAGAGGGTCTCACATACGAGATCTTGGAGCAAATCGGGGAACAACGCGAGTACCAGTTAGAAGAGAAAAACGACGAATCGATAGGTTCCAGTTTAAGTTTTCGTCCTCTCTTTTATTTTTACAAATCCTATGGCCTCCATGATTGCTATGTATGTTTATTTTAATTCATGAGATACACCGAACACCCGGGAATTTCAAGGGCACACCCCTTGAACGTGTTATTATTTTATACGTATTATGCATGTTTAAATTTTGCAATTGAAATTTATACCGCGCTTCCGCATTCGCTATTCTCGGAATGATCCACACGCCTACCCAAGGCTTTCATATTGAACATAGGGCATAGAAATGAAATAAACTACGAAAGCGTATAAACTGTTACCTTTGTAGTTTTTCACGTGTGCCACTACTTGCGTTGCTCCTCTCCGGAATGTCCACAA
The DNA here is from genome assembly GCA_034509735.1 of Sesamum alatum. Taxonomy (NCBI): domain Eukaryota; kingdom Viridiplantae; phylum Streptophyta; class Magnoliopsida; order Lamiales; family Pedaliaceae; genus Sesamum; species Sesamum alatum. Next base: position 32,746,972 of record JACGWO010000002.1, read on the forward strand.
AGTTCAAATGTATGAACTCTACAAAGGTGATCCACACCACACCGAAAGAGATCCTCGTTCTCCTTGCTAGAAGAAAATGGGTCTAGAAGGACTTGGTTTAAGAAGATGAACACTATCAATTTAGTGTTCTTCTTAAACTCACTTTGTTCTTTCAAATGATCCTAGATCAAAGGCTGGGCCTGCTGTCCTGCGCGCGCCGGCTGACTGCTGCCGGTGGCGGCAGTCGGTTGACGTCGTCATTTTTCTCGTTATTTTCAATATTTTAATTTTTTTTTGGATTAATTCTAAAAATTCGTTTTGTTTAAAATTTTGCTTATTTTCTAAGAACATTATTTCGGGAGGTTAAGTTTATTGGATTTGGAATCCCGGGGTAACTTACCTACAAATAATGAGGAAGGGTCTTCCTAAACGGGAAATATTATTGCCAACGGTTGTACCGTATTTTTCATACGTGGCGCATTTATTTTATCGAGAATTGATGTGATTGGTAATCATGGAATGTTAGCATATATTTATGTGATTGGATCATGTGTTTATGTGCGTTGAATGGAAAGGATGATCAGGAGCCCTAGACTGAATGTATGGTTTAATTTTATGTTTGGCCTATGTGCCTCTTTCTGCTTTCTCCTTCTCCCCTTCTAGTTGCCTTGGAATAATAAGGCATTCTTTCTCCCTCCTTATGTACTCCCCCTGGGTTTTTGCTGGGGTTTTTTTTTTTTAGATATGTAATGAGAGTAGAATAGGAGTGGGATTATTTTTATGTATTTGGTGGAGAAGAAGGAAGGTCCACATGGAGAGCCCAAAAAGGAGGATCCAAGGCGTTTCCATGAAGAGATGAAAGGGAAAAGAGACTAAGGCCCATCAGAATGATGATTGGGTTACTATTAATGTAATAGTGTAGGACCAACCCTAGACTGACCATAGATCCACTGCGGGCTCAATGGGTCGCATAGGATTCGGGCTCGTGATCATCCAACAGGGGCGTGCTAGGCTTTAATTTTGCATGTGGCTGTTATGATGGATGAATGGTTTTTATTTATCATATAACTGCTATGGGATGCAATTTATTTATTTACGCATTGTGGATAAATGTGTTTATATTTACATATGAGATCTCGGTCATTTACAACTCTCGCATTGGTTGGACCAATGTTCCAAATATTAGGCCCTAGACAAAGTGGACATGGACTCTAGGAGTTTGTCCATGCCTTCCCGTCCATGGCATAGTGAGGAAGCTAATTTAGGTCGATAGCGTGGTCTCACGAGTCATGGCACGTCTATCGTACTGAAAAGAAGCTACACTGTGTCATGAACGAAAAGTAGACCACTGTTACATGTCTCACGAGTTGTGAAGGTAGCAGTGGGTCTATGATTCGGTTGATTGGGTCGGGTCTGACGCCCGATTAGCATGATTCGCTTGGAGTCCTCGGGATCATGTGAAAAGGTGAGGCAATTATCTTGGGAATCTCGTGAAACGAGAATGGTATGCAATACCTCCCACAGGATTCTTCCCATGCGAATCGTAAAAGCGGGGTATGGGAAGATTCGCTGTGGATCCCAAGCCCACTAGGAAAAGGTTTCCCGAAAACAACATTTGAGAGTATCGTGTTTTCGTATAAATAGTGAGAGCATTAAATGACTAAAGACCAAGCATTTAATTATTTATCAAACTTTCGCCTTTTACATTCTGCTGATCGCGAACTCTGTTTTTTAAATATTGATTTAAAATGTCTATGAACCCACTATGAACCATACTTGAGACCAACAAATTCAATGGAACAAATTACAACGACTGGTTGCGCAATCTCAGGATAGTCCTGGATTACGAGAACCAAGGCTATGTCATGGACGAGCCTCTCCCTAGGACCTTACCGGAAGGATCCACGCCAGAAGAACGTGAGACGTCCGAGACTTGGCATAAGGACAATCAGAAGGAGAACCAAACCAACTGCAAAATTAAAGTCCTACAGTCAGACTGAGGCGGTGAATACCTTAGTACTGAGTTCCTTAATTATCTAAAAGAAAATGGTATAATATCTGAATGGACACCTCCCGGTGATACCGCAGTTGAATGGTATGTCTGAAAGGAGGAATCGAACCCTGTTGGACATGGTTCGATCCATGATGAGTTTTACCAAATTGCTCTTCTCCTTTTGGGGCTACGCATTGGAAACAACGGTGAAATTGTTAAACTTGGCGTCAACCAGTGTATTGACCCAAACACCATATGAAATATGGCACGGAAAGCCTGCATCCTACAACTACTTGAAAGTGTGGGGTAGCCCCGCATACGTCAAGAGGTTAGTGGGAGATAAGCTAGAATCTAGGTCTAGCTTATGCAGGTTCGTTGGATACCCTAAAGAAACTGCAGGTTATTACTTTTATGACCCCTTGGAACAAAAGGTATTTGTTTCAAAGAACGCAGTGTTCTTGGAACAAGGCTTTCCAGAGGATATCCAACCTGATGAACTGATCCTTGAGGAATCAAGTGATGGAAATCAGTCATCAGAGGTAGCCGCGGATTCCTCACTTGGAGGATTCAGGATAGATACCCGAAGGGCTGATCAACCTCGAGAAGTCTAGCATGCTAGGCATGAAGGACAGCCTCAAGAAAGGCCAGCCCCAGTACCTGAACCGCCAGCTCCTATACAGTCAGCGCCCACAGTCACCACTGACGTTCCCATTCTCCGTAGGTCAACTAGAGAGTCCAGACCTAGTGAGATATAGCTTTCTAAATACGACCGGTCTACTGGATAACGATCCTAAGACATACGGAGAAGCGATGTCTGACATCGACTCTGAGAAATGGCTTGAGGTCATGAAAATCGAAATGGACTCCATGAGCGAGAACCAAGTCTGGAGACTTGTAGACCCACTGAAAGGTGTTAAGCCAGTTGGCTGTAAGTGGGTCTATAAGCACAAACTTGGCGTTGATGGAGAAGTCACAACTTTTAAGGCTAGGCTAGTAGCTAAAGGGTACACTCAACGACCCGGGGTCGATTTTGAGGACACCTACTCGCCAGTAGCCATGGCTAAATCCATTCGGATCCTGCTCGCTATAGCAGCATGGTATGACTATGAGATATGGCAGATGGACGTGAAAACGGCCTTCCTCAATGGTTTCGTTGAGGAAGAGATCTATATGGATCAGCCGAAGGGTTTCACAGTCACCGGAGAAGAACAGAAGGTCTGTCGTCTCCAGAAGTCCATCTATGGCCTCAAACAAGCATCCGGAAGTTGGAACATTCGCTTTGATGAAGTAATACGAGGTTATGACTTCATAAAAAACGAATCCGACCCTTGTGTATACAAGAAGGTCATTGGGAGCTCTATAGTGTTCCTAGTGCTTTATGTGGATGATATTCTACTCATAGGTAATGATGTAAGAATGTTAGGTGACAGAAAAGCATGGTTATCAACCCAGTTTTTTATGAAGGATTTGGGTGAAGCCTCCTACATTCTAGGCATCCAGATTGTCAGGAACAGATCTAAAAGGATGTTAGGGCTCACCCAAAACTCATATATGGAGAAAGTCCTGAAAAGATTTTGAATGGACAACTCCAAACGAGGATTCCTTCCCATGAGGCATGGGATCAAGTTATCTAAGAAACAGTCCCTGCAGACTGATGAGGAGCTTGAAAGGATGAAGGTCATCCCCTATGCTTCTGCCGTAGGAAGCATCCAATATGCGGTTCACTGCACCAGACCTGACATTGCTTACGCTTTGAGTGTAACAAGCAGAAATCAGTCTTGTGCAGGAAAGGCACATTGGAATGCTGTTAAGGGCATCCTTAAGTACTTGAGGAGGACTAAGGAAATATTTTTAGTCTATGGAAATGGAGAACTGATCCTGGAAGGCTTTAGCGATGCTAGCTTCCAGTCTGATGACGATGATGCCAAGTCCCAATCGGGTTATGTATTCAGGCTCCATGGAGGAGTAGTGGCTTGGAAAAGTTCCAAGCACGCAACCACTGCTGGTTCCACCACTGAGGCCGAATACATAGCAGCTTCAGAAGCTGCCAAGGAAGCGGTTTGGATGATAAACTACATCGAAGAGTTGGGTGTGGTGCCTAGCATCGCCAGGCCCGTTGTCATCTTTTGTGATAACAACGGAGCAATAGCGCAAGCAACGGAACCGAGATCTCATCACCGTTCCAAACACATTCTTAGACGCTACCATCTTCTAAGAGAAATGGTAGGAAGAGGTGACGTTCGGATGGATCGAGTCAACTCAGCAGACAACACAGCAGATCCGCTGATAAAGCCTATGTCGCAAAGCGCTCATACGCAACATCTTGAGAAGATTGGGATTAGACATATGGGCGATTGGCTTTAAGGTCAAGTGGGAGATTGTTAGAATAGGTGACCATGTAGTCAATCTTGGCAGGCGAATCGTAACCTATGTCTGAACAATTTCAAGGATTTGATAAATTATTAATGAATAAGAAGTGAAATTCATTTGGCATTTACTTTGTTTGTGTTCACCTTATCTGCTTTATACATATCTGTTCACTATGCAAACAAAGCCCACAGACTGAAAACGTATTTCGGGGACTGGGACTACGCTGGGAGGTAGGTCCATGAAATCAGTTCCGCCGAATCAGTCCGGAAATCTCCAAGTCAAGGAATCTCGAAAATGGGTACCGAGATTCCCCTTGAGACTTGCACTAAGCATCTGCTGTTGTATTTCATCGATAGGTGACGAAGGTCGTCTGAGCAGTATTAGTGGGTTAGCGTGCTAGGGAGCAGCTGATTGAGGTGACTCGCGGGAACCGTCTTACGGAGGACCTTGAGTAGGGTCGGCTAGGTATGGCGTGTGTTCCCGGTTCTAACAGTACAGGTCAAGTCCTTTGACTTGAGGAACTGCTGAGTTTACCTGTATATCAGGGCGGTATCTAAGATATGGTGAGAGATTGCCAAGAAGCACTTGAGTAGTCAGCCATGTCTAGTGCAGCTCCGGTGTACAGAGTGACAGTAGTTTCCAAACAAGGATCTGTCTCCTGTCAAAAGGTATTGACAGTTGAGTCTCACAAATGCTCTGTGTCTTGTCCCTAAAATCTGTGGCCACAGTGACTGAACAGAAGGGAAGGTTTCCCTTGCGGCGTTTAGTAAAGGACAGATCTACACTGAGGCCTAAAATGGGTACCTGCATTTTCCGTGCCCTAGACCCTAAGTAGTGAGACCGAAGACGGAAGGACAAGTGTACTGTTAGAGCCTAAATGCTCATCCCCGTATATTCACCTAGTCTCTAGTGTCATGGACCGTTGCTAGATGGCCACCCATGGTAACGGGCGGATTCTGGGAATCCGACCAAGTCTAGCTGAAAGGTGAACCTAAAGAGTCACACACAATCCGCACACAATAAAGTATTTGATTTAGAATTAAATATTTGGAGAAATGGAATGATTAAATTGGATTTAATCGGGCCCTTAATTTTCTTGGAAAGAATTAATTCCTTTTATTAGATAAAAAGAATTTATCTAATAAATTAGATTTATTAGAAAATTAATTTAATGGGCTTAGAATAAATATTTATATTTAATATATTTATTTATTTTCCTTGGAATATTTAAATAGTTTTAAATATTCCATTAAATTAAATGGATGGTTGAGATTAAAAAGAGAGATGGATGGCTAGGATTAATTTGACTAGGTCAAATCACTACTTTGACTAGGTCAAAATCCTAGTCAAATTAGTCTTCATAGAGTTGGAGTTTGAAGAGGATTAAACTCCTCCTCTATATATATTCCTAGCCCCTCACCTTAAGAGAGATGATGATTCTTCAACACACACACACACTAGAACTCGTGTCCCTCTCCCTCTCTCTCGTCTGCCTCTCTCCTATCTCTCTCCAAGAATTCTCTCTTGTTCTTTTGTGTTAGCAATTGAACAAAGGAGGATTGATCCCGTTAAATAATAACGTGTGATTGATCCGTCCTCTCCAATAGAATACTTGTTCGTTCGCTAGTACGAAGTACAGGATACGCGGGCGTATTGCGTGTCACGAATTAGAGGGTCTCACATACGAGATATTGGAGCAAATCGGGGAACAACGCGAGTACCGGTTAGAAGAGAAAAACGACGAATCGGTAAGTTCCGATTTAAGTTTTCATCCTCTCTTTTATTTACAAATCCTATGGCCTCCATGATTTCTATGCATGTTTATTTTAATTCATGAGATACACCGTGAAAGATTGTGTGGATCGGCCCGGGAGATTAACGCGAATAGCGTAAGCGCGAAATAGTGCGTAATAAAAATTACAAAGCATAATTAAATGGAATTTAAATCATGCATAACATACATAAACGAATCAAGGGGTGTGCCCTTGATTCTCCCGGGCGTTCGGTGTATCTCATGTTCAATAAAACACAACATGGAGGCCATAGAATTAGAAACGAAAACCATAATTAAAGAACCTACCCGGTTGTAGTTTTGTCTTCGTTCGGCTACATGTATTGTTCCCCGTTTTGCACCAAGATCTCAAGAAGAGACCCTCTAAATCATCTCACTCACTCCACCGGAAAGCAAACAACCCTTGTGCTAGCAAGAAATTATTTGGGGTGAAGAGACATCGATACACGCTATGAATTAACGCAATCAATGTCTCTTATGTTCTTAACTCGAAATAAAATCAAGAAGAACAAAGTACAATTCTTGGAGAGAAAAAGAGGGGTGGACGAAAATTTGAGGGAGAATTGACAGATGAGAGTTGTAGAGAATACTAGGTGTGAGTGTGTGTTTTTTTGAGTATTTATAGAAAATGGAATTTCCTATTCCTTCTCAAACTCTTCCAAAGAGACACACTTTGACTAGGATTTTGACCTAGTCAAATCCTAGTCAAATTAGGCTTTGATTAAGTCAAATTAATCATGGCCCTTCATCTCATCATTCTCTAGATCAAATCTTGTCCATCCATTTTGATGGGCTTTATGGAATGGGCCTATTTAATTCTAAATTAAATAATCACATGGACTTTATATTAAATCATATTTAATATACTAAGCTCATTAATTAATTAATGAAAAGGACTTATTTCATTCTAAATTAAATAGTTCCATGGACTTTATATTAAATCCTATTTAATATACCAAGCCCATTAATTAATTCCATAGAATGGGATTATTTAATTCTAAATTAAATAGTCCCATGAACTTTATATTAAATCCTATTTAATATACCAAGCCTACCAATTAATTCACCCTTTTAATCTAATTAAAAGGAAAGCCCATGCTTTATAAAATTCATAAATCTAATTTATGAACTCAAGCCTGATTATTCCAAATAATTCATCGAGGCTTGAATCTCCAAGAAGTATAATTTAATTCCATTAAATTAAACCTTCTCCCGGAATTAATTCCAAATTAATTCCCTTTCATTTGGTGTAGCGGGTGTGACTCTTTAGGTTCACCTTTCAGCTAGACTTGGACCTACTTTTTGTTATTTCATAACCAAAGTAGTCCGTTACCATGGGTGGCCATCTAGCAACGGTCCATGGCACTAGAGACTAGGTGAATTTATGGTGTGAACATTTAGGCTCTGAGTTATATGCAGGTGCGGTCCTACCGACGCTCGATACGTACGGGTACGGTCCTACTCTCGCCTGTCTCCCGGCCTTTAGTCTAGGGGTCGGTTCCCATTCTTGACCAGGCAACAATGCATAATGCTCGAGATAGGTTTAACTCGACGTAGGAAATCCTTTCCCACTACATCAAGTGCTATGGCCATAGACTTTGTGAGTCTAAACCATCTCCGAGCGCATAGGAGATCTTGTTGTCATATCCTTTGACAGGGGACAGATCCTATCTTGGAATTCACCGTTCTTACATACTCCGACTGCACTGGACAAGGCTTATGATGACCATGTGATATAATCGGTCAAATTTCACCAGATCCAAGATACAACCTTAGTATGTAGGGGACTGCCGTGATCCTCAAGTTCGAGGATTAATCCCGTACTATCGGAACCGGGAATACGAGTCATACCGACCAAGCCCGAGTGGGTTTCATATGACGATTCCCGCGAGTCACCTCAGTTGGCCGCTCCCCAGCAGGCCGACCCACTAACACTGCTTAGACGATCCTCGTCACCCGTCGATGAAACACGACAGCAGATGCTTAGTGCAAGTCTCAAATGGATTCTCGATGCCCTGTCTCGAGATTCCTTTGACTTGGAGTATTTCAGACTGATTCGGCGAAACTGATTTCATGAACCTACCTCCAAGCGTAGTTCCAATTTTCCGAAATGTTATTTCAGTCTGTGGGCGTTTGTTGTCACATCGTAACGATGCAAGCAGTAAGTACAACAAACTCATGCCTATGAATCCTTACTACATTCATTAACATAATATTACTTGTTCACAGATTGACGAATGGTTCTCAGAACAGCCAATACCATTGACTTTCTGGTCACCTATTCTAACAATCTCCCACTTGACCAATAAGTCAAATACCCACTTTGTTCAGAATCCTCTGAGTATGAGTAATCTACGATACTGACTAAGGTATTGTGAGTCCACTTATATTTTCTTGCGAAGCAATACGGTCTAACCGTGTTACCTCTATCCACCATTGCCTCCTAGAGATGGTGGTTGTCTAAGAATATTTTCGTGGATCTTGTGATGAGATCTCGTGCCAATACTCCCATAGTCAAGTTGCCTGCCATATAGGCGAACGTGGCTTGGTCGTGCTAGGCGCCACGTCCATCCTATGGACGCGGTCTTCATCAGTGACCACTATCCGATGCATTCGTCATTGGGCCTGACTGTGCATACCTTTGAGACTAACTGGTTTTCACTTATGCTCTGGAAGCTAGTATCGCTTTAGCCTTCCAAAACAACTCTCAACAGACGGTGCATTCAGGTACTAAGGATCGTTCTTGATTGTTGTCTTCAACCCCTCAGTGCATTACCGATTTGTGTTGAGCCATGCTAGAAGCACTCTCAACATCGGTTCCTATGCACCGAGTAAACATATCATATGTTTGCCTAGGGTTAAGACGTAGGGGATACTCAACATCCAAGCCTTCTCATTAGTCCACCGTGACTAAGTCTTGAATGGCTTGATGCTTTATGCATAGTATCCAAGTTTTCTCATCAGTCTTACCATGACTGAGTCTCGAACAACTTGTCCCTCTACATATTTGAGTTTTCTCATCAGTCTACCATGACTGAGTCTTTGAAAAGCTTAATTCATGATATGTATGTGGGAACCCTAAAATGTCATGGAGAATTTTTCGTGAGTTACAATTGTGTTTTAGTGATTCCTAATATCTTGAATTCATCCATGAATCAAGACATTATACACTTAAACTCGTGGAACACCATTTGTACTCCCACTAATCACCTACGTCGTTTAAGACCGAGTCATGCTCCGTATGCGCTCGTCAAAACGAATATTCCAGTTATGCGGTGTTTCAAACCTTGTTTGAATTTCCTAGCGGATTCTATGGCTCCTCTCCATAAATCCTACTACGATGTCCAACATCACGTTCCGCAGGTCATTTGGATTACTATCCAAATTTGACCGAACATATCCCGATCACTCGTACCTCTTACGACATTCGGGTTCGTTCTAAAGGGGACTTGGAATATGATCAATTTAAGAAATGCGATTCTAAGCAACGTTAGTATTATTCTGTCGTAAACTTGTACAAATTAGACACCGAGTCTAATTTGTCTCCCACTAGTCCCTTGACATATGTAGGATCCTTCTACATGCTCAAGGACTTTGTCGGGAAACAGGCTTGCCAAACCATGGCTCCTTGTGCGTGACTCCTAGCAAAGTGCCATGTTCCTTACGTTGGCAATTTTCGAGTCTACGTCTACACGGGCTAAGGTAATTGGGCGAAACTTCGATCAACCTCTGTCCAACGAGGCTTGATCGTTCCCTTTATCAGAGACCGTCATACTTGGCCTTTACAGGAAATGTTTCATTGAGAATTCCATTCTCAACTTGGATGCTCAAGAGCTCCCACTAAATACACGGCCTTTTCGATCCTATCGAAATAGGTTTAATTTTGCAACCATTTATGGTTCACCTCCTTAAATCTAATTCCCAAACCTCCTATGGGACCTTTAGACTTTTGAACCCTCTTATGGTCTTGTGTATTAGTAACCTACAGTTGTCTTATTCGCTCCCTTCCAATAGACTATTTGGCAAGCCTACTTTGTCCAACAAAGAGCTTTCGGACTTTCTTCATAAAAGACTTGTAAATTTAGTCGATTCAAATCATCTATTTTTAGATTCATTGAACTTTCCAATTTACTTATCTTTTAATAAGAAGAAACGTCCTAACTGTTGTAGATGCCAAATCTGTAAGTTGGTCTTGATTAATCCATTTAGATAATTTGAATTTTGAGTATCCATAAATCTTTTATGGGATGGTGTTCTAGGAATTTACGTGTAATTACTAGCAAACATGAATTAATATTCAATAATTTTGTTTGATCAAATATGTATGTAATAAAACCTTTGTCCAACAAAGAGACATACTTTTGATCATGCTAGGTTACGTAATTCCTATATTACCGTAACATGATCACGATTATGGGCCTAACAAGTCTCTAGTCCTTTTCATCAATGGACCTTGCCATTGTTGAATCCTAGAACTGTTCTTGGCTTTTAAGTCCTTATTCACTTTCTGCAAACCACCCGCAGATTAGTGATAGGAATGGTATCAAATACCAAAAAGTGATCATGTCAATACTCAATATCAAATTTTACCTACATTGGAGAGGGGTTTAGAATACTCCCCTTTCCAATGGCCCTCTTTAAGACAGTGAATGCTTACGTTCTTAGAAATCTTGAACTTGACTGCTTGAACCTTTTGCTCTTTCCTTTACCTCCACCTTGTGTTGTAAAGGAACAACACTTGAAGTGCTTTAATAGTTGATGTTACCTTACCCTTCTTCCTCTTTTAGCGTCTGGCACCCTTGCCTTTCGCTATGGAGGTTGAAGCCTCTCCTACTAGTACCGACGGTGCAGATTTTGCAATCGTTGCTTCGTACTAGACCAACATAATTACCAACCTATGAAGATCTTTTCTAAGCTCATTCATGTTGATAATTAATAGTTTGCAGGAGGGAGGAAGAGACTGAAGGATCATGTCAATGTACGTCTTCTTTTCAAGACTGACGTGGAGGTCTTTTGAGCTTCTCCACTAGGGATTGCATCATCACTCCATGTTCTTTGTACCGACATCCCTTCCGTCATCTTAGCTCCAAACATGCCTTCATTGCATTTTACCCCACATGCTGGTCCAAGACCATATAGACATGATGCAAACGAAGCATAGTTTGAGCCAACATCATTATATCCTACTTGCCGGTGGTCATCCTTCAACTTTTGAACGCCAAGCGTTGCCTTAGTTGTCGACCCCTCCGGCAAGGGCTGAGGAACGTCCTCATTCCGGTATGTGAGTTAAGGTTCTGGAAATCTAAGACCATCTTAAGATTTCACAGTCAATTCGTGTAATTGGTTCCCTTTTAATGAGCCTCTTAGTGATGTGTTTGGTGGATTCTTAGACATTCACAAATATATAAAACAGAAAATAATAAGTAGAATGAAGTAATATTTTGGTTAAGTCTCGGTCTTTAGTCCTTAACCTCTCCCACTATTTCTACGAAAACACGGCACTCTCAAACGTTGTTTTCGGGAATCCCTTCCTAGTGGGCTCGGGATCCAGAGTGATCTCCCCCATACCCCGCTTTTACGATTCGCATGGGAAAAGAACCTGTGGGAGGTATTCCATACCATTCTCGTTCCACGAGATTCCCAAGATAATTGCCTCACCCTTTCACGTGATCCCGAGGACTCCAAGCGAATCACGTTATTCGGGCGTTAGACCCGACCCAATCAACCGATTCATAGACTCACTGCTACCTCCACGACTCGTGAGACAGGTAACAGCAGTCTACTCATCGTTCATGACAAAGTGCAGCTTCTTTTAAGCACGATAGTCGTGCCACGACTCGTGAGACCACGCTATCGACCTAAAAGATCTTCCTCACTTTTGCCATGGATGGAAGGCTTGGATAGACTCCTAGAGTCCTAGTCCATTTATTAAGGGTCTATATTTAACTTGGTTTAACCAAGTGAGAGTTTTGATAGAACGAGACCTCATCACATATATTAAGTATTGCATTGCGTGCGTTATGGCAGAAATATTCTAAGCGTGAATGTAACCATACATAAAGCATATAGAATAATCATAAGCATATAATATGCATTGCATGCAAAATAAAGCCTAGCACGCCCCTGTAGGATGATCACAAGCCCAAACCTATGCGACCCACTGAGCCCGCAGTGGATCTATGGTCAATCTAAGGGTAGGCCCTATGCTATTACAAGTTTTAATAACCCATTACATGCAATGGGCCTTGTAAGTCCTCTTTATCTTCTTCGGCTCTCCATTGTGGGCCTACACCGGGATTCTTCTCCATGGATCCTCCGTAGGCCATCTGATGGCAACCTCCATGGGCCTCCAACACCTTGGGCTTGTCTTCTCTTGCAGCTTTTATTTACAAAAAAAAAATAAAATCTCACCACTAATTCTACTCTCATTACATCATAAAATAAGAAACCCCAATTAAACATTTGGGGGGAGTACATTAGGAGGGAGAGAGAAAGCCTTATTATTCCAAGACAACTAGAAGAGAGACAGAGAGGAAAATAAAGAGGCACACAGGCCACAACCCAACAAATAAATGTAAATAAACCATACATGCGGTCTAGGGGCTTTGTGATCATCCTTTGTCAAACCAATTAACGCAAATAGCCCAAATACATATCTCATGTAAAACATGTTATACCAACATCCATGATAATCCATACCATAAAATAAATGCAGAAACTACATGTAAAATATCCACACCAAATATTGGATAATAGTGCAACCTATGCACAACGATTTTTGTTGGAAAAACCTTTTCCATAATTAACAAGGCAATATTAATTCTATGAAATATGAAATCTCAACCAAAATTAAAATGCCTCAAGTTAATTAATTCAAAAAAATTCCAAGAATTATACAGAAAAATCAAATTTTCTGAAACACAAAAATCAACAATTCAAGAATATGCCCATTTATTCAAGAATTCCAAAATCCAACAATTTGTGCAATATCGATACATGTCAAGATCTACTCATACTCAAGCCATAAAATAACCATGATGTCCAACATCATAAAACGCAGAAATTATTGCGAAATTTCACATATGAATTTTGATCATTGGTGCAACCATTGCAAAAATTAAATCTTGTTAGGAAATCCTTTCCTCATCAACCAAGCAATATTTATTTTAGGAAATTCCAAATCTCAAAAAATAAATATTCTAAGTCAATGGGTTCAGAATAATGCATAAAATATCATAAAAATAATTCAGTAAAAACAGTTTTGAAAAACGAGCCAAAAACGGGAGAGAAACGAAAAAACGGCACAGCCGGCCGGCGAGGCGTGCGCGCGCGCGCACGCGCGCAGGCGCCCATGCCTGCGCGCGCGGCCGGCACAGCGCGCGCAGGCCCCTGCCTGCACGCGCGCCCGGCCGCGCCCCTGTGCGCGCGGCCAGCGTGCTGCTGCTGCCGGTTCGCCGTTTTTCACTCTTTTTCGACTTTTTCATGCTATTTTCTGAACCACAAGATAAATTCAACCCTAGAACATGTATTAACACATTCAAGAAAACCAAGATCCAAAATCCCATGCAAAATTAAACGCCAATAAATGTCTACGATAAACATGCTATAAACGTAAATTAAAACACGTTTATCATGCTTAAACGCACATAGCACATAGAATTCTAGGCCTATACACCGAACCGGGCTCTGATACCACTGAAAGATTGTGTGGATCGGCCCGGGAGATTAACGCGAATAGCGGAAGCGCGAAATAGTGCGTAATAAAAATTACAAAGCATAATTAAATGGAATTTAAATCATGTATAACATACATAAACGAATCAAGGGGTGTGCCCTTGATTCTTCCGAGTGTCCGGTGTATCTCATGTTCAATAAAACACAACATGGAGGCCATAGAATTAGAAACGAAAACCATAATTAAAGACCTACCCGGTTGTAGTTTTGTCTTCGTTCGGCTACATGCATTGTTCCCCGTTTTGCACCAAGATCTCAAGAAGAGACCCTCTAAATCATCTCACTCGCTCCACCGGAAAGCAAACAACCCTTGTGCTAGCAAGAAATTATTTGGGGTGAAGAGACATCGATACACGCTATGAATTAATGCAATCAATGTCTCTTATGTTCTTAACTTGAAATAAAATCAAGAAGAACAAAGTATAATTCTTGGAGAGAAAAAGAGGGGTGGACGAAAATTTGAGGGAGAATTGAGAGATGAGAGTTGTAGAGAATACTAGGTGTGAGTGTGTGTTTTTTGAGTATTTATAGAAGATGGAATTTCCTATTCCTTCTCAAACTCTTCCAAAGAGACACACTTTGACTAGGATTTTGACCTAGTCAAATCCTAGTCAAATTAGGCTTTGATTAAGTCAAATTAATCATGGCCCTTCATCTCATCATTCTCTAGATCAAATCTTGTCCATCCATTTTGATGGGCTTTATGGGATGGGCCTATTTAATTCTAAATTAAATAATCCCATGGACTTTATATTAAATCATATTTAATATACTAAGCCCATTAATTAATTAATGGAAAGGACTTATTTAATTCTAATTTAAATAGTCCCATGGACTTTATATTAAATCCTATTTAATATACCAAGCCCATTAATTAATTCCATAGAATGGGATTATTTAATTCTAAATTAAATAGTCCCATGGACTTTATATTAAATCCTATTTAATATACCAAGCCTACCAATTAATTTACCCTTTTAATCTAATTAAAAGGAAAGCCCATGCTTTATAAAATTCATAAATCTAATTTATGAATTCAAGCCCGATTATTTCAAATAATTCATCGAGGCTTGAATCTCCAAGAAGTATAATTTAATTCCATTAAATTAAACCTTATCCCGGAATTAATTCCAAATTAATTCCCTTTCATTTGGTGTAGCGGGTGTGACTCTTTAGGTTCACCTTTCAGCTAGACTTGGACCTACTTTTTGTTATTTCATAACCAAAGTAGTCCGTTACCATGGGTGGCCATCTAGCAACGGTCCATGGCACTAGAGACTAGGTAAATTTATGGTGTGAACATTTAGGCTCCGAGTTATACGCAGGTGCGGTCCTACCGACGCTCGATACGTACGGGTACGGTCCTACTCTCGCCTGTCTCCCGGCCTTTAGTCTAGGGGTCGGTTCCCATTCTTGACCAGGCAACAATGCATAATGCTCGAGATAGGTTTAAACTCGACGTAGGAAATCCTTTCCCACTACATCAAGTGCTATGGCCTTAGACTTTGTGAGTCTAAACCATCTCCGAGCGCATAGGAGATCTTGCTATCATATCCTTTGACAGGGGACAGATCCTATCTTGGAATTCACCGTTCTTACATACTCCAAGTGCACTGGACGAGGCTTATGATGACCATGTGATATAATCGGTCAAATTTCACCAGATCCAAGATACAACCTTAGTATGTAGGGGACTGCCGTGATCCTCAAGTCCGAGGACTAATCCCGTACTATCGGAACCGGGAATACGAGTCATACCGATCAAGCCCGAGTGGGTTCCATATGACAATTCCCGCGAGTCACCTCAGTCGGCCGCTCCCCAGCAGGCCGACCCACTAACACTGCTTAGACGATCCTCATCACCCGTCGATGAAACACGACAGCAGATGCTTAGTGCAAGTCTCAAATGGATTCTCGATGCCCTGTCTCGAGATTCCTTTGACTTGGAGTATTTTCAGACTGATTCGGTGAAACTGATTTTATGAACCTACCTCTAAGCGTAGTTCCAATTTTCCGAAATGTTATTTCAGTCTGTGGGCGTTTGTTGTCACATCGTAACGATGCAAGCAGTAAGTACAACAAACTCATGCCTATGAATCCTTACTACATTCATTAACATAATATTACTTGTTCACAGATTGACGAATGGTTCTCAGAACAGCCAATACCATTGACTTTCTGGTCACCTATTCTAACACACCGAACACCCGGGAATTTCAAGGGCACACCCCTTGAACGTGTTTTAATTTTATACGTATGATGCATGTTTAAATTTTGCAATTTAAATTTATATCGCGCTTCCGCATTCGCGCTATTCCCAGGACGATCCACACGCCTACCCAAGGCTTTCGTATTGAACATAGGGCATAGAAATGAAATAAACTACGAAAGCGTATAAACCGTTACCTTTGTAGTTTTTCACGTGTGCCTCTCCGGAATATCCACGAAGTTCAAACGTAAGAACTCTCCAAAGGTGATCCACACCACACCAAAAGAGATCCTCGTTCTCCTTGCTAGAAGTAAATGGGTCTAGAAGGACTTGGTTTAAGAAGATGAACACTATCAATTTAGTGTTCTTCTTAAACTCACTTTGTTCTTTCAAATGATCCTAGATCAAATGAAGAACACAAGTGTAGGGAGAGGGAGAGAGGCCGAAAGTTAGGAGGGAGAGAGTGTGATTTTTCTTCTTCTTTTCCTAGAAACGATGAATAATGAACTTGTTACTTAGGTGTTAGTATATACTCATATATATACATAATTAATGTGATTATTGGACTGTGTCTATGTTCATCCAAGGATGTCTAGATACATCTCAATCAATCACCATCAATTCTTCAATCAATCCTACCATCTCTCAAGGTATGATAAAATCATACCAAAAGGGAGAGGCTTGATTGGAGTTGATTTGTCTCTTACCAAAAGAGACAAGTCAACTACACCTAGCATCCAACATGGCCAATTTTTGCTCCCTCCAACGTAGCAATTTTCTGCCATGCTTATTTAGGGAAGAAGTCCAGCTTCTTCCTATTCAAAAAATTTAATTAACATACCTCTCGGGTCAAAATCTAACGGACCAGGTTCCACTGCAATCCAATTACAACGATCCCAAAATTAAATCCAATTTAATTTAATGTCCACTTAAATAATTCCCGTTGATCTTTTAATCCAATTAAAAGATCCAACATCTCAACTTTCCTTATTAATCGATAAATCCCATTTACCGATTAAACGAGGGCCCGATACAGTATCGGCCCGTCTATCCAATGGACAATTTCTTAAGTAATTCAATCACTTATTCATCCTCCAAAAATGACCCCAAGTCAATTTCTCCACCTTCTCGATGATTTGTGTGTGACTCTTTAGCTTCACCCTCAGCTAGACTTGGGCCCGTGTCCCACAAGGGCCCATTACCATGGATGGCCGTCTAGCAACGGTCCATGGCACCAGAGACTAGGTGAATGTTGGCGTGAACATTTAGGCACCGATTCCGTATGGGTACGGTCCTTCTATCTACCGTCTCCCGGCCTTAGTCTATGGTATGGAATTGGGCATCGACTCCCATCCTTGACTAGGCATCTATGCTTAATACTCGAGACAACGCATGCCTCATTGCATCGACACAGGAAACTATTTCCTGTTCGACCAACCACTGTGGCCATAGTTTTAAGCAGCATGAACGTGTCTCCGAGTGCATAAGAGACACATCTATCACATACTGACAGGGGACAAATCCTCTTATTGGAACCCACCGTCCTTGCTACACATTCTAACTACACTGGACAAGGCTTATAATGATCATCTTACAGAATGATCACCTCTCGCCAGATCCAAGATACAACCGTCCTGTGCACGTGACTGCCATAGTTCCTCAAGTCAGAGGACTATTCCCATACTATCGGAATCGGGAAAATTCAATCATACCGACCAAGCCTCCAAGGCTTCCATATGATGATCCCCGCGAGTCAGTCCAGTCGACTCGACCCTAGTCAACCTACCTATCAAGATCGTGTAGGCGTCCCACGCCTGTTGCCGATGAAACACAACACTCATCCAATTAACACGACTCTTGATGCAAGTCTCTATAGGACTCTTGATGCCCTGTCTCGAGGTCCTCGACTTGGAACATTTCAAACCCAACTCTTAATCAGTTGATTTCATGACCACCATCCAATGTGTGGCCCCAACTGCACGAGTTGTTAATCGTAGTCTATGAG
Organism: Sesamum alatum; assembly: GCA_034509735.1. Taxonomy (NCBI): domain Eukaryota; kingdom Viridiplantae; phylum Streptophyta; class Magnoliopsida; order Lamiales; family Pedaliaceae; genus Sesamum; species Sesamum alatum. The sequence goes on from JACGWO010000002.1 coordinate 32,765,054, forward strand.
CTTTGTTGCGATATATGTAAAACACCGTTTTAGCATATGAAAAATGAGTGCAACAAAAAGAATACCAAAGTAATGAATACTCATTTTATTCATTACATAATATTACATTACATTAAGTTGTCAAATAGGTTGCAAAATGCCAAACCTATTAGCTTTCTGGTCACCTATTCTAATAATAACATGTTTTATACTATCACAGATTCATGACCTCTGCTTTAAAATTCTATCAAAACTCATATACTCATTAAAATATTATTATACTTACATAATATAATCTCCTATGTGTCTAGTTTCAATTTACGAAAGAATCATACAAATTGAACCATTATAACTCAAGTTAAAAGGGTTTTAATACACCCAGTCTGGATTACCGTAGAAACAGGGCAACAAATTGTTCTTTCAGATATTAACCATTAAAATGAATGATTTAGCTTCTTCCCAAAACTAAAAAATTATAGAAGACATCATAAGATTTTCAAACATGCAAAAATCACTAAATTTGGACCGGTATAACTCAAGATTTTCTAGAAAATCAGAGATTGTTTGGATGGAGCTTACCCTATTACCATGTATCTAACTTAATTCATCCATTTCTTCCTTGTTCTACATAAATCTAAGCTCAAACTCGAAATAACATAGATTATAGATATATTTACTTGCCAATATATTTTTAGTAGGTTCTAGGTTTTGAGTTCTTGGTGATAAAAAGACATAATGAAATGACGAAAGCAAGTCTTATCTATTGCCTTGCTCTCACTCCATCGCCTCTCCCTTTTGTTTTATTAGTGTTTCTACAATCCTTTAAGTTGATATCTATCTATGCATGTATATATATATATATATGTGTGTGTGTGTGTGTTTTAGTGTGTATATGTATGTGTGAATATTATATATATATATATATATATTAGTGTCTGCACTTATTTGTCAATATTATATTGTAGTCAAATCTTAACAAAGATGATTCTTTTGTTTTGTAGTGTAGATATATATTGTTTATATGTATTTATAAGATAATATATCTCCTCCCTTTATCTTCACAAATTTTCTATCTAAACCCCATAACTTTTTATTACTTCGACTTTCAAATACCTCCAAGAATATATCTTATCAAATAATTCCCAGTTAAGCCCCAAATATCGTATAAATTATCACCTTATTTCCATAGTATTATGCTAATAAATGATAATCATGTATTAACAATTGAGGATGTTACAATTCTCCCCCCCTAATAAAAATTTCGTCCTCAAAATTTGATTATCTTACCCGTTCAAGGAAACAAGTAGGGGTACTTATCCTTCATATTTTTCTCAACTGTCTAAGTAGCTTCTTTTGAGAGTAATGACTCCACTTTACTTTCACCATTAATATCTACTTGTTTCTCAATTTCTTTATTGTAGTATCCAAATTTTCTATTGGCTCTTTTGTATAAGGTAGTTCTCTGAAATTTCTATCTTTGTTTAACACAAAATATGACTAGGATCAGAACGGTATCGCCGTATCATAGAAATATGCACACTGTGTACTCTTATAATTTTTGAAATGTATGTTTATAACGATCTTATCCTACTTCCTTTCAGGTATAGATATAGATTGAAACTTACCTCTTAATTCTTGATGTTCTACCCTCACTTATCGATTAGTTAAGCATTTAAACACAATTATGCTACATTATTTTTCATCATCCACCACCAATAGTAGGATCCTGAATTCTATTACATTTTTAACAGTTGCAGGACGTATCCCATATGGTGCATTGTGGCGTTCCCCGCACAACCACATTAGGTATACAAACTCGCCTCCATTCACCATCAGTCGTTATTGAAAAAATTGGGCATCTTACCTTTGTGTATTTTATTTAACATGATTAATAAGAAATATCCAATAGGACGGTAATAGCTCTGCCACTAAGTATTTCCACCACTATCAAACTTCGAGATATTCTTCCAAACACATAAAACCAACAAGTATGACACATTATCCAAGTATACTAATCTAGTACCATTGTATGATAATGATATTATATGCAACCAAATTTCATCTCTCATACCTGAAAACATATCAATGAACTAGGACTCTATTAGTTAGTTCTAAAATTATTATTTGTTTCCTTAAATCTCATCAATTAATTTCCCCAAAATTATCCTCCCTAAATTCAAATATCTCACGTATATATTGACATTATAAAATTTATAGAGCAACAACAATGTCACCTTGTCAATCAATAGTTAATACAAAAGTTTCGAATAATCTCTTAAGACATCCTAGTGATATTACTTATGTAACATTTAATCCATAACCATTAAATCCCACGACACCAATTACAACTCAAAATCACTAATGATAGTTAGTAGTATCTAAACTTTGTCAAATAATGAATACAACACTAGTTACATAAGTCCCTTTCCCTTTATAAAATATATTATGTCACCAAGATTCCTTATCAAATTGTGAATAAATATCGAACAAAAACTTTTAATATTGTCATAACCTAAAGAAAACCACCACAACAACATCAGTGATATAATTTCTCGGCTTAGTACTCCAATTATAGTAATTCTTTTACGGTCACCCAACAATTCATCACGTTTCAACACTAAACAAAACTAAAAATTCCAAATTAATTGAGGTTTGTAAACCTCTACTCTGATTCAATTGCTAACTTATACCTTAGGTCCAGAGATCTTATCCTTGTATAGCCAAGACAGTATATGACTTAAGTGGCAAAGTTGCTGACAAGTCCGCTACACGATCAACCTCTAACTTCACATTCATTGGTATCATTTTGAATAACAATATCATTTTATAAATTCCCAAATTAGCTATGGTGATTGAACTCTTCCTACTCAAGGCATCCACTATTGCTTTTGTCTTCCAACGATGATTATCGATAGTACAACCATAATTAGGAAAAAAAAAGTTTAGTCCACTAACTTTGTCCTCATTCAATTTTAGTCCATTAACTTTGATAGTTTTTAATTTTATACACTATGTTGCAAAAATGCGTCAATTAGGTTCTCCAATGGTCAAATTTTGCTTTTATAGCCGTAAAATAGCATGTGCATTGGACATGCTGCAAAATCTGGGAATTTTTTTATCTCATGTGGCACTATAATGACTTGGCACTTGATGTGGATATTTTTTTATCCCATGTGGCACTAAATATTTATTGATTATAAAAATTAATTATTATTTTATAAAAAAATACATAAAATTATTTTTTTTATTTATAAAATTATAAGTGAAAAATATATAAAATATTTTTTTATTTATAAAATTATAGAGAAAAGAATACATAAAATGTTAGTTTATAAAAAACTACATAAAATTATTTTTTTATTATAAAATTATAGATAAAAAGTACATAAAAAATTATTTTTGAAACATACACAATCTTATAGATAATTATAAATACTTATTTTATAAATAATTATAGATTATAAAAATAATTATAAGTTATAAAAATAAAATTGTTATTTTAACATACAATACCTAAAATATAAAAAACAAATTATAATTTTATAAATAGTTATCGGTTATGAAAATTAAAATTATTATCTATATAATATAATTTTTTTTTAAAAAAGAAAAAACTAACTAACACCTCCCCCCCCCCCCCCCAAACAACCCCTGCAACCTCCGCCCTTGCCCACCATTGAAGGGGAATGGGGAGACACTGCGGTGGCGGAGGTGGGCGGGGAGGGGGGTGTAGGGGATTAATTTTTTTAAAAGTTTATATGATAGAATAATTTTATTTTATAAATATATATATATATATATATTTTATATACAATTAAGCCACTACACTAAAAAAATACCACATCGACGCACACATAGTTTGAGTTGCCGGACGCTTCAACAATTAAATGCTACATCAGCAATTTTCGTTCATTCACCGAAAAATTGGCTCCAAAACCCTAAATCGGATGAAATTGACGTATTTTTATAACATAGTGTATAAAATTGAAAAATATCAAAGTTAGTGGACTAAAATTGAATGAGGACAAAGTTAGTGGACTAATTTTCTTTCCCTCATAATTATTTAACAATTCTGTCCATATGTTTTGCCTCAAGTTCAACTCTTTTTGTTTCAAAACATACCTTAAACTCTTATGGTCATTGAAAATATAATTTATTATTTTTTCCCAAACAAATAGTGCCTTCAAATATCAAATACATGTATCATTGTTGCTAACAACATGTCATGCACGGTATGATCTAACTCTTAGTCCTTAAGGTCCTTAACTAGGAAGATACATACACTATTACTTTTCTATTTTTCATTAGGAAAAATGCAATATACCCCCCTGTAAAAAATATATCAAATTACACCACTGTGTTTTAAAATTTGAAGCAATTTACCCCCTTAGAGGGGAGTGTGTAGTGCACTCGACCCTCTTGCGACTGGCCATGATTTTCATAAAAATAAAATATTATTTTTATATAATATTATATATATAATTTATTAATCATTACTTATTTATTACAAAGTATAAATAATATTATTTTATATAAAATATATAATCTTTTTTAATAAATACATATTTTATTAAAAAAATATAAAAACAAACTCCTGACCTTTGCCCCCCTCCCCCCCCTGCCCACAATTGCCCCATCCAGTCCACCGTCGTCGCCGATCGTCGTCCCTCCGACATCGCGTGTGCCACCACGTCAGCCTAGCCCCCGTCGTCGTCGCCTCCTCCCCGTCCCAGATCCCACATCAACGTGGCCCCCTCCACAAAACTAGGCGCCGCACCTACCCCTTTCACTCCCTTCGTCGTGCCTCCCTTCCCACTACAAACCAGTCGCCGTCGCATCCCCTTCCCCCGTCAAGTCCGCCGCCGCCCCTCACAAACTAGCCTCCGCCCCCCCTCCCCCCACCCCTCCTCAATACTAGTCCCTACTCCTCCCTTCCCCCGCCCCTTTCGCCCGTGGCTGCGCCTTCCTTCCCCCGTCCGGTTGCCGCTCCTCCCTTATCGTCTTTCTCTCTCTCCTTCTCTGTATATATATCACTACCAAAAAATGCAGCAATTGGGACGGTTTACTACGATTGTTCAAAAATCCGGTGCAAATTGGCACAGCCAATGGAAGTGTTGTGGTAAGGTAACACATTGCTGACCTTCCTTTCATATAATTGGACTCGAAACGTATAGGAACGACACAACCGTTCCTGGTTCTGTGCCAACCCGTGTTTGTCGAATAGTGAGCCAATATCCGTTCCAAAAAGGGAACATATATATTTTGGCATTCCATTTGGAACGCATAGGTGGAACTTGGAACGGTTCTTTGACCTAAGAACAGTACCAATCCTATCCGTGTTCCAAAGACCGCGACACATTGGAACGCATGGCTGATTGTTCTAAAATGTAGTGCTAAATGAGACCATTTTATACCTTATGTGAACAATGTAATGAAATGACCGTTCCAAATTGTGGGTCATATTAAAACGAAGTATGAGTGCCCACGGTCGTTCCAACATGTGTAACTGTTAGGAGCGGTCCATGTACATAATAGATTATGTATTCAGATTACCATTTCAAATATGCTCCAATGGATATATTTACTGGCTAGCTTACCATTTGTGATTCCGTTCCTGAGCTCGTTCCTAATGCTAAAGCAACGGCTATATTTCAACAGCTAGTTGAGGTGTTCCAAATAGTATTCCAGTGTCCGCTTCATTTTAATTGTTCGTCTTACTCTCTCTCCAGTTCATTTCTTCTAACTCCCTCTCTTGAATTTTTATACGTAAAATCGAAAATATCAACAATCTCCGCTAAATTTGCATTTATCTTTAAAGGTGTTTTGTTCAGGTAACAAGTTAAAACCGTTTAATTGTTGTGTATATATATATATATATATATAAATTTGTTCTGTTTATTTAATTACTGTTGTGAATTACTTGTGTACGTAGGACTAATCATGTTAAGATAGTTAAGGAGATGAATGCATGATCGAGATCTGCTGGGTGGGACACCGAAGTTTGAGGATGGTGTTACAGCAGTTCTAGAATGGGCCCAGTCTCACCGTGCATATATGGACGAGGGAAGATTAAGTGTCCATGCCTAAAGTGTAAAAACGAACGGAGAGGTAAATTTCGACTTGTGTATTAAAGGGTTTATGCCGGAGTATAATAATTGGACTTCGCTGTTAGAATAAGTGACCAGAAAGCCAATTAGATTGGCGGTTTTGGGTACTATTTAGCAATTTTTATTAAAGTAATATTGACTTGATGAGTATAGTAAGTATTCATCCATGACACTATGTGTTGGTTGTGGTTACTGATTACGTTAAACGGTGTCTTAACGTCACAACAAATGCCCACAAACCAATTGGATAACCCATGTAGTTGGGTTGCGCATTGGATGACAGCTATGAAACCAACTTCTGAGGGTTGGTTTAAAATGTTCCAAATCGAGGACCTTGAGGCAGGGCATCGAGGGTTCTATAGAGACTTGCACTAAGGATTGGATTCATAGGATGAGTGTCGTGTTTCATCGGCAATAGACGTTGGACATCTATGCAATATTAGTGGGTTAGTTGACAAGGGTGTCAGTGTTAGAATAGGTGACCATGTAAGCCAATTTTGGCGGGTATATGTAACCTATGTCTGGACAATTATAAGTGTTTTGATGAATCATTAATGAATAAAGAAGTGAATTTTCATTTGGCATTACTTTGTTTGTGTTCACTTACACCCATTTTTCTATATCTGTTCACTACGCAAACAAAGCCCACGGACTGAGCATCAATTTCAGGGACTGGGACTACGCTTGGAGGTAGGTCCATGAAATCAGTCTTCCCGAATCAGTCCGGAAATCTCCAAGTCAAGGAATCCCGAAAATGGGTACCGGGATTCCATTTGAGACTTGCACTAAGCATCTGCTGTCGTGTTTCATCGACGGGTGACGAGGATCGTCTAAGCAGTGTTAGTGGGTTAGCCTGCTAGGATGCAGCTGACTGAGGTGACTCGTGGGAACCGTCTTACGGAGGACCTTGAGTATGGTCTGCAAGGTATGACGAGTATTCCCGGTTCCAACGGTACAGGTCAAGTCCTTTGACTTGAGGAATTACTGAGTTTACCTGTACATCAGAACTGTATCTTAGATATGGTGAGAGATTGCCAGAATTCTCTTTGGTAGTCATAAGCCATGTCTAGTGCAGTCCTGGTGTGCAAAGTGACAGTAGTTTCCAAGAAAGGATCTGTCTCCTGTCAATAGGTTTTGACAGTTGAGTCTCATGTATGCTCTAGGTCTTGTCCCTAAAACTGTGGCCACAGTGACTGAACAGAAGGGAAGGTTTCCCTTGCGGCGTTTAGTGAGGACAGACCGACACTTAGGTCCAAGATGGGTACCTGCGTTATCCGTGCCCTAGACACTAAGTGATGAGACCGAAGACATAAGGACAAGCGTACTGTTAGAGCCTAAATGTTCATCCCTGAATATTTCACCTAGTCTCTAGTGCCATGGACCGTTGCTAGATGGCCACCCATGGTAACGGACGGATTCTAGGAATCCGACCAAGTCTAGCTGAATGGTGAACCTAAAGAGTCACACACTATCCACACACAATTAAATATTTAATTTGGAATTAAATATTGGAGTGAAGGAATGATTAAATTAGATTTAATCGGAACCTTTATTTTTTTCTTGGAGAAATAATTCTTTCTATTTGATAGAAGGAATTAAATTGATAAATTGGATTTATCAAAGGAATTCATTTAATGGGCTTAAATAATATTTATATTTATTTTAGCCTCTTGGAAATATTTAAATAGGTTTTAAATATTCCATTAAATTAAATTAAATCAACGGTTGAGATCAATGGGAGAGATGGATGGCTAGGATCGTTTTGACTAGGTCAAAACACTAGTTTGACTAGGACTTTGACTAGGTCAAAATCCTAGTCAAATTAGAGTTCTTAAAAGAGGAGTTTAAAGAGGATTAAAACTCCTCTTCTATATAAACCCCTAGCATCCTACAATTTACATGATGATGAATCTCCAACACACACACTACAACACACACACACGGATCTCTCCCTCTCATCTCTCGTTCGCCTCTCTCTCTCTCCAAAGAAAATTATTTTCTTGATTCTTTTGTTCTTGGAACATTAGAATCTTGATGAATCAATACCATTAATTGATAATGTGTTATTGATTCATCCACTCCAAAACTATACACTTGTTCGTTGCTATCACGACGTGCAAGATACGTGGGTGGATCGTGTGTCACGAATTAGAGGGTCTCAAGAACGAGATCTTGGTGCAAAACGGGGAACAACGCGTGTAGCCGTTGAAGACGAAAACGACAACGGGTAGGTCTCGTTTTAAATTTTCGTCCCTCTTTAATTTTCAACCCTATGGCCTCCATGATTTATTTTAATGTTATACGTTCATGAGATACACCGAATGCCCGGGAAATTTCAAAGGCACACCCTTTGAAACGTGTTTTAATTTAAAAGCATGTTTAAATTCCGTTTTAATTCTTTAATTATACCGCGCTTTCCGCATTCGCGCTTTTCCCGGGACGATCCACATAATCTTTCAGTGGTATCAGAGCCCGGTTCGGTGTATAGGCCTAGGGTTTATGTGCGTTTTAAGCATGAAACGTGTTTTGAGCATGTTTTAATTGAATCTTGATTTTCTTGATTATTAAAGCATGTTATTTTATTGCTTTTAATTCGTGTGAATTGCTGAATATTGGTATTTTCTGTTTTTCTTGGGAATCGGGATGGGAATTAATCTGAAAAACGAGAAAAACGTCACAGCCGGCCAGCCGGGAAGGCTGGCCGCGCGCAGCCGAGCGCTGCCGGCAGGGCAGACGCGCGCAGGCATGGGAAGCCTGCGCGCGCGCGCGCTGCCGGCCGCGCAAGGGCAGCGCGCAGCCGGGTTGGCTGCGCGCGGGCGTGCGCGCATGGAAACGCCTCCAGGCGCGCGCGCGGGCAGACAGAGGTGTCTGCGCGCGCGCGCCCGGCAGGCGCGCCCATGCGCGCGCGCGCGCAAGGCTGGCGGGCGGAGGAGCCCGCGCGCGGACGGGCACCAGGCGCGCCGCCAGGCGCGCGCGCACGCAGACGGAGGCGTCTGCGCGCGCGCGCCCGGCAGGCACGCCCAGTGCGCGTCTGCGCGCGCGCTCTGCGCGCGACGCAGGGACGCGGCCGGTGGCCAGCAGGCCAGCGCGCGCGCACAGGCAAAGGAGCCTGCGCGCGCGTCGGCCTGCCGGAACACCAGGCCGCGCAGCGCGCTGCCGGCCAGGCGCGCGCGCACGCAGGCAAGGGGCCTGCGCGCGCGCGCCCGGCCAGGCAGTGCCTGCGCGCGTAGGGGCGGCAGGCTGGGCCTGCTGCCCTGCGCGCACGGCCTGCCGGCTGCTGCCGGTGGCGGCGGCCGGCGGCTGCTGCAGCTAGGGTTTTTTTGAAACCCTAGCATTATTATTTTATTTTTAAATTTATTTTCAGTTTTAATTTTGAATTAATTCTGAAAATTCGTTTTTGGGTTCAATTTTTCCTAAATTCCTAAAGACATTATTTTAGGAGTAAAATAAATGGATTTGGAATCCCGGGGTTATTTTACTTAAAATAATGAGGAAAGGTTTTCCTAAAACGAGAAAAAATATTATTACCAATATTTTGTGTTTTATTTTTTTCACACGTTGCGCACATGTTCATTTATTTTCATCTTGGATTGATGTGATTGGAAATCATGTGTTGTTGGAATATTATGATTATGTGATTGGATCATGTAATTATGTGTGTTGGATGGAAATGGATGATCACGAGCCCTAGACCGAATGTATGGTTTAATTTACTGTTGGGCCTGTGTGCCTCTTTAACTGCTTTCTCCTTCTCTCTTTCTAGTGCCTTGGAATAATAAGGCTTTCTACCTCCCTCCTTATGTACTCCCCCCGGGGTTTCGCTGGGGTTTCTAATTTTTTTATATGTAATGAGAGTAGACTAGGAGTGAGGTTTCTATTTTTGTAATTGGTGGAGAAGAAGGAAGGACCACATGGAGAGCCCAGACCGGAGGTCCCTTGGCGTTTTCCATGAAGTGAAGAAAGAGAAAAAGAGACCAAGGCCCATCAGAATGATGATTGGGTTACTATTATTGTAATAGTATAGGACCAACCCTAGATTGACCATAGATCCACTGCGGGCTCAGTGGATCGCATAGGATTCGGGCTTGTGATCATCCAACAGGGGCGTGCTAGGCTTTAATTTTGCATGTGGTTATTATGATGGATGAATGGCTTTTATTTATCATATAACTGCTATGGATGGATTTTATTTATGCATTATGGATGAATGTATGGATATATTATGAGATCTCGGTCATTATTACTCTCACATTGGTTGGACCAATGTTAAAATATTAGACCCTAGATAAAGTGGACATGAACTCTAGGAGTTCGTCCATGCCTTCCAATCCGTGGCATAGTGAGGAAGCTGTTTTAGGTCAATAGCGTGGTCTCACGAGTCGTGGCACGTTATTGTACTTAAAAGAAGCTGCACTATGTCATGAACGAAAAATGGGCTGCTGCTACCTGTCTCACGAGTCGTGGGGTACTAGTGGGTCCATGGCTCGGTCGATTGGGTCGGGTCTAACGCCTAATTAGCATGATTCGCTTGGAGTCCTCGGGATCATGCAAAAGGGTGAGGCAATAATCTTGGGAATCTCGTGGAACGAGAATGGTATGGAATACCTCCCACAGGATCTTTTCCATGCGAATCGTAAAAGCGGGGTATGGGAAAAATCGCTGTGGATCCCAAGCCCACTAGGAAAGGATTTCCCGAAAACTACGTTTGAGAGTACCGTGTTTTCGTATAAATAGTGGGAGGATTAAATGACTAAAGACCAAGCATTTAATTATTTTTATGAAACCACCGTCTTTACTTTCTGCTGATCGCGCGTTGTTTTTTCAACATGTAGTTTTTAAAATGTCTAAGAACCCACTTTCAACCATTCTTGAGACAAACAAATTTAATGGAACCAACTACAACGACTGGTTGCGCAATCTCAGGATAGTCCTGGATTATGAGAACCAAGGCTACGTCATGGACGAGCCTCTCCCTAGGACCTTACCGGAAGGATCCACGCCAGAGGAACGTGAGACGTTCGAGACTTGGCATAAGGATAACCGGAAGGTTCGTAGCATCATACTTGCTTCGATGACCAATGAGATTCAGAAGCAATATGAAAGGCTAGACGATGTCCCTTCCATAATGGCTCGCCTTAAGGATTGCTATGCAGTCCCGGACCGGCATACTAGGTATGTCGCGACCAAGGCGTTCTTTGGAACTAAAATGACAGAAGGATCCTCTGTACAAGAACATGGGGTTAAAATGCTTACCCTAGTGGAAAAGCTCGAGGACCTAAAGGCAGGTCTCGATAACGAAACGTACATAGATGTGATCCTTCAGTCACTCCCACCCTCCTTTGATCAATTTATTGTCAACTACAACATGAATGCACTTGAGAAGGGTATTCATGAGTTGATCAATATGTTGGTGCAATACGAGGCAACGACTAAGAAGTCCACGCCTTCGGTATTGTTTGGAGGTGCTTCTGCTTCCAAGACGAAAGGCAAGGGCGCCGGACGTTGGAAAAGGAAGAAAGGGAAGGGAAAGGCAGTTATAGCAGCTACGAACATTCAGAGTGTTCCCATTGCCAAAGAGGGGAAAGGCAAAGGAAAGGGAAAGGTTGTCTCCAAGCAACAGTCGAAGGCATATGACATATGTATCAACTGCCATGAGAAAGGGCATTGGAAGAGAGAGTGCCCCAAACTCTTCTCAAACCAAGGTATATTTGTGATTGAGGTTAACATGGTCACTAATTCTGCCTCTTGGGTATTGGATACCGGCTGTGGAGCTCACATTTGCAATGATCTGCAGGTGTTGAAAAGAAGCAGAAAACTAAGTAGCGGGGACATGATCCTGAAGCTCGGAAATGGCAAGGCCATCTCGGCAGAAGCAGTAGGATCCGCCACTTTAGTTATTAGTGATACCATTAGCATAGAATTAGAGCAAGTTTATTTTGTACCCAGTATGATTAAAAACATCATTTCCATTCCATTGTTAGACAATAATGGTTATGAGTTTAAAATCAATAAAAATTGCTTTTATTTGATGAGGTGTGGAATTGCTCATCTACTTGGTACATTACATAATGGGCTCTATATCTTGCAACAAACGAATTTCGTTCTTAACGCTCAACACAAACGGAAATTAGATAATAACGGGAACGCACGTCTGTGGCACGCTAGGCTAGGTCACATATCCCAAGATAGGATGAAAAGGTTGGTAGACTCAAAGAACCTAGAGGTTGGGGACTTGAGTGATCTACCAACTTGTGAATCTTGTCTAAGAGGGAAAATGACCAAGAAGCCCTTTGTAGGACAAAGCAGGCTTGCCACAGGTCTGTTGGACTTGGTCCATACAGACGTGTGTGGACCACTAAGGACGCAGGCCCGAGGTGGGTTCTCCTACTTCATAACCTTCACCGATGATCATTCACGGTATGGTTATGTTTACCTGATGAGGTACAAGTCTGAAGCTCTTGAGAGGTTTAAAGAATTCAGACTTGAAGTGGAGAATCAAACCAACTGCAAAATTAAAGTCCTACGGTCAGACCGAGGCGGTGAATACCTTAGTGCCGAATTCCTAGATTATCTAAAGGAACATGGTATAATATCAGAATGGACACCTCCCGGAACACCACAGTTAAATGGCGTCTCTGAAAGGAGGAACCGAACCCTGTTGGACATGGTTCGTTCCATGATGAGTTTTACCAAATTGCCCCTATCGTTTTGGGGTTATGCATTAGAAACGGCAGCCAAGTTATTGAATTTGGCGCCTACTAGTGTAGTGACCCAAACGCCATATGAGATATGGCACGGCAAGCCTGCATCCTACAACTACTTGAAAGTGTGGGGTAGCCCCGCATACGTCAAGAGGTTAGTGGGAGATAAGCTAGAATCCAGGTCTAGCCTATGCAGGTTCGTTGGATACCCTAAAGAAACTGCGGGTTATTACTTTTATGACCCTTTGGAACAAAAGGTATTTGTTTCAAGGAATGCAGTATTCTTGGAGCAAGGCTTCCCGGAGGATATCCAACCTGATGAGCTGATCCTTGAGGAATCAAGTGATGGAACTCAGCCATCAGAAGCAGTCGCGGAAACCTCACCTAGAGGATTCAGGATAGACACTAGGAGGACTGACCTACCTAGAGAAGTCCAACATGCTAGGCATGAAGGACAACCTCAAGGCAGGCCAGCCCCGGCCCCTGAACCGCCGGCTCCGATACAGTCAGCGCCCACAGTTACCACTAACGTTCCCGTTCTCCGAAGGTCCACTAGAGAATCCAGACCTCCAGTGAGATATGGATTTCTAGGTGCGACCGATCTTCTGGATAACGATCCTAAGACATACGGGGAAGCGATGTCAGACATCGACTCTGGGAAATGGCTTGAGGCCATGAAAACCGAAATGGACTCCATGAGCGAGAACCAAGTTTGGAGACTTGTAGATCCACCGAAAGGTGTTAAGCCAGTGGGCTATAAGTGGGTCTACAAGCGCAAACTCGGCGTTGATGGAGAGGTCACTACCTTCAAGGCTAGGCTTGTAGCTAAGGGATACACTCAACGACCCGGGGTCGATTTTGAGGATACCTACTCGCCAGTAGCCATGGCTAAATCCATTCGGATCCTGCTTGCCATAGCAGCATGGTATGACTATGAAATATGGCAGATGGACGTGAAAACGGCCTTCCTCAACGGTTTCGTTGAAGAAGAGATCTATATGGATCAGCCGGAGGGTTTCACGGTCACTGGAGAAGAACAGAAGGTTTGTCGTCTCCAGAAGTCCATCTATGGCCTCAAACAAGCTTCCCGGAGTTGGAACATTCGATTTGATGAGGTAATACGGGGTTATGACTTCATCAAAAACGAATCCGACCCTTGTGTATACAAGAAGGTCAGTGGGAGCTCCATAGTGTTCCTAGTGCTTTACGTGGATGACATTCTGCTCATTGGAAATGACGTCAGAATGTTAGGAAACACAAAAGCATGGCTGTCAACCAAGTTTTCCATGAAGGACTTGGGTGAAGCATCCTACATCCTAGGCATCCAGATTGTCAGGGACAGATCTAAAAGGATGTTAGGGCTCACCCAAAACTCGTATATGGAGAAAGTCCTAAAGAGATATCGAATGGACAACTCCAAACGAGGGTTCCTTCCTATGAGGCATGGGATCAAGTTGTCCAAGAAACAGTCCCCGCAGACTGATGAGGAACTTGAAAAGATGAAAGTCATCCCCTATGCTTCTGCCGTAGGTAGCATCCAATATGCGATCCACTGCACCAGGCCTGACATTGCATACGCTTTGAGCGTGACTAGCAGATATCAGTCCTGTGCAGGAGAGGCACATTGGAATGCCGTTAAGGGCATCCTTAAGTACCTTAGGAGGACTAAGGAAATGTTCTTGGTCTATGGCAATGGAGAACTTATTCTGGAAGGCTTTAGCGACGCTAGCTTCCAGTCTGATGACGATGATGCCAAGTCTCAATCGGGGTATATATTCAAACTCAACGGAGGAGTAGTGGCTTGGAAAAGTTCCAAGCAAGCAACCACTGCTGACTCCACCACTGAGGCTGAATACATAGCAGCTTCAGAAGCTGCTAAGGAAGCGGTTTGGATGAGAAACTACATCCAAGAGTTGGGTGTGGTGCCTAGCATCGCCGAGCCCGTTGTCATCTTCTGTGATAACAACGGTGCAATAGCGCAAGCGAAGGAACCGAGATCTCACCACCGTTCCAAACACATTCTTAGACGCTACCATCTTCTTAGAGAAATGGTAGGAAGAGGTGACGTTCGGATGGACCGAGTCAACTCAGCAGACAACACAGCAGACCCGCTGACAAAGCCTATGTCGCAAAGTGCTCATACGCAACATCTTGAGAAGATGGGGATTAGGCATATGGGTGATTGGCTTTAAAGGTCAAGTGGGAGATTGTTAGAATAGGTGACCATGTAAGCCAATTTTGGCGGGTATATGTAACCTATGTCTGGACAATTATAAGTGTTTTGATGAATCATTAATGAATAAAGAAGTGAATTTTCATTTGGCATTACTTTGTTTGTGTTCACTTACACCCATTTTTCTATATCTGTTCACTACGCAAACAAAGCCCACGGACTGAGCATCAATTTCAGGGACTGGGACTACGCTTGGAGGTAGGTCCATGAAATCAGTCTTCCCGAATCAGTCCGGAAATCTCCAAGTCAAGGAATCCCGAAAATGGGTACCGGGATTCCATTTGAGACTTGCACTAAGCATCTGCTGTCGTGTTTCATCGACGGGTGACGAGGATCGTCTAAGCAGTGTTAGTGGGTTAGCCTGCTAGGATGCAGCTGACTGAGGTGACTCGTGGGAACCGTCTTACGGAGGACCTTGAGTATGGTCTGCAAGGTATGACGAGTATTCCCGGTTCCAACGGTACAGGTCAAGTCCTTTGACTTGAGGAATTACTGAGTTTACCTGTACATCAGAACTGTATCTTAGATATGGTGAGAGATTGCCAGAATTCTCTTTGGTAGTCATAAGCCATGTCTAGTGCAGTCCTGGTGTGCAAAGTGACAGTAGTTTCCAAGAAAGGATCTGTCTCCTGTCAATAGGTTTTGACAGTTGAGTCTCATGTATGCTCTAGGTCTTGTCCCTAAAACTGTGGCCACAGTGACTGAACAGAAGGGAAGGTTTCCCTTGCGGCGTTTAGTGAGGACAGACCGACACTTAGGTCCAAGATGGGTACCTGCGTTATCCGTGCCCTAGACACTAAGTGATGAGACCGAAGACAGAAGGACAAGCGTACTGTTAGAGCCTAAATGTTCATCCCTGAATATTTCACCTAGTCTCTAGTGCCATGGACCGTTGCTAGATGGCCACCCATGGTAACGGACGGATTCTAGGAATCCGACCAAGTCTAGCTGAATGGTGAACCTAAAGAGTCACACACTATCCACACACAATTAAATATTTAATTTGGAATTAAATATTGGAGTGAAGGAATGATTAAATTAGATTTAATCGGAACCTTTATTTTTTTCTTGGAGAAATAATTCTTTCTATTTGATAGAAGGAATTAAATTGATAAATTGGATTTATCAAAGGAATTCATTTAATGGGCTTAAATAATATTTATATTTATTTTAGCCTCTTGGAAATATTTAAATAGGTTTTAAATATTCCATTAAATTAAATTAAATCAACGGTTGAGATCAATGGGAGAGATGGATGGCTAGGATCGTTTTGACTAGGTCAAAACACTAGTTTGACTAGGACTTTGACTAGGTCAAAATCCTAGTCAAATTAGAGTTCTTAAAAGAGGAGTTTAAAGAGGATTAAAACTCCTCTTCTATATAAACCCCTAGCATCCTACAATTTACATGATGATGAATCTCCAACACACACACTACAACACACACACACGGATCTCTCCCTCTCATCTCTCGTTCGCCTCTCTCTCTCTCCAAAGAAAATTATTTTCTTGATTCTTTTGTTCTTGGAACATTAGAATCTTGATGAATCAATACCATTAATTGATAATGTGTTATTGATTCATCCACTCCAAAACTATACACTTGTTCGTTGCTATCACGACGTGCAAGATACGTGGGTGGATCGTGTGTCACGAATTAGAGGGTCTCAAGAACGAGATCTTGGTGCAAAACGGGGAACAACGCGTGTAGCCGTTGAAGACGAAAACGACAACGGGTAGGTCTCGTTTTAAATTTTCGTCCCTCTTTAATTTTCAACCCTATGGCCTCCATGATTTATTTTAATGTTATACGTTCATGAGATACACCGAATGCCCGGGAAATTTCAAAGGCACACCCTTTGAAACGTGTTTTAATTTAAAAGCATGTTTAAATTCCGTTTTAATTCTTTAATTATACCGCGCTTCCGCATTCGCGCTTTTCCCGGGACGATCCACATAATCTTTCAGTCAGCTGACGGAACTGACTCGCGGGAATTGTCACAGGGAAGTATTGGAGGCTTGGTCGGTATGACTGGAATACCCAGCTCCGATAGTACGAGATTAGTCCTCGTACTTGAGGAATCATGGCAGCCATATTCATATGAAGGCTGTATCCAGGATCTGGCAAGAGATGTCTGTATCTGGGATACGTTCATCATAAGCCTTATTCAGTGCAGTCGGAATATGTATTGAGGACGGTGGATTGCAAGATAGGATCAGTCACCTACAATATATGATAGTCGAGTCTCCTATGCCTCTGAGACGGTTTAAGCTCTTTAAGTTTGTGGCCACATCGATTGGTCGAGTAGGGAATGGTTTCATACGTTGATAAATAGAGCAAACGTGTCTCGAGTTATTAAGCATAATTGTCTAGTCCAGGATGGGAAACGACACCCAATTCCATGCCCTAGACATAGAGCGGGAGATGGATGATGGAAGGACCATACTCGTATGGAACTCGAGAGCCTAAACGTTCACGCCAACATGCACCAAGTCTCTAGTGCCACGGACTGTTGCTAGATGGCCACCCATGGTGATGGGCATTTTTCAGATTAATGGTTAATTGGAAACCAGTTAATTAAATTGGATTTAATTGACCAATTGTGTTGGACACAAGCCCTAGTCTAGCTGAGGGTGAACCTAATGAGTCACACACAAATCACTATGGAGTTGGTAGAATTAATTTGGAATTAATTCTAGAAGAAGTGAATTAATTTAATTGGACTAAATTAATTCAAGGAGAAAATAAATGATTGGGTCATTTATTGAGAAATCCATTTGATGGATGGTCCAACAATTAATTAATTGGATTAGTTAATTATTGGATTAAGAACCTTTAAATTAATTGGATTAATTTATCTGTTTTGGTTAATCGATTGGATCAATTAATTAATGTTTGAGCTTATGTTTATTTAATTGGATTAAATAAACTTTTGAATTTCAATAAGGTTTAAATATCATTGGATTAATTTGGAACCTATAGATCTTGGTTGGTCTTGATTGAATTTGATTAAATCAAAATCGGTTAAAATTGGTCCATGGTTTGAAGTCCAAGCTCTAGAGGTTGGAGCAAGTTGATGAGGAGCTTCAACACATATGAAGGCCACAATGGTTCATGGAGAGATAGTGTGCATGTGTGTGTAAGTTAGTGTTGGAGGTTAATTTTGGAGGTTGAATTTTGAATTCAATTTCCTACATACACAAAAGCAATGCACATAACTTGGATGGCATATACTTGCACGATTTTTCCAGCCTAAAACACTCAAAAATCTCTTCAAATTTTCTCATTTTTGTGTTCATACCTTATGGAGATGATTGAACTAAAAACATTTCAAAATGCTCTAAACAATAGTGTTGTTTTGAAAGTGTTTCTTCTTCATTTCTCTTTTTCTCTCTAGCAATAGATTAGAGTATTTCTCCATAGTGTGGTGTGGAGAATACTTAGAGGAGTTCTACATTGAATTCTCAAGTGAACGGAAGGAGAAACGGAAGGGAACAACGGACGTACCAGCTTATCGTGTTATGATCAAAGGTTGGTTTTCTTTACATTTTTATGTACCTTTGTTAATATCCTTTTAGCCACATGTCCAGCATTCTTCTCCTCTTTATTTATGCTCTTGACAAACAATGAACGCCCAGGAACTTGAAAGGGAACACCCTTTGAACCCGTTTAAATTATGCTTAAAATTCACACTTTTACACTTTCGTTGCGTTCCCTGGCTGTAACCAATTCTTTCAGTGGTATCAAAGCCCAGTGCGGTATTTTGGCTATAGAATTTACATGTTATTATGTGTTAAGAATGAAAAACATGTTTAAATTGCTTTTGGTAAGCATGATTTATGGCTTTCAAGCATGATAATATGTGTAGAAAATATGTGTTAATTTTGCTTTTGAAATTATGGATATCCATGCATTTTTTATAATTGGATCTTCCGTAAATGAATGTTTACGTGTAAGTTTTTTGTAGCAGAAATTTAAAAAAAAATTGGTGTAAAGCGGTGCCAGTCGCCAGGCACAGGCGCTTGCGGGCGGGCGCAAACGCGGGCGTCTGCTCGTGTGCGCTGCTGGGCACACGCGCTGCTGGCCGCACCAGCCGCTGAGCACGCGCGGTAGTCTGAGACGGCCGGGCGACAGCGCTGTTTTGTGTCGTTTTTTCTGCTTTTCAAGAAAATTGGATTTTCCTGATTTCTGCTAGTTTTATGATATTATTAATTTTGGTATATTTTAATTTTTAGTTAAATTGGATTTGTCTAAAATTATTTTATGCCTTGGATTATTTTGGAAATGGTTTCCAAACAAAAAAATGGTTTGTACGTTAGATGTATAGTTGATATCCATATTTTTAATTGCATTATTAATATGGTATTTTCTGCATTTTTATTATGTTTATGGTTTTAGATATTGGATATCTATGAATATATAAATGGGATGTATTTATTTGTTGGCATGTTTATATTTGATATAAATGTGCTTTGTTGTTGTTTATTTGATAAACAATAAGGATGACACTAGCCCTTTTTTGGCCTATGTATGGTTTATTTTTGTTGGGTGAGGCCTGCGTGCCTCTTTGTTTTTCCCTTCCCTCTATCATTTTTAGCCTTGTAATAATAATAGTTTCTTCCTCTCTTTTAATGTACTCCTCCCAACTTATGATTGGGGTTTCCTTTAAGTTGTAATGAGAGTAGATTAGGTTGTGAAAATTTATTTTAATTAATGTAAGCTTCTATGAAGATGAAGGCCCAAAAGCGGTCCGTTGGACGGAGCCCACGACGGAAGGCCCAAGAAGAACAAAGAAGGATTTACAAAGCTCCATTAGAATGATAATAGGATGTAAAATTGTAATAGTGTAGGCCTACCCAAGATTGGCCATAGATCCACTGCGGCCTCAGTGGATCAGTTAGGAACGAGATTGTGATCATCCTAACAGGGGCGTGCTAGGCTTATTTTTCATGTGCTTATGTTTTAATGCTTTGATGTATGATGTGTGTGGAATGCATCTATTTACATTGAATGTCTAAAACTTGAGCATGCAAAATACTAATAATTATGAGGTCTCGGTTTTACTAAACTATAACTCTCACTTGGATGGTCTAAGTAAATATTAGGCCCAAAATGGAATTAAAATCAAATGATTTGATTATTCCAAGCCTTCCATCCATAGCAATGTAGTGAGGAAGCTACTTTCACCCATTTGTGGTCTCACGAGTCGTGACACGTTTGGAATGAAGAAAGCTGCACTATTGTTGTGAACGAATGGAATATGCTCCTATTTACTTGTCTCACGAGTCGTGGGGGGCGATAGTTGAGATATTCATTTGGTTGATGGGTCGGGCCTAACGCTAAGTAACATGATTCGCTTGGAGTCCTTGGGATCATGTGAAGAGGCAAGGCAAAATATCTTGGTCATCTCATTGGATGAGAATGGTGTAGGTTACCTCCCACAAATTATTTTTTCATGTGAGTCATAAAAGCGGGGCATGGAGAATTGCATTTGTGGACTCCAAGCCCACTAGGAAATGGTTTCCCGAAAACCCCACTTGAGAGTGGTGGGCTTTTTGAAGAAATAGTGGGAGGGGTTAATGACTAAAGACCAAGTCTTAACTCGAATTCAATCTTATTATAATCTACTAAACTTCTGCTTTACATTTTGAATGTAGATGTCTAAGAACCAACTCGCTGTAATTCTTAAAACTAACAAATTTGACGGAACAAACTATAATGATTGGCTGCGAAATATGAGGATTGTGCTCGATTTCAAAAACCAGGCTTATGTTCTGGATAAGCCTCTTCCTCGGGTCTTGCCATAGGGGTCCTCGTCAGAAGAGCGTTTGACGTTCAATGACTAGCAGGAGGACAGCCGCAAGGTCCGCAGTGTCATACTAGCATCCATGACCAATGTGATCCAAAAATAGTATGATGATGTCAACTCGATAATGTTCCGCATGAAAGATGTTTATGCGGTACCTGACCGGCATATTAGATATGCTGCGACGAAGGTATTTTTTGGAGCTAAGATGACAAAAGGGTCGTCTGTACACTAGCATGGAGTGATGATGCTATCCCTGGTGGAGAAGCTCAAAGACCTCCGAGCTGATCTTGAAAAAGAGACGTACATCGACGTGATCCTTCAGTCTCTTCCTCCATCCTTTGACCCGTTTATCGTTAAGTATAACATGAATGGGCTTGAAAAAGACCTTCATGAGTTGATAAATATGTTGGTCCAATACGAGACAACCATTGAAAAGTCTGCGCCGTCTATATTGGTAGGGGAGGCTTCGACCTCAGAAGCGAAAGGCAAAGGGGCTGGACGCTGGAGGAGGAAGAAGAGTAAGACAGAATCAGCCGCTGCAAGCGTTCAGAGCACTCCTGTTGCCATGCTAGGCATGGGCAAAGGAAAGAGGAAGGCTGTTCGGCAGACAAGGATTGCAAAAGATGTTTGCATATATTGCCGTGAGAAGGGACATTGGAAGAGGGAGTTTCCTAAACTCCTCTCCAACCAAGGTACATTTTGATTTGAGCTTTAACATGATTACTATTCTGCTTCTTGGGTATTGGATACTAGCTGTAGAGCTCATACCTGCAAATGGTTTGCAGGTGATGGAAAGGAGTAGAAGGCTAAGACGGAGATGGTTCTAGGGAATGGTTGAGTTGTTGCCATATAAGCTATAGGACTAGTAAGGCTTAGCAATTAGTGATCATGTTAGGATAGAGTTGATGGGTCACAATTATGTAACCTAGTATGATCAAATTATGTTTTTCTATTGTTGGAAGATTAGGATTACATATTTTTGATCAATAAAAGTTTCTTTTATTTGACAAAGAATGGTTACTCTTGTCTGCTAGGTTGTTTGCATAATTGTTTCAATACTATCCCATAATTAGATTACGAATGCTCAAAACAAATGGTAAAATGGATAATTAAGAAAAACTCACAGATTTGGCATGCAAAGCTGGGTCACATTCCTCTAGATAGGATAAGGAGGTTAGTAGATTCAAGGAGTCTAGAAATAGACAATTTGAGCCTACTAGCTTGCAAGTCCTTCCGGAGCAGGAAGATGGCCGAGACGCTCTTTTGTAGGACAAAGTATGCTTGCTAGGGGTATGTTGGACTTGATCCAGACATCTGTGGGTCACTGAATACACAAGACCAGTAGAGAGTTCACAAGTCTAAGGGCCTTTGGAAGGCTCAGGGAATTAGATTTGAAGTGGGAACATAATTGGTTGCAAAATTAAAACTTCGATTGGATCGAGTGATGTGTATTTATGGAAGTTCTTGATGTATCTAAATGAGAATGGAATTGGCACTCATTAGAATCCTTCCTGAAGCGCCACAATTGAATGGCGCCTCTGATAAGGGAGGAATCAAACCTTGTTTGACATGGTTCGATCGATGTTTCACTAAACTACCTTGCCCTATCTAGGCGTGTTCTTAAGACAATAGCCAAGTTGTAAAACACGACACTTTTTAAAGATCATAGTCCAGACACCATATTGGATATGGCATGGCAAGCCTGTATCCTACAAAGTACTTGAGTATGTAGGATGGTCTTGCATACGTGAAGGGACTAGTGGGAGGCAAATTAGGTTTGCACAGGTTCATGTGTTGTCCTAAGGAAAATTGGATTTCAGAGAATAACCGGTGTGAGGAGTAGTTCCTTGAGGAATCAAGTAGAGCGACACCTCAGTACGATATAGCAAACATCATTGGAAATCACGTTAGCCAGCTGGATATATTCCAGTTCTCTTAGGGACGACCAGAATACCTTAGATACCTGAGAGGTACAGGTTTCTAGGTCGGTCTGGTCAATTGGATTACAATCCAAAAGACATACGGAAAAGCAATGTTGGATATTGGATTGAATCGATGGCTTGGAGCTGTATGATTAGACATGAAATTCGAACTAGGTTTGAAACTCCATGTAACTGGAATATTCATTTTGATGAGTTCATACGGGGTATGGCTCGATCAGTAATGAGCTTGAGGGTCAGTGGGAGTTTAGTTGTGTTCCTAGTGTTTAAAGTGTGTAACGTCTTATTCATTTGGAATGAATTTAAGATGTTAGGAAACACTAAAACACGAATGTTTTTCACGCAATTCTCCATTAAATGAATTGGATTCCTATATATAGGGTTAAGCTGTCAAAGACTCAGTCAGGGTTGACTGGTGAACAGGCTTAGATGTTTGGCATCTCCTACGTCTTTGCCGTAGGCAGCATAAATATGTGGTTTGGTGCATTGGACCTGATGTTGTGTATGCTTTGGACATAACGACGAAAATCGGGTGTGTACCAAGGAGTCAGTAGACTGCTGTTGAGAACAGTCTTTAATACCTGAATAAGGATTAAAGAAGTGTTCTGGATGCACGTTCTATGGAGAGTTGATTTTGGAAGGCTATAGCGTTACTAGCTTCCAGTATCATGTGAATAATATCTAGTCTCAGTATGAACATATATTCAGGCTTAATGGTAAACTGGTGGCTTGAAAAGGTTTCAAGATGGATACCACGACAGACCATGAAGTTAAATGTATAGCAACTTTAGAAGTTGCTCTGGAAAGTGGTTTGGATGAAAAATCACATCCAATGGTTGGGTGTGGTGCCTAGCACGGGCTAGCCAGTAGTTACGTTGGAGGATAATAACATGATTGTACTGCAAGCTATAGGACCAAGAACTCATCACTGATCCAGGAAAATTCTTAGACAGTACCATCTGCTTAGAGCAATGGTATGAACAGGTGATGTGTGGTTAGACCGCATCATCTTGGCAGAAATAAGGTAGACCCATGAGACCGAGCTGGATATCGCAGATTACTCATGCCCAGCTAAGACATGGGTGATTGGCTTTGGGTCAAGTGGGAGATTGTTAGAATAGGTGACCAGAAAGCCAAATGGATTAGGGGTTTTGGGTACTATTTAGCAATCTTTATTAAAGTAATATTGACTTGATGAGTATAGCAAGTATTCATCCGTGGCACTAATGAGTTTGTTGTGTTGACTGATTACGTTAAATGGTGTTTTAACGTCACAACAAATGCCCACAGACCAATTGGATAACCCATGTAGTTGGGCTATGCATTGGATGACATCTATGAAACCAACTTCTAAGGGTTGGTCTAAAATGTTCCAAGTCGAGGACATCGAGGTAGGGCATCAAGGGTCCTATAGAGACTTGCACTAATGATTGGATTCATTGGATGAGTGTTGTGTTTCATCAGCGATAGACGTTGGACGTCTATGCAATATTAGTGGGTTAGTTGACAAGGGTGTCAGCTGACTGAACTGACTCGCGAGATTCGTCATAGGGAAGCCTTGGAGGCTTGGTCGATATGACTGGAATACCCAGCTTCGATAGTACGAGATTAGTCCTCGGGCTTGAGGAATCATGGGGTTGGGCAAAAGATGTCCGTATCTGGGATACGTTCATCATAAGCCTTATTCAGTGCAGTCGGAATATGTATTGAGGATGGTGGATTCCGTGGTTTGAAGTCCAACCTCTAGAGGTTGGAGCAAGTTGAGGAGGAGCTTCAACTCCTCCACATATAACGGCCACAATGGTTCATGGAGAGATAGTGTGCATGTGTATGTAAGTTAGCCTTGGAGGTTAATTTTGGAGGTTGAATTTTGAATTCAATTTTGCTACATACACAAAAACAATGAACATAACTTGGATTTCATATACTTGCACGAATTTTCCAGCCTAAAACACTCAAAAATCTCGGTAAATTTTCTCCTTTTTGTGTTCATACCTTCTGGAAATGATTGAACTAAAAATATTCCAAAAGGCACTAAACAATAGTGTTTCTTCTTCATTTCTTTTTTTCTATCTAGCAATAGATTAGAGTATTTCTCCATAGTGTGGTGTGGACAATACTTAGAGGAGTTCTACATTGAATTCTCAAGTGAACGAAAGGAGAAATGGAAAGGGAACAACGCACATACCGGTTTATCGTGTTATGATCAAAGGTTGGTTTTCTTTACGTTTTCATATACCTTAGCTTATATCCTTTTAGCCACATGTCCAGGATTCTTCTCCTCTTTATTTATGCTCTTGACAAACACCGAATGCCCGGGAACTTCAAAGGGAACACCCCTTTGAACCCATTTAAATTATGCTTCAAATTCATGTTTTTACGCTTTCGTTGGTTCCCATGCCGTACCCGATTCTTTCATTCGCATGGTGAGGAGAGGGTGTAGGAATACTTTGATGCATTAATCGCGCCCCCTGTTCAGCAACAGCAAACACCAGCCATTCAGGAGGAGGGTAGTTCGCATTGGGTTGATGCGGCTCAGATGGATTGGGCGTAGAGGATGGTATTCGATGATGTCGGGCCGTCTTTCTGGTCTTCTTATAACCAGGAACTACCGGCTGATGATGGTACTGGGATTGTCCTTCTGATGTCGGGCCTGTTCATATTACAGTGAGGGGCCCTATGATTATGTGTCTGGGTTGTCAGACCATTTTTTTATGTAGTTCATGCTGCCGACCAACCATTATGGAACGGCTGCACTCAATTTTAGTTGGCATCAATTGTTAGTGAATATAAAAGCTGAAGGAGGTTTTTCTGAGCGTACATATGATCAATTGTACCAGTGGGTTGATCATATAATGCCTCGCGATCACAATTTTACCCCTAATTATTACAGTACAAAGAAATTGATAAGAGACTTGGATTTACAAGTTGAGAAGATTGATGTGTGTAAAAATGGCTGCATGTTGTACAAGAAGGACGACATTGATCTGGAATATTGCATGCTTTGTGGAGACGCTAGGTATAAGCCCACCAGGGACAGAAATCCTAGATGCAAGAGGTCCCCGTATGCCATTTTTAGGTACCTATCGCTTACCCCAGAGGTTGTATACGTCGGAGGCCACTGCGTAGCACATGACGTAGCATGCCAGTCATCAGATGGAGGAGGGATTCATGTGTCATCCGTCCAATGCAGAGACTTGGAAGCATTTCGATTGGACATATCCCAATTTTGCAGCTGAGCCCCGAAATGTTAAACTAGGGTTGTGCATGGATGGGTTTGCACCGCAAAACAGTATGGTAAAACTTACTCATGTTGGTCCGTGATACTTACATCGTACAATCTCCCACCGAGACTGTGCATGAAGTCTGAGTATATGTTCCTAACGATGGTGATCCCTGACCTATCCAATCCTAAACGTCTTATCAATGTCTACCTGGAGCCATTGATCGAAGAGTTGCAAAATTTATGGTATGTGGGTGTACGTATGTATGACAATGCGACAAACAGCGCATTCATGATGCGGGCCGCATTGATGTGGACAGTGAACGACCTACTCGCGTATGAGATGCCATTTGGATGAAGTACCGCCGGTTTTATGGGGTGTCCAGTTTGTATGAAGTGAAAGAAATCGGTGGATCGTCCCGGGAATTGCGCGAATGCGGAAGCGCGATATAAAATAACATACAAAAAATTAAAGCATGCTTTTAATAATAAAGAACATGCTCAAGGGTGTACCCTTGAGATTCCCGGGTGTTCGGTGTATCTAATGATTAAACAACATGTAAAGAAATCATGGAGGCCATAGAGTTGAAAATAAAGAGAGACGAAAAACAAAACGAGACCTATCTGTTGTCGTTTTTGTCTTCAACGGCTACACGCGTTGTTCCCCGTTTTGCACCGAGATCTCGTTCTTGAGACCCTCCAAATCGTGACACATGATCCACCCACGTATCTTGCACGTCGTGCTAGCAACGAACAAGTGTATATTTTGGAGTGGATGAATCAACAACACGTTATCAATTAACGGTATTGATTCATCTAAGTTCTAATGTTCCAAGAACAAAAGAACTAGAAAATATTTTTCTTGGAGAGTGGAGAGAGAGAGGGCGGACGAGAGAGAGGGGAGAGAGGCCAAAATTATGTGTGTGTTGTGTGTGTGTTGAAATTTCATCATCATCCAAAAAGTTGGAAGCTAGAGGTATTTATAGAGGAGGAGTTTAATCCTCTTTAAACTCCTACTCTAAGAACTCTAATTTGTCTAGGACTTTGACCTAGTCAAAGTCCTAGTCAAACTAGTGTTTGACCAAGTCAAACAAATCCTAGCCTTCCATCTCCCCTTTCCATCTCAACCGTTGATTTTAATTTAATGGAATATTTAAATCCCAATAAATATTCCAAAAGGCTAAAAATAAATATAATATATAAATATTAATATTTATTCTAAGCCCATTAAATCAACCCTTTAATAAATCCTATTTATTAATTTAATTCCCTTTATCAAATAGAAGGAATTAATTTCTCCAAGAAAATATAGGACCCGATTAAATCTAATTTAATCATTCCTTTACTCCAATATTTAGTTCCAAATTAAATACTAAGTGTGTGTGGATAGTGTGTGACTCTTTAGGTTCACCTTTCAGCTAGACTTGGTCGGATTCCTAGAATCCATCCGTTACCATGGGTGGCCATCTAGCAATGGTCCATGGCACTAGAGACTAGGTGAAATAATTGGGGATGAACATTTAGGCTCTAACAGTACACTTGTCCTTCTGTCTTCGGTCTCATCACTTAGAGTCTAGGGCACGGAAAAAGCAGGTACCCATTTTGGACCTAAGTGTCGGTCTGTCCTTACTAAACGCCGCAAGGGAAACCTTCCCTTCTGTTCAGTTACTGTGGCCATAGATTTTAGGGACAAGACACAGAGCGTACATGAGACTCAACTGTCAATACCTTTTGACAGGAGACAGATCCTTTCTTGGAAAATACTGTCACTCTGTACACTCGAGCTGCACTAGACATGGCTTATGACTACTCAAGAGTATTTTGGCAATCTCTCACCATATCTAAGATACAGACCTGATGCACAGGTGAACTCAGCAGTTCCTCAAGTCAAAGGACTTGGTCTGTACCGTTGGAACCGGGAATACACGTCATACCTTGCTGACCATACTCAAGGTCCTCCGTAAGACGGTTCCCGCGAGTCACCTCAGTCAGCTGCTTCCTAGCATGCTGACCCACTAACACTGCTTAGACGACCTTCGTCACCCGTCGATGAAATACGACAGCAGATGCTTAGTGCAAGTCTCAAAGGGAATCCCGGTACCCATTTTCGGGATTCCTTGACTTGGAGATTTCCGGACTGATTCGGTAAGACTGATTTCACGGACCTACCTCCAAGCGTAGTCCCAGTCCCCGAAATCGATTCTCAGTCCGTGGGCTTTATTTGCGTAGTGAACAGAAATGTAAATGCAGATATAAGTGAACGTAAACAAAGTATTGCCATATGAATTTTTCACTTCTTTATTCATAAATGTTTTTATCAAACACCAGAAATTGTCTAGACATAGCTTACATATTCCTGCCAAAATTAGCTTACATGGTCACCTATTCTAACATGAAGGACACACGAGCATTCTATTTACAGCACGGTCGGAAGGCATGCTATTTTGACTGCCACGCGCAGATCCTCCCACCGGACCATCCTTATCGCAGGAACAAGAAAGCCTTCAAGAAAAATCAAATAGAAAGAAAGGTTGCACGTCCGAGGCTGAATGGAGAGCAGATGCGAACCCGTGTCAATGCATTTAGTTTTGTAGTCGAACAACTGCTGAGTGAACCGAAAGGCTATGTGTCGACCATAAGTGGACGAAGAAAAGCATATTTTGGGAGCTTGAATACTTGGGGGCGCATCTGATACGATACAATCTTGATGTCATGCACATTGAGAAGAATGTGTTCGACAATATATTCAAAACTGTGATGGACATAAAGGGCAAAATGAAGGACAATCTGAATGCACGACCTTCTTGCGTAGTCATGGTATGGAAGCAAATCAGGCTTTTTGACTTCATAAAGACCGAGGAACTAATTGATCACTAACTGAAAGTCTCCATATACTTTGAGGTGTCGTTGCTTTATGTCAACTGCCATTTCCAATACGAGGATTAATGCTTGGTATTTCGCTATATTATTTGAACAGTTCTGGGTTAAAGTGAAGCAGTAAGGCAGGACTTCCCCTTCAGATGTGACAAAGACAACCCCAGCCTTGGCTCCATCTCTATGGGCAGCTCCATCGAAGTACATTTTCCTGGGGGGCGTAACTTCAATTAGAAGGACATCTTCGTCAGGCAAGTCATCAGACAATTCCCACTCGGCAGGCATGCGGTGATCGGCTAGAAAGTCTACTAAGACTTGTCCTTTCACAGCCTTTTGAGGAACATATATGATCTCGAATTGTTGTAGCTGAAGATACCATCTTGTGAGTCTATCAAACAGCACTGGATTTGCCATGACATATTTCAGAGTTTGCTTTTGAGACCAGATGAACACTGAAAGTAATGCTTCCACTTCTGGATTGCAAAGATGAGCACCAGGCATAGCTTTTCGATGGGTGAATAATTGAGCTCATCGTTCTGCTTCAATAGTATAAAGCATTCTCTTTTCCCTCGTTATTTTTTTGAGCAAGTAAGATTCCCACAGAGTGCTCTTGAGCAGTGACGTACAGAATTAAGGGGCGTCCGGGAACGGGTGCAACCAACATCGCAGGCTTCATCAAGTAAGATCGTATGCTTCTGAATGCTTTATCATAAGCCTCATCCCATTCGAAGGGTACATCTTTCTTCATTAGGCAACTGAATGGTTGACAACGGTCTGCTATAGTTGAAATGAATCTCCGAAGATATGCGAGCTTTTCTTGCGAACTCTTGAGCTCATAGATGTTTCGAGGTTCCGACATTCTTAAAATAGCATCGATCTTGGCCTGCTCAATTTTTGTACCCCGTTGGCGGACGATCAACCCAAGAAACTTCCTGGATGTCACCTCGAACACACATTTGGAGGGGTTCATTCTTAGTTGGTATCTTCTCAAACGTTCGAAGACCTTCCTTAAGTCGTGAAGATGATCCCCTCATTTCTTTGACTTCATTACCAGGTCATCAACATAGCATTCTATATTCTTGTGGAGCATACCATCGAAGATCTTTTGCATTGATCTTTGATATGTAGGACCGGCATTCTGTAATCAAAAAGGGATGGCCTTGTAGCAATATATGCCTTTAGGAGTGCGAAATGCCGTCAATTCTTCGTCTGCCGGCGCCATACGTATTTAATTATTTCCAGATGACCCATCCATGAAAGAAAGGCTTCATGACCCATAGTAGCATCTGAAGTCATCCTTGGGGCATGAGTGATTCAAGTCTCTAAAGTCGATGCATACTCGAATCTGCTTATTCTTCTTTCTCACAGGGATGATACTGGAAATCCACGTTGGGTACTTGACTTCTCGAATGAAACCAACTTCAATGAGCTTGTTTACTTCACCTTCAATCAGCGGGATTAGCTCAAGTCGGAATCTTCGTTGGGCTTGTTTGACGGGACAAGCCCCTTTCTTCAGCGATAGGTGGTGCACAACTACCTTTGGGTCTAGCCCGGGCATTTCTTTATAGGACCATGCAAACACGTCTTTATACTCACAACGTCGGAATCTTCTTCCGGGGTTAGAGAGGCGCTTGTGTAAATTGGTCGGGGATCTTCTGAAGGACAAGCGGATCCGCCCGGGAGCGCGAGCGGAAGCGATGAAAGCGAGAAATTTAAATCTAATTCAAAATACATGAATCCCAAGGGGTGTACCCTTGGGTGCTCAACCGGGCGTTCGATGTAGGATGTGTAAATATTAAAACATATATTTAAACACATAGGGCATAGATATATAAATGAGATCAATCAAAGCGTAATAAACCGTTACCTTTGATTGTTTAGCGTATGCTCCCGGCTACTTGCGTTGTTCCTTCTCCGGAATGCTCACAAAATCCGAACGTATGGATTCTCCAAAGGTGATCCACACCACACCGGAAGAAACACACTTTCTTCTTGCTAGAAAAGAACGGGTTTAGGAAGGAATCGGTTTAAGAGAAGAACACTATGAATTGGTGTTCTCTTAAACTTACTTTGTTCTTCTTCTTGATTCAAAATCAAGTGAAGAACACAAGTGTAAGAGAGGGAAAGAGCACAAAAATTGAGAGAGAGGAGAGGATTTTTGTCTTCTCTTTTTCCTAGAAAAAGATGAATAATGAATCACTTATGCTTGGTGTTGTATATTCTAATATATATATACATAATTAATGTGATTATTGGAATGTGTCTAGGTTCATCCAAGGATGTCTAGATTCATTCCAATCAATCACCATCAATTCTTCAATCAAGCCTACGAAAATTTATGGTATGATCAAATCATACCAAAAGGGAAGAGCTTGATTGGAGTTGATTGTCTCTTTCCAAAAGAGATAAGTCAACATACCACCTAGCATGAAACATGGCTAATTTTGCTTCCTCCAAGGGAGCGTGTCGGCCATGTTTAATTAAGGAAAGAAGTCCAACTTCTTCCCATTCCAAATTAGGAATTATTTCTCCCTCTCGGGTATAATTTAACGGACCGGGTTTTATCGTAATCCAATTACGACGAACCCAATATTAAATCCAATTTAATGTCCACTTAAATTATTCCCGTTGATCTTTTAATCTAATTAAAAGATCCAACGTCTCATCATCTCAACTTTCCATATTTAATCGAAAATCCAATTTACTGATTAAATGAAAGCCCGATACAATATCGGCCCGTCCATCCAATGGACTTTCCCTTAAGTAATCCAATTACTTATTTTATCCTTCGAGATTGACTCCAAGTCGATCTCTCAACCTCCTCGGTGATTTGTGTGTGACCGTTTAGATTTACCCTCAGCTAGACTTGGGCCCGTGTCCCACAAGGGCCCGTTACCATGGGTGGCCGTCTAGCAACGGTCCATGGCATTAGAGACTAGGTGAATTGGCGTGAACATTTAGGCGCTGATTCCGTACGGGTACGATCCTTCCGTTTACCGTCTCCCGGCCTTAGTCTAGGGTATGGAATTGGGCGTCGGTTCCCATCCTTGACTAGGCATCTATGCTTAATACTCGAGACCACGTATGCTTCATTGCGTCGACACAGGAAACCATTCCCTGTTCGACCAACCACTGTGGCCACAGCTTCAAACAGCATGAACGTGTCTCCGAGTGCATAGGAGATACGTCTGTCACATACTGACAGGGGACGGATCCTCTTCTTGGAATCCACCGTCCTCGCTACACATTCCGACTGCACTGGACAAGGCTTATAATAATCATCTTACAGAATGATTACCTCTCGCCAGATCCAAGATACAGTTGTCCTGTGCACGCGACTGCCATGATTTCTCAAGTCTGAGGATTACTCCCGTACTATCGGAACCGGGGAAAACCAATCATACTGACCAAGCCTCCAAGGCTTCCATATGATGATCCCCGCGAGTCAGTCCAGTCGGCTCGACCCCAGTCGACCAACCCATCAAGATCGTGTAGGCATCCCACGCTTGTCGCCGATGAAACACGGCACTCATCCAATGAACACGACTCTTGCCGCAAGTCTCAATAGGACTCTCGATGCCCTGTCTCGAGGTCCTCGACTTGGAACGTTTCAGACCCAACTCTTAATCAGTTGGTTTCATGACCACCATCCAATGCGTGGCCCAACTACACGAGTTGTTATCCATGGTTTGTGGGCTTTGTTGCGATATAAGTTAATCTCCATTTTAACAAATGTAAGATGAGCGCAACAAAGAAGGTACCATTGGTGACGAATACTCATCTTATTCATCACATAATAATATTACATTCACATCAAGTTGTTGGATAGGTTACAAATTGCCAAACCTATTGGCTTTTTGGTCACCTATTCCAACAATCTCCCACTTGACCTAAAGCCAATCACCCATTGACCTCGAACCTCTTATTCAGATGGTGAGTATGGGCAACTTGCGACATGGGCTTAGCAAGTGGATTTGCTATGTTTTCTGCGGAGCTGACTCGGTCCAATCGACCGTCACTCCTGCTATCCATCTCTCTAAGCAGATGGTAGCATCTAAGAATATGCTTGGATCGTGATGAGATCTCGGTTCCTTTGCTAGCTCTATCACCCCGTTGTTATCATAAAAGATAATTACAGGCTTAGCAATGCTAGGTACTACATCCAATCCTTGGATGTAGCTCATCAACCAAACCACTCCTTAGCAACTTCCAAAGCCGCTATGTATTCAAAACTCTATGGTGGAGTCCGCCGTGGTAGCCTACTTGGAACCCTTCCAAGTAACCACGCCACCTTTAGGTCTGAACACATAACCAGACTGAGACTTGGCATCATCGTCATCCGACTGGAAGCTAGCGTCGCTATAGCCTTCCAGTATCAACTCTCCACCGCCGTAGATCAAGAACATGTCCTTAGTCCTTTTCAGGTACTTCAGGATAGTCTTGACTGCACTCCAGTGTGCCTCCCCGGCACACGACTGATATCGGCTGGTTACGCTCAAAAGCGAAAGCCACATCAGGCCTAGTGCACTGAACAACATACTGTATGCTGCCTACAGCTGAAGCATAGGGGATGTCCAACATCCTTTTAAGCTCCTCATCAGTCTTAGGAGACTGCTTCTTGGATAACTTAATTCCATGCCTCATAGGAAGAAATCCTCGTTTTGAGTTCTCCATCTTGAATCTCTTCAAGACTTTCTCAATGTACGAGGACTGGGCCATTCCTAACATCCTTCTAGATCTATCCCTGTAGATCTTGATGCCAAGGATGTAGGATGCCTCGCCCATATCCTTCATGGAGAATTGCATTGACAGCCAAACTTTAGTGGTACCCAACATCTTAGCATCATTCCCAATGAGCAAGATGTCATCCACGTAAAGCACCAGAAACGCAACAGAGCTCCCACTGATCTTCTTGTATACACAAGGATCGGACTCGTTCTTGGTGAAATCATATCCCCGTATGACTTCATCAAAACGTATGTTCCAGCTTCGGGAAGCTAGTTTGAGGCCATAGATGGACCTTTGGAGACGGCAGACCTTCTGCTCTTCTCCAACAGTTGTGAAACCCTCCGGCTGATCCATATAGATCTCTTCCTCTACGAAATCGTTGAGGAAAGCCGTTTTCACGTCCATCTGCCATATTTTTATAGTCATACCATGCTGCTATGGCAAGCAGTATCCGAATGGACTTGGCCATTGCTACGGGCGAGTCGGTTTCCTCAAAATCAACCCCGGGTCGTTGAGTGTAACCTTTCGCCACAAGCCTGGCTTTGAAGGTTGTAACCTCCCCGTCAGCTCCAAGCTTACGTTTGTAGACCCATTTACACCCTACGGGTTTAACCCCTTTGGGTGGATCTACTAGGGTCCAAACCTTGTTTGTACCCATCGAGTCCATCTCGGATTTCATGGCCTCAAGCCACTTGTCCGAATCGATGTCCGACATCGCTTCTCCGTATGTATTTGGATCATTATCCAACTGACCGGTCAGGCCCAGAAATCCATACCTATCAGGTGCATGGGATACTCTGGCCGACCTACGGAGGACTGGAACAATATCAGTGGGAACCAATGGCTCAGATGTCATTGCCGCCTCATGGGGTACCTCACTTGATTCCTCAAGGAGTACCTCATCGCGTCGACTATCCGATGGAAGACCTTTTTCCAAGAACACTGCGTTTCGCGAGACAAAAACCTTTTGCTCGGAGGGATCATAGAAATAATACCCCGCAGTTTCTTTCAGATAGCCGATGAACCTGCATAAACTAGACCTCGAGTCCAGTTTATCTCCCACTAATCTCTTGACATATGCGGGGCAACCCCACACTTTCAAGTATTTGTAGGAGGCAGGCTTGCCATGCCATATCTCATATGGCGTCTGGGATACCCTTTTAGATGGCGCTAAGTTCAAAACTTTAGCCGCCGTCTCAAGAGCGTATTCCCAGAAGGAAAGAGGTAGTTCGGTAAAACTCATCATGGATCGGACCATGTCCAACAAGGTCTGATTCCGCCTTTCAGACACACCATTAAGCTGCGGTGTTCCAGGAGGGGTCCACTGAGAGAGAATCCCATTCTCTTTTAGATAATCAGTAAACTCACCACTCAAATACTCTCCACCTCGGTCCGACCGAAGGGCTTTGATCTTTCGACCGGTTTGGTTCTCTACTTCAAGTCTGTATTCCTTAAACCTTCCAAAGGCTTCAGACTTGTACCTCATCAGGTAAACATAACCATACCGTGAGTGATCATCGGTAAAGGTTATGAAGTACGAGTACCCACCTCTAGCCTGAGTATTTAGTGGGCCACAGACATCCGTATGGATCAAATCCAACAGACCACTGGCTAGCGTGCTTTGTCCAACAAAGGGTTTCTTGGTCATCTTTCCCTTCAGACAGGATTCGCAGGTCGGTAGGTTGTCCATATCGTCTATTTCTAGACTCTTTGAGTCCACCAACCTTCTTATCCTATCTTTAGAGATATGACCTAACCTCGCATGCCATATCTGTGCGTTATTATGATCATCACGTTTTCGTTTGTGTTCTGCAGTCATAATCCAAATAGACTATTGAAGTTTGTACAGACCGTTGACCAATGTACCAAGCAGATGAGAAATACCATCTTTGATAATGAAAAAACCGTTTTTGTTGATGGTAAATTCATATCCCTCCTTATCAAGGACCAGGATGGAAACAATGTTTTTAATCATGCTAGGTACATAGAAGCAGTCGTTCAGTACAATCCTAACATGACTACTAATGGCTAACTCTAATGATCCTACGGCCTTCGCAGCAACGGCCTTGCCATCGCCTAGCCTCAGGATCATCTCATCCTTGGTTAGCCTTCTGCTTCTTTGCAGTGCTTGCAAATCATTGCAGATGTGAGCACCACACCCGGTATCCAATACCCATGAAGCAGAATTAGTAATCATATTAACTTCAACCACAAACACACCTGGGTTGGAGAGGAGTTGTGGGCACTCCCTCTTCCAATGCCCTTTCCCTTGGCAATATATGCAGACATCATTTGCCTTGGACCGCTGAGAACCACGGGCCTTCCCTTTCCCTTTGCTCGGTCCAACCGGAGCAACAGGGACGCCCGGAGCGTGAGCAGGGGCCACAACCGTCTTCCCTTTGCCCTTCTTCCTCTTCCAGCGTCCGGCCCTCTTGCCATTCGCCTTGGAGGTCGAAGCCTCTCCTATCAATACCGCCGGCGCCGACTTGTGGGTCGTTGCCTCGTATTGGACCAGCATGTTTGATCAACTCATGAATAGACTTCTCAAGTCCGTTCATGTTGTAGTTTACAACAAACGGGTCATAGGATGGAGGAAGCGACTGGAGGATCACGTCAATGTACGTGTCATTGTTAAGCCCAGCTTTAAGGTCCTCGAGTTTTCTCCACTAGGGAGAGCATCTTGACCCCATGACTCTGTACAGACGCTCCTTCAGCGAGCTTGGTGCCAAAGAATGCTTTTGTGGCGGCATATCTAATATGCCTATCCGGAACCGCATAAACCTCGTTCATGCGGAGCATTATGGCGGAGACGTTGTCCAGCCTCTCATACTACTTCTGGATGTCGTTAGACATCGAAGCCAGTATGATACTGCGTACTTTCCGGTTGTCCTCATGCCATTTCTCGAACGTCAAACGTTCTTCAGGCGTGGACCCCTCCGGTAAGTCGCTCGGTGGCGGCTCGTCCAAGACGTAGCCTTGGTTCTCGAAATCGAGGACAATCCTCAGGTTTCTCAGCCAGTCCGAGTAGTTCGTTCCGTTTAATTTGTTAGTCTCAAGAATCATGGTTAACCGGTTCTTAGACATATCTACATTAATGAAAATGTAAAACAGAAATTAGCAGATAATGGTAATATTATTGTTCAAGTTGAAGACTTGGTCTTTTAGTCTTTAATCCTCCACTATTTATACGAAAGTCCGCCACTCTCAAGCGGAGTTTCGGGAAACCATTTCCTAGTGGGCTTGGGATCCACAAGCGTAATCTCCATGCCCCGCTTTTACGATTCACATGAATAAGACCTCGTGGGAGATATCCAATATCATTCTCATCCAATGAGATTCCCAAGATATTTTGCCTCACCTATTCGCATGGTTCCGAGGACTCCAAGCGAACCATGTTACTCAGTGTTAGGCCCGACCCATCAACCAAATCATACCTCAAACTGTCGCCCCCCACGACTCGTGAGACAGGGAAACAGCGAGCGCAGTCTTTTTGTTCACAACAATAGTGCAGCTTTCCCCTAGTCCAAGTGTGCCACGACTCGTGAGACCACACTTGGGTAGTCATAGCTTCCTCACCACATTGCTGTGGATGGAAAGGCTCGGACAGACCAAAATACCATTTTGATCTAAGTCCGTTCTGGGCCTAATATTTAATTTGGTCCAACCAAATGAGAGTTTGTGTATGACCGAGACCTCATCACATTATTGTGGTTTAGCATGCAT
Source organism: Sesamum alatum (assembly GCA_034509735.1). Classification (NCBI taxonomy): domain Eukaryota; kingdom Viridiplantae; phylum Streptophyta; class Magnoliopsida; order Lamiales; family Pedaliaceae; genus Sesamum; species Sesamum alatum. The sequence goes on from JACGWO010000002.1 coordinate 32,802,371, forward strand.
AAATATCCAATATTTAAAGCGATAAATAAATACGCCGCATGCAGAAAACATAGCATACCCCTGTTAGGATGATCACAAGCTCAAACTATGCGACCCACTGAGCCCGCAGTGAGTCTATGGTCTGTCTAGGGTGGTCCTAAATTATTACAATAGTAATATACCCATTGTTATTCCAATGGGCCTTGTAGTGCTCTTGTTTCACGCCTTGATGCTCCTCCTTGGGGTCTCCGACTCCAATTGCTTGTTAAAATTGAAACCTCACCAATCCTATCTACTCTCATTACAACTGAAAGTAATACATTGGTAATAAAGAAAACAAGCCTTAACATCATGAGGCTGAAAATACGGGAGATGATAGTCCCAAAAACAAGAGGCACGCAAGCCCCACCAACAGAAAATAAATGATCATACATTCATCTATACATAAAGTCTAGGGCTCTTGTGATCATCCCATGATGATTCCATCAACACACATAATATAATTATTCCAAATAATCATGCATAAATTCCAATGGATATTCCAAATACCCAAGTGATGTCCAACATCACAAAAGTATAAACATACAAATAATATGCAAAATTCAAATTTCAAATTTAATGGACATTTTAAACAATGCATCCAATGCATGTATTAATCACAAATTAATTAAGCAAATTTAATCCAAGGAATAATCCAATTATTCCAAAATCAAAAATGCAAAATTAATATATTTTCAGAATATTGTGCAGAAAATACAGAAAATTGAATTTTCCGGAAAAAGTCGAAAAACGGCACAAAACGGCCCAGCCGTTGTGCTGGCCGGCCGCCCGCGCGCACAGGGCAGCGCGCGCGCGCAGGCAGCAAGCCTGCGCGCCCTGCACGCGCACGCTCTGTGCCGCGCGCTGGCAGCGGCCGGCTGCGCCCTGCGCGCGGCCGCCGTTGACCGATCCCAATTTTTTTTTTTTTAAACTGTTTCAGCACAATAACATTAATATTATTCTGAAATAAGCATGCAATTTTAGATCCAATCTAACAAAATTAAGCATGCCAAAAGTCCATTAAATCCAAACAATTGAATCATCATATTATTCATATATTTATGTAATCTAACATGCCAATAAAAGCCATTTAAAAGCAAGTAGATCATGCCAAACACATAGATCTATGCCCCTTACATCGAACCGGGCTCTGATACCACTTGAAGGACAAGTGGATCCGCCCGGGAGCGCGAGCGGAAGCGAGGAAAGCGAGAAAGTGCGTAACCGGGCGTTCGATGTAGGATGTGTAAATATTAAAATATATATTTAAACACATAGGGCATAGATATATAAATGAGATCAATCAAAGCGTAATAAACCGTTACCTTTGATTGTTTAGCATATGCTCCCGGCTACTTGCGTTGTTCCTTCTCCAGAATGCTCACGAAATCCAAACGTATGGATTCTCTAAAGGTGATCCACACCCACACCGGAAGAAACACACGTTCTTCTTGCTAGAAAAGAACGGGTTTAGGAAGGAATCGGTTTAAGAGAAGAACACTATGAATTGGTGTTCTCTTAAACTTACTTTGTCCTTCTTCTTGATTCAAAATCAAGTGAAGAACACAAGTGTAAGAGAGGGAGAGAGCACGAAAATTGAGAGAGAGGAGGGGATTCTTGTTTTCTCTTTTTCCTAGAAAAAGATGAATAATGAATCACTTATGCTTGGTGTTGTATATATTCGAATATATATATACATAATTAATGTGATTATTGGAATGTGTCTAGGTTCATCCAAGGATGTCTAGATTCATTCCAATCAATCACCATCAATTCTTCAATCAAGCCTACCAAAATTTATGGTATGATCAAATCATACCAAAAGGGAAGAGCTTGATTGGAGTTGATTTGTCTCTTTCCAAAAGAGATAAGTCAACATACCACCTAGCATGAAACATGGCTGATTTTGCTTCCTCCAAGGGAGCGTGTCGGGCATGTTTAATTAAGGAAAGAAGTCCAACTTCTTCCCATTCCAAATTAGGAATTATTTCTCCTCTCGGGTATAATTTAACGGACCGGTTTTATCGTAATCTAATTACGACGAACCCAATATTAAATCCAATTTAATGTCCACTTAAATTATTCCCGTTGATCTTTTAATCTAATTAAAAGATCCAACGTCTCATCATCTCAACTTTCCATATTTAATCGAAAATCCAATTTACCGATTAAATGAAAGCCCGATACAATATCGGCCCATCCATCCAATGGACTTTCCCTTAAGTAATCCAATTACTTATTTTATCCTTCGAGATTGACTCCAAGTCGATCTCTCAACCTCCTCGGTGATTTGTGTGTGACCCTTTAGGTTCACCCTCAGCTAGACTTGGGCTCGTGTCCCACAAGGGCCCGTTACCATGGGTAGCCGTGTAGCAACGGTCCATGGCACTAGAGACTAGGTGAATTGGCGTGAACATTTAGGCGCCGATTCCGTACGGGTACGATCCTTCCGTCTACCGTCTCCCGGCCTTAGTCTAGGGTATGAAATTGGGCGTCGGTTCCCATCCTTGACTAGGCATCTATGCTTAATACTCGAGACCACGTATGCTTCATTGCGTCGACACAGGAAACCATTCCCTGTTCGACCAACCACTGTGGCCACAGCTTCAAACAGCATGAACGTGTTTCCGAGTGCATAGGAGATACCTCTGTCACATACTAACAGGGGACGGATCCTCTTCTTGGAATCCACCGTCCTCGCTACACATTCCAACTGCACTGGACAAGGCTTATAATAATCATCTTACAGAATGATTATCTCTCGCCAGATCCAAGATACAGTTGTCCTGTGCACGCGACTGCCATGATTCCTCAAGTCTGAGGATTACTCCCGTACTATCGGAACCGGGGAAAACCAATCATACCGACCAAGCCTCCAAGGCTTCCATATGATGATCCCCGCGAGTCAGTCCAGTCGGCTCGACCCCAGTCGACCAACCCCATCAAGATCGTGTAGGCGTCCCATGCCTGTCGCCGATGAAACACGGCACTCATCCAATGAACACGACTCTTGACGCAAGTGTCAATAGGACTCTCGATGCCCTGTCTCGAGGTCCTCGACTTGGAACGTTTCAGACCCAACTCTTAATCAGTTGGTTTCATGACCACCATCCAATGCATGGCCCAACTGCACGAGTTGTTAATCATGGTCTGTGGGCTTTGTTGCGATATAAAGTTAAACACTATTTTAACAAATGTAAGATGAGCGCAACAAAGAAGGTACCATTGGTGACGAATACTCATCTTATTCATCACATAATAATATTACATTCACATCAAGTTGTCGGATAGGTTACAAATTGCCAAACCTATTGGCTTTCTGGTCACCTATTCCAACATCTTCGGCATCACCTCGATTGTCATATTTCAATTCATCAACGACGGTTTTAACGCCTTCCTTAAGTTCTAGAGGAGCGTATTCCGCATCTTCTTCTTCAAGCTCCTCATTTTCAATTAAGGTGATGTGATGAGCTTGAGAGATATCTTCTTCAGCATTGTCGTTAATATAATTGGATGATGCTATGCTTTCTTTGTCATCCTCATCAGCAAGTTGAACTTGTGTGAAGACCATTGTTTGTGCTTTAACCTTCAAAACTCTGCCACATGATATGTGTAAAATTATGTGGCGTCTCTTTCTGGAAGGAATCAAACTTCTGAGCTTTTGTGTATATGAGGGCGTGATGTCTTCCTTTAGCTGCACGGCTACCTTAGGTATACCTTTCTTTTGATACACCATCCTTCTGCGTACACCGAGTCTATCAAAGACAGATTGATTGTTGATCTTTCTATGCATCATTCCTTTACATGGGCTAAGTCTGTTGAAGACAGACTCTCGTGGATTTTCTTCAATTTGGTCGTTTTCAGTTGAAGAAAAACTGACATGGTTGTTGCTGGCCCTTTTTATAGCGATGCGGATAGGCTTAGGAGGGGTAAAGCCAAGACCCACACGAGAATCTGGGATTGAATGCCCCTTTTCCTTCAACATTGCTTGTGTGGCATTGAGTCCGTGGAGCTTCTTATTGGTGGCTTCAAGAGGAAGTTTTCCAAGACCTAGCCTTTCTTGTAGATTATACCCGGCTTTAACAAGCAGCTTGAAGGCTTTGGGATCATATCCTTCTCCATCTATGGCCAATGTCTCATGTTCCTTTCCATCTTCTTGGGTTGAGGGAACAAATCATTTGAGTGACGACTTCGATGGTTACTTTACGTTGATCTGAGTTAATGGTAGAGTCAAGCTCTTTGAAAATTCAGCCTCAATGGTGGGTAGCTCATTTCTTTTTCATGCTTCGATAGTCATGTGACTTTGATTTTTCTGAGGGCAAAATCTCTTTACCTCTTTTGGCAGTTTCGATGTAGTACTTAGCATCGACAAAGTGCGACTCAGTTTCGTAAAAGGTTTGGTATCATCGAGTACCCTTTTCACTACACCATTGCGGCAATATTTGAAACACTGATGCTATGTTAAGGGAACTACAGAATTTTCGTGCAACCAAGGACGGCCAAGAAGCATGTTGTAAGAAGTTTTAGGTTTATGACATGACACAGTGCGGTCGACACCATATCATCCATCAACAATTCCATCCTCATAATGTCGACAACCCTCTGTCCTCCTTGATTGAAGCCTTGAATCATGAGGCGATCGTTTGCGAGCTCATCCATTGGGATCCCCAAGTCTTTCAAGGTTCGTAGGGGTAAGATATTGACTGTCGATCCTCCATTGATCAATATTTTGTTCACCTTTTGTTCACGTGCATATCCAGCGATGAACAAAGGGCGATTATGAGGCTTTGACCGAAGAAAAAAATCTTCATCGGTGAAAGTAATGGTGGACATGCATTCATCAATATCAGAGGAATATTCTTTTTCAGATAGTGCGTCCTCATTAATTGCAGTATTGTTCTTATGTGTGGTATTGCAGGAGGCTTCACTGTCAAAAGACCCACACTTGATCGAGGTCACATTTGCTGTTGCGGTATCTTCTTCAAGAGAGATTTTACCTTGGCAAACTAGTTGCATAACCTTGTCTTTGAACACAAAGCAATCTTGTATTGAATTCCCAACTAAATGATGATATTTACAATATTTTGGGTCATCTGTTCGTTCGGCTCCTTCAGGTCGCTTTGCTTCGGGTAGTTCGATGAGGTTAGCCTCCAACAAGTCATCAAATATGCCGGGGACATCAGAATCAAAGAAAGGATATTGCTTTGCTTGCATTTCCTTCAAAGTTAATTTACTTTGCGGTCTCTCCTAAGGAGCGTTTTGCTTCGGGTAATGTTGTCTTTTATTGCACTCCTAAGCTTGAGTGGCACTACATTTACTGCCATCAATTCCTTGCTTGGAGGTTTTGAAAAAGGTTTGCCCCCTTTCTTGATTTCTTGCCTTTCCTTGGTTTTGCGGGGTTCTTGGACAGGTGGTCCTTCTACTCCACTTGCAGCCATACTTAACTCCATGTCATGTGCTCAAGTGGCCAACTCTTCGAATGATCTGGCTAGGATTCCTTGAAGAATATACAGAAGACCCCAATGCATCCCTTGAATGTACATATCAATGGTGGAAGCTTCAAATAATCGATCCTTGTAGTTGAGGCTCAGATTCCTCCACCTATTGATATAATCGATAACTGGCTCATCCTTCCACTTGCGGGAACTCGCAAGCTCAATCATTCTGACGTTCCGCCTAGTGCTATAGAATTGATTGAGGAACTCTTTCTCTAGCTATTCCCATCCATGAATTGAACCGGCCTCCAAATCAGTATACCAATCAAATACGTTGCCTTTTAGTGATCGGACAAACTGTTTGACTAGGTGATCCCCATATGTTCCAGCATTGTTACACATTTCGACCAAGTGGGCAACGTGCTGCTTAGGATTGCCTTTGCCGTCAAATTGTTGGAACTTCGGTGGTTGGTAGCCCATCGACATCTTCAAGCTGTCAATTCTTGGAGTGTAGGGCTTGGAGTAGGTAAAGGATGACCTTGAGCTTCCCTCAGACGAGACTTGAAACTCTTTTCCAGGTTTATCTTTCTCGATATAGTGCTGGTTTGTGGATACTTCTGCTTCATCATGAGCCACAACTTGTTTCCCCCGAATATGTCTTGTCTCAACATTGTTTGGCTTGTTGATCAACCTAGCGATTTGGGCATCTTGCTCTTGGACATGCTTAGTGAGTCCCTCGACAGCTTTTGCCAAGCTTGCAATTTGCTCTTCTAAGGTTGTGGCATTCGTCACCATGATTGGGGCCACATTCGTTGTGAAGGAGTAGATAGACTCGGATCGAGGAGAGGGCGGAAGAGATTTATCTTCGTCATCTTCGCTTGCATGGCTAGGTATGATGGCGTCCTTGTGAGCAGAATGAATGGGAGGAGTCATCTGAGAAGGTTCTTTAAGTTTCTTTGACATGCTTCTCGTAGTAACACCGAGGCTCTTGGCGCTTGAACTTGAAGACTTCGATGTGGCGAGTTTGGAATTCACCGTCTTCACAGCTTTTCCTTGAGTGTCCATCGAAATACTTCAAATTTTGTTGAAGAGAAGAGATGAGAGGTAGAACGGTCCCACCGGGCGTGCCGAAATTTATAAACAAATTTTCGTGTTCCTGAATTTATTGAAACAAGAAAATATTACAAATAGCTTTCTTGAATTGGTTTGAGTATTTGTGGGTGCGAAATCTCTACTTGAAAAATTCTGATTCTTCACTTCGAGAACGGGATCTTTGACTTCGGCAACTTCGTAGGTGAAACTGGACGTTTGATCTCCTTCGACGTTGACTTTGACTTTGAATAACGTTAATTCGGGGGTTGTTGACTTGTTCTCGGATTAAACGCTATAAACTTGAAAATATTTTACTTGAATTTGGGATATTTCTTGGTGGATTTGAGACTTTGATCTTCCACCAAGGTGGACTTCTGTCTTGATAACGTTAATTCGTCGGTCTTCGGACTTTTTGTCGAATTAAATGCTAATTTTGGACGATTTCCTCAAAGAACGCCTTGAATCTTACGTAGAACACCGTGGATCTTCCTTGATTTGTGCTTGAGAGAATTTCGGGAGTTCTTGAATGCTCTCTTGCTTGTATCTTCAATTGTATGTGTGTGTCTTGAATGAGTTCCAAGGACCCCTTTATATAGCTGTCAAAGAGGTAGAGTTGTGGTGAATTTGAACACTTATTTTGTATTATCTCTTTATTTTAATTTAAGGAGATAATACATTGAATATTTGGGAAGATATGATTGGTCGATTTGATATTATCTCTTATTTTTTGTATTTTTCAAAGATATAATATAAAAAATATTCTTCTTGATTTGATTGGCTTAAACACCTCAATTTGACACTTCTTGGCAATTGATTTGTTGACAAAATATATATTAAAATATCAATTAGATTAACTATTTATATTTGAAATTAATTTTAGTAAATTTCAAAATATAAATAGAAAAATATTATAATTGATAAATAATATATATATATATATTTTCACTTCTCGTCATTTGATTGGTTGCAAAATTAATCTGTCTATAGTCCTTGTCTAGCTCCGAAGGGAAACTTTAATAAACTAGGGGATGACAATCGACCGATGGATTTGGACAAAAAGTCATCGAATAATGATCCTGTGAATCATGGAGGTCATAAGGAAATATGCGGCCAAGTGGAATTTAACCCCTGTTGCACCTATTTTACGAATCCTATCCAAACCGCTTCTCAACATAATCCCCAAGTGAATGCACCTACCCCTAAAACCCTACCCATACTCCACCTACCACCTTTAATCCTGAGCCCCGCCTTACTAGTCATACAAGTCAACCTAATGAGCCTACTCAGGAAATACCATGCATGCATGTACCCATCCACGAACCGCCTCATGCAAACTCTACTGCTTATTTCGGCCATGAACCCAACCTGACCAAATCACCAACCCTGGCCATCTTGTTTTTCCTAACCCTTTCCTCATGCTCTCTGCCCCCGGTGGTATTGAGAAGGTATTTCAGCACTTAACCACAGTAGCCCGGTGTAATCATTTCAAAGCTGAAAATTCGAAAGGGGATCTTACAGTTGCAGAACAACTTGGGTTTACATTCTCACGGCCTAGGCAGTCACAAATCACTATTCTCAAATGGCTCGCACCATCACCGGGCTGGTTTAAACTTAACACGGATGGAGCCTCGAAATAGAACCCAGGTTTGGCAGGAGCAGGGGGCATCATTCGGGATGAGACAGGCCAAGCAATTGCTGCGTTTTATGAATTGTTGGGGAAAAATACCAACACAATTGCAGAATTGTTTGCTCTCAATAAAGGTGTAGAGTTATGAAAAGAATAAAATATTCAGCGGATATGGATCGAAGTTGATGCAATGGCAGTTATCATTATGCTGACAAAAATTGAATGTGCACAATGGAATTCTCAGCACATCCTTATCATGATTCAGAAAAATCTGCGGGGTTGTCAACATAAAATTACTCACATTTTCCGGGAGGGAAACAAAGCTGCAGATTGGTAGGCCAATGAAGCATGCCAAATGCAAAACAACAAAAATCTTCAACCCATCGACATCCAAGGAGAGGTAAAGGTATTATGAACTGTGAGAAGAATGGGATTCCATATGGCAGAATCAAGTAATACAAGGTGGAAGCATGGCCTACAACTCACTTCAAGGCAAAGGGACTACCTTGTATTCCTGTTTCTTTTTCAGCTTCTTTTTCGTGCATTAACATATCTCACTTTTTGCAGGATCCTTCAAGTTGGAAAATCAGAAACTGATGGGGTGAAATTCTGGAAGAAACGTAGCCTAAGCACGTGCACCATACGAACACAAGAAGCTTAACAAAAACAAGGAAATGAAGAGTAAACTGTCTTTATTCATTTGAAAAGGTCCCTCAAACAATAAAGTTCACCCCCTATTTATAGTAAATTTTAGGGGGTGAAATTACAATGTCGTCCTTTGATCCTACGGCCTAAATTAGAAAGGCGAGGGTATTTCCATCATTTCACTAGCCCCACTCTCTTTTCAACCTCCATCTCTTCAACCCCCTTAACTTCCTTATAACTCCTCTCAACCTCCATCAAGGGCTCTTTTGCAATATTTATAAAATTTGGGGCCTTCTCGTAAATTCTCTCTTTTAGTTATTCTTCTCCACATCAGTAGCCCCCCAACTTCCAAATGCTTCTGGAAAATTTGGAAGTTCTAACAGATAATTTGACTCTGATTCATCTTCCTCTTCTTGATAATGCTCCCTTTTGATGTAGAGTCTTTTTTCTCTTGGGATTCCTCTTGGCCCAAATCCTTCTTCTACTGGAGCTCTTTTTCCTTCTTGTTCCTTCTGCTTCTGCCACGGGTTTCTCTTTCGAGACTGCTCTTGGTTCAACTCATTCCCTGGCTGGGATTCCCTGTCTTCTATGTATACACTTGGTGGGGTATTCTAACTTTCTTCCTCTTGTTTTGTTCGATCTGTCTACTTGGTCTCCGCCACATTCCACAAAGATGTCGAAACGAGTTTGCTCGAGTATATGGCTCTTCATCTCTTTCCTTGTAGTAGTTTTCGTTGTTCGACTTTCAAAAGTCATCATTCGTTAATCTGGAAGAAACATAAATAATTTGCCAGTTCAAAAGATTTTTAGGATATCACGCACCTCAAGAAAATGTCCAAGGAGGCGTCGTCAGGGGTTCATCAATGGCGGATCCGTCGATGGTGGATAGTGTGCCTCGGCCCGGACGTGGCCGAGGCGGCATGCCTCGGCCAAGTCTTGGTTGAGGCGAGACACCTCAGCCAGAGTCTGGCTGCGGCCCCCCACCTCGGTTGGATTTTAGTTGAGGGTGTCTTGTTGCCCCTCCTTCTTCTTCCTTTCTTGCTTGCTGAACTGGTCGATTTCGATCACGAAGTGATTTCGGTTCAGGGCACCAAGAACGTTCATCTGATTTGCTAGATTTTTCCAGAAATTAGAGTCAGAAAAAAGTTGACAACTCCTCGATTTCCTTCGATAGCTCAAGCCCCCTGCTTCAAACCTCGAGGTCGCACGTCAGCTACTCCGCTCCTTTCGCCTACTTCGTAGAGTTTCTTCCGGCGTTTTTGGGATCTTGGTGCCACTTCCTCTCTTGTGGCTTTTCGATATTTTGTTCATCCTTGAGAGAGTTGTTAAGAACTCGTTCTTCTATCCCTTCCTCTCCGCAGATGTAAACGTTTTTTTCCTAGAGGCTTGGTGTATTGTTTTTACAAGCGCAATTCATGAGTTTGTTCTCGCCTTTCGTCAAGGAAGGGAGATGTGGTTGCTCGCTCCCTCATCCTCTGCCACCTCGTATGCCGCCGTGGAGGCAAGGGGGACCTTTCCCCTTTGATGGTTGTTGCAATTGTGTTGTGTTGTGTCACATTTAGATCACCTCGCGTCGCGACTCATCATGTTGATCTCTTTGAAAGCTCTGTAGGAGTTCCCTTGGTTGGGACACTTTTGTAACTTTGCGGGAGTTCTTTGTCATTTGAGGAACTTCTTAAGAGTTTTTCTTATCAAAATATTTTTGGAATTTCGCAAGGGTTCTTTTTTACTATGTTATTAAATTTTGTTTCTCTATTGCTTATTACGTTAAGTTGCTTCTTTTTAAGCTAAATATCAATGCAAGGGGAAATCCCCCTTTTATAAATAACATATCAAAACTAAATACCTTATAAGCGAAGTGTTGAGCTAACTAAATATTAAGGGTAACCCCCTTCTTTTTGAATCAAACTTCAATTTGAGGGGCAATCCCCCTCTTTCAGATAGAATATTAATGTGACGGGCGGTCCCCCTCTTTTAGATAGAATATTAATGTGAGGGGCCATCCCCCTCTCGTGGACATAATTTCAATTTGAGGGGCAATCCCCCTCTGAGAAGCAATCCCTCTCTTTCAAATGATGTTTTCAATGTTAGGGGCAATCCCCTATGAGAGGCAATCCCTCTCTTTTAAATGATATATAGGTGCTAGGGGCAATCCCCCTATGAGGCCATCCCCCTCTGAGAGACAATCCCTCTCTTTTAGATGATGTTTTCGATGTTAGGGGAAATCCCCCTATGAGAGGCAATCCCTCTCTTTTAAATGATATTTAGGTGCTAGGGGCAATCCCCCTATGAGAGGCAATCCCTCTCTTGATAACTCGGGGTAATCCCCCTATGAGAGGCAATCCCTCTCTTGATAACTCGGGGCAATCCCCCTATGAGAGGCCATCCCTCACGTGACAACTGGGTATTTATGTTGGGCAATCCCCCTTTTGCAAAAAATAAAACACAGAGGCGACAAAAAACTCGTCAAAAGGACATTTCATTATCATAATCGGAGGTACAAGAAAGTCTTAAACTACAAGCTTCATACAAGTCTTAAAACGAGAAAAAATTATACAAAATACTTCTTTAGGTTGACCACGTTCCATGTACGCAGTCTTCTTTTCCATCCAACTTTTGCAGGCGGTACATTCTTCCCACAATCTCAATCACTTGATATGGCCCGACCCATTTGGCGTCCAGCTTCCCAATGTTACCTGTGGCATCAGCCCTCCTCAACACGAGGTCGCCCACTTGGAAGCCTCGATGTCTAACTCTGTCATTGTAGGCTCTTGCCATCAACGTTTTGTATGCTTCAGTTCTGACATTTGCGCTGCTCCTTAGCTCCTCCAGAAAATCTAGGTCGACTCTCCTTTTACTTTTGTTGCTAGTCGGCTCGTAGCACTTCACTCGGAGTGTCTCTTCTCCAATCTCCACTGGGATGACGGCTTCCGACCCATAGACTAGACTGAACGGGGTTTCCCTCGTGCTTCGGCGTGGGGTGGTTCGATATGCCCATAGGATTCGCGGAAGGTCCTCTACCCAATTGCCTTTGGCGTCTTCTAGCCTCGTCTTCAAATTTTGGAAGACTACCCTGCTGATTACTTCCGCCTGCCCGTCCGAACGGGATGTTGCGAAGGTCCATACTTCCCGCTAGGGCGTGAATGATGTTGGCATGCTCCTAACATCCTTAGAATCTTTCACTAAGTTCCCTGGATCCTTACGCTCTGTATGCCAGAGATGTCCTCGCTTCGGGGCCTGGCATCCTAACACTCTACCTCCGGAGTGATTACGCAACCTTCCTCTTCCTACTCTGCTTAATCCTCGCCGACGTATCCAAGATGTGGTTTGTAAAAAGCCTCCCTTATGCAGCTTACTTCAAATTACCATGAGCTCCGCTGACCTAGCTTGACTTACCCTTGCTTCCTTGAGGTTCCTTGGGGTTATCTGGACTCTTGAAGCAAAATCCCAAATTCTCAATCTTCTTTCAGACCTTCTTCCCAGCTTGATGAAACGCTCTTCACCGTCAAGGCTTCTTCCCACACTACGTCCACTCGGTGTGGCTCTTGACTCAGTAGGGTTATTCTCTCGCTCTCCGAAAGAGGCAATGAGCTGGCTAATTTAATGAGTCCGTTCGTTTCTTCCTTGCATGACCACGGGATTTATTCTGGGATGAACTCACCGAACTTCCTTCTTAACGCTTGGATGTCTGGTAAGTACTTGGTCATCTGCTCTCCTAGCTTCGCAGCCTTCCTCCTACTGCTTGACCACAAGTTGGAAGTCGCTATCCGCCTTCGCATATGCCACTCCTGCTTTCTCCCCCTGCATATGTCACTCCTGCAATGCAAGTCAGTTTTCTCCCCTAGGAGCGACGCAAGTCAGCTTTTCTCCCCTTGCTCAGCGCATCACACTCCGACTTGTTTTTGGATCTGCTGGCGACACTGCTGCCTTCTCGCTAAAGATGATACGGTTTGGCATCGCGTCCTATTGCTCTCACCGCAACTCCTTCAGCTTACCTTGCTCTCTAAGCGACTCTTGTTTCATATCTCTTCTTATTGGGCCTCCCGAGGTAACCCTCATAACTCAAGCGGTTGGGAGGCTGTCCCTGCTAGCTCATTCTACTTCCTGCTTCACTCCCACATACCACGTACCTGTCTCCAGAAGCGGTTTCTGTGAGATCTTGTTTCATCGACCTTCTTCTCCAAGTAGTGGCATTCCTCCGAGCTACGGTCTCGATCCCAATCCTTGTTGCTTGGCTGCATCGAGCATTTGAGTCCGCGAGGTCTGGGGGGTGTATTGAGTTAAATCCCCCGGGGGCACATGTCCGCGTTCATGCTTACTTCCTTCTGCCCTAAGGGGACCCTTTATCTTCCTCTGTGGCCCTTCCGGCAGTTTGGCGGCTTGGGCGGATGCATCCTCCACCAACTGGCGAAGAGTCTCGAGAGTTATCTGAATAACTGGGGGTGGAGGTGGAGCCTCGACCTCTTCCTGCCTCTCCTCCTCCTGGATGCACAGGTGGATTCTCCAAGGCGTGGGCCTTGCTCCTGCTGGGGGGGAGCCTCGACCTCTGCCTGCCTCTCCTCCTCCTGAGTGCGCAGGTGGATTCTCCAAGGCGTGGGCCTCGCTCCTGCTGGAGGGGAGCCTCGACCTCTTCCTGACTCTCCTCCTCTTAGATGCGCAGGTGGATTCTCCAAGGCGTGGGCCTTGCTCCTGCTGGGGGGGAGCCTTGACCTCTGCCTGCCTCTCCTCCTCCTGGTGCGCAGGTGGACTCTCCGAGGCGTGGGCCTCGACCTCTTCCTTCCTCTCCTCCTCCTGGCGGTGCGCCGGTGGACTCTCCGAGGCGTGGGCCTCGACCTCTTCCTGTCGGTCTTCTTGCCTTTGCGCTGGTGCTGGTAGATTCGCCAGGGCGTGGCCCTGCTCCTCCTCTCCTCTTCTTTCAGGGTCCTCTTGCCCCACGTTTGCGCTTCTTGCCCTCGATCTGGTGTTCATCTTCGAAGCCTAGACTGGTTTCCCACAGACAGCGCCAAGCTGATGGGGTGAAATTCGGGAAGAAACATAGCCTAAGCACGTGCACCAAACGAACACAAGAAGCTTAACAAAAACAAGTAAATGAAGAGTAAACTTTCTTTATTCATTTAAAAGGTCCCTCAAACAATGAAGTTCACCCCTATTTATAGTAAATTTTAGTGGGTGAAATTGCAATGTCGTCCTTTGATCCTACGGTCTAAATTAAACAGGCGAAGGTACTTCCGTCATTACACTAGCCCCATTCTCTTTTCAACCTTTTATTTGAATTTGTGATTTATTGGTTTTAATCTAAATTTATTGTAAAACGAGTTTTATTATGGATGATGTATTATAATTAATGGTATTAAAGCGTAGTGCTGTAGGGGGTGCTACATTGAGTGGTATTAGAGCAGGGATTAGATTCTCTGAGGATATTTGGTGAATAGTAGTATTATGAAATACTTGAAAACATATATATACTATGAATCTAAGTGCATATGGGTTTCATATAGGATGATATATTAAGTGAAGATGTTGTTGGCCGAAAGGAATCATTAAAGTTTATACATGGTGATGTAGAATAGTTAAGGGATGATGTGTAATTATACCTCTGATTGTGACTTATACCTCAATACATTTGTAAGATCTTGTCTAGTGGTAGTGAATTCTGTTATACTGCGTGCGGATTTGGTTGTGATAAACCATAGAAAGTTTGATATTATTTTGGGAGATGGTTAATCATCTTGTAAACACACTATTGTTGACAGTTTAACAAAGAAAGTGGCAGTAGAAGTCAATGGGTAAATGAAGATCATAATTGTGGGAGAATGAAAAGTTATACCTAACTGTTTAATTTGTATTTTGATTATTTTTTAATTAATTAAAGAAGGGATTCAGACATATTTCACTGCGTATATGATATTACAAAAGTTAGTCCTGGTGTATCAAATATTTCTATAGTTAGAGGTTCCCTTATGTTTTTTTCTGAGGAATTACTTGGGTTACCACCTCATCGGAAAGTAGATTATAAAATAAAGACTATTCCTTGGGCAGTACTTATTTCGATTACGCCATATAAAATTGTTCTAGTGGATTTATGGGAGCTTAAGAAGCAAATAAAAGAACTTTTAGAGAAAGAATTCATTAGATCGAGTACTTTACTGTACAGAGAACTAGTATTGTTGTGAAAAGAAAAATGATATATTGAGGTTGTGTATTGACTACTGCCAATTGAATAGGGTGATAGTGGAAAAAATGAAGACCTATTACTAATGATTTGCTAGACTAGTAGAGAGGAGTTACAATTTTTCTAAAGACTGATTTGAGGTCTAGTTATTGCCAATTGAGGATAGTATAGAGAAGGATATATATAAAATGAATTCACATTGCTTATGGTCATTATGAGTTTTAGTGATGCCATTCAGTTAACAAATGCATGGGTCCCATTCATGAAGTTGATGAATCAAACTTTAAATTCAAGAATACTTTGGTCCGTTTCTGATAGTTTTATAGAGGACAATCTTAATGTATTCGAGGAGTAGGGAGGAGCATAAACAGTATTTGAACTGGTGTTGCGAATCTTGAACGAAAAAGAGTTGTTCACTGAGTTAAATAGGTGTAACTTTTGGGTGAATCGGGTAGTTTCTAAGATATGGGATACATGGAGATGGGATTAGATTTGACCTTGTAAAGGAAAGCTATTAGGAAATACAAAATACCAAAGAATGTGATTGAAGTTCGGAGTTTTGGGGGCTAGCCGGATATTATAAGAGATTTGTTGAGGATTGCCGCATAACTATTGGTCCTTTAATAGAGTTATTCAGGAATGGGGTAGTTTTCACTAGACTGAGCAGTGTCAACTAAGTTTGATGAGTTAAAGAAAAGTTTAACATCAACTCCAATTTTGATTTTAGCATCTGGTAGTGGTTGATATATGATGTATACAAGTTTTTTGAAACAATGTTTAGGGTATTTATAAATGCAAATTAGGAAGGTGATTTTATATGCATCTCGTCAATTAAGGATCCACTAGTTAAATTACCTAAGCATTATTTGGAATTAGCAACAGTTATACATGTGCAGAAGATTTTATACATTATTTGGATCATAAGAGTTTGAGGTATGTTTTGACACAAAGAATAGTTTGAATTGGAGACAATATATGGATAGAATTGTTTAAAAATAAATAAATAATTATGATCGTATCATCTATTATCATCTTTGGAAGATGAATGTAGTAGTGGATACCTTGAATAGGAAAGAGCAATAATCTTAGCTAATTTTAGAAGTCATAATGTGACATTGTTATTGGAAACGAGACCAATAAATGTGAAGCTCGCGGTTGATCGCTTATTTGCCAACAACTTTGCAACTTAAGTCATCTACTATTTTGGATAAGATCTCCAAACTTAAAGTGTAAGTTAACGACTGAATCAAAGAAGAGGTTTAGAACTTCAGTTATTTTGGGAATATTGGATCTTTTCAATGCTAAAATGTGATGAACCATTGTTGGGCGATCGATCAATACATGATATACTATAATTGGAGTACTAAGCCAAGAAATTATGTCCCTGATCTTGTTGTGGTAGTTTTTCTTAGGTTGTGCCAATATTAAAAGTTTGCTTTGATATTGGTTCTCAATTTGATAAGGAACCTTGGAGACATAATATATTTGATACGTGAAAAGAAACTTATGTAATAAGTGAGGTATTGATTGTCTGACAAAGTTTAAATATTAGTAACCATAAATAGTAATAGTCAATTTGTAATGCCTATCTTGGATTAACAGGTTATCGATTAATGTCGCGTAAGTAATATTATTAGGATGCCTTAAAAGATTATTCGAACTTCTGGCGCATCTATTAGATAAATATGATGCTATTGTTGGTGCTCAATAAATCTTATAAGGGAAAATTATACGGGGGATATTTGGGTTTAGGGATAATAATTTTGGTGAAATTATATTGATAAGATATAAGGAAACAAATGTTGAATTTAGAGCTAACTAATAAAATTCTTATTCATGGATAAGTCTTGGGGCATGAGAGGGAAATGATGAAGTGAGTTTGGTTGTATATAATTTTATTATTTATACATTGGGACTAATTAATACACTTGGACAACGTATCGTACTTCTTGCTTTTATGTACTGGGGAGAATATCTCGAAGCTTGATAGTTGGTGGAAATAAGTACGAATGGAACTATTACGGTCCAGTTGATTCCTTTCTTACTATAGAGGTTAGAGAAAATAGACTAGGATAAAGAGCCAAATTTTTAATAAGGCAGATGGGGTGATAGTAAATGCAAGGCGACGTGGTGGGCATGATATGGATGGGTTACACGATGAGATCATATAGGAAGTCTACAATACACCATATTCGAGGTATCCTGGTACTTTAAAAATGTGTCGAAATCTGAATCCGTACTGCATGTGACAGACGATGAAAAGGATATGACAAAAGTGCTGACTAAATGTTTAACTTGTCAACGTAAAGACATATAGAGTTAGAGTATAGGTTCAAATACTGAAGTTATTTTGGGACTTTTGGGTTTTGTTAGTTCTAAATTATTTTAGAACACTGCTGGAGTGGCCGACCAGTATGCAATTTACTACAATTAAAGTACTGACTCTAGAAATTATGTCCTTGATTAGGTCGGTATATGTCCCTTTTGGTGATGTGGCAAATGTTAAGAGTTTTGATTGAATATTATTTGTCAATCTAATATGAATTCTTTGGAGACATTATGTGTCTGGAGTGTGGAAATAGACTTATGTGATAGGTATGGTATTGATAGTTATAACTAGAACATCAACCAGTAGCAAAAAAGTTTCAATCTTAATCTATACCTGGATGAAAATAGGAAAAGATCATTACAAATTTTTTTCATTTTGTTGCCACGTACATTCAGAAAACATGATGCTATTTGGGTAATTGTGCATAGACTGACAAAATCAGCTCGTTGCTTACCTATACGATAAGGTGATTAATTGGAGAAATTCTATTTAAGTTGTATCTCTCATACATTGTAAGATTACATGGTGTGCGTGTTAGAACAGTGCCTGATAGGGATCCTTGGTTTATTTCATATTTTGAGATTTTATAAAAGGCATTATGTATGGAATTATATTTTAGTATAGCATTTCATCCTCAAATAGATAGATAATTAGAAAGGATGATTCAGACTCTGGAAGATATAATGAGAGCTTGGACAATAGAGTTAAGGAACAATTATGGTGATCACCTACCACCGATGGGATTTACATATAATGATAGCTATCCATTCTAGCATCAGTATGGCCATATAGGAAGTCTTTTTATGAGAGATGTCGATGTCTAGTATGTCGGAATATTGAGGGACTTCAAAAACTTGAAGGTCCTAAATTTGATGCAAGAGAGAGAGAGAGAGAGAGAGAGAGAGAGAGAGAGAGATAAACGAGGTACAAATAGTTAAGAAGTGTTTGAAAATAGTATATGATTGATAGAAAAGTTAATTTGATAAACACCAAATAAAGATGAAATATGAGATAGGTGACAAAGTTTTCTGCAAGTATCTTAGGGAAAAGGAAGCTTGAGATTTGGTGAGTAAGAGAAGTCGAGTCCGAAGTGTATTCACATAGGTATGAAATTACTGAGAGAATTAGACCACTAGCGTATCAATTAGCATTACCAGTGGAATTGTCACAGATGAATTACGTGTTCCATGTTTCTATACTACGACGATATAGATATAATCTTTGCCATGTTTTGCATGAACTAGAGTTAGAAATATAAGAGAAATTAATGTATGCAGAAGACCAATAGAGAACTTGGATAAGAGTATAAGGAAATTGAGAAAAAAAAAAAAGGTACATTGGTAAAGTGGAGTCATTACCCTCCAAATGAAGGTACTTGGGAGTTTGAGAAGAATATGAAAAGAGGAGTAACCATAATTGTGTCTCGACCTGGTAGGTTAATCAAATTTCTAGAATGAAATTTTATTAGAAGGAAAATTGTAACGTCCATAGCATTTTATACATAATTGTGGCACAAATTGGTAATAATTAACGAAATCAAAATTTATTGGTAAATAAAATATAGGTTGAAATTTGAGTATATTAAAAGCCAAGGTACTAGATTGGAGCTTTGAAAAAAAAGATGTTTGTGTGACCAAATTGCATAAATTTGAAAGTTTGGGGGCCACGTTGAATTTTAACATAAGTTAATTAAAATTAAAAAGAAAAAAGAAAAATAACACTATTCATTTAAAAGCTTGCACGTGGCCAACACCAATCCCCATCCAATTTTCCACCTATCCACACACACACCATAAAATTTATATATATATATAATAAACTATTGAATTTGATACATTTTGGAGGAGTAAGCCTTGTCATCGATCGTGCAAAATTGGACAGAAAGCTTAGGACATAAATTTCGAATTTCTTACTTTCGGAAGTCTTAAAATAGGTAAGAGTTTAACATATAAATTCTTAATTAATTAGTGTGATTATATTATTTGATTAGTGCATTTATTAAATATAATTTATATTAGTCGATTTAGTATCTAACCGGGAAATTTATGAGTTGACTAGTTAAAAATTAGTGACTGATTAAATATCACATTTGCATTGAGAATGTTATAGCCGATTAATGAAAGTACTTATTTTGTTAGATTTAATTATTGTTATAATCAATTTTCTCAATTTAATTGGGTCTATTAATCAAATACTTAATTATAGGTACTGGTGTTTAATTAATTACTATAATAGTGAAGAAGTGATGAAAATTAATAACAATATTAAAAAATTATACTTACGAATTATTTGAAAATCATATTGAGAAATATTATATTTAATAGAAAGGCTTATGAGATTTTTGAGATAAGTTAATTCAGGGTTGTTATGAAAAACGATAGATATAAAAATATGATGGGTTTGGGAAAAAAAAAATCCTATGAGTGAGTTGATAAATTAGAAAATATACCTAGAAAGCCTCAATGTCTAGTTATTTAGAAGAAACTAGAATTCATGTTTGAATTTCGATATAAAAGATAATAATAAAAGATTGGCGGAAAAAATAAAAATATTATTTATTATTTTATACAGAATTTATAATATTCTCGATGTATTGATTATACGTATTATAACCTATTTAGGATGTGAAGATTAAGTAGACGATTAATCAACTCATTTTTTATTAATATAACCGTTTTGGAGTTCGAGCTAAGTATAGTTAATTGAATATATTTATATATATATATTATATGATATATATTCTTGTGTTGTAATACATGACCGTGATGGCTATTTATCTGGTTACATTGTTATTCTGTGGAGTTGCCATTAATATGCTTATATGTGGTTATGGTGTGAGAAAGATGAATGAATGATCGTGCGATGCCATGCTATTTTTATTGTAGATTGAAATTGAACGATGAGATTATGGATGGAATGTTGTGAATTGAGATAAAGAGATAGCTTACTAATCTAGGGTATATTCAATGGTTTATGATGATGTGATTGATGATGAGCTGTATGTTGTCATGAATAATGTGATCGATGATGTGACATGTGATATGACAAAAATGAATATATACAGTTGGGTACCATGGGGCGAAGGGTACCAGGTATTCCGGATAATGGGGAATATCTTTTGTTGATGGCTACACACTGGGATGTTGTGGGGGTGCTATGTTTGGTGATGCCCTGCTGATATTGCTACACACTTGATCGGTGTCGGAATATCACATACGATGAGTACCCTGTGCTTGCAATTATATGATATTGATTGAGGAGATGAGAACCGAAAAAATCATTGAATATGCTCTAGTTAGGATAAGCAGGGCCCTAAGAAGATAAACTATAATGATGTGTGTATTATGTTGTAGTTGAGGCACAATTCCGCGGTGTTGGTTTTGCATGATTATGGGTACTAGTTACTTCATGATTTTGGGAAATTGCATTACAAATATTGATTGGTTGATTTCATTGCATGAGATTATCTTACTGCGTATGTGTGTGTGTGTGTGTGTGTCTATATATATATATATGATAATTAGCTATACTTATTGAGTAAGCAACGCATTCTTTGCCATGTAATTTTTAGGATATAAGTCACAATGACTAGCTGAATTGGATCATAAGCCGTGCTGCTAGTCTTAGTATGTGGGGTTAGTAGTGACATCTTTGGGTTGAGATCTCTAGCTAGATAACTATAGAGATATTAATTTTATTTGAATTTATTATTTCACGATTTATTGATTTTAATCTAAATTTCTTGTAAAATGGGTTTTTATTATGGATGATATATTATAATTAGTAGTATTAAAGCGTAGTGCTGTAGGGGGTGCTACAGACTTACCATTTACATGCATTTGCTCTTGTCATTGCCCTCTGTTGAATGATACGGTAGACATAGACGGTGTTGCTTGTAAGAAAAAATATTTTCGCTTCGAAGCTATGTGGCTTCGCTTTAATGATTGCGGAAATGGCTGAGAATCTTGGTTCTAATACTTTGGGAAAAAATAAAATTTTTAACTAGCTTAAGGATTGAGAGCTCTCTCTCTCTCTCTCTCTCTCTCTCTCTCTCACTATGGAATCGTAGAAAATTTGGAAATCTTGATAAGCGCGAGAACGATCTTGAGAAACGAATAGCCACCTTATAGAAAGCTTCACTTTTACAGACACACTTGTTGAATTAGAGACCGTAAGGCCGAAAAGGAATCATTATTAGTTAAGGAGGAGATTATGTGGAAAAGAGAGGGAACGGAGTGATTAAGAGAATGCGATAGGCACACTCGATTCTTCCATCTCAATGCATCAGCCCGGCAAGAAATAGAATACTTTATCTAAACTGAAGAATCGGGATGGTCAATGGTCCTATATAAGTGAGGATATTCAGAATGTTATATGTTTTAATTTTAGCGACATCTTCTCTTAAACCAGCCCTCCGGAGTCTATCATAAAAGATGTGGTGGATTCAGTCTGCCCCAAAGTTATTGAAGAGATGAACCATTCTGTGTCAATTCCATTCGTGCAGAATGGGGTGGAGTGGGCCATCTCGATGATGTTTTCATACAAATCTCCTGACCCTAACGGTATGTTTCCTAGATTCTTCCATAAATACTGGCATATAATTGGTAAGGACGTCTCTAAGGTTGTGCTTGACATTCTTAATAACCATGTACTTGACCTCGTCTCAGTTATAGGTTTTTTGTCCTTATCCTGAATGTGACGATTTAGAGAAAATCACCACTTTAGGCCTATTAGTTTATGCAATGTTATCTTTAAAATTACTTCTAAGGCACAAGCTAATAGGTTTTAAACTAATTCTTGATTCTATTATCTTTGCTTCTCAGTTTGTCTTTATACCAGATTGTCTTATTTCTGACAATATTCTAGTTTGCTTTCAAAATTAACCATTTTCTTAAGAGTAAAATAGGAAGCAAATAAAGGTTTCACAGCTATTAAACTTGATATGAGTAAAGCATACGATCGAGTGGAATGGGCATTTTGGAACGCATCCTTTCTAGATTAGGATTTCATTCTCGTTTCATCTTGCAACAATTCTTGGTGTGGTAATCGTGGATAAGTACGATAAATATCTAGGCCTCCATTTTATTTGGGGGGGGGGGGGGGGTTATTCCAAAAGAGAGGTGTTTGCAGGTATCCACGATCACATTTGGAACCGTATTAAGGGCTGCAATGGTAAGGTGTTCTCTTAGGCAATGAAGGAGGTTTTGATCAAGGCAGACTTGCAGGCAATCTCTTTCCTACTCTATGTCATGCTTTCAAACTTCCGAAACTTTTGTTCGGGAACTTGAAAGTATGATATCGAATTTCTTGTGCATAATGAAAGAGACAGAAGGGTGTATTGGGTGGCATGGAACAAATTTGTATGCCTAAAAATGAAAGTGGATTGGGTTTTCGTGATCTTAAGCCTTTCAATGACGGCATTGTTGGGCAATAGCAAGCATGGAAAATTATCCAACAACCGTCAAATACCAGGTGAGTCACATTTTTAAAGCTAAATATTTTTCCAACATTTACTTCCTTGATGCTAAATTGGGTAGTCGGGCCTCTCTAACCCGATGAAGCATTTTGAGCGTCCAAGACCTACTGTGGGAGGGAATTGGTTGACGAGTTGGGGATAGAAGGAAAATCCAAGTGTGGAAAGACAAGTGTGCATTCACTTATTGACGAAGCACAACATGGATGGAAGGAGGTGAAAGATTGTGTGGATCGGCCCGGGAGATTAACGCGAATAGCGGAAGCGCGAAATAGTGCGTAATAAAAATTACAAAGCATAATTAAAATGGAATTTAATCATGCATAACATACATAAACGAATCAAGGGGTGTGCCCTTGATTCTCCCGGGCGTTCAGTGTATCTCATGTTCAATAAAACACAACATGGAGGCCATAGAATTAGAACCGAAAAAAACATAATTAAAGGACCTACCCGGTTGTAGTTTTTGTCTTCGTTTCGGCTACATGCATTGTTCCCCGTTTTGCACCAAGATCTCAAAGAAGAGACCCTCTAAATCATCTCACTCGCTCCACCAGAAAGCAAACAACCCTTGTGCTAGCAAGAAATTTATTTGGGGAGAAGAGACATCGATACACGCTATGAATTAACGCAATCAATGTCTCTTATGTTTCTTAACTTGAATAAAAATCAAGAAGAACAAAGTATAATTCTTGGAGAGAAAAGAAGGGGATGGACGAAAATCTTGAGAGAGATGAGAGATGAGAGTTGTAGAGAATACTAGGTGTGAGTGTTGTGTTTTTTTGAGTATTTATAGAAGATGAAATTCCTATTCCTTCTCAAACTCTTCCAAAGAGACACACTTTGACTAGGATTTTGACCTAGTCAAATCCTAGTCAAATTAGGCTTTGATTAAGTCAAATTAATCATGGCCTTCATCTCATCATTCTCTAGATCAAATCTTGTCCATCCCATTTTGATGGGCTTTATGGAATGGGCCTATTTAATTCTAAATTAAATATTCCCATGAACTTTATATTAAATCATATTTAATATACTAAGCCCATTAATTAATTAATGGAAAGGACTTATTTAATTCTAAATTAAATAGTCCCATGGACTTTATATTAAATCCCTTTTAATATACCAAGCCCATTAATTAATTCCATAGAATGGGATTATTTAATTCTAAATTAAATAGTCCCATGGACTTTATATTAAATCCTATTTAATGTATACCAAGCCCACTAATTAATTCACCCTTTTAATCTAATTAAAAGGAAAGCCCATGCTTTATAAAATTCATAAATCTAATTTATGAACTCAAGTCCGATTATTCCAAATAATTCATCGAGGCTTGAATCTCCAAGAAGTATAATTTAATTCCATTAAATTAAAACCTTCTCCCGAAATTTAATTCCAAATTAATTCCCTTTCATTTGGTGTAGCCGGTGTGACTCTTTACGTTCACCTTTCAGCTAGACTTGGACCTACTTCTTGTTATTTCATAACCAAAGTAGTCCGTTACCATGGGTGGCCATCTAGCAACGGTCCATGGCACTAGAGACTAGGTGAATTTATGGTGTGAACATTTAGGCTCCGAGTTATATGCAGGTGCGGTCCTACGACGCTCGATACGTACAGGTACGGTCCTACTGTCGCCTGTCTCCCGGCCTTTAGTCTAGGGGTCGGTTCCATCGTTGACTAGGCAACTATGCATAATGCTCGAGATAGGTTTAACTCGACGTAGGAAATCCTTTCCACTATATCAAGTGCTGTGGCCATAGACTTTGTGAGTCTAAACCATCTCCGAGCGCATAGGAGATCTTGCTGTCATATCCTTTGACAGGGGACAGATCCTATCTTGGAATTCACCGTTCTTACATACTCCGACTGCACTGGACGAGGCTTATGATGACCATGTGATATAATCGGTCAAATTTCACCAGATCCAAGATACAGGCTTAGTATGTAGGGGACTGCCGTGATCCTCAAGTCCGAGGACTAATCCCGTACTATCGGAACCGGGAATACGAGTCATACCGACCAAGCCCGAGTGGCTTCCATATGACGATTCCCGCGAGTCACTTCAGTCGGCCGCTCCCCAGCAGGCCGACCCACTAACACTGCTTAGACGATCCTCATCACCCGTCGATGAAACACGACAGCAGGTGCTTAGTGCAAGTCTCAAATGGATTCTCGATGCCTGTCTCGAGATTCCTTTGACTTGGAGTATTTCAGACTGATTCGGCGAAACTGATTTCATGAACCTACCTCCAAGCATAGTTCCAATTTCCCGAAATGTTATTTCAGTCTGTGGGCGTTTGTTGTGACATCGTAACGATGCAAGCAGTAAGTACAACAAACTCATGCCTATGAATCCTTACTACATTCATTAACATAATATTACTTGTTCACAGATTGACGAATGGTTCTCAGAACAGCCAATACCATTGACTTTCTGATCACCTATTCTAACAGGAGGACATTATAGATGCTATATTCCACCACAACTGACACATCATCTATAAAGACCATCCCATTGAGTTCCTTCCTAGTTGAGGATTGCGTTGTGTGGCTTCTAGAAAAGCATTGAAAATTCATAACCCAAAGTACACACCACCGTGTTGGGGACGAAAGGAAAATCTAAGTGTGGAAAGACAAGTGTGCATTCACTTATTGATGAAGCACAACATAGATGGAAGGAGGACATTATAGATGCTATATTCCACCCCACTGATGCACCATTTATAAGGACCATTCCGTTGAGTTCTTTCCCAGTTGAGGACTGCGTTGTATGGATTCTAGAAAAGCATGGAAAATTCATAACGAAAAGTACACACCAACTCATCATGGCTCGATGACAAGCATCCCAGGCTTCTTCCTGACCTCCACTCGGTCGAAAATTCGCGCATTCTAGAAAGGATGTAGCAGAGAAATATCCCTTAGAAGCTCAAGATGTTTTGGTTGGAAACTCCGTCGTAATGCGCTCCCAACAATGACCAACCTTGCAAGTCGACGAGCAAAAGTTGACAATGTTTGTGCTGTTTGTAAGGAGTTAACAGAGGATACTAAGCATGTGTTTCTTGACTGTTCTTTCTCGTGGTAGGCTTGGGCCCTTTCGGGTCTCCCTTAGCTGATTATTCTGCATGGAATTTGACGGCGGAATACTGGGTTTTGGAGGTCTATGCGAACATCAATCAAGAAGCAGGTGATAGATTTATTATGACTTGTTGGGTCTCCAGGAAATAGCCAATTTGACGACGGTGAAGATAGCGGATTTGTCCTAGGAATGCGGCGGAAGCATGAAAATAACGGAAATAAAAACAATACAAAATTAAAATTGGATCAAAGTGGTGTTCCCTTTGATCATTTCAGGCGTTCAGTGCAATTAAAATGTAAAGATATAAAAGTATACAAACATGCGTTTAATGTAGTGGCAAAGGAATAAATAAAGAATGGAAAATAAGCACGAAAATTTACCTTTCTCGTTCTTTCGTTATGCTCGGCTACATGCGTCGATTCCAAATCTTGTTCTTCAGATCCGTTCACTTAGACGATTAAAGTGTAGAACCCCTTTAAAGGCAATCTACACCACACGGGAAGTTGGATCTAACCCTCTTTCTAAAAACGACTAGATTGATGGAAGAAACGGAATTTCGAAATGCACTATTAAGTAGTGTATCCGGATTTTTCTTATTCTCAATTTGAATCTAATGCAGGGAGAACAGGTAAACATAAGAGAGGAAGGGAATAATTTTTTAGAATTTCTTTTCTTGAAAAAACCTGTGGCTTGTACATGGGAATTAGTGAGATAGATGCACACACAGTTTCACCATTATGTGTGTATGCGTGTATGTTAGTGAAGAGAGGGTGAGAGACACACGGTGGAAAGAGGCTGTAAAACCCATATTAGATTATCCACTTCCAAAATATATATGTACATATATGCTCAAAGAATTACTTTTACACACACAAACTACACCATCCAAGTGTGTGTTCCATGTTTAGTGGAGTGAGTAGGTAATAGTTGATGGAAATTTAATTCCCTAAAACCGCAACCACTACTACCATGCACTCACGTCACATGCACACGTGCATCATTCTCTCTCACACAAGCAATGATTTCAAAACCCAAATCGAACTGGCCGGTTCGATCGGTCCGATCGGGAACCAGCCACGGTCCCGGTCCGATTCATAGGGTGAAAACCACCTCAGTCAAACCCGGTGCGAACCGGTCAAAACCGACCAACCCGAGAACCGATTCAACCGGTTTTATTTTTAAAAAAAATTAATGAAATAGTGAAATATATATTTCACTAATCAAACATATATTTCACTAAAAAATAATATAGTGAAATACAAAAACAAATGCCAAAAAATAGATAGGCAAATGCATCATGGACAACTACTCAAATAAATTATCACCATATTTATAGTGTCAATTGTTCAAATTTGCCTTGTGTTACTCCAATGTGGGACAATGAGGAAGTCTTTAAATTATGGAAAAATGCTTAAACTTTGCCTATAGTTTTCCAATGTGGGAGGGAGAATAAGCCCTTTTCATTCTTCATCTGTTTATTTCTCTTTTTTCTCCATGTTTTTTAATCTTTTTTGGATTTTTTTTATTAAAAAAAATATATGAAGGCAATGGTTGATAAAATATCGTTATAAGGTTTTAAAATTTAAATTATTGTTAGTTTGAATTTTGATTTAATTTGTTTCCTTCAAAAGGTGTGTTGAATTTCTATTGTTAATTCATTATAAATTATATTCATTCTAAATTGTACTTATTATAAAATACCGTTATAAAATTTATTTATTTAATCAATTGCTATATAATGTATTGATATATTACATATATATATACAACAAGGTCCGGGTCAATCAATTTTTTTAATCCAGTCCGACCGATCGAACCAATGACCCAGTAACTTGACCGGTTCGATCCCCCGGTTCGGTTCTAAAAATATTGCACACAAGGAAGCTGGGGCTAGTATTATTTGGATTGGGCTTGTTTTAATTTGTCAACAAATTAATTCAAGCCCAATACTTAATATATTGAATTTATTTAATCCGATCAAATAAATACCCAATAAAAAATTCATATAAATATTTAATCCAATTAAATAAATACACAAGTCCAAATATACATAATTTATAATAAATCAATTTATTAATCAAACCCAAATAATTAATTAGTCCAACTAATTAATTTAAGTCCATCTCCACTAAATAATGAATTCAATCCATTAATTAGACAACCTTATCTACTAATTAATTAATGAATTCAATCTACTAATTAATTAGCCCAAGCCTATTTTAAATTAATCCAATTAATTTAAAATATTAGCTCAAAGTTTAATTAATCCAATCAATTAAATTCTTGGGCCATCCATTCAATGGATCATATCAAATTAAATTAATTTATTTCTTCTGGAATTAATTCTAAATTAATTCCATCACTTCCACAGTGATTTTGTGTGTGACTCTTTATGTTCACTCTCAGCTCCCACATCATTAATTAAATCTAAATTAATTAATTATTTCTGATTAACCAATAACCAGAAAAGCCCGTTACCATGGGCGGCCGTCTAGCAATGGTCCAATAGCACTAGAGACTAGGTGAATGTTGGTGTGAACATTTAGGCTCCGAGTTCCATAGGGATACGGTCCTTCCGTCAACTGTCTCTCAACCATAGTTTAGGACATGGAATTGGGTGTCGATTTCCATCATTGTCTAGGAATTTATGCTTCATACTTGAGATGCGTTTACTCTATTGATCTAGGGAACCCATCCCTAATCGATCAATCTCATTGGCCAAAGACTTGAGAGTCTAAACCATCTCAGAGTGCATAGGAGAACTACTTTTCACAATACTGACAGGGGACGGATTCTGCCTTTGAATCCACCGTCCTCAATACATAGTCCAATTGCATTTGACAAAGCTTATGATGATCATCCAAGATACAATCTTTTTATGTAAGTGACTGTCGTGATTCCTCAAGTTCGAGGACTAATCCCGTATTCTCAAAACCAGAAATTCCAATCATACCGACGAAGCCTCCAAGGCTTCCACATGACCATTTCCGCGAGTTAGTTCAGTCAGTCAACAACCTTGCCAACCAACGCACCGAAATTGCATAGACGACCCACGTCTGTCATCGATGAAACTCGGGACTCACCCAGTAAATGCAATACTTAGTGTAAGTCTCTATAAGACTCTCGATGCCCAGTCTCGAGGTCCTCGACTTAGAACGTTTCAAACCGACCCTTAGAAGTTGGTTTCATAGCCGTCAACCTATGTGCAACACAACTCATGGGTTTAATCATTCGGTCTGTGGGCATTATTTTGACGTCAAAATGTTGTTTAACATGATTAGTGAGGACATCAAACTCTTATGCCATAGATGGATACTCGCTATATTCATCATGTCAATGTTACTTTGATAAAGATTGACTAATAATTTTCAGAACCGTCAATCCAATTGACTTCTTGGCACCTATTCTAACAGGCGGAATACTAGGTTCCGGAGGTCGTTGCGAACTTTGATCAGGAAGTCGGTGATAGATTTATTATGACTTGTTGCTCTAGGGAATAGGAACAAATTCCTATTGGGGAGTAGTGGTAAGTCGACTATGGAAGACGTTGTGGATGTTGTTCGTTTCTTGTTTGAATTCTATAGGTCCGTTTGAGCTTTATTGCATGGTTCAAAGTATCGACCGATCGATGATATACGGCACTACACTTTATTACCACTAAATTTATACTCTTTCCTTAATTACAACATGTCTTATAGGAGATTTTCATTTAAAACGAATAAAATAAATCCTATTTTAATCAATACAATATATATATATATATATCTTAAATAATGATAAACGTCCGTCAAAAAACAGATGGCAATCCAATTTTTTTTTATCTCAAATAAAGTACAAATTGAACTACTCGAGAAATAATAGAAGGAGAGAAAATCAATCAGTAGTAGAGAAGAGTCAGTCTATGTTTGATAGTCCTTGAAAATTCCAAAATTCATTCAACATTCAAGTATTGGCTAATATCCGATGATATCGGACGATGAGTATCTGGATCGGCCGGTGCAAATTCGAGAAAAATGTCCGATGCCCTATATTATCCAAAATTATATTGTATCACTGATGATATCCGATATTATCACCGATACAATAATATGATATCATTAAGTACCTAAGAAAGGACTAATGATATATTATTGGTCTATGGTTGTGGAGATTTGATACTGGAAGGTTTTAGTGATGCCAGCTTTCAGTCAGACGATGACGATGCCAAGTCTCAATCGGGCTATGTATTCAGACTTAATGGTGGGGTGGTAGCTTCGAAAAGTTTCAAGCAAGAACCACAGCCGATTCCACTACTGAGGCTGAATACATTGCAACTTCAGAAGCTGCCAAGGAAGCGGTTTGAATGAGAAACTATATCCAAGAGTAGGGTGTGGTGTCTAGCATTGTCGAGCCAGTAGTTATCTTTTGTTATAACAACGGGGCTATATCGCAAGCAAGGAAATCGAGATCTCATCACCAATCCAAGCACATACGTAGATGCTACCACCTATTGAGGAAGATGGTAGGAAGAGGTGACGTTCGGATGGACTGAGTCAGCTTAGCAGATAATACAATAGATCCTTTGACAAAGCCCATGTCACAGATCGCTCATATGCAGCATCTTGAGAAGATGGGTTTGAGGCATATGGGTGATGTAGTTAGACTTATATAACCTACATTTATGGTGTAAATAATTCATTCTGAATAAAAGTGATGTTCAGTTACGGCATTTGTACTTTGATTGTGTTCACTTACTGTTCAATACCTATAACTATTCAATGCACAACCAAAGCCCACAGACCCGACTGCACATAGGTTGGCAGTCATGAAATTAGCTTCTGTGGATCAGTTTGAAATACTCCAAATCAAAGGACCTCGAGATTGGTATCGAGGGTCCATTTAAGACTTGCACTAAATTATTGCAGTCGCGTTTCATCGACAAGTGACGAGGATCGTCCATGCAATATTAGTGGGTTAGCCAGCTCGGTGTCGGCTGATTGAGGTGACTCGCGGGAATCGACATATGGGAAACCTTGAGTAGGTTGGTCGGTATGACTTGTATTCCCAGTTCCGACAGTATGAGATTGGTCCTCGAACTCGAGGGACTATTGTAGTCACATACGCACTATGTCTGTATCTTAGGTTTGGCAAGAGGCTACCAAGTCGAGAGACTTGCTTGCTATAAGCCCTATCTAGTGCAGTCTAGATGTGTAGTGTGGACAGTAGGTCCCAAGACAAAATCCGTCTCCTGTCAAACGATTGACAGTAGTGTCTCACTTGTACTCTGAGACTCGTTCCCTATAAAATCTGTGGCCACAGTGACTGAATAGTGGGATAAGATCCCAGTGACGTTTCAGTGGGTGAACGAGTATAGGTTTAAGTCAAGGATGGGTACCGATGTTCAAGATCCACACCCTAGACTAATAGCTGTGAGATAGTAGATGGAACGACAATGCTCATTCACATTCGGGACCTAAACGTTCACGGCATGATTTCACCTAGTCTCTAGTGTCATGATTCATTGCTAGACGGCCACCCATGATGACGGACAAATTCCTATCATGTGATGATTAGAAATTCGCCCAAGTCTAGCTGAGAGTGAACTTAAAGAGTCACACTCAATTCACCGAAAATGGAGAAACTAATTCCAGGAGATCGAATAATTTAGTAAGATTAAATTGGTTCTCTTTTGGAGTGTCAAGCCTTTAAATATTAATTGGATTAGTTAGGCTTGGTTCATGAATTAGATTCATGAATTAAGAGAAGGGCTATTTCCGTCTTTAAGTAGAATGAAGATGGAAATATTAATTTTGGGCTTAGGCATTTATTTGATATTTACTACAAGCCCATAAGGAATTGTTGGACTATTTAAATAGGATTTAAAAGTCCATTCCATAAAGCACATCAAGGGATGGACGAACGAGATCACATCTTGGGGCTAGATGAGATGGAGGGCTAGGATTAAGTTTAACTTAATCAAACCTTAGGTTGACTAGGATTTGACTAGGTCAAAGTCCTAGTTGTGTATAGTGTGCTTTTTGGAAGACTTTGAGTAGGATTAGGAAAAATACTTCCTTATAAATACTCACACACACATATAAGAATCTCTAACAACTATGATCTCTCTCTCTCTCTCTCACACACACACACACACACCACCGGCTGCCCCCACTCTCTATCTCACTCTCGCATCACTTTATAGAGCTCTCATGTTCTCTTGTCTTTGATACAAGGGAACGCTTGAACAATCGATCACGTTAACTAATAGCGTTTGGTCGATTGTTTCTCTTCTTCCTCACGATCTCTTGCTAGAACGTGGGAATCAAGATCTAGTGAATTGCATGGACGATTTAGAGGATTCCTACGTTGGGATGTCGGTGGCAAAACGTGGAACAATGCGTGTAGTCAAACGAAAAAGTTTGCAATGGGTAAGTAACGTCTGTAGCATTTTCGTTCCAACCCTATGGCCTCCATAAAATCAAGCATGCTTGTTTTCTATTATTCATGAGACACGCTGAACGTCCGGGAGATTCAAGGGTACATCCCTTGATTGGTTCTTTAATTCCATTGTTTTATGCATGCTTAATTTACGTTTATGTTTTACTACATCGCGCTTCCGCACGCGCCCTCTCCCGGGACGATCCATGTTGTGTTACATCAAGTTCATCTCAGGGGTCACATGCGGCTGTTATGCACGCACGTTGACTGCGCTTGGACATGTGAAAAATGAATTTTTTTGGACAATTTTACCCTTCCCTCTCTCCTTATATTACATAATAATATATATAAATTTAATAAATCTTAAAATAATAGAAATATATATTAATAATAAAATATTATTTTTATATAAATATATAATAATATTAATATTTTTAATATAATATTCTTTTAATATTAAAAAAAATTCTAAGGAAAAAAAGAAAGAGAGGAGGGCACGGCTAGGGGGACGGAGGGAGGGTGGGGGTGGGGGTGGGGATGGGGAGGGGGAGTGGTTGGGTTTTTTTTTTAAATAATAATTTTATTTTATAATGTATAAAATTTTAATTTTATATATTGTGGATATATTATAATTTATAAATATATTTTAATTAAAACTTATTTAATATATTATATAAATATAAAATTTTAAATGTGAGGGGCATTTTAGTCATTGTTCCTAAAAATATATGTTTAGGTTGACCAAGGGGCGGTGTGATTCATTGTTGGTAACATAAGGATAGTATTTTATATTAAAATTTTCACAGGGGGTTTTTGATATTTTTCCATATCACAGGGGGTCAAAATGAATTTAACCCCTTTTATTTGGGTGTCAGGCGTGGAGAAAAAGATCAGGAAAAGGAAAAATGAATAAAAACATAGCATTTTTGAGCAATATTTTTCTTGTTTGAAAGTATATGATTTTGAGATAACTCTAAAGTTAATTCGGGGATGTCATAAAAAACATCAAATATAAGAATATAGGGTGTTTTTAGTAAATAAGTTCTTATAAGTTAATTGATAAAACATAGGAAAAAATATTTTTTTGGTCCGCTAAGTATGCCCGATATTAATTTTTGTCCGGTAACTATTCCTATTTTTTTCTAAGTCTAGTAACTTGCAAAAATGATGAGATTTAGTCCTCCAGTTCAATCTGTGCATTTCCAAATGAGCAGAAGCATCCACTGTACTATCCTCAAGCTGAAGAAGTCTACGTTCCCATCTGTTTTACGATCCCGTTTGGTTTGATCAAATACTATCCGGTTCCATTAAAGAAGACGCACTCTACAAGTCTGAATATTATGCCATAACGACTTGTGCACATCACTGGAATGACTCACCCATGCCGACTCTATCGCTCGCTTGCAATCTTTGGATTGAAGCCACTGGGCGTCAAATCTGAATTGTTGTTTTTTTCTTATGTTGCCCTTATCTTTCCTCGACACAAAGGTAATCAATATCACCTTATGATCTGAACACCAAACCCCTTGGTGATGCGAAAACGAATCTGGAAGATGAATCCATGCCGGGTTAGCACAGGATCTGTCCAATCTAGCCCACACCGTATCCAGGTTCGATAGTATATTGCACCATGTGAATTTATTATCCGAATAACCAATATCCTCAAGTCACAAAATTCCAGAGTATGATGAAAGTCAGTCAGTTGCCATAGCGGTCTCAGAGCACCTATTTTCTCATGCTGAAACATAACCTCGTTGAAATCCTCTGGACATAACCACACAACGTCAGACTGTTGACTTAGTGTCCTCAAGGTATCCCAAGCATACTTCTGATGTAAAGGTTCCCAATTCCCATAAAAACCGATAAACATCTACCCAGGCCCCTGGTCTTTTGCCAACACCTCTACATCGATGCGTACCAGGAATAAGACCATAATTGGACAACAACATCCTTATGCCAAAATAACATAAGACGACCAGAAACCCCAGTTTTGAAACATAAACACCAGAAAGATCTAGTTGTTGTTTCACTCGCTCAAAGGGTCGAAGTCCACACTTAGTTTCTGAGAGGAAGGCCACAATGGGACTATGTCCTCGAACCAATTCACCGAGCGTACGAACTATCGCCTCAGTCCCAGCCCACTACAGTTCTAGGAGATTGCAATCCTGGTGATCGGCGCGGCTGCTCCACAACCACTGTCGCTGTTAAATTTGTTGAATCAGAATCTTCTAGCACTAACTTCTTCCTACTCAGTTCCCCTTCAACCAGACCACCATGCCTCTTACAGAGACCCCGAGCACGCCTTAAACCAAGAGGTCGACCACCCTGCCATACTTTTGCATTTGTGCATCAAATAGGTAATTGTGCGCTCATACAATTGTTAGAAATGCGCTATTACCTTGATGTTAGGCATTTTCTAATTTTGCTTATTTGAATGAAGCAATTTTCTCATAAAAGAAAAAGGGGAAAAAAGAAAAGAAAAAGAGAGAAGGAGAGTATTAGTTTGGTTTTTTAACAAAAATACATGGAAAAGGGGAACATGATTTTTGTAATTTTCAGATGTGTGACTAAATTTATTTAAGAATTTTTATAACCTCATGCATTTTATAAAATACTTTCAAAATTTATAAGATGGTAGAGTTGTGTTAACAATAAATTATTGAAAATGTTCCTATAAAATAAAAATGATTAGCTTATAAGATATTAATTATGATGGTTTTATAATTAAATATCCATCTATTCTATTAATTAAAACAAAGAGACCTAGAGTAACTACCATTTATTGTCAAAATGTGTGTGTTCTAAGATACCCGTTAAGTATACTTATTTTCCGCCACCTGTTTAAATTAATTTTCTATCAATAATTCCTTAATAATCATATTTAAGGTAATTCATCTTATCACTTTTGATTATTTATTCAATTTATCTTCCTTGATTATTAAGCTAAACCTATGTAACCATTTTGCATATCAATATCATATCGCTTTGTTATATAATATTGCTTTACAACAAAATTTTCCTTCATAGAAATAACATTTGGCTATCGTTACTTTCCACAAATTGTTTCTAGAAGGAAAAAAAATGTGAATCTTGCAAAACTTATGAAACAAACCAAAGGAGTACATATATATATATATATATATATATATATATCTTTAATGTTGCTTACAACATAATTTTCCATCATAAAAATAACATTTGGCCATCACTACTTTTCACAAAAAATTGTTTCTAAAAGGAAAACAATGTGAATTTTGCAAAACTTATCAAACAAACCAAAGGAGTACATATATAATAAAGTATTATTATTAGATATAAATATAATGAAATTAATCAAAAAAATTATTTTTTGTAAAAAAAGATAAGATTATCAAACATAATGGGTTAAATTTTGCTCTAAAATTTTATACAGTATCGCGTATTCTTAAATTCGATGTCATTGAAGCCCAACGTATCATGAGCAAAATAACTATTGACCATAAATACAAAAGTAATATAGTTTAATTTAATTTAAACTCAATTCCATAAAAAGACGATAAAAACATTATTATGCTCAAATGAACAGTTCTTACAATTTACAATCATCTACCAATAAAAACATTTTCCCGCATCTAACGTCTTATTTGAGAGTAGAGCTCATAATGGATAAATTTTATAATGGATGTAAACATTACATAAATGATAAACTAAAAAATAAAATGATTAAACAATTAAAAAATCAGTGGAGCCAAAAGTTGAACATACTAAGATTTGTTATTTACTCACTTTTTATTTGGTATCAAGATTGGAATTTGGACTAATTTTTTGACAATAACTACAAAATCATATTAAAAATAATTTAGAAATGACAAAATGATATCGAATAGAGAATTACCTCAATAATCTATATATATATATATATAGCAAAACAAAGTTTGACCAAATGGGTCCAATTTTGACTAAATACTTTTTATGGTGTTTTTGAATGAATTATCAAGAAAAAATTTCATTGGGTAGAAATATTATTTATTTTTAATATATTAATTATTTATTTGTTATTTATCCAGAATCTTATCTCCATGATTATACAAAAAAATAATTGTCAAGAACAAATTTTAAGGGTTAGAAACATAATATATTTTAATATATTAAATATTTATTTCGTATTTATTCAGAATCTTATATCCAAGATTATAATTGGATTTTTAATTATCAAGAAAAAATCTAATTGGTTGGAAACATTATCTTTAATATATTAAATATTATTTTATATTTATCCAAATCATATCTCCAAAATTATAATACTATTTTAATTTGTATTTATCTTAAATCATTATCTAATGATCATGGTTTACATCACATTTGTATTTAAATATTTGGCATCTCCCATTCATTAGATAGACTCAATTCTACCAATATTTCATTATCCATTAAATGATTTCAAAATTTAACATTTTGTATACTTAATTCTTCTCATTACTTTTTCAATGGGTGCAGTGACATGTTACACTTTACTATGGTATTAATTTATTTATTTTCCTCCATGATCGTTCAGTTATGTTAATCTTCATTCCTTACTCATATACTTATGTGTACTAAATTTCAATATTTATTTATCGTTTACACTCATCTATGTGGCTAAACTGATGTTTTGCTCTTTATCACTATGTCGTTTAATTTTTATATCTTACTTTTCATGATAATTGAAATATTAAAATAATAATCTATACCATCTTCTTATGTTTTATTTATTAAATAATAATTCTAATATTTATTCCTCTTATAGTGTTAATTTTCAGATTTCTAAATATGTTGATTGCTAGCTTGATTTGTTTTTCTACAAGAAGAAATAGATTTATTTAGCGTTAATGATAAATAGTGCCTTTTAATATTTATTTGTATTATTCTACTTAATTTATCATTTATTTTATATTTTTGTTTAAATATTTACTCTTTCCTATCTTTTATAAGAGTTTTTTGTTTCTATATGTTATGGTTTCCTCCATTAACTTTGTTTTATAGTTTACTTTCGTTGTTCTTTTTTATATTCTATTTTTTTTAGTTTTTGTTTTTTTACAAGAATGAACAGATTATTTAGCGTTAATGGGTATTATATTTCTTTTAAAAAGTCTTTATTTATGTTGAAATATCTATCCTTTGTTTATTTTATGTATCAATTTTATATATTTATATATATATATATATCATCTTTCTAATTTTTATTCAACAGTTTAATTTTGTTGCTCTTTTTCAAATTTCATTTTCTTTACAAGAAGGAACAAATTCAATTATTGTTTATAGGTACATATTGAAATAATAATCTCTGCCATTTTCTTATGTTTTCTTTATTAAATAATAATTTTAATATTTATTCCTCTTATGGTGTTAAATTTTCAGATTTCTATGGTGATTGCTTGCTTTTGTTTTTCTACAAGAAGGAATAAATTTATTTGGTGTTAATAATGATATTTTGTTTTAACATTTATTTGAATTATTCCACTTAATTTGTCATTTAGTTTTTAGGGTTTAATTATATTTAGACCCCCTCTGAAAATGCATAATTACACTTTCCCCCAAAGAAGTTTTGAAATTACATTTACACCCTCTCTAAAAATCCTTTGTCTACACCTGACCTCCATTCGTTAAAGTTTGGGCGGAAAATGTTCATTTCAACAAAAATAATTACACAAATTTTCAATTTTACCTCCCATTTAACATTTTCGTGCAATAATTTTGTACTTATAAGGAAAAAATATAATAATATTGGCCTCACTCCATACATATACGTTACACTTATCCTCTTATAAGTACAAAAATATACATGAGAATGTTAAATGATAGGAAAAATTGAAAATTTATGTAATTATTTTTGTTGACGTGAATATTTTTCGTCCAAACTCTAATGGATGAAGTCAGGTGTAAACAGAGAATTTTCGGAGGGGGTGTAAGTGTAATTTCAAAAACTTTTTTGGGGAAAAGTGTAATTATACATTCTCAGAGGGGGTGTAAGTGTAATTAACCCTAGTTTTTATATATGTTTAAATATTTACTACTTTCTTATCTTTTACACACCAGATTTTTTTTCCACATATTATAGCTTCATCTATTAATTTGTTTTGTCATTTACTTTTGTTGTTCTTTTTCACATTTCATTCTTTTTTAGTTTTTATTTTTCTACAAGAACGAACAGATTTATTTAGCGTTAATTGATATATATTTTGTTTAACATTTATTTGTATGATTATACTAAATCTACCGTTTAGTTTTTTTATGTTTAAGTATTTTCTCTTTATTTATTTTTATGCACCAATTATGTATATATGTATTATCATCTTTTCAATTTTTAATCTACAGTTCAGTTTTGTTGTTCTTTTTCAAAATTCAGTTTTTTAACAAGAAGGAACATATTTCTTTAGTGTTAATAGGTACATATTTATTTCTTCGTATGATTCTACTTAATTCATCTTACATTTAGTTTTTATTTCTATTTAAAATGTACCTTTTTGTATATTTTTATACATCATCGTATATATTATAGTTACATCCATGAAATTTTTATTTTTACGTTTAATTTTGTTGTTTTTCAGATTTCAGTTTTTTGTTTACTAAATATGATTTTTTTTAGCAATTACTACTTATGATGTTTTACAAGATGGAAAGAATGATCATATTAGTTTCTCGGACTATGTAAATATGATTCTATTATATGATCATATGGTTTGTAAATCTTTACATTTTCATGTATATATATGTATTTTCATGTGTGTGTAATTCGAGCTCTTTTCAGAAAAAGTCCACATGATTGTTTGAATTTTATTGTCTTCTTTTCGTATATTTTAATTTAATCAAAAAATTTGTAGAGATGTGATAAATTGATAATAAATATAGAGGTTAATTTAATAAAATTTTAAAATTAGATTTTTAATTATTTTTATTTATTTGTAGTAAAACTATTATAAAATTTCTTTTTGAACTTTGAGATATTAAATCTTTTTCGTTCATTGTGCTAAACAATTAAAATTATCACTACTAATATATTAAATCTTTGAGATATTTATTTGTATATTTTGGAATATTCAAATAAGTATCATTTTTTGATATTTTAATATTAATACTAGGACTGAAACTAGTGCCGGCACCTGCGCCCAGGGTGGGCCGTGGCGAGGCGGGGCGGGGCAAGGCGGTGGCGGTGGCAGCATGCATGTGGTGCATCATCATGTTTACTCTAGTCTTCATAACACTTTCAACATCTTTTGAACCATAAATTTAATATAAGCAGTTTAGTTAATACATAAACTTCCAATATGAGACAAGAATGAGTATGAAAATACTCACCCCCACATCTCCCTTATATACACATGAAATTCCAAAGTTTTCCCCATAATATTTCATGTGGGACAAGAACACTTCTCTTCATTTCTACTCTATCTAATCTATGGATTCACCATGTATTGATATTCATATTTAGACTAATTGTTGTTACAAATTAGCAACTGAAAGCCTTGGGTAGGCGTGTGGATCGTCCCGGGAGTAGCGCAAATGCGAAAGCGCGGTATAATTTAAATTTCAAGAATTTAAACATGCATTAATATACATTAAAATAAAAGCGTTCAAGGGGTGTACCCTTGAAACTCCCGGGCGTTTGGTGTATCTCATGAATAATAAAACATACATATAAATCATGGAGGCCATAGGATTCAAAAATAAAGGAGGACGAAAAGCATAAACCGGGAACCTACCGATTGTCGTTTTCGCCTTCTAACCAGTACTTGCGTTGTTCCATGATTTGCTCCAAGATCTCGTATAGGAAACCCTCTAATTCATACACGCAATCCGTCCACGTATCTTGATCTTCGTGCTAGCGAAAGAGCAAGTATATTTTGGAGAGCACAGATCGATCAAACGTTATTGATTAACGAGATCAATCCTCCTTAATGTTCAATTGTCAAAACAAAAGAACAAGAAAAGAGTTTCTTGGAAGGAGGAGAGAGAGGCTCGACCGAGAGGGAGAGGGAGGAAACGAGTGTGTGTGTGTGTGTGTGTGTGTTTCAAGATTCATCATCTCCTTCAAAGTGTGTGCTAAGGAGTATTTATAGAGGAGGAATCCTATTCCTCTTCTAGTTTCCTACACTTTGAAGACTCCACCATGACTAGGATTTAACTAGGTCAAATCCTAGTCAAAATCTAGCTTCTTTGGTCAAACCAATATTAGCCATTGCTTCCTCCCTTTTAATCTCAGCCATTGATTTAATTTAATGGAATATTTAAATCCTATTTAAATATTTCAAAGACAATAAATAAATATATTAAATATAAATATTTATTCCAATCCCATTAAATTAATTTCTAATAAATCTAATTTATTAGATAAATCCCTTTTATCTAATGAAAGGAATTAATTCTTCCCAAGAAAATAAGGACCCGATTAAATTCAATTTAATCGCTCCATTTCTCCAAATATTTAATTCTAAATTAAATACGTTTATGTGTGCGGATTGTGTGTGACTCTTCAGGTTCACCTTCAGCTAGACTTGGTTGGATTCCTAGAATCCGCCCGTCACCATGGGTGGCCGTCTAGCAACGGTCCATGGCACTAGAGACTAGGTGAATATACGGGGATGAATATTTAGGCTCTACAGTACATCTATCCTTCCGTCTACAGTCTCACCACTTAGGGTCTAGGGCACGGATAATGCAGGTACCTATTTTGGACCTAAGTGTCGATCTGTCCTCTACTAAATGCCGCAAGGGAAACCTTCCCTTCTGTTCAGTTACTGTGGCCACAGATTTTAGGGACAAGACACAGAGCATTTGTGAGACACAACTGTCAACACCTTTTGACAGGAGACAGATCCTTTCTTGGAAATTACTGTCACTCTGCACACCGGAGCTGCACTAGATATGGCTTATGACTACTCAAGTGCATTTTGGCAATCTCTCACCATATCTAAGATACAGCCCTGATGTACAGGTAAACTCAACAATTCCTCAAGTCAAAGGACTTGACCTGTACCGTTGGAACCGGGAACACACGTCATACCTAACCGACCCTACTCAAGGTCCTCCGTAAGACGGTTCCCGTGAGTCACCTCAGTCAGCCGCTCCCCAGCAGGCCAACCCACTAGCATTGCTTAGACGACCCTCGTCACCCGTCGATGAAATACGACAGCAGATGCTTAATGCAAGTCTCAAGGGGAATCTCGGCACCCATTTCGAGATTCCTTGACTTGGGGATTTCCAGACTGATTCGGCGGAACTGATTTCATGGACCTACCTCCAAGCGTAGTCTCAGTCCCCGAAATGCGTTTTCAGTCTGTAGGCTTTGTTTGCGTAGTGGACAGTTATAAAGCAGATAAACTGAACGCAAACAAAGTAAATGCCAAATGAATTCACTTCTTATTCATTAAGGATTTATTAAAACCTCGAAATTGTTCAGACATAGGTTACAATTCGCCTACCAAGATTGGCTACATGGTCACCTATTCTAACACATATCATGCCAATTACAACAAACTGTTCAATTTCATTTTACTTTTAAGTCTTGCCATTAGTTTTGCTTTTTATTTTTTTATATGCTTTATTATTTAAACATATTTACTTGAAAAAAGCTCATGTACTTTTTTAATGTATTGTTTTAATAGAAATGTGTTAATTATATCATGGGATAAAGCTTTTATATAATATATTTAAATATTAATATTTTTTATTTTACTAAAACTATATAAATTGAATATGAAAATATATATAGTATTTGAAACTTATAAAATAATTTTTTCAATATCTAAAAATATGATAATATTCTATGATTATATTTAAAATATTTAGTTAATAAACTTAGTAATGAATTGAATATTGAGTTTTGTATTAATAAGTCTGCACTATTATCTATAGTAAGATGGTAATTTAAAAATATGGCATACCTATATATAATTCAAAAATTTATGAAAATATTATGGATTCTATAGGTTTCCGTGCCTTACACAGGGTCATTTTAGTAGATTCATATTTATAAATCAACCAACAAATACAAACTAAACAAAGAAACAATATACTATTATTAAAAATAGATTGAATATTCACATTCATAAGACTCAATTTACAGTCTTTTCGTTGTGAGATCTCAATCTCTATTTAATTACCTATATTTCGCAGAGTTTCTATGTACTATGTCTGTCAGTAATTTACGAATTTCGTTTTAGTTTTCAAATATCACAAAATCGATATATTTTTCCTAATGGATTTTTTAAAGTATAGAACCGAACGAGAGTTCGAGTTACAAAGAAAATAGGGAATATTTTTAGATTCTAAAAATACAAAAATGGAATTTTCTTAAGGAAATTCTTAGGAAAATTGACAACAATCCGAGAAGTATTGACTTGAATCTTCTTACAAAAGAAAAAAGAGGAGGAATGGTTGTGAAATTACCATGTCCGACAGGCACTATCAGGAAATGCGGTGAGACGCTTGCATGGCACTGAGCTCTGTGGCAAAATACCAACTAGGAGAAACAGATCTGGTAAATTCCTGAAACATTACAGTTCCAAAAATAATGATTATGAACTAATTGGAAAGAACTTGATCCGGACAACTCGAAATTCTCTCAAGATCTAAGAGAAGTCTAAAAGACAGTTCAAGATTATGGACATAGGTTAATCCATATACCTATGAAAATAGACCTCGTGAGCTAAAAGATGGACAAGATCCTGAAAGCTGAGGTTACAGATCTGAAAAAAGCTAAAGGAATACCCCTAAGACATTCAGATCTTACCAGTAGTGCATCAAGACGCCTTTGGTCGGTACCTCTTCTACATCAGAAGTGAAAGGCGACGGAGATCCCGAAGCCAAAGATGCAAGAAGATTTAATAATTGAAATAATCAAATCTATAAAATAATGGAGATATCAAGGGTGGACCTATCAAATATGCAAGAGTTAGCTGAATCATTTTGCCAACTTTGGATTGTGGATCTAGTCAACGTCCAAACCAATGAGATCGCTCCAGCTCTACCACCATCGGAGGAAGTACAGGTTCAAATGTTCCTTCACAGGATCATTTGAAGAGAGAAGGTGCTTGATTTCCACACCAACGCCAGGAAAAATCCAGGAAGGAATCTACGACGAGTACTTGAGGATACACTATGGGCAAGGACCATGCTCCCACAACCATATGGCACTATACTTAACCTGGATATCATCGACTTTCGGAACATTGAGAAGTTGATAGATGAATAGGTTGCAACCATGAATATAGCAACAACCACATTGGAACTTGACAAGGAGAACTTCATAAGGTTATTGGAGTTAAGCTTGGAAGCTTCTGTGAAGGTCGGATGGGATAATACCCTAGAAGACACTAGCAAATATTCTAGTCGGAGAGTCTAAAAGTGCGATTGTGGAATGACCCAAAAGGTTGATCCAAATACACTTCATCGGAGATGGATACTTTGAGGGAAGTAGAGTAGAAAAGGCTAGAGAGTATTCACAAGCCCTCTTTGGCCTCGAATTAAGAAATATTTATGTAGTAGATGAATATATCTATTCGTTCTGCAAATATTTCTTTCATAGTGGGTAACACCCGAAATAGCTACCCCGATGTTCTTTGCAAAAATCTGCAATCCATGGAAGGAAATGTTGATATAATCATACAAAGTACCTGAAGGACAGCTGGATTCAGTAGCAAGGAGGATGTTTTTTCTCAAAACATAAGCTGAAGGAATGGTGTTATAAGGCATCTATCCAGAAGAACATGAAAAGATTGAGAGGTAAGATCAAAAAAGACCCCTCTTTGTTGTGATAACAATGATTTTCCAAATATTATAGGAGAATCAAATGAGCAAAGGAAGAGGAGAAAGAAGAGTAGTGACGCCTACTCAAGGAGTTCACAAAAATCCTCTCTCAGAAGAAGATCATGGTCGTCCAAATCGAAGGCCAG
Organism: Sesamum alatum; assembly: GCA_034509735.1. Lineage (NCBI taxonomy): Eukaryota > Viridiplantae > Streptophyta > Magnoliopsida > Lamiales > Pedaliaceae > Sesamum > Sesamum alatum. Next base: position 32,846,570 of record JACGWO010000002.1, read on the forward strand.
ATCATATGAATCTGGACAAAAAAACAGGACGAACAAGGCCTTCATCCCATTGATCTAGACGAACAGACGCAAAGTCCACAGAGAGAACCCCTACAAAAAGAACTTTCAGACGAGCTCACACTCGAGCCAATGAAAGTTTCAAATATTGTAACTGTTGGACGTACGGCGCAAGAGAACATATCTCACCACATTGCCCGCAGAAATGTGGTGAATTATGACAGTTTGAAGCCATGAATAACATCAATTTACTACGGTGACTTGGTACCAATCTACCAATTTGAAGAACTTCCCTCATATGAAAGCATCTATGAGGAAGAAATAGAAAGTGATTGGGACAGATCTTCAACCGAGTTAGAATAATTACAATGAATGAGATAGGCTTCAGACCTCAGATAGCATATCAAGATTCTTCTCATGGATAACGGTCTCAAACAAAACCATGGGAAGAAATCATGTGGCAAGACTCTAATCTTAGCCCATACAACGGTTGTAGGATTGGAGGGATTTGTAAAGTCCTCAACCAGATAGGACTGAACCAAAGGAAGCATCACATAATCTACAAAGTAAGTTCAGGTGAGTTTGCTATCCCTATGGAACTTACTGGTAATGTGATAAAAATGCAACTTATTCCTAAAGAAGAAATTCTTGAAGAACTAAGTAAACTTAGAGAAGAAGTAGTTGTTACTATGAAATTAATCCACATAGGAGCTATTGAAGTAGAAATAAAAGCGACTTTTAAAGAGGCAATTGATTCAGAAATACATTTATCAATAATGCATAGAAGAACTAATAACTTAAGAGATGGTTGTCTTGACACAATGATAGGAAATTTGTATGCAGGAAATTGATGTTTGATATTAATCCTAGAATAGCATCCACCTAGCAGACCAAGATTTCAGTCGGGTCTTAACCCTCCATCAGGAGTTTAAAAGAAAAGACCTTATGAAAGATGAGAATAGACCATATTCTATAACATATAGAATAGCTTATGCCCTTTCCAACACACATCATTCTGATTTCTTTCTTTGGAAAGAGTATATTGAGATTCCTACGATTTTCAAGATATTCGTTAAGGTAATGACACCAGATCCTATTAGAATACCTAGAATCGGTGGTGTTGATATCTTGATAAAAGATCACACAGTTTTAGATCGAACTATTAGTTCTACAACTGATTGTAGTAGCAGGATGTCCTTTTCAGAAGATTACATCACTGCATACAAAGGAAAAGAGAAGGAGTTCCTAAAAGCCTTAACTCCCTAAGCTATTAGGGTTGATAATGTAAAACATAGATGTCCTGAAGGTCAGAAACAAATTTAAGTTATGTTTGATATCCTTGAAAAAGAGAATTATTTTCCTTGTGATGACTTATATCATTTGCAGCAACCTGTTGTGGGAAAATATGAAGGTATGCTACAAATAGCAGCCCATGAGATTATTGTTAAAAGAATTGCAGGACGAGAAAATGGGATTTTGATTTTGGGATTAAGTTTTCTCAAAGATCATAAACCATGGGAAGAAAAGGTAATGGTATGGAATTCAGTTTAGATGGTTATACCCTATAATTGAATGACTGGCCCCTTTTCTATATAAGTATCTATCGACATGTTGTATGAACAATATAATTCAAAATATTTGCAGCTTGTATCGATTCAGGATCAGGGATTTGTACAGCAAAACCTGGTGTTTTACCTAGCAAAGCTATGGAACCCTTACCTATCATTGCAGGAAGGGATTTTTTAATAGAAAATTTATCACTCAATAAGGGTATACAAGAAGCAAAAATTATGATTGGATGAGCATTTGGAACACTTTGGTTCAAGGTAAAGACGCCTCCTATTTACTTTCATGATACAGGAGCAGATTATTTGCTAGGCAATAATTTCATGCAGATCTTTGCAAAATATGTTCAAGATAACCACAAGAATCTGTTGATTTTTACTACTAACTATTGTAGTGAGATACAGGTTTTGCGAATAGCAAAGACATTTAACAGGATAATGCCCATAGTTTTCCCAGAAAACGTGGTGATGATGCCAAATTGACCCATCAAAAAATGCAGGATAAAAGAAAATTTGGTAAGGCTCTTTTGGCTTTCAAGCAATAGGGTTTCAACAATGCTTGTGAAGAAGATCTTAAGGTTTATAAGCAAGCTATACAAGAGTATAAGTCATTAGACATTGACGATGGAAGTAAGATTTCTCTCGAGAATGTCAAGAGGCTTATCGAGAGGAATTTCAGTGAAAATCCTCTAACATGATGGGATAGAAACAAGATCGAGGCTACTCTGAAAGTCAAAAAAGAATGCAAGTACGAGTATGTCGGATATAAGCTTATCCAGATGAACATGCAGGATAAGAAAGATATGCAAGAGATAATCAAAGAGATCAACCTTAGACTCTTTGAGCCTGGAGTCTCTGCCTACAATAGCCCTGGTTTTTGGTAAGAAACCGTGGTGAGATAAAAAGAGGTAAACCTAGGTTGGTTATTAACTATCAAGGTATAATAAATATTAGAATTTGATGGTTATACATTCCAAGTAGAGAACACTTAGTAAACTATATTAATTTGGATTCAATCAAATTAAGATGGAAAATGATTCAAAAAAAATAGCATTTTCCACACCACAAGGACAATATATATGGAAACGTACTTCCTATGGGACTTGCCAATGCACCCCAGATATTTAAAAAAAAAAAGGATAATCTTTTTAAAGACTATCTAGAGTTTATATTTGTCAACATAGATAATATTTTGATTGCATCTAGAAATGTATCAAAATATTTGCAGCTTGTATCGATTCAGGATCAGGGATTTGTACAGCAAAACCTAGTGTTTTACCTAGCGAAGCTATGGAACCCTTACCTATTATTGCAGGAAGGGATTTTTAATAGAAAATTCTATCACTCAATAAGGGTATACAAGAAGCAAAAATTATGATTGGATGAGCATTTGGAACACTTTGGTTCAAGGTAAAGACGCCTCCTATTTACTTTCATGATACAGGAGCAGATTATTTGCTAGGCAATAATTTCATGCAGATCTTTGCAAAATATGTTCAAGATAACCACAAGAATCTGTTGATTTTTACTACTAACTATTGTAGTGAGATACAGGTTTGCGAATAGCAAAGACATTTAACAGGATAATGCCCATAGTTTTCCCAGAAAACGTGGTGATGATGCCAAATTGACCCATCAAAAAATGCAGGATAAAAGAAAATTTGGTAAGGCTCTTTTGGCTTTCAGGCAATAGGGTTTCAACAATGCTTGTGAAAAGATCTTAAGGTTTATAAGCAAGCTATACAAGAGTATAAGTCATTAGACATTGACGATGGAAGTAAGATTTCTCTCGAGAATGTCAAGAGGCTTATCGAGAGGAATTTCAGTGAAATCCTCTAACATGATGGGATAGAAACAAGATCGAGGCTACTCTGAAAGTCAAAAAAGAATGCAATTACGAGTATGTCGGATATAAAGCTTATCCAGATGAACATGCAGGATAAGAAAGATATGCAAGAGATAATCAAAGAGATCAACCTTAGACTCTTTGAGCCTGGAGTCTCTGCCTACAATAGCCCTGGTTTTTGGTAAGAAACCGTGGTGAGATAAAAAAGAGGTAAACCTAGGTTGGTTATTAACTATCAAGGTATAATAAAATATTAGAATTTGATGGTTATACATTCCAAGTAGAGAACACTTAGTAAACTATATTAATTTGGATTCAATCAAATTAAGATGGAAAATGATTCAAAAAATAGCATTTTCCACACCACAAGGACAATATATATGGAACGTATTTCCTATGGGACTTGCTAATGCACCCCAGATATTTAAAAAAAAAAAAAAAGGATAATCTTTTTAAAGACTATCTAGAGTTTATATTTGTCAACATAGATAATATTTTGATTGCATCTAGAAATGTATCAAAATATTTGCAGCTTGTATCGATTCAGGATCAGGGATTTGTACAGCAAAACCTAGTATTTTACCTAGCAAAGCTATGGAACCCTTACCTATTATTGCAGGAAGGGATTTTTAATAGAAAATTCTATCACTCAATAAGGGTATACAAGAAGCAAAAATTATGATTGGATGAGCATTTGGAACACTTTGGTTCAAGGTAAAGACGCCTCCTATTTACTTTCATGATACAGGAGCAGATTATTTGCTAGGCAATAATTTCATGCAAATCTTTGCAAAATATGTTCAAGATAACCACAAGAATCTGTTGATTTTTACTACTAACTATTGTAGTGAGATACAGGTTTTTGCGAATAGCAAAGACATTTAACAGGATAATGCCATAGTTTTCCCAGAAAACGTGGTGATGATGCCAAATTGACCCATCAAAAAAATGCAGGATAAAAGAAAATTTGGTAAGGCTCTTTTGGCTTTCAGGCAATAGGGTTTCAACAATGCTTGTGAAGAAGATCTTAAGGTTTATAAGCAAGCTATACAAGAGTATAAGTCATTAGACCTTGACGATGGAAGTAAGATTTCTCTCGAAAATGTCAAGAGGCTTATCGAGAGGAATTTCAGTGAAAATCCTCTAACATGATGGGATAGAAACAAGATCGAGGCTACTCTGAAAGTCAAAAAAGAATGCAAATACGAGTATGTCGGATATAAGCTTATCCAGATGAACATGCAGGATAAGAAAGATATGCAAGAGATAATCAAAGAGATCAACCTTAGACTCTTTGAGCCTGGAGTCTCTGCCTACAATAGCCCTGGTTTTTGGTAAGAAACCGTGGTGAGATAAAAAGAGGTAAACCTAGGTTGGTTATTAACTATCAAGGTATAATAAAATATTAGAATTTGATGGTTATACATTCCAAGTAGAGAACACTTAGTAAACTATATTAATTTGGATTCTATCAAATTAAGATGGAAAATGATTCAAAAAAATAGCATTTTCCACACCACAAGGACAATATATATGGAACGTACTTCCTATGGGACTTGCTAATGCACCCCAGATATTTAAAAAAAAAAAAAGGATAATCTTTTCAAAGACTATCTAGAGTTTATATTTTGTGAACATAGATAATATTTTGATTGCATCTAGAAATGTAGAGGATCATATCAAACATCTCGAATTATCTTTCGATGCATGCCATTAGAGAAGGATTGGCACTTTCTGAGAAAGAAAACCATTATAGCTGTCGATAAATTTAAATTTCTAGGAATTCTTATTGATGAAATAGGTATTGAGTTGCAGGAAAACATTGTAGAGAAAATCCACAATTTTCCTCACATTCTTAAAAGATAAGCAACTTCAAAGCTTCCTGGTAGTTTTTAATTTTGCAGGAATCTTCATTAAGGATCTTGCAAAATACAGAAAGAATTTCTGACCACTCTTAAAAGAAACAGAAAGTTCAAACTGGAAATGGAAGGAAATGCATCTCAAAGTGTTCGCGAGTTGAAATAGGTTTGCAATAACCTGCCAAAACTTGCAATCCCACAAGACGAAGATGAACTGGTAGTCTATACAGATGCCAATGATTATAGATGGGTAGCAGTGCTCATGAAAAAGACAACTACTAGTGAAGAACCATGTAGATACAAAGGAGGGTTGTTTACTGAACAACAAGCCAAACTTTGGGATATCAACGAGAAAGAATTCTTTGCTGTTGGAAGGCTTTCAAGAAGTGGTTTTTACTTTTACTAGCTAAAGAATTTACTTTAAAAGCTGATAATATGAATGTTAAAGCTTCTTAAAAAACAAACTCAAATAAAAACTTGAGAAAGCCCGTACTATTAGATGGCAAACAGAATGCCAATATTATTGTTATAATATTGTCATCATCAAATCTCAAGAAAATGTTCTTGCAGATTTCTTAATAAGGGATGTAGGCATCTGAGGTGGACTCCGTCATCGTTAGACTCAGGCATCTCAGGGAGAACCTTGAGAAGATTGATAAGAGGGACAACTGACGGTTAAAGCCTAAATAGCTGGCTAAGTCCAACAAGCTGATCTCGACATTGTCCAGATTGCCATCAGGAGTACCAAACTTGCTGCTGGCTCGTTATGAAAGGATTTACTAGAACCGATTCGAAAGGCATCATCTTCTGTGATAGCCTAAGAATTAAGAGAGTAGGACCCTAAACCTGCAATTAGAGAATAGGGCTCTAAACCTATAGCGGCAGAGTCAAGTACTGCTTGCACAAGGCCATCACCAGATTCTGGTGAAAAGGCAACCGTTGAATTACAGGAAGTACAAACTCCTGATAATTCAAGTCAACCCAGCGCCAGTGGGGTAAAAGAGGAAGAGATTAACCTTGGGCCAATGACAGGCAGTTCTAAGGTTAATACTAACGAATCTGTATCTTCCATTTATGCTTGGCAGGTCGATCAGAAATCATGGGAAAAACTTATTTCTCGAAAAGGCATCAAACCAAGCAAGACCATCTTAGACACATCCGGAAAATATAACAGAACCTGGACGATCGAAGGGTCTAACCCAGAAGAAGTTGGAGAATGGTATGATTTTGGAGCGCTTGCATCAGTTCATACTATGTCACTAGGATTTCCAAAATCTCAATACTTTCAAAATGGATCAGTAGGACAGGTTATTACGCATGTCAGAACAATCCCCACCTCAAGCGAGGATATATTTAGAGCTTAAGTTTATCTCAGCGGCTCCAGAAATCGCAGTGAAGGGTCTCATCCAGCATTTTATTTCATCAAGGTGCAGAGACCTGATATGGTAGCATTTAACAAAGTCAAGGCTACCACATGAAAAGCTTCCCTGGTATCACTCTTAAGTGAAGATGGAATATCTACCAGAAGAGCTTGGGGACTCTTGTGTCTGTCTCACGAGATGGACAAAGTCGAATATCCATTTAAAATTATTGAATAAATTAAATGGACCATTCATGTTAAACTGTATGACAAGGAAGAGCACCGAGTTTGCAAAAAGCTTATTTGAAAAGAAAAGAATGCACATCTGGAAAAATAAGATACCTACAACAGAGGACATACGAAAGAAGGCATGCAATGATGCATGTTGGACAATGGCATAACCACATATGCCCTTGTTGTGGAAACAAGAAAAACCCTTGTTCGGGACAAAGATTTTAGGTAACCGAAAAGAAACCCAAACTAACATCAGAAAAGTGTAGAAGAACGAATTTTTACAAAGCGAGATAAAACCCTCAAAATGTAAAAAATCAAAAGGAAGACTGTCGATAGAAAAAGATAAAAGCACCAACAGTCAGAAAAAAACAGGACACAGCTGGCAAGCACATGGCCAACAAGCCATAATAACCACAGCTGGAAAGTTGAGAGCCAAAATAGGTGACTAATGCACTAACGTCATCTAAGAACGAGGTTGAAGTCCGTGAGCTATTATAAATAAAGAGATAGGAAGCAGATGGAGGATATCAGAAAACTTCTCCAACTCTTCAGAAAAATAACTAGAGTCTTTAAATCTTCTAAGTGTTAGATTTTTTCACTGTATGGTTATTTCGTTAAAGAATCAATTCCTTCATCTATGAGAGGCTGAGTCGTTATCTCCTCAGATAGAGGAAAAAATATTTAAATAGTTTTATTAGGTCTCTACTATTGGAATACTTTTATGCTCTAAGGTAGGAAACAAAATAGGGCTGTGTTGTTTGCTGCTGAAGGAGCCAAGGACTTGCGAACGATCTACTGCGGTAGTGTGGTTGGAGGTAATTTGTAAAACCGAGAACTTGAAATACCCCGGCAACAAGGCGGTCGAACAAGGTATAAATTTATGGAGGCTTAATTTTATTTTCGGAAGCATGATGGGCCTAATCAATGAAAATTGTATGGGTGCTATTTTTGGAAAAAAAAAAAAAAAGAGTTGAGACTAAAAATGATACTATTTCAAAGTTGAGGGACTAAAATGAAAATAAAGTACCTTATTTGCAAGTCTTTGTAAACTACAGTATTAAAATTGACTATTTTAAAAAGTATAATACCAAACTTACAAGACCCTTATACTGTGTACCAAAAATACAATTTTCTCGAGCTAATAGAGTAAATATATACCGAACCCTCAATTTTCTCAATTCTCGATGTAAGAAATCCTCAATTCAAATAGAGTCGTCATAAAATGACAATTTGAATTTTCTAGTGAAATTGTGTATTTTATTAGTATTATCCTTTACTTGTTAAAATCAAATATAGGGAATACTATCTTACATATAGATTCACGTACAAAAAAATAACTATTTCCTACATTATAAACTACTACAAGCTACTACAGTGTAAAATATTATGGTAAATGAATACTATATATCACGGTCAAATATAATAAATGAGAAAATTTAAGTTTTGATCATGGTTATCATTGCCAAATATTTTTTTTTTTTAAAGTTAAAGACATGAACTATTAGTACTTGAAATAAATCGATCACAATAATTCATGTCGAATGTTAATCTAACAAAGACGTACTACAACATTATTTGAAATAAATCGATTACAATCGTTCCTATGAATTGTCAATCTAACAAAGACAAATTATAACAATCATATATACTGATCAATAATATTAGATAAAGTACTTCTAAACAACACATACTCTTAGGGTAGAAATGCCACATCTACTATACAGTACATCATCTCACGCATTGATGGGATTTGAACCCACCATGATCTAATGTTTTTGCCTCACCTGCAAAAATCATATGACGTTGCACCAATCATGACTAATTAATATTTACCATAATTTTTTATTTATGATTATAATAATTAACTATGATAAAAAGTTACAGTTTTTCTAGTCATGACTTGATATAGATGGATTTCGAAAAGACTTAATATGGATATCATACTTTTGTACAAATACTCAACTAGGATGCATGAAAGTGTAGTACTTTCTAGTATTGCACTAATTAATCTTTACTTTTTAGAGGAAAATTTGGAACCCAATTGTCAAAAGAGTTGTTAAATTGAATATAGAGATTGTGGTGGTAGTTATGAACTAATTTAAGGAATTTATCAGGTTTGAATATTTATTCTTGGCACACAGTTAGCCAAAAAAGTAGCAGTTTAACTGCACATGGAAAATTACTTCTGATGATAGACTAATAACCTAACGTTACAAGTGATGTATTCCGAAAGAAAAAATACAAAAAAAAAAAAAAAAAATCATTCGTAAAATGAAATAATTTAATTTTGGAAAAGATGAATAGTACTTCAATTGTGAAACCTATATATTTATACATGTACCTAAGAAAATTGGTGAAATAATGACAATAACACAAAGTGTGCAGCTAAAGGATTTGAAAGATGAGTCGAGACATATTAAATGTATTTAATAAATGCATTTTTATCCTGTAATTTAGGTCATTTGGTGTTTTCATCCTTTAATTTTTTAGGATATCCTTTTGGTCTTTTATCTTTTTAATTTTCATAATTTTAATCTTTTTTTCGTTCGAGTTCACCTCCACAAACAAAAAAAAGAACTAAAATTCACTTATTTTTTGCTGAACCATTTTTGATATTTACAAATTTTTTGTTTCAATTTCCAGACACTAGCTAGATATATATACATATCTCTGATATCTATTCTAATTTAATTATCACTTTGAATTGCATCCCTAAATGTATATTTTATTTAAAAAGACTCGGTTCAATACTATATCATCCATTATATTTAAATTCAAAAATTAATTTAATAAATTGATATTTCTAAATCAACAAACATATTTAAAGTAAACAAAACAATAAAACACTGTTATGAAAAATAAATTATATATTCACATCTATAAAACTCCAACACACAATCTCTTGGTTGTGATGCTTTCACCTCATCAATCAAGCAAGGCTTCGTTGACATGAATGTGAATATGTAATACTTCAGAACCATACTTTTACAGTTATTTGTGCAAGAAAAAAAAATTAAAAACCAGCAAGGAAATTGGAGTAATTAAGTGTAAGCAACATGCATGCTTTCAGTGTTGACATTTTCACCGATATTCATAAATAAGTGGGGATACATATATATATATATATATATATATCTCATAGAAAAAGACTTGAGGCTTATTCACATCGACTTAAAAAGTCATCAGATTAAAGCCAAACTGGCGATAGGTATGTCTATTAGATTACTAATTAGCAGAAGTCTTTCTAGTCAGATTGTATCTTTACAACTCGGAAAAATGTAATTTGCTCCCATGTGTCGGTCAAAAAGAGCAAAAAACTCTTTGTGAAATTTTTTTTTAGCAATTTATCTTCCTATGTTCATAAAAATTGAGCAAAAAAACCCCTAAAAGATGCGGTGTTACGCACGCACTTGTAGTGCGATTCTTACTTGATTTTAAGCATTAAATAGTATTTTTATATATAAAATATAATATATTAATATTTATATATAAATATTAATTTTCATATATTTATATAAAATATATATTTTATATACAAAAAATTAAAATATATATATATATATATTTGCTTTCCCTGTCATCTTTCCCACCGCGTCTCCGCCTCGCCACCACCACAGATCGCCTTGCCTCCACCGTGCCTCCGCCTTGCCTCCACCTTGCCTCCCCTTCCCTCCACCGCGCCTCCCCTTCCCCCCGCCGAGCGCCTCACCTCGCTTCGCCCCACCGCTCTGCCTCGCCTCGCCTCCCCTTCCCTCCACCACACCTCCCCTTCCCCCACCGCTCTGTCTCGTATCCCGTCCCTCCAACTTCGCTGACGCCTCGTCTCCCGCTCCCTCAAGCGTCGGCGACGCCTCGCCTCTCCCTCCCTCAGATTTGTCCAGCCCCCTTTGCTCTCGCCACCTCCCCGCTCCCCCAGTCGCTCCCCATCGCCTCCCTCTTCTCCCCATCTCTCCCCCTCAGCGGTTGCCGTCGACGTCGCCGCCGGCCCCCTACATCTTTATATGTATAACAATTAACTGTATATATATAAATATATTTAATTGTATATATATGAAGATATTATATATATATAATTTAAAATTTAATTTATATATTAAAAAATTTTAACCGTTGATGTAAAGTAAATAAGATCTGCACCGTTGATTGACTAGTTAAATTTCGGCCGTAGATTCAACAAATCCAACGGTTCAAGATAAGGTTATAAATTTAATTTTATAATTAAAATTTAAAAAAAATAAAAAAAAGATCGAAAAAGCGCGTGAAACACACGAGCTCGCGTGAGGGTGCTTTATGCTCTATTTTGAAAAACACAAGAGTGTAAATTGCTAGTTTTTTTTTTTCACAGGGGGTTTTTTGCTCTTTTTGGCTAACACAGGGGAGCAAATTGTATTTTTCTGCTTTATGACTATATACTCAGAGGTACCAAGTGAGCAAAATGCTTTTTTAGTCTCAAAACATTAAATTATTATTTCTTTTTACCACAACTTAGGTAAGTGACAATTTTAATCTTATAAAATACGAATTTAGGTCTTTTTAGTCCCAAAAAGTCATGTGGTATGTACATATTTATTAACAGCCGTTAACTTGGGACTAAAAATACCTAAACTGTTGGACTAAAAGTATCTAAAATCGTGTTTTGTGGGATTGAAATCTTCGTCTACCTATGTTATGGTACCAAATATATATATATATATATATATAATGACCTAAACTTATATGGGACTAAAAAAGCATTTACAAGTGCATATTTCAGGTATTGGCATATATATAATTTTAAAAAATACAAAACTATGTATAACTTTAAACTAATTCTTTTATATTTAAACTAACTTTCAATACACACTACAAAAAAACAGACGTATAACAACAGATTTTTGCAACGAATTTCATGAAAAATTCGTTGCAAAATAGATTTGCCACGGATTTTTGCAACGGAAACTTTTTCGTTGCTATAGGTACCACTGCTATATAGCAACGGATTCTTTGGTCAAATATTGCAACGGATTTTTACCGTTGCAAAATCGTTATTTGAAAAATAGACTTTTTATATTTTGCAACGACTTTGCAATGGTATATTCGTGGCAAAGTTGATGGCAATTCATTGCAAAATCGAATTTTATTTGCAACTACATTTGCAACGAAATGTCGTTGCAATATTGCAACGGAATATTTGCAACGTCGTTTTGTTGCAAATTTTGCAACGAAAGATTTAGCTATTATTTGTTACAAAATCATTTTATTTTCAACGACATTTGCAATGAAAGTCGTTGCTATATTGCAATAATTTTTTTGCAACGACATAATTTACTACAATTTATTGCAAAATAATTTCCATTTACAACGACAATTGCAACGACAAGCCGTTCCAAATTTTACCACAATAATTGCAATGACAATCTATTGCAAAATTATTTTCAATTACAACGACAATTTCATAATTTATATTCAATAATAAAAATATATTTAATTTTAACTCTATCAAGAAAATTCAAATATGACAATATATTAAGGCAAAATACTTATAATAAAGATAGTTCAACATTCCAATCCACAAAATAAAACTTTCAATCTTAAAGCATATAAATTTAATGAGGGGGATCAAATTTATTTTCACAATCTTGTGAAGGTGGGTGGTCGGGGGATATCACCGTGACTATCTTCAGACACGCTCATATCGTCTTCAACTTTCGAATCCCTACAAAGTATCAAACAAATAATTATAAAAATAATTATAATATTAAAAATATTTTTAAAACAATCAAACATTTTAAATTTTCTTACATGATATCCGCCGGAGTAATGACATTCATTGGAGTTGCATCGAAAGGGACATTATTAGATGATGGTCTAGTCTTATGATCCCTACCTCCTCTAAATCCTCCCCATACCACATCTACATGAACATAGTTGAAGTTTTTAACTTGTAATATAACTAAGTTACATTAATTTAGTTGAATTTTTAACATGATATAACTAAGTTAAATTAGTTTAATTAAAATAATTAAATTAAATGTTAACAAAATTACATTAATTTAGTTGAGTTTTTAACTTGTAAGTTAACTAAGTTAAATTAATTTTGTTAAAGAATTTAAGCCGAAAGTTAACAAAATTACATTAGTGGAGTTAGGTTTTTAACTTGTGAGTTAACTAAGTTAAATTAGTTTAATTGAAGATTTTAACTTGAAAGTTTACTAAGTTACATTAGTTTAGTTGAATTTTTAACTTATGATATAACTAAGTTAAATTAATTTAGTTAAAGATTTTAAGTTGAAAGTTAACTAAGTTAAATTAGTTTGGTTAAATTAGTTAACTAAGTTAAATTAGTTTAGTTGAATTTGTAACTTGTAATATAACTAAATTACATTAGTTTAGATGAGTTTATGTTAATATAAATCATAATTTACAATCATAACCAACAAAACTCATCCAACTTCATCAATACAATTATCATTGGGAAAGATTGAAACTGAAATAGAAGCACAACAAGCAAATATAGATACTACTAACATATCCATGATAATTAATCTTTCCAACTATGCACAACTTAATTCTACATAAATAGAAGCACAGCAAGACGATATAGATTTGTCTGTCATGATCCAGAAGGGGGAATAAACTATAAAAGACATCAATATTTATCTCCCCAGAAGAGAATATGAAAAATTAGATAATTACCTTGAACTTTGTAACAGGAAGGCTACAGATACCCAAGATTAGTGAGGAACTAACAGTGGTGCAGTTGGAGGAAACCTATAGCATTTACAATTTCGGATCATCAACACATCAAGAACCAAAAACTGAAACTAAAACCAAAAATCACCAATCCAATTTCCAGCAAAATGTCGAATATAAAATCATGAAATTCCCAGCTACTTCTTCATGGAATAGAAATCAACCTCTGGAAATCATCAAACACAACAGTATCCGAAACTGAAAAAGTATACCTCCTTCAAGGCAGCTTGGCGGCGGCGGCGGCGCTAAAATTGAAAGTTAACAAAAGTAGGACAAAGAGAAGAGAGGAAAGGAGAAGAAAAAGTTAACAAAAAATAAAAAAAAGAAAGTAGAAGAAAGAAACGAGGAAAAAGAGAAGAGAAGAAAAGAGGAGATAAAATACCTCACGACGGCGGGCGGTGGCGGCTCTAAAACCGAATAACAAAAGGAGGAGAAAGAAAAGAGAGAAAAAGGGGACAAAAACTTAACAAAAACTGAAAAAAATGTAGACGAAAGAAAAGAGGAGAAAGAGAAGAGAAGAAATGCGGGCGGCGCTGAAGAAAGGGGAGGGGGAAGGGGAGAGGGGGAAAAGTATGGGGAAAAGAGGGCTGAAATGTATGGGGAAGGGGAGAGGGGGATAAGAGAGAGGAAAAGGGGGGGAAAATTAGGGTATAAAAAGGGGAGGGAAAGCGGGAAAAATTTAGAGTTATGTGAAAATATGGAGGGAAAGTGTATAGTAATAATTTTATTTTTTTTAATTTGTAGAACAAATAATAAATAAAAAAATTTAAAAACAATCGGGTTTAGCGGTTAGACCCGCCCGGCGGGTTTTGTACCGGGGCGGGTCTCGGGTCCACCCAAACCCGCCCTGTTGCCACCCCTAATCATTATCATCATCATCATCTTGTCTAAGTGCTTTTTCATAATTAGTCGTTTCGTATTCTTCAAAATTGTCTTCCTCTTCATCATCTTTCGTTTCATTATTCTCACCAACAAAAATTTGTATGCTATCATCTAGAGGTTGAATTTTATTTTCAATAGTAACCGCAGATAACTGAGAGTGAGTTTCGCTCCCAACACATAATGGTTGATCTGCAGCACGCACGACATCAAAAAACTTTTCAGACAGTACTTCTAAATTGTCAGTCTTATCATAATTAGAACTCGAACCAGCCTCGTTTGTATATGGTTGGTCACTAGGATATGTCGAATCATTGAATACATTCCCCTATGGACAAGATACATGACCAGCTGCATCAAACACCATCATCTGATCTCAATTCAATTGCTCATAGTTATTCCAATTTGTTTTTTGATCTACAGAGTTGTCAGCTGAAATTGGATGCTCATAATCCATCTGTATAGGCTCACCATGAGATGTCAAATTGTAATAATCTTTCCTAAAACCTTTGTTCTAAAGGTCGCATGTCACCTCCTCCGTGGATTTGTACTTACGATTTTTACATACACTACATGGACAACGAATTTTCTCCCCATCCATAAAATCATGTTGTGTTTTTGCCCAATCTATAAACTCAGTGACCCCATCTATAAATTCTTTTGTAAGATGACGATTACCGGGTACATTCTTCTCATACATCCATTTTCTCAATTCTGTCAACATCTTATTCTAAAATCAACAAATATTATACATATTCATTAACATACATACATAAAAAATTAAAAATTCCAAGAATAAAATGAATATATATAAATAAACTAGTAAAATTTTTTTGTACTAACCTTACTGTAAGTCAGCTAAATGTCCCAATGTGTGACTCGTTGCACTAACGTGATCATTAACGGTCTAATGCAAAGATTTATTAAAAAATCGGTTGTGTGGATGGAAGGAGAGAAGAGGAAGAAGTTGTTGGATGATTATAAAAATAAGTGTGAACTAGAATGATGATTTTCTTATATTACAGATTTTGCAACGGATTTCGCAACGAAATAATATTTTTTGCACAACCATTGCAAAACGTATAGAATTTTAAAATAGTGGATTATAACTGTTACAAACATATTGCAACGGATGAATCCGTTGCAGAAATCGTTGCAAATTTAACGGCTCAATAATTAATGCTTACAATTGTATGTACGGATTGCAACGACTTCATAGGTCGTTGCAATATCGTTGAAAAATTGTTGGCAGGTTTTGCAACGGACAATTTTTCGTCGCTAAATCCGTTGCAAATCACAATATTCACATTGCAACGACACGTTTTCATTGCACATTTTTTGCAACGGATTGAACTAGAATATTCGTTGCAAAGTATGCAACGAAAGATGTTCGTTGCAAAAAATCGTTGGAAGTTTGCAACGAAATTTGTCGTTGCAACAGTTTGCCATGACTTTTGTTGAATGCAGGACATCTTAAAATTGGCCAAATTTTATAACGGAATATTGCAACGGATAGTCCGTTGCAAAATATCATTGTTCATTTGCAACGGAAAAAAATGTAAAAAAATTAGAATCCGTTGCAAAATCGTTGCAAATTTGCAACGAATTGGTCTGTTGCAAAATGTCCATTGCTATAGCCCTATTTTTTTGTAGTGACATATATGTATATTGTGATTTATAATTTGGTATGTAATGTATGAATAAGTTTATTTAATTAATAGTGGAAGAAGTTAATTCAATTTAATTAAAAAAAGAAAAGGTAGAAAAATAAAAATCGAGGATACAAATTTGAGTTCGAGCTCAAGCTCAACTTCGACCACCAGACTTAATGGGCTCGAGCTCGTAGCTCATGAGAATAAGGGTGCAAGTCTGTAACAGAGAATAACAACAGACTATTAGGACATAGGAGGGGATTTGAGGGTTTCTTTAACTTTTTACTTTTTTATAAAAATATATTGTTATAAATATTAATATTAATAATTAATTATAAAAAGTGTTAAATAAAATATGTTACATTAATTAAATCTAAGTAGGAATATATGACTTCATATAATATATTTAGTATTAGTTTAATAGTAATATAATTAGTAAAGATATAGAAAATATATATATATATATATCAAATTATTTAAGTACTTACACATAATTTTTTGTAGTTATATATTTATCAAATAAAGAAAATATTATTAAATTATGAAAAAAATTCAATAATACTTGTAGTAAACCATTTTGAAAGTACGTTTGTTCAAATAATCTTTTTTTTGATTGAATTATACAATATATTGATTTTAATAAAATAGATAACCATAAGATATTTTGTAAAAGCAAGATGGGAATAATCACAAAAAATGTTTTTAATATATAGAATCATTGCAATTCCAATTTTTCATATTCAATTATATAAAACTAAAAAGAATTATTTTTTTTCTTGACGAAGCAGTAATTAATCTTGTTTAAAACATATATGTAATGTAGCATCAGTGAAAATAAGTAAAATTGTTCATTAATTCATCATATATATCGAGTCCGCTCGGCTCATCTTGCCAACATCTCAGTTAGATTTACTTCATGTTCATTTTCTCCACTTGTTTGTGAACTAGTTCGTAATCATACCTTTCAAAAATGTGGTAATTAACAAAATTGGTAAAATTATTATTATTGATGATTTTAGTCAATAAATATTGTAAGTCGATCCTCTACCACAGCTTGCACTTTTCCCTCTTACGCATCCTAATCATTATTTAGGTCACATCGTATAAAGAATTTTGAAGTTACTAAATGTTGTTATATACCTATGCAATTCATGCTTTGTTTTGCTTTGTGTGACGTGTTGTCCATTAAGTTTGTGTATGTTTTGCTAGGACATTTTATGTTCAGTATCCTATACTAAACAATACTTATACTTTTCACCGTGATGATCGAGCTTTTCTACCGGACCTTTCTGCACAAGACCGCATTAGGGACGGTAAGTGGATAACTATTTTTCATTACTTCAAGGTGATCCAAATTATCCAATAAAGCCCAAATGACCATAATTAGAACAACTATATATCTTGCATCCATGGATTAAAGTTTCGTTTCCAACAAATGTTTCGAGTTTATAAATATTAGAAACTTTTCGAAAATATTTCGGAAATACTATGAAAAAATCGTAAAATTAAAGAAACATACATAGGTCATAGAAAAAATTTAAAATATTACCTTTCTTTTTTTTTTTTTATTCAAATATATGTAGTTTAATTTTGTATCATTTAGCCAATTAACATTATTTTTATGTAGTATAATTATGTATTTGGAGTTATTAATTGATGTAGTTGCTATTGAAACTAAATAATAATATAATATTTATGTTTAACTATGTGTTATAAAATATCTATATTACGTTGATACTTATACATATAACATTACTAATTTAGGTTAATATTAAATTTGTTATTATTAAATGAAATACTTATGTATGACACAAGAATTCATATATTTGTAGCTAAAAGTATGAAATAAATGTTTCGCTAAAAAATTAGGAAAAATAAAAAGTTTCTTAGGAAACTCAAAGATTTCGAAGGAAAATTAAGAAAAATGAAGTGTTTCGAAGGAAACTAGATAATTTCGAAACTACCATGTGTTTTTGTTTCCATAAATCGAAAAGGAAAACGTTTCCATAGTTTCGATAGAAATGCATAGAAATTTTAAACCATACTTGCACCTGATTTTTGGGTAAACTGCAAAATATCTTCATGTGTTCTCGAAGAAAAGCAAAAAAAATTCATGTGATAAGAAAATATATAGGTGAAATACTCCCTCGTGTTTTCTAAAATCCCCAACACGCGATCTCTTCTGTTAAATGACACTAACACCATTAACTTTTGAGTGATTGGCTCATTATACACTTACTTCCTATAACCATTGATCTGCGTTAAATGAAGGCCAACCTTATAGCCATTGAATTTTAAATTTTAAGAATTCAAAGGGTCCAGATTATAAGTTTTTAAATTTAAATATTTTCATTTATTTAAAGTTAAATTACAATTGTTTATTAAAAGGTATTTGTGTTATTTATATAGGATACGAGGGATAATTTGGATAGTTCCGCATGTGAAAAGTGGCTGAAAATAGAAAGGAAAAAAAAAGCTCTAATACTCGTATATCTGCAAGTGAGTGACACTCTTCATTAAAAATTGACGGAATGGGGCTTTTTTGCTGAATGATATATATCACAAGAGAGTATTTAGCCTATTTCTTAATTAATACAGGGGTTTTTGTTGCAACTTCGGTAAAACACATAGGGGGGTTTTGCATTTTACCGGAATTTTTTCACATTCGACTTTCTTACAACAAATGATCCATTTGTTTCATATTCAATGTCAGCACCTAAGAGATTGTCCTTAATTTAAAGTTTTCACCACTACTCTTGATGTTGAGCTTCCTTCAATAGAAGCTAGTGTTGATTCTGTTGTTGATCAAATTTCTATTGTTGTTGCTGATATGTTAATTTATCTATTTTATAAATAGCTCATCAATTATAAAATAAGTATATCGCAATATTTTTCACAGTAATTGACTCCAGTATATCAGAGCATGAGCTAGAATTTCCGGGTGTGGTGATAATGATGATATTTTTTCATATAAATAGCACTACTTAATTCCCTCTTCTCATACTCCATCATCCAACCCTTCCAAAATTCTCTCCTAACTCTTTCCCGTCTCCAGCATATCTCAGTCCATATATTCATCGATCAAACAAAGAAAATGGAGGTATAAACTTGCAGAGTTAATTCAAAAATCTTTATTTGATGATAATTACCGAATTTGTATGTTGATTATTATTAATTAAATATTAATTTTCAGCAAAAGATAGTAATTAAGATGGCAATGTACCACGATAAATGTCGCTCCAAGGCCCTGAAATCGCTGTTGGCATATCAGGTAATTAATATATATATATAATAATATTTTCAATTAATAATTAATTAGGCTGTTAATCTATCTTTATTTTATCATAATGGCTTTGGGGGATTGAAGGGGTTGAGTCGGCGGCATTAACTGGGGAGGGGAAGGATCAGGTGGAGGTGGTGGGAGATGAGATAGACTCCGTGAAGCTAACCCGGCGGCTGAGGAAGAAGGCGGCGCGTGCAGAGCTGGTGAGCATGGTCGAGGCCAAGCCTGCCGAGAACAAGGCTGATGATGCCCCCTATCTAATATTTATGTCAACCAAAAGATCATATAAATTAAGGGTAAAAACCATTTTATCCCCCTATGTTCTTAAAAAAGATTAAAAAACCTCCCTGTATTAGCCCTCTATGTTCTCAGAAATGTAGCAAAACACCCCCTTCATATCATAAGTGCATTACACGCGCTATTTTCAAGTTTTTTTAAGAAAATAATATTTTTATCCTTATTTTTATACCGTTAGATCTTATCTTATATAAATGAATGGTTTAGATCTTGCCAATATTATGTAAATTTATAAATATATTTTAAAATAATATAATATATATTTAAATTAATATTTATATATCTTTAATTAAGGAAAGTTATAAGTTATTTATATATAAATATATATTATATTAATGTATATATAGATACAAATATATTTATAGAAAGAGAGGGCACCGGCGCGGCACGGCCGCACCGGCGCTAGGGCAGGACGGGAGACGAGGAGGCGGCACTGGGAGGAGGTGTGGGTGTGCGGACGGGGTGGGGTAGAAGGAGGGCGCACCGACGAGGAGGAGGAAGGGCGGCGGATGTTGAGGAAGAAAGGAGGGCGTGCGGAAGGGAGGCTTAGGGTGGCGCGCAGAGGAGGAGGAGACGAAGGCGGGGAGGAGGAGGAGATGAAGGAGGGTTGGCAGACGGGGAGGAGAGAACGAGCGCGGAGGAGGAGACGAAGGCGGCGCAGGACGGGGAGGAGGAGAGCGTGCCGCGGAGGATATGGCGATGGCGGCGCCGGACGAGGAGGAGGAGGCCGCGCGATGCAGAGGAGAGCACGACGGGGGAGGAGGCAGCGGTGTGGTGGTGGTGGTAAGGAGGCGGCGGCGTGGTGGTGGTGAGGAGGAGGCAGCGGTGTGGTGGTGGTGGTGGTGGCGGTGGTGGTGTGGTGGAGACAACAATTAATATATATAAATATTTTATTTATATTTAAATAAATAAAAAAGTAATAAATATTTGTATATTAAATTTGGATCGTTAATTTAAACTAAGTTGAAATCTGGACCATTGAATTGTGATTAAATTTGGACATTTCATTCAAATTTAATAAAATCTAACCATTGATTTATTTTTCTGCAAATTTCAACCGTTAGATGTATATCAAACAAGATCTAACGGTTTATAAATTAAGATTTAAAAATAATTTTTTGTTCAAAATTAAGCCCAAATCGTGTGAAGAGCGCGTGTGATACACTGCCGTGTTCGAGGGGGTGTTTTGCTACATTTTTGGGAACACAGGGGTTTTTTTTTAGTATTTTTTCTAATACAGGGGGGTTTTTTAATCTTTTTTGGGAACACATAGGGGTAAAATGTTTTTTACCCTGTAAATTGATTTTGCCCCTTATCTAATATTTTTATGTGTATTTTTATACTTATAGGGGAAAATGTAATGTATATATATGGAGTAAGGTTAACATTATTATATTTTTTCCCTTATAAGTATAAAAATTATTATATGAAAATGTTAAATGAAAAGTAAAATTAAAAATTAATATAATTTTTTTTTCTAACATCAGCATTTTTCGTTCAAATCCTAATTCAAAAGGACATGTGTAACTTATAGATTTTTGAAAGTGTAAGTGTAATTTTGAAACTTTTTTGAAAAAATATAATTTTATATTTTAGAGGAGGTGTAAGTATAATTAATCCAAGGATTAATATATACATATATTATATGTACATACATACATAAAATAGGATATATATTATTTTGATTTTTTATTTCGGCAGAGAATTTTAATATTTTGTTTACGTCAACCTTAGAAAAAATATAGATGCAGTTGAAATAATATATATGATTGAGAAAATATTGCAACTTTAGTCCTTTCAAAGGGAGGATCAACACTTTTGATCCACTTAAATTTTATTTGATAATATAGAATAATAATTTTTTTTAAGAATAATGACAAGTGAGAAAATTTATCGCCGAAACTTGCTAATTTGGCAGGAAACTTTTTTTTTTTTTTTAACTCAAGGCGATGAAACTTTATATAACTCAAAAGCAGTACCCAAATACAACTCAGAAACACACGTCCTACCAACAACTAACTAGCCTGGACACAAAACTAAAAAGCACAGCACACTAAGGAAACACAGGAACTAGCAGACAAACAAGAAACTAAACACCACCAGCAGGCCAACATGGACAAAGCCACCATCCAACTCCCAGACACCCTCAGCACACTAAGAAAATACAGAAACTAGCAGAGAAAAAGAAACTAAACACCAACCGCTGATCTACGGTCCACAACAGCAGGCACGCATCCACAAACACATACCCAAACTGTACCCACGGGCAGCAACATTCAGCAAGCAAAAATGCAGACCCAGCCCGCGGCCTAGCACAGACAGACAGTGACATAGATTACAGACTATATAAACAGGAGTGACCAGTGTTCAGCGAAGCAAACCAACCTTCGCCCTTGTGCGGGCATCAACGTATTGCTGCAGCAGGCTTAGCGCTCCTCGAACTACCATCGGCGGATCTTGTAAAATACCTTCCATGCGTCTTTTGTTCCTATTCTACCAAAGGGCCCAACATATCATGAGGAAGCCTGCCCCATCCTCCTTCCCCAACTGCTGGAGCGTGGATGAAAACCAGGCTGCAGCCCCTCCGTCCACCGATGAATGTGCTGCCAAGGTAGATTTGACACGGCCCAAGCCACCCGAGCGAAAGGACACTCCAAGAGGATATGTTTCAGTGTTTCCCTATCCGCCTCGCATAGTACGCACTGTGTCTCCACCCCCGGACGTCGCTTGGCCAAGTTGTCCATCGAAGGCACGGCTTCGTAGTAGAATCTCCAGGTTTGTAACCGCACACGGGGGGTACCCTCATTGCCCATAGCTGCCCCCAAAAGCTGTCGTATCCCTCCGGTAACGACGGGAAAGGGCGAGATGACGATGCTAACGGCCGGACCGCCAGCTCTATTGCTACCCCATATGCACTCACTACAAGAAAATAGTTTAATAGCAACGAAAAAATTTGTTACTGAAATTAGCATCGAGCTAATTAGCAAGTAAAATTCCCGTTACTAATCTACACAACATAATATACATTTTAAGCAATTCATTGCTAAATTTGTTAGCAAGTAAATTTCGTTGCTAAATTCATTAGCAAGTACATTTTTTGTATTAAAAAATGCATTAGCAATGAAAAATTTCACTTACTAATTAGCTAGACGCTGATTTTTTTTTTTCGTTTCTAATAAGCGTTTTTCTTGTAGTGACTCCTTACCGTGAACAACCCTTCTTGTCGGGTCTCCATACCAAACGAACACACCCCGGAGGCACTTGATCTGTTTGCTCTTCACAACCAACCTCCAATATTCCTCTAGCCCATAATAAACTCCTCCATATGACTGACTGCCGAGTTCCAATTGGAGCCTGCCAAAACGAGCACTGACGGAAGTACCTATATTTCAATACCCGACTTAGGCGGGACCCTGGCTGTGTAAGGAGCCGCCATCCTTGTTTCGCCAATAATGCCAAGTTGAATGCCTTCAAATCTCGAAATCCCAGCCCCCCGGAGCGCATCGGCCGACACATTCTCCGCCACGCCACCCAGTGCACCCTCTTCTCACCTCTGCTATGCCACCAAAAGTCCCTCATTGCCACTTCTAGGTCCCGCAACAACTGATCGGGCAGTCTGAAGCAAGACATAGCATAAGTAGGTAGGGATTGGAGCACAACCTTGATTAGCACACCCTTCCCTGCTTGTGACAGGAGCTTACTGTCCCATCCCGTAATCCATCCCCAAAACCTATCTCGAATGTTGTGGAACAGAGCCCTTCTGGAACGTCCCGCCACCGCCGGTAGCCTCAGGTAACGATCATGGGCACCCACTAACCTCACTCCTAACCGAGCTGCCAACTCCTGCTTCACCTCATCTCGAACCCCCCCACTGACAACCATGCTGGACTTGGTGAAATTGACCTCTTTCCCTGATGCTTGTCCATAGACCCCCAGAATCCGCCGTATCTCCTCAATTTCTCCTTTCCTGGCCGCACAGAAGAGCAGGGTGTCATCAGCGAACAAGAGATGGGAGATACTCGGGGCCGACGGACTGACCCTCACCCCCTGCAACCTCCCCCTTCGTTCTGCCTCTTTGATCAAACAGGATAGGGCCTCTGCACAGAAAATAAACAAGTATGGGGACAGAGGGTCTCCCTGTCGGATTCCTCGTCCCGGACGAAAATAGCCAAATTGTGCACCGTTAAGGGTTAGAGAATATGAGACAGAAGTAACCAATAGCATAATCAACCTCATAAATCTACTCTCAAAGCCTAATCTAACTAGAACGTGTCTAAGGAAGGCCCATTCTACTCTATATAGGCTTTGCTCATATCGAGTTTAATGGCAGCGGACCCTTCTTTGACCCTAGAGGAAACTCTAAGGAAGTGGTTGAGTTCAAACGCCAACAGTACGTTGTCGGTGATAAGATGCCCAGGGATAAAGGCAGACTGAGTGGGAGAAAAAATGAGGTCCATCATGCCTTTAAGGTGGTTAGCTATGCATTTAGAGGCAATTTTGACCACGACATTACAAAGACTAATCGGCCTAAGCTGGGACACTACTTTCCGGTTACTCACTTTGAGGATGAGGTCATTGTGTGTATAGTTCATCTTATGCAACATGATATGATCATTAAGAATTCTAAGTATGGAATTTGTAACATTAGGCCCCACTATACGCCAGAATTTCTGAAAAAAGACGGGGGACATGCCATCGAGGCCAGGGGATTTAAAGGGGAACATACTGAAAGTGGCTTGTTTTACCTCGTGTGCCGTGAACGGTTGCATAAGCAGGGAATTCATATCCAGGGTTACATGAGTCGGAACGGAAGACACCACCTCCTCAATGCACACCTCGGATGGTCGACTGGATGTAAAGACCAAGCGAAAGTGCTAAGAGAGAATCTCCTGGATGTCCTCCTCCTTATCCCTCTACCCCCCTCACTATCTCTTAACCGGTGGAGCGTATTGTATCGTTTTCGTGCTGAGGCCCGAGAGTGAAAAAATTGCGTATTCCCATCCCTATTTACGAGCCAGTGTTCTTTACTTTGCTGCTGCCACCTGAGTAACTTCCTAGCCTCATGTTCAGCCAACTGAGTCCGAATCGACTGTAGTTCCTGGTACGTGTCTGACGATAGTTGGCTATCTGAAGCTGTACACACCGTTCCTCCAACCGCTTAATCTCATGCCGAGGTCGCTCGAAGTCCGTCCTATTCCACCTGAGCAGTCCTAACCTATATGCCTGAATCTTTTTCCATAGGACTGTGTGGGCATCCCCCTCGACCTGTGTCGCCCATACTTCCTCAATAACCCGAGGACACCCTTCTGACTGGAACTATCTAGCCTCGAAACAGAACTGTGTCTTGTGCCCCCCCTTCCTACTTCCTACCTGATTCCTTGCATCAACAACAACCATTTTGTGATCGGATTGACAAACTAAGAGGTGAGAAACCATATAGTTCGGAAAACTGTTCACCCAGGCCGAATTCGCACATGCCTGATCCAATCTTGCCCTAACAGTCTCTAGTTCCTGTCACTGATTGCACCATGTATACTGTGAGCCTGAATATCCCAGATCGGTCAACCCACTCTGTTCCAATGCTTGTCAAAAGTCCGACATCTGCCATAATGGTCTAGGAGCCCCGGTTTTCTCATGCCCATACAGGATCTCGTTATAGTCCCCCCCACACAACCACGGTCCCCGAGACTGGCGTCCCAATGCCCTCAGAGTATCCCACCCCTACCTTCACTGCGCTGTTTCTGGTGACCCGTAGAACCTCGTGAACCGCCAGCCTGGAATTCGATCTCCCTGCAGTACCTCCACATCGATGTGGAACCGTGAAAAGGATCTTACTTGAACATCCAGTTCCTTCTTCCATAGTAGCGCAAGCCCTCCTACCCTTCCCACAGCCGGCACACAAACCCCAAACATCTCCAATCTCTGTTTTACCCTCTCAAAACGGCGCTGCCCACATTTGGTTTCAGAAAGGAACACCACCGCAGGACCTTTTTCCCGAAGTATCTCTTTGAGTTTTCAAACTGTCGAGGCTGTCTAGAGGCCTCGACAGTTCTATGCCAAAGCTATCATAATGCCCAGCGGGGCTGCATCCTGACAGCCACCGCTATTTCAGTGAGTTCCGAAGCCGCAACAACATCACTCAGTTTAGAAGAAGCGCCCCCTACTAGAATTTGATTTCGAGCCCAATTCTGAAAGCCCCATATCACCAGACTCCGAGTCAACAATTTCCAATTCAGACGGCTCCAAATCAACCCTACCAGTTTCCAACTCCATTTGATTAGCAACGTCGCTAGAGTAAAGCGAGTTAGAAACTTACCCGGACCGACCATCGTACGCTTTGCCGCGGTTTCCCCCTCTTGAGTCTCCCCCTTACGCTTCCCCAGTCCCCGCGGTCGTCTGCCTTGAAAGAATCGGGTACGGCCCGGGAACGCAACGGAAGGGTAAAAACGTAAATGTAAGATATAATTTAAACCGGATTCAAAGGGGTGTTCCCTTTGACGTTCCCGGGCGTTCGGTGTTTGTCAAAGAATAAACAACAAAATAAAACATGCTGGACATGTGGCTTAAAAGGAGAAGAAGAAAGTTACACAAAAATGTAAAAGGAAACCAACCTTTGTTCGTTTATGTAGAACGGGTTCGTGCGTTGTTCCTTTCTTTTCCTTCTTCGTTCATCCACTTGAGAGCTCAACGTAGAACTCCTCTAATGCGTTCCACACCACACTATGGATTTATTTCTTCTCTATTGCTAGATAGAAATTAGAAACAAAAAAGAAGAAACAATTCCAAAGAAAGCACTATCGATTAGTGTACCTTGGATTGTTTTTGTTCAATCTTCTCTAAGAAGTATGAACACTAAAAGAGAGAATTTTCAGAGAGTATTTGGCCTAAAAAACTCTAGCAAAAATGAAGCAAGTTAAGTGAATAGTATCTAGCAAAGTAGTTTTGTGTATATGGAATGTAGTGTTCCAAAAACCACCTACATAAGTAACCTCCAAGGCAACTTCCACATACACACACTTCTAGCATATCCACTACACATGATAGCAAGAAAAAACCACCCACAAAAGGGCAAAAAATTCGTGCACATCATGTACATATATGGAAGAGTTGAAACTCCTCCTTAACTAGCTTCAACTTGCATGAAAAAATGGACTTGGACCTTTATGTTTTTGGACTTGTATTTAATCAAATTAAATAAAGTCCAAACATGTATCCATTGGGCATTAATTAATCTAATTAATTTCAATCCAATTGAATCCCAATTATTTATTCAATCCAATTAAATAAATATAAGTCCAAATTAAGAATAATTGATCCAATTAACTATTCTAACCAAAACCCAATAAATTAATCCAATTAATTTAAAGGTCCTTAGTCCAAAAAATTAACTAATCCAATTAATTAATTCTTGGACCATCCATCAAATGGATTTCTCAATAAATGATCCAATCATTTATTTTCTCTCTTGAATAAATTTAATCCGATTAAATTTATTCGCTTCTTCTAGAATTAATTCCAAATTAACTCTGCCAAATCCAAAGTGATTTGTGTGTGACTCATTAGGTTCACCCTCAACTAGACTTAGGCTTGTGTTCAACACAATTGATCAATTAAATCCAATTTAATTAATTGTTTTCCGATTAACCATTAATCAGAGAAACGCCCGTCACCATGGGTGGCCGTCTAGCAATGGTCCATGGCACTAGAGACTAGGTGAATGTTGGCGTGAACATTTAGGCTCCCGAGTTCCATATGAATACGGTCCTTCCATCATCCGTCTCCCGGTCTAAGTCTAGGGTATGGAATTGGGCGTCGGTTCCCATCCTGGACTAGACAACTATGCTCAGTAACTCGAGACACGTTTACTCTATCAATCGACGTAGGAAACCATTCCCTACTCGACCAATCGCTGTGGCCACAGACTTATAAGAGTTTAAACTGTCTCAGAGTGCATAGGAGACTCGACTGTCATATACTGACAGGTGACAGATCCTATCTTGGAATCCACCGTTCTCAATACATATTCCGACTGCACTGTATAAGGCTTATGATGAACGTATCCCAGATACTGACATCTCTTGCCAGATGCTAGATACATCTATCATATGCATGTGACTGCCATGATTCCTCAAGTCCGAGGACTAATCTCGTACTATCGGAGTCGGGAATGTCAGTCATACCGACCAAGCCTCAAAGGCTTCCATATGACGATTCCCGCGAGTCAGTTCAGTCAGCTGACAACCTTGTCAACTAACCCACTAATATTGCATAGACGTCCAACGTCTGTCGCCGATGAAACACGGCACTCATCTAATGAATGCAATCCTTAGTGCAAGTCTGTATAGGACTCTCGATGCCCTATCTCAAGGTCCTCGACTTGGAACGTTTCAGACCTAACCCTTAGAAGTTAGTTTCATAGCTGCCATCCAATGCGCAGCCCAACTACATGGGTTGTTCGTTTGGCCCGTGGGCTTTGTTGTGATATTAATGGAATAAACATAAATAGCGAGCACAACAAATGAAACTGCCAAACATGAATACTCACTTTATTCATATAAGAATATTACAATTACAATGACATTGTCAGAAATAGATTACATCAAGGTCAATCTAATTGGCTTTCCGATCACCTATTCTAACATGCCTCTCCCTCCCGTTACTTCTTCCCTTCCCCTCTTTTCTTCCACAAATGACACCGGGATTGGGACCAACACCCCCAATTCTGCGTCCGAGACTAAAGTCGCCCCCAACCAAGGAAACGACTGCTTTGTTTGTGTGGCCCAGTGGCGTTCCCCATCCCTGCTCTCGTCGCTAGAAACCTTTTCGGTCTCCCTTTCCCCGGACTGACTCTGTGGCGAGAACGCACAAGTGTCAGCATTCCAGAGCGGCATGGTTATCAGTTATGAGTTCGCCAACGATCCAGGTTGTGGCTGCGCGAACGTGGCTGGGCACGTGGGCTCTAGCGATAAAGGTCGAGCTGGTCTAATTGCCGGGTGCTGCAAATGGGGTTTGGGCGAGTTGGTCGGATTGGGCAGGGTTCGGTTTGCATTTGGGTTGGGTGATAGTTAGGTTGGTTGAGTGCAGGGTTTGGGCTGAGTGGTTGGATTGGGCTGGGTATTAGGTGTACAGGTGGGCTGGGTTGGGCTGGGTTTGGGCTGAGTGGTTGGATTGGGCTGGGTATTAATTGTATAGGTGGGTTGGGTTGAGTGGGTTTGGTTGGGCTGATCATCTCCCTTTCGTGTGGGCTGCTAGAGGTAGGCCTGGGTGTTGGGTCCGATCATGGGAAAGTTTGGACTAACGCCTAATCCGGAGTTTGAGCTTGAGGGGAGCTCTACAGATGGGCTTGGTGGTGATTGAACGCGTGGGCTCAGAGCCCTAAACTGAGTATCCTGCTCTAACCCATCATCTGCATCTTCCGCCCCCGTTCTCCTTCCCTTATTACCCACTTCATCACCACGATCTATCTCTTGCCCCCACGATGTCCAAGAAACCTCGCCTCCTTCCGTCTGATTCGGTCTCCTCACTCTCCGGCTGTCGACGCATTTTGCTTGTCCACTGGAGTTCTCCCTCGTCCCCCTGGTTGGTCTGTCGGTCAGGAGTGCTGAAAATCAAAGATTCCCGCCCCTCATCGTCCCGATGGTTGACCCCACGGCCCTCCCAATCCGCGACCCTGCTGGTCCATCCCCATTTTTATCGAACTTGCTTCCCTCAGCCGAGCGCCGTATTGCAGTACTGGTTCCGCCGTCGAATCCGTACCATCTAACCCTGTCAGACAGTCACGGAGTATATGACCTAAAATGCCACAGCCATAACAGAAGTTGGGTAACCTTTCATATGTGAAGGACACTGTGTGCTCGCTGTGTGTGCCCCTCAATCGCAGAAACCGTTGTAAGGGTCGCCTGACGTTAAGTGCGACATAAATCCGGATTATAGCCCCCCACGACTGAGACGGATCAAAGTCCAAAAACCTTCCCAACCGATTACTGACTGCTTCTGCCACCCCCCGCGTCATCATCCTGATAGGCCATCCATGCACATGTACATAAAAGGAGCACCAATTCAAGTCTACTTCAGTCGGGTTCTCCTCGTCGCCAACTGTATTAAGGATCACCAAATTTCTATCGAAAGTCCACGGGCAGCCTCGTAACGCCCTATCCCTGTCCCCTGCATGGCTGAACCGCAATAGAAAACGGTGACCATCCAGCATACGGACGTCCGTCTCCTTAACCGGTCGGATAACCTCCATCAACGTACTAGTCAAGACGTCAAAATGAAAAGCCCGCGGTGTGAGGAGGCGGCCAACTTGTAGGAACCCTTGAATCTCTTTGCCCCCCACCCCTTCCGAAGTCGCCACGTCCAACCCCACCGCCTAGTCCTCCGTCAGCACCAAAGCCCGGCCCAAGCGTTCCATTGTCGAATCCATCAAGCCGTACCCTTGCGAAGATACAGCCCCAGTCCTGCTGAAGTAACCCCCTATATGAAACCCCGCACAAAGCACTCGCCTGCACAAAGAGGGAGCTAGAAAACGAGAGCCCCGTCAAAAACAACCCAATGAAAAAAGAAAGAAGAAAAAGGAGAGCGGCAGGTTAATGACAGGAAAAACAAGCGACAACAAATGACAGTAAACAAACTAGACAAGAAAAGACACCAGAAAAAGCAGAAAGGCTAAACAAACTCTACGAAAACTACACTCCGGCATCGCCGAAGAGCTTGCTGTCCGACACAGCAAAACCCATTATAGCCTGAATGAACAAACCTTAGAAACTCAATGCTTCGCACTCGAGATACCACTCTTCTCATACGAGATACTGGCATGCATTGAATAAGGCTATTAAGCCATTTTCGTGTAGTGAATTCTAAATCATTCACATCGTAATCAAATAAATGTTTTTGTACAATTTGGCAGGAAACTAAGCATATGTGCATGTCACATTTTACATTTTCTTTCTGGCCATTTTCGGCCAAATTAGTAACATTGGGAAACAAATGTCCTTAATGCGCAATAATTTTATAGAGTATTGTTCTAGTCATTACAGAATTAAGTTTCAAGTGGAGTAAAAGGGAAAAAATACAAGTACCTCCCCTGTGATATAAGGAATGTTCAAAAAAATCCCTCTTAAAATTAAAGTATCAATTACACCCCCTGTAATAAAAAAAAGAGTTCAAAAAACCCCATGAGGTGAAGTTTCGTTATGCACACGCGTTGATTAAGCTTGGGCGTTTGAAAAGTGCAGTTTTTTGATATTTTTACCCTTCTCTCTCTCAGCCTAATCTAATATATAAATATTAAAATATTATATTAATATTATATACATCATATTAATAAATCTTAAAATAATATATATACATTTTTATTAATAATAAAAATATAATTAAATTAATTAAACTTTTACATAAATAAATTAATTTAAAAAAAGAAAAAAGCGCCGCCGCCGCTGCAGAAAAGGCACCCAAATATGGGCGACAGGCGACGCCCATCGCCCAGACAGGGGGAGTTGGCGTCGCTGCCCCCTACGGGGAGCGGGAGGGTGGGTGGGGGAAGGGGGGGGGAGAGGGGTGGGGGGTGTGTGTTATTATTATTTTTTAAATAATATTTTTATAAATATAAATATAATAATAAATATATTATAAGTAATTTATAGGTATATTAGGGGCATTTTGGTCATTTTCTCTAAAAAATACTTCAAGGTTGACTAGGGGGCAGTGTGAACAATTATTCATATCACAAGGGTATTTTTTGATATTTAAATTTTTACAAGGGGGTTTTTGATATTTTTCCATATCACAGGGGGTCAAAATGGATTTAACCCGGAGTAAAAGTGTCGGCCTCATGCTTATCGGACGAAAATTTCAATTTTTCCTGATACGGTCAAACACTTTTTCTTTCTCATTAAAACATTTACTTTTGTACTTTAAACTGAATTTATGATTTTATTAAACCTGATATATATTAGTAATATTCATTTATTTATAATGGTATAAAAGTAATCTTTACATACAAACCACAAAATAAATACATACACCCTACCATACTATAAAATTTTCAATACCACTATAAATACCCCATATATTATTTTTTAAACCAAGTTCACAATTCATTGACAAGATAACTTAATACCATCTCTCTCTCTAAAAAACTCTCTCACTAGATGAAAAATCGGACTTGGGAAGTATTGGTGTGTTGTGGGTAATTTTTTTGTTCACTCCTCGACTCAAAACCACAACCACATCATTGACGCCGTATGTGGAAAAACATTACCTCGATATTGAGAATGCAAACTAGGTCACGAGCTCGCGATGTTCAAGGGGTGGACACTGCCCACGAAACGCACGAAAACGGAGCAAAGCACACCCACTCCATGAACAATCACCACCACGTTGGGTGAACCTTTTACCCCATGAACAGCCTCCACCATACGGGATGGCCATACCGCCCCCTGCAAAGAACCACCCCGTGAACAAGAATCACCTCCCTCAGGGGAATCAATCCCCCCCTCCCCACCCCCACCCCCCAAAGAGTCCCTCCCGAAAGACTGATCATGGTCCAGTTAACTCAAGAGGCTTTACTAGCACTGATCCATGATGGATCCAATCAAGCAGCTACTCAGGCAATAACTCAATTTGCGACTAATCATTCCATGAACCCGCGCCCTCTTTCTCCTCATCGAAGTCGAGAAGAGTCCTCGGCTCCCGAGGGAAATGAGCATAGGCGGGAGGAGGTGAATAGTAGAGTCTCTAAACCAAAGGTTGCCCAGGAACAAGATCAAGCCCCCTTCCCCCCCCCCCCCTCCCCCCAAAGACAACCCACAACACCCATACTCTCAAGTGGAGTAGAGGACCCTTATCACCCCCTGGCCATGGTTCCTCTAAGATGTAGCCCTTTCTGCACGGCAGTCCTAGCCGACGCACTTTCGGTGGGCGTTAAAGTGTCAAACCTCCCGGACTATGTTGGAATGGGAGACCCACAAGAACACTTTGACAAATTTGATGCTAAAATTGATTGGTATGACTTGAGTGATGCCGCCTACTGCAAGGTCTTCCGCACCATGCTTACAAAGTGTGCTCTAGCTTGGTTCAATCAACTACCGGTTGCAGCTATCTCCAGCCTCAAGCAGCTAAACCCGCATTTTTTTATATTACTTGTCTATGAACAAGAATGTCCCGAAAATGCTCGCATACCTTTTCACCATCTGCTAGAAGGAAATAGAGTCTTCGAGGGATTACGTTTAGAGATTCGTGGAGGCCGTGCATGAGGTGCCCCATGTTAACCACAAATTATTATCTAGCATTATCCAGCAAAACTTGCTTCTGCGAAAGTTCAAAGAGTCTATAGCCGAAAAACCCCTGAGCAATTTGGAACACTTACACCTACGATCGCAAAAAGCTGCGGTTGCTACCCTCAGTGTCAAGAGGAAGGGTAGGGAGGAATAAAATGAGCCACGGAAAAAGGAGGAATGCAAGCATGTGCTCCCAGCCTGATTTACGCACTACACCCCTTTTAACGCCCCTAGAGGAGAAATATTAATCGTGGCAGAACAACAAGGGTTGATTGACCAATGGCCGAGAAAAATAAAGGACAATCCTAAGAGGCTAAAGTCTGACAAATATTATCACTTCCACCATGACATCGAGTATACGACTGTGGAATGTCATTACCTCCAAAAAGAGATAGAGAAATTGATCCAGCGGGGACACTTGAAGGAGTATGTCAACCAATATCCACGAGGATGCCAATTTAATAAGGAGGATGCAGCCGTGCACCCCATGGCGAGCTCTAAACCGCGCACTCCGTGATGAGCTCGAGCCACGCGTTGAGCTTGAAGCGAGGGGAGATGAGGATGTGCACCCCATGCAGAAGTCATCTCATGATCTCATAGGGATCGGCGGGAAAAGACTTCCTCACCACGAAGTAGTAACCTTAAGTTCGCATAGCAGGAAAAATTATCTTTTGGCTATTCACTTGTAATAGGAGAAAGCTCGAGTAGAAGCTCAACAAATCCTTATCCCCTTTTGATTTCCCCTAAGACTTTGTAATGCAAACTCTAAGCAATGAAGTTAGTTTTCTTGTCGTAGTCTCAACAATATATATATATATAGATAGATAGATAGAGAGAGAGAGAGAAAAAGAGAGAGGGAGAGAGAGAGAGAGAGAGAGAGAGAGAGAGAGAGAGAGAGAGAGAAAAAGAGAGAGAGAGATCCCAGAAGTTTCAAGAGGAGCCTATAGGCAAAAATCGATATTGCCCCGAGACCCCATAGACGAAACTTCATTGAGATCCTTGCAAAAAATATTGCCTCGGAAACTTTGCCATCCCTTGAATTGGGTAAAAGACCAACTCCGAACATGAGGAAGTATCTCTTAAGGCAATGCCCCAATAGATGAAACTTGAGATCCTTGTGAAGAATATTGCTACGGAGACTTTGCCCCCCTTGAATTTGGTAAAAGATCAACTCCGGGACACGAGCAAAAGCATCTCTTGAGGAAAATTTGATAAAGATAATGAAAACACAATAACAAAATATGCCACAACATCCGATCATAAGAGTCGAAAAAAAGTCATCTCAAGTACTAAATATTGAATTCCATCTGACTATAGAAATCAAAAGAAAATCATACCAAGTATTAAATATTTTTGAATTACATGTCAAAACATCCAACCATAAGAGTCGGAAAAAAGTCATGCCAAGTACTAAATATTGCTGAATTACATCCAACTACAGAAGTCGAAAGAAAATCATCCCAAGTACTAAATATTACAGAATTACATGCCAAAACATCCGACTATATTACATCTCAAGCCTAGAGGAAGGGAGCCCTAAGAGGAGAGCGAAGGTCGAACACCCCCTCCTCCTTGAGGAGTGTTATCTCGAGGAAGAGACCTCCTCATCTTGGAATGTGTCATCTTAAGGAGGAGAAACCTCAAGGGAAAGGGGAGGTTGAGCACCTCCTCCTCCTAGAGGAGTGTCATCTCAAGGAAGAGACCTCCTCCTCCGGGATTGTGTCATCACAGGAAGGAAAGCGCTCAGAGGAAAATGGAGGTCGGGCTCCTCATTCTCCTAAGGAGCAGTGTCAGCTCGAGGATGAGAGCCTTAAGGGGAGAACAGAGGTCAAGCACCTTCTCCTCTAAGACGAGTGTTGTCTCGAGGAGGGACCCTCCTCATCACCTTGCAGCCATAATCACTACGATGTCGTCAGGCGACTCGAGTAAATATCCCTCGAGGTAAAGTAAATGAATGCTCTCCCGAAAATTTTGCGTCAACTCCAGGAACTAGGTCAAAATCACCATGACTGCCATCTCGAGGCATGCCCTCGAGGCGCAGAGCGCTCCCACTCGAGGTAGAGGGCGTAACCCCCCGGCTCGAGGCACGCGCTACGACGGGGCATGCCTCGAGCGCGCCAAGGTTGCTAGCTTGACCGCACGCCTTGAGCTGTGCGAGGCCGCCATGCGGGGCTAGCTCGAGGCATGCCTCAGGTTGGGCAAAACTGCCAGCTCGAGGTAGTGCCTCAAGCTGGCAAGGCTACGCTCGAATCACACGCCTCGATCGTGGCGAGGCTGCCTCGAGCATGGCTAGGCCGCCATACAGGGCCTTAGCTTGAAGCGGCCACGCTCGTGGCTGGAGCTAAGACAACCAGCTCGAGGCGTGCCTTAAGGGGGGCAAGGTCGCCTGCTCAGCGTGCCAGCTCGTGCTCGTGCTCGCGCCCGCGCCACAACCTAGGCAAGATCGCCTGCTCAAGGCGTCATCAATGTTTTCCCGCCTACCCCGAAAACACCCAGCCTCTCTTATGTGTTAGAGGCTCCATTTCTCGTTACGCAATTACTTACTCTTGAACGGATTACTATTCCCAACCCTAAGTATTCCGTCCGAGAGTGGGGGGCTATATGATGTATATGTTAGTAATATTCATTTATTTACAAGGGTATAAAAGTAATTTTTACATACAAGTCACATAATAAATACATACACCCTATCATACTATAAAATTTCCAATACCACTACAATACCTAATATATTATTTTTTAAATCAAGTTCACAATTCATTGACAAGACAACTCAATACCATGTCTCTCTCTAAAAAAACTCTCTTGCTAGACGAAAAAATGGACTTGGAAAGTATTGGTGTCGTGGGTAATTTTTCCATGCACTCCTCGACTTAAAACCACAGCCACATCAAAACCGATTTAAGAAGGATGCCATATACTTTAAGTCTGATTAGTCTTGTGGTTGCATAAAGAATTATGAGAAAATCAATTTTATCATAATGAACTTTAGGATAAAGGATTATGCATTTGAATTCAAATTTGATACTTGAATATGAAAATATGTATTGTGACAAGATTTTCAAAATTGACCTTATTTATTAGTAAACAAACCATCAAATATTATACTTATTTTTTCCGTAGAAGGTAAATTTCATAAAGTAAAATTAGTGTACGACAATAATTCGATATTCGAAAGCCAGAAATTAATTTTAGTGAGGTAGGATTGTATTGAACAAGTAATTTTGCCTCATCTGCTCAACAACTATATCGGCACCTGCCTGCGGATTCTTAGGAATTCTGGAAGATCCTTCGATTCCGCTCCGCCTAAATATGATAGACCAGCGATGCTAGAGTAGCCTGATTTGCAGTATGCATTAAGTGCTTACCACGCCACCGCCTCATAGCCCATTTTATACCCAACCTCCATTTTCGGTAAGGTCATTGCCATCATACACTCCTCCTGATACTCAAGATACACGCTGTGGAGAATAGACATCAGAAGAACAAATGTGCATGGCTCTTTTCAAGCTGCATCACACAGAGGGCACGACTCTCGCCTATATATTGCAGCCATGGCCTATTTGATGTAGGCAGCTTTTCTTGATTTACTAGCCACAAAATAAACACGTTCCTTGGGATTTTCAGGGGTTCCATAAGCAGCGCACTCCACATTACCGGTTGAGCTGGTTTGGCAAAAAGCCGCCTAACATCTGCTAATGGAAATTCACCCGTCCTGTTTCGCCATTTAACTTCATCTCGCTGACCCTAAAGGTGTGCGGTTGTTTCATAATATGCATCCGCTCGAATGCAGCCGTCAATGGCCAGTGCCATCCACCACCTCGGATGACCGCGGATAATTTTGACTATCACGCGTGGGCCATTTAGGAAGCATTGCAAAAGAATCCCCATGGCATGCCACGGATCGTGCCATGATCAAATATGTTCTCTCGTGCACTACTCTATGGCGGACTGCAGTTGAATTTGGAGTTTCAGCATCTTTTCCCGGACCACGAAACCCCCCCCCCCCCGCGCACGCACAATCCATAAGTATGCGCGACCTAACTTATATTTCCTGATCCAATTTGCCCAGATTGATGTGTTGTTGTTGCTCAACACGTCTCGTAGGTGTTTATAGATAAAAGCTCGATTACCATGAAAAATGGAAGGAATGTCGAGTCCTCCTGTAGTTGGTTTGTAGGCCTACTGCCATGAGACTCATGCAGTGAATATGTTCGCCGCGCCAGCCAACAAAAAAACCGTCTAAGCTTACCTTCAATTTCCTTAACAACGACTATTGGAAGCACAAACATGGAGGACCAATACGTTTGGTAGGTGAGGAGGACGGATTTGATATGCAGAAGCTATCCCGCAAACGAAAAATATTTGGACCCCCACGCTGCTATTTCTCTCAATTTTCTCTATAAGCGGGCGGCAATCTTCCTTCCGAAGCTTGGAGGATAGAATAGGGACACCCAAGTATTTAATAGGAAGATTCCCTTCTTGGAAGTTCACAACAGATTGCAGCTATTGTGCAATATTAGCGGCATATTTAGAAATAATAATATGACTCTTCTCCGCATTTGCTCGTAGCCCAGAGTAATGAGAGAACACATCAAACCCTTGCTTCAGTATAGATACCGACCTTTCAGTAGCCTTGCAGAATAATAATAGGCCATTGGCAAAGCAAAGCGTGAACATATTGATCTCTTTACACCTCTAGTGGAACTCAAAGTCTGGCCCACATCGAATACACCGCTGTAGATCCAAATGTAGTAGTTGAAAGTTTGGATCAACCCCGGAGTCACGTGGCGGAAGCATGAAAGCAAGAGAAATAAAAGCGTAAAATGAAATTTAAATCTGGATCAAGGGGTGTTCCCTTGATTCATCTCGGGCGTTTAGTGTATCACATGAATAATAAAACAATAACAAATCTATGGAGCCATAGGTTGCAAAGAGGTGTATGGGAAATGTAAAGAGAAAACTTTACCGTTGTAGATTTCTTCGTTCGGATACACTCGTTGTTCCCGGATTTGCCACCAAGAGCTCAACGTAGACACTTGGTAGCCTCTTGTTAAACCTAAGATTCAGACATGGTGTGTATGTGACTACAGTAGTCCTTCAAGTTCGAGGACCAATCTCGTACTGTCAGAATCGGGAATGCAAGTCATACTGACCAACCTACTCAAGATTTTCCATGTGATGATTTTTACGAGTCACCTCAGTCAGCCGGTATTGAGCTGGCTAACCCACTAATATTGCATGGACGATCCTCGCCACTTGTCGATGAAACGCAACTGTAATCATTTAGTGCAAGTCTCAAATGGACTCTCGATACCCAATCTCGAGGTCTTTTAACTTGGAGTATTTCAGACCGATCCACAGAAGCTGATTTCATGACTGCCAACCTATGCGCAGTCCAGCTTCTTGGATTAACATTTCCGTTCTGTGGGCTTTGGTTGTGCATTGAACAGTTATAGGTATTGAAAAGTAAGTGAACACAATCAAAGTACAAATGCTGTAACTGAACATGACTTTTATTCAGAATGAATCATTTACAGCACGAATGTCAGAAGTAGGTTACATAAGCCTAACTAGATTGGCTTCACAGTCACCTATTCTAACACTTGACTCTCGCTGCAGTATTTACGGCAATTGAGGTGAAAGAAGCTACGTTTGGTATATCCTGTTAAAATCACCTGGTCCTGATGGTATGTCCCCTATTTTCTTTCAGAAAGTTTGGTCTATTGCAGGAGTTGAGGTGACTAATTCCGTATTGCGTATCCTTATTGAACATATTCTATTGAATAAGATGAATTATAGACATATTGTTCTAATTTTGAAATGTCGTAATCCTAAAATTTCTTCCCAACTACGTCTAATTAGCTTGTGCAATGTGATCGTGAAAATAGCTTCGAAATGCATAGCTAATAGGCTTAAGGGATTTATAGACCAAATCGTCTCTCATAGTCAATCCACCTGGTAGGCTTATTACTGATAATGTGCTTCTCGCGTTCGAATTAAATCATTTCCTTAGAGTATCATCCCTGTCCAAGAAGGGTATGTGGGTTTAAAGTTAAACATGAGCAAGGCCTATGATCGAGTTGAATGGTCTTTTCTTAGGCATGTTCTCCTTAGATTAGGTTCTGAGTGTTGTTTTGTTCAATTAATTATGTTGCTTGTGACTACTGTCTCATACTCATTAACACTGAATAGTTCTCAGTTTGGATTTTTTTGGCTGGAGCGTGGTATTCAGCAAGGAGATTCATTATCTCCTTACTTGTTTGTTTTTTTGTGTAGAAGCTTTTTCTAGCTTAATTCAAGAGGTGGAAGGTGATGGTTGGTTAAGGGGGATATCAGTAAATGCCTTGGCTCTAAGTATTTCTCATTTGCTTTTTGTCGATGACACGTGGCTATTTTGTGAAGCTAATGATGAACATCTTGATGAAGTGCAATGTATTCTTGATCTTTATTCAAATGCTTTAGGGCAAGTGGTTAATTTCGCTAAGTCTAGTTTGTTGATGGGTGGGTGTATGAGGGATGAATTGAAAAGGGGTTTGGCTAGTAGATTTGGGGTTAGTTTGGTTCATTCTCATGATTGGTATTTAGGTTTACTGTCTATGGCGGGTAGGTCTAGAAGTAGCTTTTTCATAACATTAGAGATAGGTTTTGGGATAGAGTGAACGACTAGAATAATAAATTGTTATCACTGCCAGAGAAGGGTATAGTTGTGAAATTTGTTCTTCAGTCTTTGCCTACCTATGTTATGTCTTGTTTCAAGTTTCATTATAGCCTATTAGGAGACTTGGAGTCAGCTATGGCTAATTTTTTGTGGCATTGTAGTGGTGGGAGGAGGGTGTATTGGGTGGCTTGGCATAAATTTTGTCGTTCGTTGTCAGGAGGGCTTGGGATTTAGAGATTTAAAGGTGTTCAATCTTGCAATGTTATCTAAACAAGGGTGGCAGCTAGTTAACCAACTGGAGTCCTTACTTAGATGGGTTTTAAAAGTCCGCTATTTCCCTCATTCCACTTTTTGGGAGGCATCAGTTGGGACACAACCTTCACTGACTTGGTGTGGTATTGTTGCTGATAGGGTGATCTTACAGGTTGGTTGTTGTGTTCAACATAAGTCTGTTGAAGGAGCAGCTGGTCGGTTGGCTTGGTAGTTTACCAGAAGTGGTGCATTCACAGTTTCGAGTGCATATAAAGTGGCTATTGGGCTTGATAATTGGCAAGTTGCTTCATCTTCCCGCGAGCATCCCTTTATTGTCCCGGAGTGAAAGTAATTCTGGAGTCGTCTTTGGTCCGTTAATGTGCCTCCCCGAATTCAATTACAGGTTTAGCGTTTATGTTTTGATGTTGTGCCGACTTTAGATAATTTGCCACGTTGATGTACAATAATGCATCCCCCGATGTGTGCTTTTTGATGCTCCAATAGAATCATTGAAACACGTTATGATGGACTATCCACATGCACAGATGGTGTGGGCCTTGTCCAATATTCCATAGAGGTTAATTGCATATTGGCCGGGATCTACGCACAGCTTCAACAAACATAATTGGCTTGGTTTATCACTCTTTGCTAGTCTCTTTGCCATAATTGAAACAAGAAATTGATGGAAGGTTTTGTCAAGGATCCAACTCGCATGGTTCAGGAAGCTGACTTATATCTATTTCATTATAAAGAGGCTAACCACAAACAACAAGTTCAAAGTCTATAATTTTTCTGTTGCATTTTCTGCTATAGTTTTCTTTTGTAGTTTTTTCTTTCTTGGGGGGTAGTATGTCACTCTTTTGCCCAAAGTGCCAGAGTTGTTGTATTTTCCTTTGGTCAGACATTTGTTCATTTTCTTAGTTGTATGGTATGAAAGTCAATGCTTTTTACTTCGAAAAAACTACAAAGACAAATCTCCTGTACGAGATTACCAAGCAAAGATGCATCCTTAGCAGAACATAATTTCTAGACAACAGATAAGCATTCACTTTCCATGAAACACGGTTCCATCCATATTCGATAGCCAACTCCACATCGTCCTACAACGCTAAGAGTTCCGCATGTTGAGTTGCTAAAAAGAGGAATATTATGGTTTCTCCACACAAACATTCCGAGCTAGAATTCTGGGCAATGACCGTCATGCTTGTAGCCAAACCGCTCTCAGAGACGGCCTCATCACAATTGTTCCAGATTGTTAACTCGTTGGGGGGCTTCTAGGAATTAGGGAAGCATTGGAAGACTAGCCATGTTTCAAAGTCGCGGTATCTGTGATAATATTGGCGGGTATTGTTCCAAATCGATCGCGGTGTATCGGGATATTATCGGATGATATGAAATAAATATGTTATACAATGCTTAAAACATTCCCTAGTAAAATTATAAAAACAATTAAGCATCACAAATTATTATATAATATTACAGACCAAAAGTTTTATAATATCAAACATCAATAAAATTAATTACAGGATTGCTTAAGATATACATGCATAATCAAAAGAAAGTGGATCGCTGGTGCGGCTCAAGATGATCGCCATCATCATCATCATCATCACTCCTATAGTAACCATGTGAAGTAGGCGTGTAATGAGCAAAAGGCGTGGTGTAAGAACCAACATTGATAACACCTGTCGGGTGAGAAGGTATTCTATAAGGAAAGTACATCATTGGTTGAGATGGTAACCCACAAGGGAATACACCTTGACATGGTATATTGTATGGAACTTGAGGAAGTGGCGGGGTTGGCATTCCATGCTCCATGTTCTGGCTATATAATCCATCAAATTGAATAGGAATTAACGTTGGTTCTCAATTTCGGGCACTACCCATGGTCTGTGTCTTGAGTTGCATAATATATTTTATCTCCTTCAGCCCATGTAATGCCATGACTTTTTTGAATTTCTTTGTGCCCATTTGCATCTCCATCATTGTCGTCTTCATCATCATCATCATCATCGTCATCGTAATCATGTTCAACAGTTTTGTCATCACTATCATCTTCCTTGAGCAGGGTAAATGAAAGAAATCGGTAGATCGTCCCGGGAATTACGCGAATGCCTAAGCGCGATAAAATAAACATACAAAAATAAAAGGCATGCTTTTAATTTAAAAGTACACGCTCAAGGGTGTGCCCTTGAGGTTCCTGGGCGTTCGGTGTATCTCATGATCATATAACGTGTAAAGAAATCATGGAGGCCATAGAGTTGAAAATTAAAGAGGGACGAAAAAAGTAAAACGAGACCTACCCGTTGTCGTTTTCGTCTTCAACGGCTACTCGCGTTGTTCCCCGTTTTGCACCGAGATCTCGTTCTTGAGATCCTCCAAATCGTGACACACGATCCACCCACGTATCTTGCACGTCGTGCTAGCAACGAACAAGTGTATAATTTTTGGAGTGGACGAATCAATAACACGTTATCAATTAACGGTATTGGTTCGTCTAAGTTCTTAATGTTCCAAGAACAAAAAGAACTAAGAAAAAAATATTTTCTTGTTGGAGAAAGAGAGAGGGGCCGACGAGAGG
Organism: Sesamum alatum; assembly: GCA_034509735.1. Lineage (NCBI taxonomy): Eukaryota > Viridiplantae > Streptophyta > Magnoliopsida > Lamiales > Pedaliaceae > Sesamum > Sesamum alatum. The sequence continues at coordinate 32,889,045 of JACGWO010000002.1, forward strand.
TAGGAGGAAGGGGAGAGTGTGTGTTTTCAAGAATCATCATCCTACAATTGTTGGAAGCTAGAGGTTTATATAGAGGAGGAGTTTAATCCTCTTTAAACTCCAACTCTAAAAACTCTAATTTGACTAGGATTTTGACCTAGTCAAAGTCCTAGTCAAACTAGTGTTTGACCTAGTCAAACGAAACCTAGCCTTCCATCTCCCCTTTCCATCTCAACCGTTGATTTTAATTTAATGGAATATTTAAATCCCATTAAATATTCCAAAAGGCTAAAAGAATAAATATAATATAATAAATAAATATTATTATTTATTCTAAGCCCATTAAATCAACCCTTTTAATAAATCCTATTTATTAATTTAATTCCCTTTATCAAATAGAAGGAATTAATTTCTCCAAGAAAATATAGGACCCGATTAAATCTAATTTAATCATTCCTTTACTCCAATATTTAATTCCAAATTAAATACTAAGTGTGTGTGGATAGTGTGTGACTCTTTAGGTTCACCATTCAGCTAGACTTGGTCGGATTCCTAGAATCCGCCCGTTACCATGGGTGGCCATGTAGCAACGGTCCATGGCACTAGAGACTAGGTGAAATATTCGGGGATGAACATTTAGGCTCTAACAGTACACTTGTCCTTCTGTCTTCGGTCTCATCACTTAGAGTCTAGGGCACGGAAAAAGCAGGTACCCATTTTGGACCTAAGTGTCGGTCTGTCCTTACTAAACGCCGCAAGGGAAACCTTTCCCTTCTGTTCAGTCACTGTGGCCACAGATTTCAGGGACAAGACACAGAGCATACATGAGACTCAACTGTCAATACCTTTTGACAGGAGACAGATCCTTTCTTGGAAACTACTGTCACTTTGTGCACCCGAGCTGCACTAGACACGGCTTATGACTACTCAAGCGTATTTTGGCGATCTCTCACCATATCTAAGATACAGACCTGATGCACAGGTAAACTCAGCAGTTCCTCAAGTCAAAGGACTTGGCCTGTACCGTTGGAACCGAGAATACACGTCATACCTTGCTGACCATACTCAAGGTCCTCCGTAAGACGATTCCCGCGAGTCACCTCAGTCAGCTGCTTCCTAGCATGCTGACCCACTAACACTGCTTAGACGACCTTCATCACCCGTCGATGAAATACGACAGCAGATGCTTAATGCAAGTCTCAAAGGGGATCCCGGTACCCATTTTCGGGATTCCTTGACTTGGAGATTTCCGGACTGATTCGGTGAGACTGATTTCATGGACCTACCTCCAAGCGTAGTCCCAGTCCCCGAAATCGTTACTCAGTCCGTGGGCTTTGTTTGCGTATTGAACAGAAATGTAAATGCAGATAAGTGAACGTAAACAAAGTATTGCCATTTTGAATTTTCACTTCTTTATTCAAAAATATTTTATCAAATACCAAAGAATTGTCTAGACATAGGTTACATATTCCTGCCAAAATTGGCTTACATGGTCACCTATTCTAACAATCTCCCACTTGACCTTTAAAGCCAATTGCCCATATGCTTAATCCCCATCTTCTCAAGATGTTGCGTATGAGCGCTTTGCGACATAGGCTTTGTCAGCGGGTCTGCTGTGTTGTCTGCCGAGTTGACTCGGTCCATCCGGACGTCACCTCTTCCTACCATTTCTCTAAGAAGATGGTAGCGTCTAAGAATGTGTTTGGAACGGTGATGAGATCTCGGTTTCTTTGCTTGCGCTATAGCGCCGTTGTTATCACAGAAGATGACAACGGGCTCGGCGATGCTAGGCACCACACCCAACTCTTGGATGTAGTTTCTCATCCAAACCGCTTCCTTAGCAGCTTCTAAAGCTGCTATGTATTCAGCCTCTGTGGTGGAGTCAGCAATGGTTGCTTGCTTGGAACTTTTCCAAGCTACTACTCCTCCATTGAGTTTGAATACGTACCCCGATTGAGACTTGGCATCATCGTTATCAGACTGGAAGCTAGCGTCGCTAAAGCCTTCCAGAATTAGTTCTCCATTGCCATAGACTAGGAACATTTCCTTAGTCCTCCTTAGGTACTTAAGGATGCCCTTAACAGCATTCCAATGTGCCTCTCCTGCGCAGGACTGATATCTGCTTGTCACGCTCAAAGCGTACGCAATGTCAGGCCTAGTGCAGTGGACCGCATATTGTATGCTACCTACGGCAGAAGCATAGGGGATGACTTTCATCCTTTCAAGTTCCTCATCAGTCTGTGGGGACTGTTTCTTGGATAACTTGATCTCATGCCTCATTGGAAGGAATCCTCGTTTGGAGTTGTCCATTCGATATCTCTTTAGGACTTTCTCCATATACGAGTTTTGGGTGAGTCCTAACATCCTTTTAGATCTGTCCCTGACAATCTGGATGCCTAGGATGTAGGAGGCTTCACCCAAGTCCTTAATGGAAAACTGGGTTGACAACCATGCTTTTGTGTTTCCTAACATTCTAACGTCATTACCAATGAGCAGAATGTCATCCACATAAAGCACTAGGAACACTATTGAGCTCCCACTGACCTTCTTGTATACACAAGGGTCGGATTCGTTTTTGATGAAGTCATAACCCCGTATTACTTCATCAAAGCGAATGTTCCAACTTCGGGAGGCTTGTTTGAGGCTATAGATGGACTTCTGGAGACGACAGACTTTCTGCTCTTCTCCAGTGACCGTGAAACCCTGCGGCTGATCCATATAGATCTCTTCTTCAACGAAACCATTGAGGAAGGCCGTTTTCACGTCCATCTGCCATATCTCATAGTCATACCATGCTGCTATGGCGAGCAGGATCCGAATGGACTTAGCCATGGCTACTGGCGAGTAGGTATCCTCAAAATCGACCCCGGGTCGTTGAGTGTATCCCTTAGCTACAAGCCTAGCCTTAAAGGTTGTGACTTCTCCATCAAAGCCAAGTTTGCGCTTGTAGACCCACTTACAGCCGACTGGCTTAACACCTTTCGGTGGATCTACAAGACTCCAGACTTGGTTCTCGCTCATGGAGTCCATTTCGGCTTTCATGGCCTCAAGCCATTTCCTGGAGTTGATGTCAGACATCGCTTCTCCATACATCTTAGGATCGTTATCCAAATGATCGGTCGCACCTAGAAAGCCATATCTCACTGGAGGTCTGGACTCTCTAGTGGACCTACGGAGAACGGGAACGTCAGTGGTGACTGTGGGCGCTGACTGTATCGGAGCCGGCGGTTCAGGAACCGGGACTGGCTGTTCTTGAGGCTGTCCTTCATGCCTAGCATGTTGGACTTCTCGAGGTTGGTCAGCCCTTCGGCTGTTAATCCTGAATCCTCTAAGTGAGGGTTTTGCGGCTGTGTCTGATGGCTGGATTCCATCACTTGATTCCTCAAGGATCAGCTCATCAGGTTGGATATCCTCCGGGAAGCCTAGCTCCAAGAATACTGTGTTTCTTGAAACAAACACCTTTTGTTCCAAGGGGTCATAAAAGTAATAACCCGCAGTTTCTTTAGGGTATCCAATGAACCTGAATAAGCTAGACCTAGATTCTAACTTATCTCCCACTAACCTCTTGACGTATGCGGGGCTACCCCACACTTTCAAGTAGTTGTAAGATGCAGGCTTGCCGTGCCATATTTCATATGGCGTTTGGGTCAATGCACTAGTAGGCGCTAAATTTAATAATTTGGCCGCCGTTTCTAGTGCATAGCCCCAAAACGATAAGGGCAATTTGGTAAAACTCATCATGGACCGAACCATGTCCAACAGGGTTCGATTTCTCCTTTCAGAGACACCATTTAACTGTGGTGTTCCTGGAGGTGTCCATTCTGATATTATACCATGTTCTTTTAGATAATCTAGGAACTAAGGTATTCACCGCCTCGGTCCGACCGAAGGATTTTAATTTTGCAGTTGGTTTGGTTCTCTACTTCAAGTCTGAATTCTTTAAACCTCTCAAGAGTTTCAGACTTGTACCTCATCAGGTAAACATAACCATACCGTGAATGATCATCGGTGAAGGTTATGAAGTAGGAGAACCCACCTCGGGCCTGCGTCCTTAGTGGTCCACATACGTCTGTATGGACCAAGTCCAACAGACCTGTGGCAAGCCTGCTTTGTCCTACAAAGGGCTTCTTGGTTATTTTCCCTCTCACAAGTTGGTAGATCGCTCAAGTCCCCAACCTCTAGGTTCTTTGAGTCTATCAACCCTTTCATCCTATCTTGGGATACGTGACCTAGTAGACTTGTGGCAAGCCTGTTTTGTCCTACAAGGGGCTTCTGGGTCATTTTCCTTTTTAGACAAGATTCACAAGTTGGTAGCTCACTCAAGTCCCCTACCTCTAGGTTTCTTGAATCTACCAATCTTTCCATCCTGTCTTGGGATATGTGACCTAGCCTTGCGTGCCACAGTCGTGCGTTCCCGTTTATTATCTGTTTTACGTTTGGAGAGGAGTTTTAGGGTTACTCCCTCTTCCAATGCCCTTTCTCACGGCAATTGATACATATGTCATATGCCTTCGACTGTTGCTTGGAGACAACCTTTCCCTTTCCTTTGCCTTTCCCCTCTTTGGCAATGGAACACTTTTAGTGTTCGTAGCTGCTTTGACGGCCTTTCCCTTCCCCTTCTTCTTCTCCGAACGTCCGGCACCCTTGCCTTTCGTATTAGAAGTCGAAGCACCTCCAAACAATACCGAAGGCGTGGACTTCTTAGTCGTTGCCTCGTATTGCACCAACATATTGATCAACTCATGAATGCCCTTCTCAAGTGCGTTCATGTTGAAGTTGACGATAAATTGGTCAAAGGAGGGTGGGAGTGACTGAAGTATCACATCTATGTACGTTTTCATTATCGAGACCTGCCTTTAGGTCCTCGAGCTTTTTTCCACCAGGGTAAGCATTTTAACCCCGTGCTCTTGTACAGAGGATCCTTATGTCATTTTCGTTCCAAAAAACGCCTTGGTCGCGACATACCTAGTATGCCGGTCCGAGACTGCATAGCAATCCTTAAGGCGAGCCACAATGGAAGGGACATCGTCTAGCCTTTCATATTGCTTCTGAATCTCATTGGTCATCGAAGCAAGTATGATGCTACGGACCTTCCGGTTATCCTTATGCCAAGTCTCGAACGTCTCACGTTCTTCTGGCGTGGATCCTTCCGGTAAGGTCCTAGGGAGAGGCTCGTCCATGACGCAGCCTTGGTTCTCATAATCCAGGACTATCCTGAGATTACGCAACCAGTCGTTGCGATTGGTTCCATTGAATTGTTTGTCTCAAATATGGTTAATAGTGGGTTCTTAGACATTTTATAAATAGAACGCGCAATCAGCAGAAAATAAAAGACGGTGGTTTGATAAAATAATTAAATGCATGGACTTTAGTCATTTAATCCTCCCACTATTTATACGAAAACACGGTACTCTCAAACGAGATTTTCGGGAAATCCTTTCCAAGTGGGCTTGGGATCCACAGCGATTTTTCCCATACCCCGCTTTTATGATTCGCATGGAAAAGATCCTGTGGGAGGTATTCCATACCATTCTCGTTCCACGAGATTCCCAAGATTATTGCCTCACCCTTTCACATGATCTCGAGGACTCCAAGCGAATCATGTTAATTGGGCATTAGACCCAACCCAATCGACCGAGCCACGGACCCACTGGTACCCCCACGACTCGTGAGACAGGTAGCAGCAGCCCGTTTTTCGTTCATGACATAGTGCAGCTTCCTTTGAGTACAATAACGTGCTACGACTCGTGAGACCACGCTATTGACCCAAAGCAGCTTTCTCACTATGCCATGGATTGGAAGGCATGGACAAACTCCTAGAGTTTATGTCCACTTTGTCTAGGTTATAATATTTTGACATTGGTCCAACCAATGTGAGAGTAGTAAATGACCGAGATCTCAAATAAATAAATATCTACACATACATTCATTATGCGTAAATAAACCATCCACAGCAGTTATACGATAAATAAACAACCCATTCATCCATCATCATAACCACATGCAAAATTAAAACCTAGCACGCCCCTGTTGGATGATCACGAGCCCGAATCCTATGCGACCCACTGAGCCCGCAGTGGATCTATGGTCAATCTAGGGTTGGTCCTATACTATTACATTAATAGTAACCCAATCATCATGCTGATGGGCCTTGGTCTCTTTTTCTCTTTCTTCACTTCATGGAAAACTCCAAGGGGCCTCCCGTCTGGGCTCTCCATGTGGTCCTTCCTTCTTCTCCACCAATTACAAAAATAGAAACCTCACTCCTAGTCTACTCTCATTACATATTAAAAAATTAGAAACCCCAGCGAAAACTCGGGGAGTACATAAGGAGGGAGGTAGAATGCCTTATTATTCCAAGGCAACTAGAAAGAGAGAAGGAGAAAGCAGTAAAAGAGGCACACAGGCCCAACAGAAAATAAACCATACATTCGGTCTAAGGCTCGTGACCATCCATTTCCATCCAACACACATAATCACATGATCCAATCATATATAATTACATTATACCAACAACATATGATTTCCAATCATAAATATCCAAAATAATAAATGAATATGTGCACAACGTGTGAAAAAATAAAACACAATTATTGGTAATAATATTTTCTCGTTTTAGGAAAACCTTTCCTCATTTTTTCAAGTAAAATAACCCCGGGATTCCAAATCCAATTTATTTTACTCCTAAAATAATGTCTTTTAGAAAATAGGCATAATTGAACCAAAAACAATTTTTCAGAATTAATTCAAAATTAAAACTGAAAATAATTAAAAAATTAAAAGAAAAATACTGCTAGGGTTTTGAAACACTAGCAGCAGCAGCCGCCGCCGGCGGCGGCCCACTTGCACGCGCGCAGGCCCCTTGCCTGCGTGCGCGCGCACCTGGCCGGCAGCGCGCTGTAATGCCAGGCCGCCGCGTGCGCAGGCTCCCTTGCCTTGCGCGCGCGCTGGCCTGCTGGCTGCCAGCCGTGCCGTGCGCAGTGCGCGCGCAGACGCGCACTGGGCACGCACGCCGGGCGCGCGCGCGCAGACTCTTCCGTCTGCGTGCGCGCGCGCCTGGCGGCGCTGCCCAGAGCCCGTCCGCGCGTGGACTCGTAGGCACGCGGCCTTGCGCGCGCACCTGCGCGACCGGCTGGGCGGCGCGCGCGCAGGCCTCCCTTGCCTGCGTGCGTCTGCCCTGCCGGCAGCGTGCGGCTGCGCGCGGCCAGCCCTCCCGATTGGCCGGCTGCGTCGTTTCTCGTCTTCCGTTCAATTTTCCACCCCGTTTCCCAAGAAAAACAGAAAAATACCAACATTCAGAAATTCACACGAATTAAAAGCAATAAAAATCAACATGCTTAACTTCAAGAACAATCAAGATTTTAATAAAAAACATGCAAATTTCACGTTTCATGCTTATAACGCACATAAACCCTAGGCCTATACACCGAACCGGGCTCTGATACCACTGAAAGAAATTGGTGGATCGTCCTGGGAATTGCGCGAATGCGGAAGCGCGATAAAATAAACATACAAAAATAAAAGGCATGCTTTTAATTTAAAAGTACACGCTCAAGGGGTGTGCCCTTGAGGTTCCCGGGCGTTCGGTGTATCTCATGATCATATAACGTGTAAAGAAATCATGGAGGCCATAGAGTTAAAAATTAAAGAGGGACGAAAAAGGAAAACGAGACCTACCCGTTGTCGTTTTCGTCTTCAACGGCTACTTGCGTTGTTCCCCGTTTTGCACCGAGACCTCGTTCTTGAGATCCTCCAAATCGTGACACACGATCCACCCACGTATCTTGCACGTCGTGCTAGCAACGAACAAGTGTATAATTTTTGGAGTGGACGAATCAATAACACGTTATCAATTAACGGTATTGGTTCGTCTAAGTTCTTAATGTTCCAAGAACAAAAAGAACTAAGAAAAAAATATTTTCTTGTTGGAGAAAGAGAGAGGGGCCGACAAGAGGTAGGAGGAAGGGGAGAGTGTGTGTTTTCAAGAATCATCATCCTACAATTGTTGGAAGCTAGAGGTTTATATAGAGGAGGAGTTTAATCCTCTTTAAACTCCAACTCTAAAAAACTCTAATTTGACTAGGATTTTGACCTAGTCAAAGTCCTAGTCAAACTAGTGTTTGACCTAGTCAAGCGAAACCTAGCCTTCCATCTCCCCTTTCCATCTCAACCGTTGATTTTAATTTAATGGAATATTTAAATCCCATTAAATATTCCAAAAGGCTAAAAGAATAAATATAATATAATAAATAAATATTATTATTTATTCTAAGCCCATTAAATCAACCCTTTTAATAAATCCTATTTATTAATTTAATTCCCTTTATCAAATAGAAGGAATTAATTTCTCCAAGAAAATATAGGACCCGATTAAATCTAATTTAATCATTCCTTTACTCCAATATTTAATTCCAAATTAAATACTAAGTGTGTGTGGATAGTGTGTGACTCTTTAGGTTCACCATTCAGCTAGACTTGGTCGGATTCCTAGAATCCGCCCGTTACCATGGGTGGCCATCTAGCAACGGTCCATGGCACTAGAGACTAGGTGAAATATTCGGGGATGAACATTTAGGCTCTAACAGTACACTTGTCCTTCTGTCTTCGGTCTCATCACTCAGAGTCTAGGGCACGAAAAAAGCAGGTACCCATTTTGGACCTAAGTGTCGGTCTGTCCTTACTAAACGCCGCAAGGGAAACCTTTCCCTTCTGTTCAGTCACTGTGGCCACAGATTTCAGGGACAAGACACAGAGCATACATGAGACTCAACTGTCAATACCTTTTGACAGGAGACAGATCCTTTCTTGGAAACTACTGTCACTTTGTGCACCCGAGCTGCACTAGACACGGATTATGACTACTCAAGCGTATTTTGGCAATCTCTCACCATATCTAAGATACAGACCTGATGCACAGGTAAACTCAGCAGTTCCTCAAGTCAAAGGACTTGGCCTGTACCGTTGGAACTGGGAATACACGTCATACCTTGCTGACCATACTCAAGGTCCTCCATAAGACGGTTCCCGCGAGTCACCTCAGTCAGCTGCTTCCTAGCATGCTGACCCACTAACACTGCTTAGACGACCTTCATCACCCGTCGATGAAATACGACAGCAGATGCTTAGTGCAAGTCTCAAAGGGGATCCCGGTACCCATTTTCGGGATTCCTTGACTTGGAGATTTCCGGACTGATTTGGTGAGACTGATTTCATGGACCTACCTCCAAGCGTAGTCCCAGTCCCCGAAATCGTTACTCAGTCCGTAGGCTTTGTTTGCGTAGTGAACAGAAATGTAAATGCAGATAAGTGAACGTAAACAAAGTATTGCCATTTGAATTTTCACTTCTTTATTCATAAATATTTTATCAAATACCAAAGAATTGTCTAGACATAGGTTACATATTCCTGCCAAAATTGGCTTACATGGTCACCTATTCTAACAGTAAATTCCCGGCTGAAAGAGAGACTAGAAAGCAAGATCTTGGCGGATCTATGGTAATATCAGTTGTTGATTCTTGTCCTTCATTCCATCCACCTTCTTCTTATCTGTAACAGCAAAACCATTTCCCTTATTCTTTTATTAGAATACACGCCGCCTACATTATTACCATAAAGGATCTAAAAGGAAGTTCTTATTAGAAAGCAGGTCTGTTCATAATCATTAAGTAGGAGAGATGACCGAGTGGTTCAAGGCGTAGCATTGGAACTGCTATGTAGGCTTTTGTTTACCGAGGGTTTGAATCCCTCTCTTTCCGTACCTCCACTTAATAGACCCGTTTTATTAACAAGAATGGAGTAAATAGCAATGGAGACCTTTATTCCACCAGTTAGACCTTTCATTGATATAGATTCTGGTGGTTCCCCCTACCTAATTACTTCTTTCCCTTTTCAGGCTCTCAATTAGATGCAGGACGAAGATAAATGCCCAGCCTAGGCTCTCCGAACACCTCGGTTGTCCTCTGGTTAGGGAATGAGTTCTTCTACTGGTTTAGGACGAAAAGGCCTCAAAAGAAAAGAAAAGGACATTTTTATAAGATATCCGCGATTTCTCTGGATTTCTAATCCAATACAAAAATGAATTGGTTCTGTCAAGCTAGCTATATGTTGTGTATTGTCAACGATTTCTACATAAGGTGGTAAGATGATATCTTGAGCAGTTACATATCCAGGACCCTTGATATGAATAGACGCGCCACAAGTTCCATGTAGATTACTTCTCAATACAATTTCTTTCAAATTCATTAAAATTTCATGGACCGTTCTTGAATAGCCGTTATAGTAGAATATTCATGGGGACGTTCTCAGATTTTACACGTGTGATACATATTTCTTCTATTTCTCCAAGCAAAGCTCTTCGCATGGCAATGCCTATTGTGTTGGCTTGGCCTTTCATAAGTGGAGACAGAATAAAGCGCCCATAATAAAGACGTTTACTATCTGTGCTTAATTCAACACACTTCCACTATAGTGTCCGAGTAGATACTGTTACTTTCTCTCGAACCATAGTAATATTTTTTTATTTGATTGAATTATTTATTTCTCTTGTTTCTCTGAAAAATCTGATTTGAAAATGGAATACTTGTTTTTTATTATATTATTATATTCAATTAAATATTTTATATTTAATTGAATATTTTATATTCAAGCAACAACAAAAAGAATGTAACTAGTCTTTCTTCTTTTGTTGTTAAATTTTATTTTCATTTTCCGAACTAAAAAATAAACTAGCAATTCTTCCACAATGCACTATTCTGTTATGATTTTAGTGTTTTTTTTCGATCCGTATCTATCTTCTTCAGCAAAAGAGAAAATTTTAGTTATTTAATTCAAATTAAATTGTACGGGATGTAACCCTTATGCCACATAATGGTTGTAGACCTTAGAAAAAAAGACGTGTGTAGAAATGAACAGTGAAGAAATTTTCAGAGAAACAAGAGAAATAAATAATTCAATCAAATAAAAAAATATTACTATGGTTCGAGAGAAAGTAACAGTATCTACTCGGACACTACAGTGGAAGTGTGTTGAATCAAGATTGATAAGGAGTTGGTTAATGATGCTAGAACATATACTTGTTTTGAGTGCCTATTTATTTTCTATTGGTATCTACGGATTGATCACAAGTCGAAATATGGTTAGAACCCTTATGTGTCTTGAACTTATATTAAATTCAGTTAATATCAATTTTGTAACATTTTCTGATATTTTTGATAATCATGACATGTTCATCCTTTTCTGAGGATGAAACTTGTGCACTTTTATCCTTGAACGTGACTTGTTTAGCATTTTCTTTTAATGAAACATGTTTACCGTTTCCTTTTGTGGCCGTTGAATAGACCAACGAGAGAAAGGAAGCGAATCATCATCATCTTCATCATTTGGCACATTATCTCTACGTCATTCTTCATTGTGTTGGTTGTCTTCATCTAAGTACTTCCAAGTGTCTTCATCATTTATATGTCACATGAATTTTCATGCATTTTACATACATAAGTTATTAAATCATCAATACCTAGAAGAGACATAGATTCAGTTTTTCTTGCAAGTGGAGTTTCGAATTCTCCCAATTTATTAACAGATGTGCTTATCTACAATTAATAGAAGTATGCACATTTGGGAAAAAAATTATTTGCAATATATGCTGAAATATATAATACTTGATACCTTGTTCATGCATTAGCTTGAATAATTAAGTCCAGCTCGAGTCATTTAATCACTTTTTTGACTCCACGTCTAACCTCTGTCGTGTCAACACACCAGTATTTGAGTATTGAAGAATTGGATTGAATAAATATACTAAAGGACAAAAAAATAAATAAATTTAAAATAAGATTTACTTATATCAGAAAAATAATAAACAACACTTAAAAGTTACCTGTTCCATGCAAATGCCTGTGTAGTTGCCGATACCATCTGTCATCAATAATCTCCCAGTATCTCCCAGTATTTCTTCCATTTTCTAGCATTTGCCTTTATGGCCATTTTTGCTCTATCCGTTGCTTCATATATGATACACAAAGTGGGCTTTTTATCATGGACACGGCCTTCAAGACTCTCACTAAAGGCTCCATCATTGCACAACATTCTCTTGCTTTCTTCCAAAATCTTTCTGATAAATATTATCTTAGACACCCAGTTAGTCTCATTTTCCTGTTTTGCGGCGTTGTTGAAAGTCCTACACTCATCACATGTACACAATTGTCTTAATTCCATCTAACGACGAATGGGACTCTCACGGGCAATATATTTAATCACATATCTACTGATTCCGGGTCTTAACAATTATCTATTTTTGATATAAATTTTCATTAGTTTCAAAATCTTATCAATATTATATATGACACTCGTAATTCTCATAGCTTCATCTGTGGCTGCCTTGTTGATTTCATCTTTCCATTATCGTCTAACATCAAATCAATACAATGTGCCGCCCAAGGAGACCATAATAGATGCTTTTTTTTTCTTTTTTCTGCATCAATATTTCTCCAGCAGCTCTAAAAGACCTCTCATAATCTTTGACAACTTGCACAATATTTTGTTCTTCAATCTCTTCAACTACTCGATCCATAAGACCAGAAATAAATTGCATTTTTCCCTTTGTTTGTACGATCCACAGATGAATGATAAATCATGTTTTCAATCACAATAAATCATGAAATGGGTGATAGAATGCAGTGATCTACTAATCCAACCATCACACATAATTATGCAACAAAAGATCGACCATTTAACTTTTAGAATGTTAATATATTTTGAGAGTTCCTCAATTTCTTCATTCAAATAAGTACCACTAATTTGATAATAGATGGTACTTTAACTCCAGGTCCCACCTCAACGATGATATCAATCTTTGATTGAATATAAGGATCACTATTTGCCGCATTAAATGGCAAACATTGATAATAAAGACCTTTGACATAACTTTACCTACTTTCTTCATTCATTCTTTGGATAGCATGCCTTTTTACAATTTTCTTACTTGAGGGAAACATGTGTTGGTGGTCAAAGCCAGTGGATATAAGGACCACTATCACTATACAAACTATCTTCTCTTACAACATTAATGATTGTTTCTTTTCCTCATAGGGAGGCTATCCTTTCTTTTATCCCATCATCCAAGATATTTGTATCATTTTCCTAATCTCCGATGGAACTCTTGAACATGCTTCTATATTTTCTGAGACATGTGCAATATTTTGTTTAAGACGAGTAATGCTACAATGTAATTTTTTTCCACAATACTTACATTTATATTTTTTTCTATCTCCTCCAATGGGAGTTGCATGCTCCCAAGCATTATCCAATTTTAGGCCACTAACTGCATACAATATTAATAAAAAATTATTAGTAATAATTTCAATTAAAATTCAAATTGATATTATCTTAAAGAATAATTCAAGATATTTAACAACATAGAATAAATATACATAATATTTGAAACAATTATAACCTTGAAGACTTACTTGCACATCAAAATATTTTTTGGTTTGACGAGTTGGAGACTGACAATCTGGATGCCTAGGATGTAGGAGGCTTCACCCAAGTCCTTCATGGAAAACTGGGTTGACAACCATGCTTTTGTGTTTCCTAACATTCTGACGTCATTACCAATGAGCAGAATGTCATCCACATAAAGCACTAGGAACACTATTGAGCTCCCACTGACCTTCTTGTATACACAAGGGTCGGATTCGTTTTTGATGAAGTCATAGCCCCGTATTACTTTATCAAATCGAATGTTCCAACTTCGGGAGGCTTGTTTGAGGCCATAGATGGACTTCTGGAGGCGACAGACTTTCTGTTCTTCTCCAGTGACCGTGAAACCCTGCGGCTGGAGGAGTGTGAGCTCACCGGCGCATAGAGGTGGGTCACCAAGGTGAGGGTTCAAAAGGGAGAGGACGAACCCAACGATGGTGAAAAGAGGGCCTGGGCCTTGGACGGTGGTCTCGTCGCTGTAAGTAATACGGTCTTGTGCATAACAGAGAAGGAGACTCCGTTTTCTTTTGGAGATATTACTTGGTCGTTCACAATAGAGATGGAAGATGGGGATGAGGGTGATAGAGGGCGTGCTGCAGGGGTGGTTGAGATGTGGCCCGAGCATTTACAAGCTTATTCCAAAAAATGAACCCAGAACAAACTTTGGTTGCATATTTGAAGTTTTGTTCTTTCTCATATCCACTGCAAGGGTCCAACAGGTCCACTAAGGTGAGTGCTAATGTTATTTTGGTTGTGTGGAGTGTCTTTGAGAGGTGGGTTGGTGACATGGAGAAAATGGGAAGTCAACTATCATTTATTTCTCTCCATCAAAAGTGAGTAGATCAAGGAGGAAATTGAGCACTTGGGGCATGATTCATGGAGCTCTAGCATTAATGCTAGAGCAAGGAAAAGACCAAATTAACCTCTTAAAAGGTTTCCATATATATCCAAGGATATGTGGGTGAAGGACAAAGAAGATAAAATACGACACGTAAATAGATTGGTAGTATAAATAAGAGTTCAAACCTCTCATTTGGGAGGACATTTTACTTTTGAGATAAAGACGAGAGTTCAAGTGTAAAGCGAATTTATCATCTTGGATAGAACTGTAACGTATTGGTGATTGTGCCCAAACGATAATCAATAAATCAATTACTTTATTTTCTGTTGACTGTTCGTTAAATTCTTGCAACATCAACTTGGCGTCGTCTGTGGGAATGCCACTATCACAATATTGAGAATGCAGACTCGATCTAAGGCAAGAGACTTAGGAATGAATGAAGGGCGGAGGCCAGAAGATCCGCGGAATAACGTAGGAGAGCTCCCTCCCCTAGAAAACATGAGCCTGGGTCCCCAACAGGACCACAGGAGGGAACATGAAGAAATGAGGGAGGAAGAAAGCAAAGCACCGCCGCCCGCTCCGCAACTGCCGATGCTTGAAATGACGCCCGAGGCCCTACAACGGATGACCGAAGATGCTTCAGCGCAAGCAACTGAAATGGCGATTATGCATTTCATGGCGAATCGTCCCAGAGAGCCTTCTCCCCCTTATTCCCCCCTCCGAGGCCGTGGCACGCCCTCCACCCCCTGAGGATAACGAATCGAGGGAGGATGGACCCCAGGACATGTCCGTGGAAGAGAAAGAAGGAAGTATACAAGCCTCGCAACTTGTCGACCCCCCTCGGGGGAACAGAGAAGTGGACGCAAGACAGGAAATGAGGGGTGAAGGCGTGCTAAATGGCGCAAGAGGTGATAGTTCACACCACCAGACTTCGCGACTTCGAAACGCCCCTTAAGACCTGGTCCCGCTGGCCGTGGCACCGGCCATAAGAAGCCCGTTCTCAATGCAAATATTAGCCAAAGCTTTACCATAAGGACTTAGGCTACCACACTTGGCAGAATACGATGGAACAACGGACCCGGAGGACCATTTGGATAAGTTTTTGGTGAAGGCTGACTTGCTCGATATGAGCAACACGGGATATTGCAAGGTATTCCGCACCACTCTGGCTGAAAGAGCTATGGCGTGGTTCAACCAACTACCGACATATACCATCGAGAGCTTTGAACAACTCTCCCAGCGGTTTTTGCACCATTTTTCCATTAACAAAAGCCACCCAAAGACCACCGCATACCTTTTCACGATAGTACAGAAAGAACATGAAAGTTTGAGAGACTACATACAAAGATTCTCGGGCGCGTCCTTGAAGTCTCTCACCTCAATCACGAACTACTAGCAAGTATACTGCAGCAGGGATTGCGGAGGGGACGCTTTCGAGAGTCTATCGCCGGTATACCCCTGTCGACGTTGGACGAACTGATGAAAAGGGCTGCCAAATACATCCGGATTGAAGAAGCTAGCAAACCAAACACGGATTTGTCGAAAAGAAAAGTCCGAGAAGGGGAAAAGAAAGATCCCAGGAGAGATGGACAAGGAGAGGGACAGAGACACATGTCCCCAACTAGCTTCGCAAGATATACCTCTCTCAAAGCTCCAAGAGCAGAAATCCTGGCCATAGCCGAACGACAAGGGACCATTCAATGGCCTAGGAAGATGAAGGATAATACGAAGCGATTGAAGTCGGACAAATATTGCCGATTCCACAAGGACAGAGGACACATCACGGAAGACTGCTATCACTTAAAGAACGAGATCGAAAAACTGATTCAGAGAGGGTATCTGAAAGAATATGTGAAAGGATAAAACTAACGACAGGAATCAACACCCACCAACCAAAGATTTAATCAAGATATAGAATGGATTGAAGCGTCCCGCCAAAAAGGCAAAGGAATCGAAAATCTCCCGACTGCAGGAATAATTGGGCTGGTCATAGGAGGATCCGCTGGAGGGGACTCGGTACGAGCGCGAAAGGCGCTGATCAAGGCAGCCGAGCCCTCTCACAACATCCACATTTGCGAAGAAGTGACCCTTGACAAAACCCCACAAGAAGAGATCACCTTCAGCACACAGGACTTAGCAAAGGGAATACCACCGCACAATGACGCTTTGGTCATCTCCGCCATGGTGTCCAATTTTTTGGTCAAAAGGTATTGGTGGACACTGGAAGCGCAACCGACATTCTATTTTACGAAGCATTCTCACAAATGGGAATTGGTATCAACATGCTGAGGAAGGTCAACACTCCCTTGGTAGGTTTTAATGGGAATGTAGTAGAACCTCTCGGGGAAATAGCCTTACCCATATCAATTGGGTCTGCTCCCCACCGGGCCACTCGAATGATAAATTTCTTGATAGTGAATGCACCATCGTCTTACAACATAATCATGGGACGGCCCAGCCTAAATGCATTCAGAGCGGTTGCCAGCCACGTTCCATATGAAGTTGAAGTTTCCCACTTACAGGGGAATAGGAGAAGAAATTGGAGATCGCCGCCTCGCAAGAGAGTGCCATGCCAACATCCTCCGGAAAGGAATGAATCCGGGAAAAGGAAAAAGCAGCCAATCATCGGAGACAGAGAGAATGGCGAAAAGAACGGTGCTTGAATTCTCCCCAGCACACCCCTTGTTGGAAGGACATAACCAAGATCAAAAAAGAAGAGGAGGACAGAAGATGAAAAGCTAGTGGTAGTAGAGAAGACAAAAAAACATTCAATTGGTGGATGGCGAGCCAGAAAAAGTCACGTCGATAGGAACATCCATGGGTTCAGAGCAGGAGCAGAAACTGGTGAAATTCCTCCAAGACCACTCTAACACGTTTGCCTGGAGTGTCCACGACTTAGTAGGAATAGACCGAGAAGTTATGACCCATCGATTGAACGTTGACCCAAATGTTCTCCAAGTGAAGCAGAAGAAGCGAAATTTTGGCCCGAATAGAAACAAAATAATTTAAGAGAGGAGGTGGAAAAGTTATTGGCCTCCGAATACATCCGCCCGGTGCAGTACCCTAACTGGTTGGCCAACGTAGTGCTGGTCCCCAAACCAAACAAGAAGTGGAGAATGTGCATTGACTTCACATATTTAAACAAGGCGTGCCCCAAAGATTCATTTCCCCTCCCAAGGATAGATGCACTAGTCGACTCAACGTCAGGATGAGAAATATGAGCTTCCTAGATGCCTTCTAGGGATATATCAAATCGCCCTCGAAGTGGAAGACCAGGAAAAGACGAGCTTCATCACTGAGCAGGGTACATTTTGCTATCAAGTGATGCCGTTCGGGTTAAAAAATTCCGGAGCAACTTATCAGAGATTGGTGAACAAAGCCTTCCAACGGATGATAGGATGAAACATGGAAGTTTATATCGACATGTTGGTAAAAAGCCTTCGAAAGGAGAACCACGTCCAAGATCTACGGGAATGCTTCGCCATCATACACCAGCTGGGGATGAAACTCAATCCCTCCAAGGACACTTTCAGAGTACAAAGAGGCAAATTTTTGGGATACTTGGTCTAACACAGGGGAATTGAAGCAAACCCAGAGAAGATCAGGGCAATACAAGAAATGAGTCCCCCAAAAAACAAGAAAGAAGTTCAAAAATTAACGGGAAGAATGGTGGCCTTAAGCAGGTTCATGTCGCGAGGAGCGAGAAAGGACTCCCATTTTTTTAAGACACTTAGAAAAGTGGAGGGATTTACATGGAATGAGGAATGCCAAGAAGCATTTGAGAACTTAAAGAAGTATTTGTCTGCCCCTCTATTGTTGACCAAACCCAAACAAGCGGAACGACTGTACCTGTACCTGGCGGCCTCTGAGGACGCAGTGAGTGCAGTGTTGATGAGAGCACAAGGGAGAGAGCATCAACCCGTCTACTACGTCAGCAAAATGTTGCAGGGTGCAGAACCAAGATATCCCCTAATTGAAAAATTGGCCTTGGCATTGGTGACGGCCTCCAGAAAACTACGTCCATACTTTCACTCCCACCAGGTAGTGGTGTTGACAAACCACCTCCTGAAGCATATTCTGGCGAGCCCTAACGCTTCAGGGAGGATGATCAAATGGGCAGTGGAACTAAGTGAACACAGAATAGTATTCCAACCGCGTCCCGCCAGAAAAGCATAAGTCCTCGCAGATTTCATTTTAGAATTAGCTCCGAGAGTAGAAGAAGACGGACATGGTTTATGGAAAATGTTCATAGACGGATCGTCCACCTCAATAAGCAGCGGAGTAGGGATAATCATTGAAAGCTCGGAAGCAGACACCATGGAGTACGCCATCACGCTAGCCTTCCCGGCCTCAAATAATGAAGCTGAATACAAAGCAGTATTACTTGGAATCAAGCTAGTCCAGGCGGCAGGGGCCCGACGGGTGCATGTATTCAATGAGTCCCAACTCGTGATCAACCAAGCAGAGGGGGAATACGAAGCATGGAGAGAGAAGATGGCTAAATACTTGATGAAACTGCAAGAAGAAAAAGAAAAGTTCCAAGAATTTAACATCAATCAAATCCCCAGGGAACAGAACTTGGCAGCTGACCAACTAGCAAGACTGGCTAGCTCAACCCACTTCACTAAAAAACGAACCATAACCCTGTTGTCAGCAACGCAGTCGGCAATCAGTCTAGAAGAAAATGTTGAAGGAGGGGACAAAGAAATCCTAGTAGTGGACGAAATAACTACTCAGTGGAAAACTCCCATCATCCAATTTTTTACAGAGGGAACCCTGCCCCCACACCAAAAAAGAAGCCAGGAAGATAAGGACAGGGAACTATACAAAAGGGGATTCTCCACTCCATTGCTAAAATGCTTAGATCGCGAACGAGCCGAATACGTCCTCCGGAAAACACACAAAGGCAGCTGCGAGAATCATTCGGGGGCCCGATCCTTGGCCAAAAAGGTTTTATGACAAGGATACTATTGGCCAACCATGTTGGAGGACGCATCAGCTTTGGTACGCACATGCTCCCCCTGCCAAAAGCACGCTAACCATTTGCATAATCCCGCCGCGTTCATGAAAATGGTAGAGAGTCCTTGCCCATTCGACATGTAGGGAATGAATATAGTGGGGAAGCTACCTCGCGCGGTTGGACAGAAGGGAATACCTAATCGTAGCAGTTGATTACTTCACCAAATGGGTGGAGGCGGAACCCCTATCAAGCATTAGCGAAAAAGAACTAATCAAGTTTGTATGGCAAAACATCATCTGTCGATTTGGCATTCCCAGAGCAATAATCACAGATAATGGAACTCAGTTCCAAGGAAGGAAAATGAAGAATTGGTTAGGAGAGTTGAAGATAAAGCAACTGTTCACATCAATAAACAACCCCTAAGCAAATGGTCAAGCGAAAGTGACGAATCGAACCATTCTTCATTAGTTGAAAATGCGTCTAGGAAAAGCTAAAGAAAACTGGGTGCACGAACTCCAAGGAGTCCTATGGGTGTACCGCACCACTTCCAAAGAATCAACAAAAGAATCCCCGTTCAATTTGGTACATGGGACGGAAGTCGTACTCCCCGCAGAGATAGGAGAAGAAACTTGGAGAGTAAAAGTATACGATAAAGAACAAAACTCTCAAGCGAGGAGGGAACAATTAGATTTGATCGAGGAAACTAGGGATGCAGCAGAAAGAAGGATCCCAGCATACAAACGCTTAATGAACAAAGCCTATGACGGCAAAGTACGCCCCCGAGGTTTCCAAGAAGGGGAACTAGTGTTGCGGAAGACTGAAGCCATGGGACCCATAGGAAAGCTAGATGCAAAGTGGGACGGCCCTTACATAGTGACAGAAGTAGTAGGACCCGCTACTTATAGATCAAAGAGGGAAGATGGAAGTCTACTCCCTCGAACTTGGAATGTAAAAAACTTAAAAAAGTACTACGTGTAACTGTTTTTTCCCATTGAATAAAGAATCTATTTGTCCTTGAAGTGAATTAATTATGATGACTCTCTATTTATTAAAGTTCAGTTACTAACGCATGATATTCCATACCAATGTTGTGCGGTAATATTAGTCCAAACAAAGAAGAAAATATATAATACGTTTTCCAAAAGGCTGATCATAATATGGCAGCCTGAAAGACTAAGGCCAAAACTATCTTGAGGGGAGGTACCCCCCCCCCCCCTCGGGAGTAAAAAGGCCGAAAGAATCCTCTGTGGATAAAGAGAGTTCCATAGAATGAGAATTCCTTACGAAAAATCTTAAAGAAAAACTTTAAGGCAAACACTAGCATATATAAATCTGCATAAAAATCTCCATAACACCAACATAAAGAAAACGTATGAGGGATAAAACCCCAAGGTAACAGCGAATTACGAAAGTCAAGAAAGAACACTAAAGCAAGTAAAAATATGAAATCCGATCAAACTATGGCACATTAGGTGCAGGTACATCAGTTGGGACAATCACAGCCTCCCCAGTCATAGTAGCTCTTCCATCACCTTATGGCCCTCCAAGCTCTGCCACCGAAGGATCAAGGAACAAGATATCCTCCCCGGAAAAACGACCGTTAGAACGCAAGGTCGCGCGACACTCATTTATCACAAGTGGATTGTCCCTTTTCTTTTTGTTGAGCACCAAGGGATGCTTTCAAATTTGGCATGGTGCTAAAGTTCATCCCTCCTATCACAATAACTGGAGTGTTGATTCTTGAAGATTGTGTAACCTATGAAATGCAACCAACATAAGACAATGAAACTAAGAACTAAAACAGATACTGAAAAGCAGACTTACATTAATAGATGAAATATCGTGTGAACTGCCACCTAGCTTTAATCCCATATTTTTGCTTCCAGCCTTTTTTACCTTAAATAAAAGAATTCCAAAGTATTATAAAAACAAGGTGTGTAAATAATAAGTGAAATAAGGAAATTTGCAACTTACAGGCAGTTTTTTCCTTCTTTGAAGTGTTGTTGCAGGCTATGAAGAGGCAGGTAGTGTTGTTGCAGACTGTGCATTGCATTAAGATTGGTTGCTCTCTTGAGTACTAGGGGTTGAGATGTCCCAATAGGCATCTCTTCAGCTTGCCCACTCCACTTGTTGCATGTCCTAGTATTATGCCCTACAACGTCATGCACATAGTCTTCTGGATCTTCATTTTTGTACCATATAGCCGATATGGTGTGTCTGCAAGGAATACCTGTCAAATCCCATTTTCTACAGCTCCAGCTCCTATTCAGCAAGTCCACGTTGTGCTGGTCAAATGGCCCCATGATTTGGAAATGCCAATCATCTGATTTCATAAGGATACATTTTGCTGGGTCCTTCATATTTTATGCTAGGACACCCTTCATTTTTGGGCACAAATAGAAATCTCATTCCCTAGCTTTATCCCTATTCACTTGCATTCTACTCATCAACAAGTTTCTAATGGTCTCAAGCATTGTGATGATTGGTTTGTCCCTTGCAATAAGTATGAATGCATTGAATGACTCACACATATTATTGAGCAAAATGTCACATTTTGGCAAACTGCTAAACTGTGGCCTAGACCATTGGCTGGCTGGATTTTTTACCAACCAGCTATAAGCATTTTGATCCAACTCCTTTAATTGTTCTATTCTGGTTCTGAACTCTTCAATTCTGGTGGCTCTTGCAGCTGCGCATAATGCAATTTTTATGCTTTGCCATGAGAACCCATCCCTCTTTCATATTAATGTGTAAGTGTCTTACACAAAATCTATTTTCAGCATTTGGAAACAGAGACTCAAAGGCTGGAATTACACCTTTTTGTTTATCACTCATAAAGGTCCAAGCATATTCTTCATCAAGCTCTAAGTCAGACTTTAGTAGAGACAAAAACCACACCCAAGACTCCTTATTTTCATTCTCTACTATAGCATATGCAATTGGATACATTGCATTAGGTTTAGTGTTCATTATACCTCCATGGTGTATGCTAATCATGGTAACTTCATGTCGTCGATCTACATAAGAATAACAAAAAAAAAAAAAATAGAATTTCAGGAAATTCAGCAAATTCAGCAAAAAAACAGAATATATAATTTCACTCCAACACAATTAATAAACTCAGAAAATTCCAGCATAAACTTGACAAATTCCAGCATATAATTTCATATAAATTTTCAGCATAATTTCCTCCAAATTTCAGCAAAAATACAGAAACCATAAGTTTTAAAACCTAATTTCAAGAAAGCCCTAAAGTTTAATTGTATAAACCCTAATTTCGGTTTAAAACCTAATTTCAAGAAAGCCCCAAATTTTAAATTGTATAAACCCTAATTTCGGAAGAGGCCCAATACGAAAACCCTAATTTCGACATCGAAATTGGTTGGCCCTCAAGCTTCATTTCCTAATTTCTAAACCTCATTTCATATCCAAAAATAGCAAACATACCATATTGAGGGCCATCGGTGGACTCCGGTTGTCTTCTCCGCGCCATGCTCTTCGCTTCAACATCGTCCTCGCCAATCTCCAACAATAATTGGTTTTTTGTGGTAGATTCAGTACTTAAACGGTAGAAAGTAGTTTTTTGTGGTAGATTTTATGTTAGAAATGTACTAAAATTAGGGGCCGAAAATTTAAGGATCTAGGATTTTTGGGAAAGAGAATTCAAACTCTTTTATTTTTCAGCAAATAGGAAAAATGATTTACGGAGAGAACAACCCCTCACATAATCACGTGACTCGCACGTGACTTTGACCGTTAAGTCTGACGGTCGACTAACGGCTGGTACTCAACTCGATGAAAAATGCAAATGTTGGGTATCAACGTTGATGACATGGAACAGGGGGTACCAAAGGTGAAATAAGGCTATCCTTAGGGTACCAAAAGTGACATTATCCCGGTTCAACCATATAATAAGGCTATCCTTAGGGTACCAAAAGTGAAATTATCCTTAGGCTATTCTACACTAGGTTTTTAATTTCGTGAAATAAGGAGTTCTTGTAATACCTAAATTAGTAACTCTTGCAATGGATGTTTATTTCATCATAATAAGTATTATTACGATCTAAAATGCCAAAATACATGAGAAATACCGAACAAGTGAATATATTTAAATTATCTGTATGACTAGCAAACCATTATATAATAACCAAATAACGTAGTTCATTTGTCTAATACTTATTACTTCACAATTGCATTACTTCATGAATTTGGTAAATTCATTGAATTACTTTAGAAATAGCTGTGTATGTCCAAAAATATTAGCTCAAACATTTCTAACTGGTATTACGCCACTGAAATAGAGTGCAAAAATAAGATGATAGCATTACGATTGAAACGGTGCTTAATCGATAAATATTACATCAAATTCCTTACATAGAAAATTTAACTTGCCTTATAACAAGTGTTGGATACTACATGCATATAATTATGCTTTTAATAAGATAACTCAACTTACCTAATAACTAGTACTAAATACCAAACATTTATATGCTTTTTTTTTATTACTATCGGTCAAAACAAAACCGAAGTGCTAGGCGAAGTTTGAGTCATTGTCAACGGAAGATGATTCGTCCTCATCGTTTATAGCAAGACCACAGTTTCGTCCAGTGTCGATGGTGTTGCGGCGTAGAGTTCATCATTAATAGCGTGTGCATACTCATGCAACGGATATCCAAATATAATCTTTAACTCGGTCTAAGCTGGTTCCGAGTCCCAACAGTATGCTCGAGCAAATGTTTTTTCCTAGAGCAATCAAGATAAATTGGTGTTAAATACGAATAATACACATGAACCAAATGGACATGAAGAAATGATGTTGCAAGGGTACAACAAACACAGTATACAAAATTCAAATAAAAGATTGTATTTGCTAACAACCCTGGCTAATCTGTTCCCATAATGATTCATTTATCAGCAGCAATTTTGGGCGTGGAAGCCAACGGACACCTTCTCGGTTGATCAGTCAGTTGAACGTTGCATATCACTCCTTCAAGTAATATCAACGACACAAGCCAAAGGTATAGCTCAGTCGACCGCCATACGATCGGTTGACCATAGCAATTGCATTCCTAACGGACGATTCATTGGGTTCATCGTGGGTGACTTCCCCGTACTCAACATCACCGACAAGGGACGAGATGAAAACACATTCCATGTCCCGAGTGAAATGTTAGGAGTAGAAGAATTTTCTTTGGGGGAGGGGGGCACATTTTGATTATAAAGAATGAGTATGGACAAAATATATGGAATGGTTGGTACTATATTATAGAAGTATTCACAAACAAGTGCAATTAAGAGGAGGTTGGTGCGAGGATATTAAATTGCATACAGGACAGCAATGCAGATGAATCAAGCATAACTTGTTTCATAAGCCAAACACTATTTTATCACCTGCTAGGCTGCGAACAAAAATATAAAGATAAGTGTTTCATGTACATACTCAACATTTCAAAGACATTATGGATGTTCGCATGACACATATTAGCTTGGGTTGGTACATCATACCAACACAAAGGAACAAGGCGAACAACAAAAGGTAACTGAATTACGCATCCTTAAAACCTTCATCAGTTTCGACCACATATAACACAAACCGATCAAAAGACAGAAGCAACACTTTAAACATGCTTAGTAAGTACAGAAATTATAAAACATGAATAACCACAACATGTTCATAAAAGATAATGCCCTAGCGAAACTGGACTTCATTGCAAAAATTGTAATCACCCAAACAACGGTTAGACATATTATGACTATCGTAGCGCGTCGTCGCCTAATCTCCACATTAGCAAGTTGTTCGTTGGACTCCTTAATCTTGGCTTCCGAATGATAAATACCTTTTAGTAGTCCTAGGATAATCTCCATGGCTCGAGGGCACATTGGAGGACCAACTCATTTGAATGTCCCGCAGTATGACCCCTTTAATTTCAGCAAAAGAAAATTTGTCATGTTTGCAAGATTAACCCATGCATTAAATAAAAGGACTTTATTGTACAGAAATTAGTCATTATTTTCCTGAGTATGTAAAATGTAGGAACCACTCAACTCACTTTAATATCGGAGTAGCCACAAAATTGTCTTCCTGGATTAGTTGATGTCCAAGAGGTCCTCACGACAACGGCTACTCCACAATTGCAAGTAAGCAATGCAAAGTCATGGCATGATGCATACTTCGAACCAAAATGGGTTCTAGGTCTAGCGGTGGAACTGTTTGCCAATCGATTACTCGAATACATGATTTCTTAGATAATTCCAATGACAATGTTAACATGGACCAAAAAATTTAATTGACAACAAACATATTGTGGCAGTATAAAATGACATTTTGTTATAATACGAATTTGATAGAAAAAAATTAAAAATGAAATGGGGGAAAAGTTGGGCGAAACTATTCATAACAGAGGCGTTACTTGCCTTACATGTAATTTAAATGTTTAAATACTAAACTATCTAAAGAAATATATTAAAAAAATCGATAATTAGGCTACAAAATTTATAATCGGTAAAAATGTTAATTAAAAAAAACATACTATTACTTACCTCTTCAACAAGAAGGATGAAAAATGGAGCATTCACAATTCATATTAACATACAAGAATAATGAGTGGGGTTAGAAGAATGCAAACAGAGAAATCGGATGAAGAAGGTCTTTTGATGGCACACCACTCGAGAAATAGTGATTGTTTTGAGTGACTTGACAACTAGTTTGTCTTATTATTGGGCAAACAAGTAGTTTGCCAAGTTTATCACTACATATTACATAGCTAGTAAACATATGGCTACAACACTCATCCAAATAATGATTACATCTATATACTCAAGTAAATAACTTACTAAATTGTCAAATACCAGCTAGTCACACTTACAATCACAAATGCACTATTCATGCCATTTACCACATATGTAAAACTAAACATGCCCTAACTTTTTGAAACTCACTAAAACTCAAATATGTTGAAAATCAAGTTATAAGACTCGATTTGATTAATTTATGCACCTATTTGCAATTATTTGGCAATTATGCCAACCTAACTCATCAAGGAAAATGATTATCTACATTAAATTATTCACAACTTTCGCTTATTATTAAGTGTAGAAATACAGGACTTTTTACGCTTTGTGATAAGGTTGGATTTGGCTTACCTTTATCATTGTTTAGATTGCAGGTTAGTGACCAGGTAGTTATCCAATAGGTCCCGGAATTTGACTGATTGGGTCAGATAACTTCGGATTACTCATTCCGGCCTCGGGGGTTCGAATACCTCAATCCAGCCAATCTAACTTTTTCTTAGCGTAAATTTGATATAAAATTTACGAATACTCCTTTTTTGTTAGGGAAATTATTGATACCCACTTGATGTTTGATAAAATTATGCAATTCTTGAATTGAGGCCTAAAATTGTGACATTTTCACTTGTATTTTGTTTTAAGAAGAATTAAAAAATTATAATAAAAATGGATGAGGTGGATGGACAATTTTGAAAAATTGCAAAATTTTAGTTCACTTAGTCCATAAAAAAAAAACTCAAACCTTTACAAAATACGTAAAATTATAATTCATAGTGCACAATGCATTTTGATCAGTTAACCACAAAAAATGAATGGATACCTAACGATGGCTAACAAGTTGGCTTAGTTATTGGATAGCCGTTAAAATAAGGGGATATTTGGTAATTTTCCAAACAATAAGTAGGTATTTGTAATTATGTCGAATCTCAAGAGGGCTCGTTGTAATTTATCCTTTTTTCTATTATTTTGTGCAATGTCGATTATGATCCTGTTGAGAAGAGAAAAGTTTCATCCAAATGCCTCGGTCTGAAAATGTGTTAAAAACCTAAAGAAGATGATGAATGGGAGGAAAAAGTGTGGTTATTGCTGATGATCATAACCTGATAAAATGCCACATAGAGAAACTGAACCTAAAAAAATTGATGTGAAAGATGCGTGTAATCAAAATCATATTGCTTCCAGCTTTAGATTGAAAAATAAAAATAAAGTTAATGAAAACAAATCTGATTACATGCAAGAATTTGTGAATGAAAAGTGCATGTTAATGTGCAAAATATCTTGAATGATGATATCTTGAGAGGTTAGAACGAGTCTTGCTGTGAGAGGGTGGAGGCTATATTCGTAATTACATCATTTATCTACAAAATTATTTTACCACGTAACATAGTACTACTTCACACTATATTTGCATATATCATTTAATCCATGCAAGTAAATACTTGCATGAATTACCATATTCTATAAATAATCCATTCGGGCCAAACTACTATTAATCCCAACAATATGAGTGAATTGTCCCTAAGGCCCCGTTTATTATTCTGGATTAAGTTTAAGGCCCCGTTTATTATTTTGGATTGAGTTATTACCTAAGTGAACTGCACCTAAAGCCCCCTTTACTTTCTTAGATTGAGTTGTAATAAAGTAGGGCGTTTACTTTGCTAGATGAAGGTCCGGGCTTAATCACAAAGCTCGGGCCTAAACACTGTAGAGATTGGATAACTCAACCAACGAATTTAAGTGGCTTGAGTTATCGGCCAAAGAAGATTATCCGAACAAGGACATAAAATATCCAATTTGTCCAGATTTTATTTGGCCATATTACACACCTATCCTCATATGCTCCCCATGTGTATTACATCCATCTCCCCTCTCCTCCTCCTCCCCCCTCTCTATCTTGAACCTATTCATTCTTCTTCATTCTTTCTTTCTCTCGTGAATTCCCATGAATTACAAGCTAGAAAAATAGATTAGTAGACAACGAAAGCGCCATTTGAAGGGAAAAACGTACTTCTCTACAACAGCATATAAATCACCAAAATAAAATGAAAAATATCCTACCACAACCAGTCACTTAAACCAAACGACTAATACAAAGAAGAATCACACCAATGCTCATAAAAATTGGTTGGTCCAAAGAGGCTCAAGCGGAAGAAAGAAAAATATCGCAAGAGGCCAAAGGAATGCATAGTCCAGGAGGGCTAAATCGTGTAAGGGCCTAAGGTACCGCAAAAAAACCCAGTCCGAGTAGAGCCCCCAGGAAGTCCAGCAAAAGGTGTTCCAAAAAACTAAATCGGCCTAAATTCGGGAAGGTCAAATTCAAGAAGGCCTCACAAGCCCATAAGAAAGCTTAGGGGATTGGAGTCCCCCAATTAAAGTAGAAGTCCATCATGTGTCATCCACGGGTAACCTAGATGGCATCCACGTAGGATCTTTGAGGGTGTAACCCACAAAATCAGATAAGGACCAACCGTCTCCACGGGAAACAAGTGGCTCCTCCAACCAAAGTACTCTCTAAATCCTAAAAGCTTAGACTCCGACAGGGAGAAGGTGTCTCCTCAACCACCTCACGAAAAATCCGAGAAGGTATCTTTATCCCTAGAAGATCGTCATCCACCCCCCCCCCCCGGTCCCGGGTTAATTGTGATCCCCAACAACTCGTAAATAATTCTCCATCGAATCCGGAGGTTATTCAATCTTATCCAACTATTTTGAGATATAGCTCCACCAAATCCATGAGGGATTCGATTTTATCCAATCGGCTGAGGATTGCCTTTAAATTACAGCTCCCCCAGCGGGAGAGATCAAGTTTACTTTCATACTGCAACTCTTACCTTCATGCAAGAACTTTAGCTAGAACTACAACTTTATTTTCTTATTTGAACTTTCACACTTTGAACTTCAATTTCATTATCTCTTTTATATACAAAGAAGCGAGGAATTACATTCTCAATTTCACTCATTTATTCACATTGCTTCATTTCATTATTTCGTATTCCAACTGGACCGAAGCACCATTTTTTACTCAAATTACACTATTCAAGAAATCAAACTCAGATAAAGCATAACTCACCAGATTCGCTAAGCCTAGCAGATTGAACAGAAGGAATGTGCATATGAACTATTACATCCCAGAAATCCACATCCATTTTCCACCTCACTTTCTTGAAAAATAAAAGATTGAATCTTTCTCTAATTTTTCTCCCCAGTACCAAAATCAAAGAAAGCAAAAACATTAATTTCACTCAACACAAAAGCCCAACAATTTTTTTTCCAGATTGAGTTAAGGATTCAGGATTGTACTCAAAAGACTGAGAGAAAGGTAACTAAGTCATTTTACATTCGCTTTGGGCGTTTTCTTTTGTTTGGGAATGGGAAGGGTAATTACTTTTATTTTATTTCACTTGTTGGGCTTTGTTATTTGATAAAGTAAACAGTGAATTACTTTTATACAGCGTGTTTAATCTGTTTAAGTAGACATACTACAATTAATTCTAAATTCTTTCATGGGTAAATATCATTTTTGGTCCCTCATGTATCATACTCATCAGATTTGGTCCCTCAACTTTAATAATTTCATCAGATTTGGTCTCTCCATGAACTTTTCTGTTAACACTAAAAAAAAAAAAAAAAAAAAAAACAAAATTGTGACCATTAGGGTTTGAACTTAGATCACATTTTTAACAAAACAAATCTATTACTGCTAGACCAAGTCAATGATTTAAGCCTATATTTACCCGCAAATTACATATTGTCTTTCCCCAATAAGTAATTACGGTGAGTTGTGCCAAAATTTTTGAGAAATTTTTGCTGAAATTTTAACATTTATTGAGAATTATTGTTGGGAATTTTTTGCAGGAATTGTTGAGAAATTATTGTGAAATTATTGAAAAATTGTGAAAATTGTTATGAAATTATTGCTGAAAATATTGAGAATTTGCTGAAATTATTACTGAAATTGTTGTTGAATTTGCTGAGAAATTGTTGAGAACTAAAGACAATCAATAAATATTAATGGATCAATTTTTGAATTATGTTGATGTTTAAAAAATTTTAAGACTATTTTTCTGTATTTAATGAATGATTTATGTATTGTTTTTGACTTTTATGATATTGTTTGGTATTTCTATGACTTGTGTATTTTTGTTGAGTTTTTGAGAATTAGTCTTGTGGAATTTTTATGAATTTTATATTCGATTTGTTGTTTTGGGCTAATACAGGACTTTAGAAATATTTTGAAAATTTTGAGAGGCTTAAAAAAAAAAAAAAAAATTAGGGCTGGTACGGAGAAGTGAAGAAATAAATAAAATTTCGAGTTAATAAAATCATAAGCCACAGACTTGGCCTAGTGGTAGTAGGTTGATTTTGTTAAAAATGTGACTCAAGTTCAAGCTTTGTTAGTCACAAATTTGTTTTTTTTTTTAAAGTCCATTAATTTTAACAGAAAAGTTAACGAAGGGACTAAATCTTATGAAATTATTAAAGTTGATGGACCAAATCTGATGAGTAGAATACATAAGTAACCAAAAATGAATAAGTGGCATAATTTAGAGACCAAAAATGATATTTACCCTTCTTTTATCATACATTTAATTTCAAATTAGCCTATCACCTAATTATCCATATCACAAAATAAACAGGCCTAAAAGATTAGAATAGCCAGTCTGTCAATCAGTTGGTATGAAACCCCAAATAAGTTCACCTCTTAAAATATACAAATATATGAATATATCCAAAGCAAAATAATTACTTAACATACTTATTATTTTTTTATATGTTAATCAAATACAAAATAAAAGATTTCACCGCTTTTGTTTGCACTACAAATGAAGCGGGTTTTGAGGGAGTCCATTAAACCCGAAACCTGGACCATGAAAGGGAAAATTGTATTTTATATCCCATAATTTATATCGTTTGCGATTTTGGTCCCATTAATTTTCAACATAGTAACTTTAGTCCCATAAGTCCATTAACATTATAATTTTAATTCCATAAATAGATTCCATTAAAATCTTAACGGATTGAACACGTGCCATAGTCAAACACAGGTTAAGTTAACGGAACATCCGATAAGATTTTAACGGAATCTGTCGATGGAACTAAAATTACAATGTTTGTGGACTTATGGGACTAAAATTGCTACGTCAAAAATTAATGAGTCCAAAATTACAAACAGTGTAAATTATATGACGCAAAATGCAATTTTCCCGTTAAATCTCAAACCACTAGACTGTCCCTTGGCTAACATTCGCACCAAGAGAATTTCTTGGTGATCAGGTTAGGAAAGAGGAGTCCCTCAAGATGAGAAACAAGAAAGAGAGTCGGATCTAAGGAAATAATGCTTGAGGAAGTCAGAATTCCAATTCTAAATTCATAAGCAGCTGAAATAAAACAGCTTCACAGTGCTCCCACCAAAGTTAAATTCATATAAATGGAGATTCAACAGCATTGTCCAGGCTTTGAACTAATCCTCCAAGAGCATTCCATCATCAAAGGTACAACAGAAAACAAACTAATATCTTTGTTACTACACTACCATAAAATATTTAAATAAAACTCGCAAAGTTCAATGGAGAATATATGATTCAGTTACATCATTGAGCTGTTAAAAGAAGCAGTTCCAGATAAATCAGGAAATCCTGAACCAACAAAATTATCATGATCACCAGGTGTATAGATTGATAAATAAATACAAGAATACACATGGCTCTTATTCCAATAAAATATATCCTTTGCACCAGAAAATACCGTAACGTCTTCTGAAATAAAACAAGGAAACGGGCAAAGTCACACGTCGTAATTGAACAAATCAAACCAACCTCCGTTTCAAAAGATTATGTCGTCGTCTTTCTGTGTAGTGTGGGATAACATGTCATGAGCTGAAGTGATGGAAATACCCCTCTTCAAAGCGATATCCTCAGCGAACTTCTCTTCTGCATATGCCTTTGAAGCTTCGCGCTGTTTCTCGACCTCTCTCCTCTTGTAACCTTGTATCTTTTTTAGCCTAAAGAAATCCTCCCTTTCCAACTCATCCAACTCTCCTTTGATATAAGTTATTGTATTCTCTATTCGTGGCTTCACAACGTTCTCCAGGGCATTGACCCTGCGATTTGTCGTCTTGATTGCTTCATCAAGGGTCAAGAATGATGTCTGAAGAGTAGCAAGCTCAACAAGCAGCTCAATAGATTTCACGTAGGCCGCGCGGCATGCTTGAATCTGCTGGCCCCCTCTTGCCAGTCCCGTCAGGTCATTCTTAGTCTCTCCATCAATGAAATATTCAAATTTAGGAAGCTTCACACCAGCAACATTTTCTTGATGTGATCGAACCTTAAGTGCGGCACTTTGGACATTTTCCTGTACGATGTGCTTGATGTTCTCACCGGCAACATACTTCGCTTCTGTAAGGGCGAAGGAGGAAGTTTTCATGATATCTCCCATTGATTCCTTTGTTGATACAATCTTCTTGAGAATCTGGCGAAACTGCACAGTCAAAGCATCACTCTTCTTCTTGAGCAATGCATGGCCTCTGGTAGCCCCAACAAGTCGAGCTTTCATTACTCCAAGCATTGTAACAGTAGGAACAACATTCAAGCGCTGGGTCTGTCCCGACATCTTGTCAAATTTTGTGGCTGAAAAAGAAAAGTTTATTTATGTTACACTTTACCCTTGCGTTACAATATTAATCAGAAGGTGACTGGTACTACTATCCCCTCAGTTTTTAAATATATGAGTATCTCACTGAAACGAATACGAAAAACAATTAAAAACTCATAAACAAATCTCTTTGTCAACCTCTTGTCTTATTATTTGCTTATTCTTCTTTCACATGTGAAACACAAAACGCAAAGCATGCAGCATTTATGGTCAACATAGCACACAGCCCCATTATGAATCATCCTAATTAACTTAAAATTGGTTGAGTCCTGCAAACCCACCTCATTTTTTAATTTATTTTTTTACTAGGTGGTGTATAAGGAAATTTACATGTTTCTTGGGTCTAATTACTCAATAAAATGAAAAAGAAAGAGCATGAAGTAGAAAATCTGAAAACAGTCAATGGAAAACCGAATCCAAAACATAGGACTTTGATTTTGTCTAACTACAAGACTTTCATTCTCTGCATCTTTAAGTGCAGAGCTTTCAACCAACCAAAAGTTCCTCAACTGAAGCACCTGAAGCTCAAAGCGCCAACTGAATTTCAACTATCCCCAACATGAAAAAGAATTATAAAGAACCAAACTAAGCCACTATGCACTTAATTTAAACATCAGAATCCCCCCCAAAACAAAGTATGAAGTGGACTCAAATAGACCCAATGCAAGGATGCACACAGTAATTAGCATTTGTCGCTTACTAAAAGAGTAGCTAAAAGGAATATCCGAACTGTAATCATCACATATATTGTTAAGTCGAACCTTATCCAATGCAGTAACTCTTTTGAGACAGAAGTTTCTTCGCCACTAATCAAATGCTCTCTGTTATAAGATGTCAACATCAAGCTAGCAATTAGATGGCACTCCCTAAGAACACCCTTAAATAGTTCATCTCTTAAGGGTGTTAACAACTAGGCACAAATACTTTGAAGATGTATAAAATGTCAGAGTACCGTGAAAAGGTTCAGGCAAGACCAAAATTAACAGCCATAAATCCCGTGAATTAACTGACAAGAAATCAATGAGTTGCTTTAGTGCGAAGTCTATTCATCCATCACTCACAGATAATACATCCTTTCTGATCCCAGACAGTCTTTCTATGTCATAGTCACCTTCCTCTATGAGCTTTTTTCTTGGTAACATATTATGGTTCTTGGTCAATTGTAAAACGATATTGCCATGAAAACTATGACCTTTTTTATTTTTTCCTCCTCTATCAAATAGACTCAAAAAGTTTACCAGCATCTGAAGATGGCCCATCCAAATTCAACCTTTTCTATAATAAGGAAAACTAGAATTAGACCACACCAATTAATTTTGCAGACATAATAGATCACTAGAATGCCTCCCAGAAAGGTAAGTATAATAAAAGCGAGCAAGAGATATAGAGGGAGACAGAGAGGCAACACAGTGAAGAACATGTCACAATAGCTTAAACTCTGGAGTAACCCATGCATGCTTGTCCAAGAATTGCCAAAAGTGAATAACAACTTAGGTTATCACAAAAAACATCACAAATCATTCAGGTACTTGTGATGATTTAAATTTGAATCATATACAAATTTCCTGCATTATTTCTTCAAATATGAGAACAATAAAATTAAACCTTAAGGTCCCGTTTACTTTGTTGTATGGGTTAAATGTGGGGTACGATAACCCAAGATTAAATGTAGGATAGGATTAGGTAAGAATTATCAATCCATCTTTCACTGTACGTATTGCCAAGATGATAAAAATGTGGGATATAAATTTATACTGCAAAATCGGAAAAAAATCCTTAATATGAACTCCATCCTCCACTCTCTTCTTCAACAAGCAACTCCGTGCAATCTGCAAAGCTGGTGCTCTTGATTCGAGCTCATAATATAGTCCCTCATAAGCTTGGTCTCAATTTCTTGCTTCGCAATCTCCAGCCCCTCTAACAAACCCCGGTACTCTTCCTTGTTCAAAAGTTCGTCGACTCTCTCATCCACCATACCCGACAGCACGTCCTTCAAACTGCCTCCATTTCCACTTCCAGTGCTGCCATTTTTTGGTGCATTTCACGGCCACAGATCTTCTTGAAGTCCAAAATGGATCTATAGCCGTGCGATTGATTGATGGGATTATGTGAAATAGGGTTTATAGTGGTTTTCATGGTGGGAAATTTGGGCTGTGTGAGAGAAGAAATAGCACGAAAGGATATAATTGCTTATCCACATACTTTTTTTCAAAGAGAAAAAACAGAATCAGATAATTGCTTATCCATTCCACACTTGATAGGTGTTAAATGTTTATATTTTTTTAATTATCTGAAACAAAATTCACTTTCTTTTAAGTGGCAAAAGTGGAAAGTCCAATTCTTTCAAACTCAAACCGTAAAATGGAGAAATAGTTCGATTGTTACACACTATATTATATTTTTTTTTTATTATTATTATTATTATTATTATTATTATTATTATTATTCAAAGACTGTTGAATTAATAAATTATATATGAGTACATATGTATAGGTTCATAAATACATGTAATATAGAAATGCATAATTGAAAAGCATATACAAGGACATATGGGACTTTGTGCACACATTGGACCCTAATGGATTGGGCTGGACTAACTATCCCAACTCCTGAGGTGGGTTAAACTATCCCACCTAATCCATGAACAGTGCCGGGCCTGGAATTTAATACCAGGTCTCAGCTGTTGTTAGTAAACAAACAACTAGGTGGGATTGGGCCTCTTATCCAACCCATTCCCACCTAGTAAATAGGGGCTTAAATGTTGAAGAATACCCATCAACAGCTTCAACTTTAAAATGTTGAAGGGAGTCGTTTTTCAGTTAGATGAGCAAAGATCTCAAATTTGTTTCCACTTTTTGACCTTGAATTATTAGAGAAAAGAAATGCAGCCAGATCTACCTCAAATGGAATAGATAGGCCAGATCATCACAAAAACAAACTCCATCACGTCTAACACGTTCCAAGTTTATACAAGTTGAACACCAGTAGGGAAGCCAAAAAGTGTCTGTGTTCTAATCAATTTAATGTAATATGTCAAATGCAACTCGAAACTTGGGAAGCTGTATGGAAATATAAAAACATACTAAGGAGAAGACTAGAAGTAGGCATTAACGTCCAGTGTTCTATGTGATCCAGAGTCCCCCAATAAGATTGAACAAGGATAACCAACATCATCCAACAAAAATCCCCAAAGAACAATTACACGCAAGAACCTTTCTTTGCAAAATGGCGAAATTGGGGCATCCTAAGGGAAAGCTAACTATGTATGAATGGAAGCCAAGATTATAAACAGAAGTAGGAGATACTTGAAGATGGGGCACATTTACTTTGACATTATGCATTACAGAAACTTAATTTTACCTTTTACAGCTAAAACTCTTGATTGAGTCATCTTTCTAGCATTAAAAAATGTTCTTAATTTTTCATATATCGATCTATAAAGGATTATAGAGGTATGTAATTTAACAACCACAAGCACAAAATCTTCTACATTGACATCTAACTCAGCATCACCCTAAGTCTTGGCAAGAAAGGTTGGTCTCTCTGGAAGTTTATATTGAACGTATGCTGCTGGTCTAATAATAAGACTTGTAGTTAGAAGGGAGATGTTTACATAGTTATCATCATATGAAGCTTGAGCAGGTTTTCATTTCTTCACCTAGTGTTTTAGTAATCAGTAGCGCAGCAAGTTTTATGTCAAGATCGAGGATTCAGAAGTCTTTTAGATCCTAAGTTGGTTTCGAATTGAGTTTTCCATTGATGATGTAAAAATTGAACCAAGTTTTCTTGTTCTACAGTATATGCGGTCCAGAGTCTCTCCATCTAATATATTATGATTTAGGTCCTGAACTTAGTTAAGAATAAGAGGAGCGTGTTTCCTATTTCTAGATTGGATATTAACTTCTCCCCTAATGATATTTTCTCAGACCTTTTTTACTCCATCTTCGAATTTCTTCAGAAGATCCTTTACTACTTTCTAACAGTTTAACAGCTCCTTTGTTGGTTACTGTTCAGATCTTAAATTTACGTGTTACATCTTTCCTTTAAATGTCTAGCAATAATCCCTTCTCCAGATAATTTTGTTCAGCCAGCCAATCACCTTAAAGTCCACCCAATAAACAACGCGTACTGGTGCTGCTTCAGTCTTCAGCTATAAATGAAGAAATTCATGCTTCCAAATTCTCTCCACAATCTCATGCAATTTCCATCTCATTCTACAAAAGGTTTGTTTTCCAGAGCATCTATGAATAATTCAAAGATGCTTCATCCACAGCAACATATAACAACTTCTCCAACTACAAACCCTAGTTTCTATCCTGTGAAAGAGAATGATATGAACTTCAAAAAGACGAGCGAAGTTCTTCAATTGTCTTCAATTCTATTTTTCACACCTGAAGTTTTATTCTAATAATCAATGCTGTGGACCTGCAAACTTAAGAGCACAAAGCATCACGGTATTCTCTTTCCAATATTTTATCTTTTCAATGATCCAAGAGTTTTTTAATAATTACCTTTACATTTGTTTCAAAATTTTGTTTAAGGGAAAAACAGTTAAGGTATATCAGGGGACCAAACCTCGCTTGCAACAAAACCAATCCCACTACCAGGCAGCCACGCGGTAAGCACAAAGCAAACTATTCTTTCTCCTTTAGTAAAGGATACCGTGTGCTTGACGCAATTAAGCAGCATACGCCACTTTTTGGAGGGTTGTTCCTTTCTGGGAATTACCCCACTGCAAAAAAAAAAAAAAAAAAAAAAAAAAAAAAAAAAAAAAAACCCACAATCCCACTACCCTACGTTCTGTTTTCTCAATTTAATGATTTTCTTGACCAAAATAATCAAACGACACTCATTGACTACACTCTGAGAAGCCTAGCCAAATCAGGTACAAAAGAGTCGTTCCTGGAAAAGTAATCGTTCTCCTTGTTCTTTGACAACTATATCTACTGAGAAAGTGTCATGCAGAATCAGGCAATCAAACAGCAACATAATTTCTACAGATTGCATAAGGACTTGTCATTACAAATTAAATTATGCCTATATGTAAGTTCTAAACAGAAATGCACGATTACCTATGTCTTCACTATGATCGACTGGAAATTTTGGTAACATTATAAAATACGTGTAACCAACGATGTATTCTATTGCAAGCACTACCTTAAAATATATGGGTTTTGCAAAACTTAAGCATGGAAACGGGAAACCTAATGATGGTATGCCTTAGCTTGCAATGTTCTCACACACCAAAGGAAGGATGGAAAAAACCTCCCAGGCCAGCTCATGGCTACTCTCACATCTCATAGAGCTTTTCTTTCCCACTTCTTAGTACCATAAACATAATTGAGAAGTACGGAAGTTTGCCACCTATCACCTGTAACTAAGGCACCAAAGCACAATGCAACTACCCACTCCCTGTATTCCCAATCTGTTGAATCATTAAGCATCTTGTTATCTAAAAAGCCAAGCCAAAACCTCTTGCCTTCCGCAACAGTAAACAAAAGACCATAAAGGAATCTACGATTGAAGAGCTTTTACAGTTTATCCCTTCTATATAGATCACTTATTTCCTCTTCCACCACCACGAACAATCACCCAGACCAGAACATATTATCACTGAGGCTATCAACCACAGCTCTAAACATTCGAGCAACAGACTAAAGCATATAAGAATACCAAAATTAGGGTAAATGTGTCTCAAAACTCAACTCTTTTAACTGCATTAATTTAAAACCTTCAGCAAGCAATATACGTCAGGTGAAACTGAACGATCGTTGAGAAAGAAAAAGAAAAAGAAAAAAAAAGCAACCCATCTCAATCCAAAGAACACTGACACGCATCAGAATACCTTAATTTTGTACGGAATTGACACCAGTAACTTCTTCTAATTTAGATCTAATACACTTCTTCCAATGCCAGTATCCATGGGTTTGACACATATACCATCCATCAAAGCAATACTAAAACCCAAATCAAAATAATGAATTTCGAGACACATTAGAAACAGCCGACGCTCTTGGAATCGTATATCATGGATCAGTTCAAATTTCTCCTTCTTTCAATCTTAATTTAGGATCATAAGCAGAAATTTAGCGGCATATTTTTATTGATCTTCAAGAAGGACAAGAAGTACCTTTTGCAAAAGCGCGAGCAGTTAATTTGATCTCTTTCCTCGGTCAACTAGCGGTGGCGAGCCAGCGGAGAGTGGCCTGCGGAGCTGGCTTTTGCTGTCAATTGTATTCTGTTGTGAGTTCTCTCCCTCTCTGTCTCTCTCTCTCTCTGTTTATGTTCAACGACAATGGGGCAGATGTGTCACGCTGTAATTTGGAATTCTCGGGTGATAACTATATATTGTTCTCGGGATAATTTTAATTTGAGGCCGTGTTTACATTGATTTATTGGGCCTAATATAGGCCAGTTTGATATTTACTTGCACACTCTACGGCCCGCAATTATGGTTGAGGGCGCGCTACTGGGCCATTATTTGACCCCAATTGTAATACCACCAACATTGGTTGGATTGTCATCGGTCTGGCCCATTGTATGTTTGTATTAATTTTTAGGATAAATTGGATAACACTCACCTGTGTTTTGGTGAAAAGTACGAAATTTTCAATATTAGTTTATACGCAAAAAATTCCCTTTATTATACAAAAAGCAGCAAAATACCCTCTCTCTCTATGTTAATATAATAAAATTTCTTTCAAATTAGAATTTTATATGAATATAAGTAAAAGTCACTTATAATGATTATATTATTGACTAAATCAAATTATAATTTAGTTTAATATATTTCAATAAATTATATTTATTTATAAAATATACTAATTAAATATCAAAATATAAAAAAATTATATCAAATTTGTTTAAGTTATATTGTTTACTATAATAATATTTAAATTAAAACTGCCAATATATTTATTTAAACAAAAATTTAATATGTTTTATTATTTTAAAATTTTGAAAAAAATTAATCTTTTTACTTATATTTTTTAAAAAATTAAAGATAATAATTATTTTTAGGGGTCTTCTTCTCCGTCACCACCTCATTGCTGGTCATCCCTGGGCGACAACGCCACCCAGATCGAGTGTTGCCCAACCTAGAAGGGGTGACGCGAGGTTGTCGCCATTAGCGAGGGCAAGGGCGAGGGTGAGGCCACCGTCGACCCCTTTGTGCACAGACAACGGCAACGCCGCCCAGATTGTTTTGGGTGCCGACAACCTCGCTGTAGCCGCCTACATCAATATATATATATATATATGTATTATATTATATGTATAGTGTATGTATGCTTAGTGTATATATATACATATAAATGAAAAACATATTTTAAATTACTTAAGATTTGGACCGTTCATATTTTAACAATTGCAGATCAATGGCTATTATAAGAAGGGTATAACAGGCAATTCAACATAAATTTTAACACCGTTAAGCTTATTTAACGAAAGGGGAGAGTGTGCAATATTTTGGATAACATAGGATTTTTTTTGCCTATTTTTAACATGGAGGAGTTTTTAGCTAAATTTTTAAAACACAGGAGAATTTAATGCAACTTATCCTAATTTTTATATACCCTTTTTGTCCCCAATATTCCTTGGCAACGGTTGGCTCTAAAATTTCAAGAGTAACTACTGCTATGTAATGAATGATCTGACACATAAGTTGTACAAATATCAGCAACTTTCTTTTCTTTCTCCATCATTACTTTCTTTTTCTTCACTCATTTGTGAGTTCTCTTCTCTTTCTTTGGTTGCTACAGCATGAGCTATCAATGTTATACTCTTTTTTTTTTTTATGTTTTTTGGTATGAAATCAGCTAACGTTCTTCTCCATTTTTCTTTTATGTGCAACGAAGACCTGGGCATTTGGCATTGACAGCTCGATCGAAGGCTAAATCATCAAGTAAGAAAATAGCTTCCCAGGTTCTTATAAAGTGAGATATCCCAATTTGTTGTTTTTCTTGTAAGGCCCCTCCACCCATTTTGAGTTCATTGCATTTGATTGTTTCCTCTGTAGCCAAAGCGTTTTCCCAAAAATTGCATTTTCTATAGAGAAATCATTTTCACTTTCCCTTCAAAGGAAAAAAGATTCGATGTTCTTCGTGAAATAACCAAATGTTTCTCTCAAACTTGGAGGTGTTTGCAAGAAGGGAGACGGACCCTTTGCCATGCATGACTCCCCCAAACCCTAGCGATGCAGGGAAGAACTTGGGATCGTGGTAAGTACCCCATAAGTGTTTGTGGGATCTATCAAATTGGATATGAGGCATGTTTTGCATGTGGATCCTATTGCAGAAGGATTCAATAATTCTACCCATAAAACCTTGTAGTTCATAGTACCTGAAATCCATAATGGGATTGTATATGTTAAACCCTACAGCTGACACTGTTGAAGTAGGTGCCGACGATGGCAGGCCACTGCTGTGGGATATTTTATTGGCA
The DNA here is from genome assembly GCA_034509735.1 of Sesamum alatum. NCBI lineage: Eukaryota > Viridiplantae > Streptophyta > Magnoliopsida > Lamiales > Pedaliaceae > Sesamum > Sesamum alatum. Next base: position 32,930,183 of record JACGWO010000002.1, read on the forward strand.
AGAAATTAACTCTATTTTCCCCACTTGCAAGATTATGTAAAATCAACGTGACCGATTGTAAGATGTGTTTGCCTCTTTGTCAAGTTTCTACTTCTTTGTGTTTCACACCACTGCGACGACAGAAAAGTGATTGAAGAGGGTTCTCGATTGTTTCAAGGTCAAACAATCTTGTTGCAACGATGGGTACCGGGTATGGTATTAGGGAAGAAGCAGCATAGACTTATGTTGGTGTGGATCAAGTTACACGATCTGCCAGTTAAATATTAGACCTCTGATGGGCCTTAGTATGGTTGCAAGTAGGGTGGGCAACCCTCTGTATCCAGATGCAATCACTAAAAATTGTTCTCGAATAGATTATGCGTGTGTCTGTATGTTGGTGGATTTCATGAAACCGACACCTAAACATGTAGTAGTCATGGAACCAAATCTTGAAAGGGGGCCAGGGTTGTATGCAAAGTAGATGTTGAATTTGAATCGGCTCCACCCAAGTGCGATGAGTGTGCAACCTTGGGACATTCTAAGGAGAAATGACCACTGAAGAAAAACATCCTAGAAAATTAGTGCAACCAGTGCGTGTGTTCATGGCTAAAATAGTGCTTGCTGCTAGTAGACCAATTGTGATTAATTGGTATCCCAATTTATTGTTTTTTTCCTTTTCGATCTTATTTTATGTATTTTTCAATCCAATTAGCCCGTTTAATGAATACCCACTAAAAGGATCCAAACGACACTAATTTACCTTGCCAAGAAGAAGCTCACGGTGTTGATTTTTTTTTTCTTAATGATTTTGAATCAACAAAGTGAACTTGAGATCCACATGGTTCATTGAACTAGCTAGAAACACAATATCAAAGTCACATCGTCTTAGCCGCTTCTAAAATGTCTTCTGCACATGAAATCATCAAATACACTTTCTATCCCTTTTTCTTTCCTTATTTGCTTTCATTTCTTTCATTCTTTTTTTCTAGTACATGAAGAAAAGAATCCATTATTTCCTTTTTCCTCTCTTTCATTTCAAGACTGTGGATTGAACTCTCAATTCAAAGTTGAGCTCCCAAATATGAAATCAATCGAATCCTTCTTGGCATTTTCGTCTTTCTTCTTCTTTTTTTCCTTTTCCGTGCGTTCTCCTTCAAGGAGTGAAGATGCTCTTATCTTGAAATTATCCTTAGTGGTAAAACGGATTCGGTCAGGTCAATTACCTTTCACCAAAATTTCTTTCCTTCTTTGTTTTCCCTTTTTTTTTTCTCTCTTTTTTTCCTTCTCTTATTTTCCCTCCGATCAAAAGTGATCAACTCATGAGGGTTCTCTTAGCAACAAAACTGATTTGGTAGTTTGCTTTTTAGAAAAGTTTCATTCTTCTTCGATGATTATGGCAGCTTTATTGATTGGTGTTGAACCCCCTTTCCTCCCTTTTTCTAACAAATTACCTTCACCTGTTATGATTTCTTTAGCTTGAAGATGGAATTGAACTTTGGTAAATGGAATTTGGGTCTAATGCAAAATTTACCTCCCTGTGATATTTTAAATGCACAAATTATTTCCCTATGAAAAAAAAAAGTATCAATTTACCTCCCTTTATTCTTTAAAATTGAGCAATTTACCTCCTTGTCTAGGGAAGTAAATTGCTCCATTTTAAAAATCACGGGGAGGTAATTGATTTATTTTAAAAAAACACAGAAAGGTAATTTGCAATATCACAGGGGGGTTGCTTGCATTTTTCCAATGGAGTTTAGAATTGGAGCATCAAAAAATTTGCTTGCAAAATATGAAAAAGATGCGTTTTTCCATACTCGTCCTGGGCGGATTTCAACTCGCTTGCAACAAAACCAATTCCACTACCCTACATTCTATTTTCTCATAGCTTTTGGTCATGGAAAATGTTTTAGCCACCCTTATAAAAACCACAGCCAACACCCGTTGAGTGACAATATTTATAGGGTTCAAATGGGGAAATTAAAGCATATATTGAATAGAAATAAATAAATATGCGAAACTACTATGAATATAGACCAAATACCCATATTTATTGGATTCAAACTGGAAATTGCAATTTACATCCTATAACTTACCTCATTTGCAAGTTCGGTCCCATTAATTTACGACTCAATAAATTTAGTCCCACAACTCCAAAAAAATTACAATTTACGTCCCATTAACACTTTCCGTTAAATTATTAATGGAAAGTGCACGTGCCAAGCACATGCTCCGTTAACTTTATTTTTTAAGTTATCGGTCCATCCATTAACAATTTAACGGAAAAAATGTTGATGGAAAATAAATTGCAACTTTTTGGGACTTGTGGGACTAAATTTGTTGAGTCGTAAAACAATGGTACCAAAATCACAAATGGGGTAAATTATAGGATGTAAATTTATAATTTTCCTAATTCAAACCTATAAACTCTTGATTGTAAGATGTTAACCTTACCATTGGAGCAAGGTCAAATCTCACAATTTACTTTAAAATTTTGAATTAATTATGTCCAATAATCCATTTATTATGTGTTAAATGTTAATACATTAATTTTGATTGATCATATTAAGAAATCTTTTCCTCAATCATTATTTTGCCTTGGCCAATGAATTTTAGTGAAATATTAATAAAAACACAAAAGATTTACTCATTCATCTCAAATGGGACAAAAAATGAACGCCCTTTATGTTAGAATAAGTGACCATGTAGCTAATCTTGTTAGGCGAATTGTAACCTATGTCTGAACAATTTCGAAGTTTTAATAAAACCTTGATGAATAAGAAAGTGAAAATTCATTTGGCGCATACTTTGTCTATGTTCACTTTATCTGCTTTATAACTGTTCGCTACACAAACAAAGCCTACAGACTGAACTCACATTTCGGGGACTGGGACTACGCTTGGAGGTAGGTCCATGAAATCAGTTCCCCCGAATCAGTTTGGAAATCTCCAAGTTAAGGAATCTCGAAAATGGGTACCGAGATTCCACTTGAGACTTGCACTAAGAATCTGCTGTCGTGTTTCATTGACAGGTGACGAGGGTCGTCTAAGCAGTGTTAGTGGGTCGGCCTGCTGGGGAGCGGCTGACTGAGGTGACTCGCGGGAACCGTCTTATGGAGGACGTTGAGTAAGGTCGGCTAGGTATGAGTGAGTATTTGACAGAACAAACTATAATGATTGGCTGCGAAATTTGAGGATTGTCCTCGATTTCAAAAATTAGGCTTACGTTCTGGATAAGACTCTTCCTCGGGTCTTGCCGGAGGGTCCCCGTCAGAAGAACGTTCGACTTTCAATGATTAGCAGGAAGACAACCGCAAGGTCCAGAGCGTCATACTGGCATCCATGACCAATGAGATCCAGAAATAGTATGATCGGCTGGATGTTGTCAGCTGGATAATGCTCCGCATGAAAGACGTTGATGCGGCACCGGACCGGCATATTAGATATGCTGCGACGAAGACATTTTTCAGAGGTAAGATGATAGTGTTAGAATAGGTGACCATGTAAGCCAATTTTGGCGGGTATATGTAACCTATGTCTAGACAATTATAAGTGTTTTGATAAATCATTAATGAATAAAGAAGTGAATTTCATTTGGCATTACTTTGTTTGTGTTCACTTTTCTATATCTGTTCACTATGCAAACAAAGCCCACGGACTGAGAATCAATTTCGGGGACTGGGACTACGCTTGGAGGTAGGTCCATGGAATCAGTCTTCCCGAATCAGTCCGGAAATCTCCAAGTCAAGGAATCCCGAAAATGGGTACCGGGATTCCATTTGAGACTTGCACTAAGCACCTGCTGTCGTGTTTCATCGACGGGTGACGAGGGTCGTCTAAGCAGTGTTAGTGGGTTAGCATGCGAGGACGCAGCTGACTGAGGTGACTCGCGGGAACCGTCTTACGGAGGACCTTGAGTATGGTCAGCAAGGTATGACGTGTATTCCCGGTTCCAACGGTACAGGTCAAGTCCTTTGACTTGAGGAATTGCTGAGTTTACCTGTACATCAGGGCTGTATCTTAGATATGGTGAGAGATTGCCAGAATTCTCTTTGGTAGTCATTAGCCATGTCTAGTGCAGTTCTGGTTGCAAAGTGACAGTAGTTTCCAAGAAAGGATCTGTCTCCTGTCAATAGGTTTTGGCAGTTGAGTCTCATGTATACTCTAGGTCTTGTCCCTAAAACTGTGGCCACAGTGACTGAACAGAAGGGAAGGATTCCCTTGCGGCGTTAAGTGAGGACAGACCAACACTTAGGTCCAAAATGGGTACCTGCATTTTCCGTGCCCTAGACTCTAAGTGATGAGACCGAAGACAGAAGGACAAGCGTACTGTTAGAACCTAAATGTTCATCCCTGAATATTTCACCTAGTCTCTAGTGCCATGGACCGTTGCTAGATGGCCACCCATGGTAACGGATGGATTCTAGGAATCCGACCAAGTCTAGCTGAATGGTGAACCTAAAGAGTCACACACTATCCACACACAATTAAATATTTAATTTGGAATTAAATATTGGAGTGAAGGAATGATTAAATTAGATTTAATCGGGACCTTTATTTTTCTTGGAGAAATAATTCTTTCTATTTGATAGAAGGAATTAAATTGATAAATTGGATTTATCAAAGGGATTTATTTAATGGGTTAAATAATATTTATATTTATTTTAGCCTCTTGGAAATATTTAAATAGGTTTTAAATATTTCCATTAAATTAAATTAAATCAACGGTTGAGATTAATGGGAGAGATGGATGGCTAGGATCGTTTTGACTAGGTCAAAACACTAGTTTGACTAGGACTTTGACTAGGTCAAAATCCTAATCAAATTAGAGTTCTTAAAAGAGGAGTTTAAAGAGGATTAAACTCCTCTTCTATATAAAACCCCTAGCATCCTACAATTTACATGATGATGAAACTCCAACACACACACACAACACACACACACGGTTTCTCTCTCTCTCCCATCTCTCTCGTCCGCCCCTCTCTCTCAAGAAAATAGTTTTCTTGATTCTTTTGTTCTTGGAACATTAGAATCTTGATGAATCAATACCATTAATTGATAATGTGTTATTGATTCATCCACTCCAAAATTATACACTTGTTCGTTGCTAGCACGACGTGCAAGATACGTGGGTGGATCGTGTGTCACGATTTGGAGGGTCTCAAGAACGAGATCTTGGTGCAAAACGGGGAACAACGCGTGTAGCCGTTGAAGACGAAAACGACAACGGGTAGGTCTCGTTTATGATTTTCGTCCTCTTTTATTTTCCAACCCTATGGCCTCCATGATTTATTTTATGTTATTCGTTCATGAGATACACCGAACGCCCGGGAAATTTCAAAGGCACACCCTTTGAAACGTGTTTTAATTTAAAAGCATGTTTAAATTCCGCATTTATTTTTAATTATACCGCGCTTCCGCATTCGCGCTTTTCCCGGGACGATCCACATAATCTTTCAGTGGTATCAGAGCCAGGTTCGGTGTATAGGCCTAGGGTTTATGTGCGTTTTAAGCATGAAACGTGAAATAGCATGTTGTTATTAAATCTTGAATTTCTTGATTCTTGAAGCATGTTATTTTATTGCTTTTAATTCGTGTGAATTGCTGAATATTGGTATTTTCTGTTTTTTCTTGGGAATCGGGATGGGAATTAATCTGAAAAACGAGAAAAACGTCACAGCCGGCCAGCCGGGAAGGCTGGCCGCGCGCAGCCGAGCGCTGCCGGCAGGGCAGACGCGCGCAGGCATGGGAAGCCTGCGCGCGCGCGCGCTGCCGGCCGCGCAGGGGCAGCGCGCAGCCGGGTTGGCTGCGCGCGGGCGTGCGCGCATGGAAACGCCTCCAGGCGCGCGCGCGGGCAGACAGAGGTGTCTGCGCGCGCGCGCAAGGCTGGCGGCGGAGGAGCCCGCGCGCGGACGGGCACCAGGCGCGCCGCCAGGCGCGCGCGCGCACGCAGACGGAGGCGTCTGCGCGCGCGCGCCCGGCAGGCACGCCAGTGCGCGTCTGCGCGCGCGCTCTGCGCACGACGCAGGGATGCGGCCGCTGGCCAGCAGGCCAGCGCGCGCGCACAGGCAAAGGAGCCTGCGCGCGCGTCGGCCTGCCGATGCGCCAGGCCGCGCAGACTGATGCCGGCCAGGCGCGCGCGCACACAGGCAGGGGCCTGCGCGCGCGCGCCCGGCAAGGCGGTGCTGCGCGCGCGCAGAGGCGGCAGGCAGGGCCTGCTGCCCTGCGCGCCCGGCGGCCGACTGCTGCAGGCGGCGGCGGCCGGTGGCTCCTTGGCTAGGGTTTTGAAACCCTAGTGTAATTTTATTTTTAAATTTATTTTCAGTTTTAATTTTTGAATTAATTCTGAAAAATTCGTTTTTTGGGTTCAATTTTTTCCTAAATTCCTAAAGACATTATTTTAGGAGTAAAATAAATGGATTTGGAATCCCGGGGTTATTTTACTTAAAATAATGAGGAAAGGTTTTCCTAAAACGAAAAAATTTTACATTGCCAATATCTATATTTTATTTTCACACGTTACGCACATGTTCATTTATTTTCATCTTGGATTGATGTGATTGGAAATCATGTGTTGTTGGAATATTATGATTATGTGATTGGATCATGTAATTATGTGTGTTGGATGGAAATGGATGATCACGAGCCCTAGACCGAATGTATGGTTTAATTTACTGTTGGGCCTGTGTGCCTCTTTAACTGCTTTCTCCTTCTCTCTTTCTAGTGCCTTGGAATAATAAGGCTTTCTACCTCCCTCCTTATGTACTCCCCCCGGGTTTCGCTGGGGTTTCTAATTTTTTTATATGTAATGAGAGTAGACTAGGAGTGAGGTTTCCATTTTTTGTAATTGGTGGAGAAGAAGGAAGGACCACATGGAGAGCCCAGACCGGAGGTCCCTTGGCGTTTTCCATGAAGTGAAGAAAGAGAAAAAGAGACCAAGGCCCATCAGAATGATGATTGGGTTACTATTATTGTAATAGTATAGGACCAACCCTAGATTGACCATAGATCCACTGCGGGCTCAGTGGATCGCATAGGATTCGGGCTTGTGATCATCCAACAGGGCGTGCTAGGCTTTAATTTTGCATGTGGTTATTATGATGGATGAATGGCTTTTGTTTATCATATAAACTGCTATGGATGGATTTTATTTATGCATTATGGATGCATGTATGGATATATTATGAGATCTCGGTCATTCACTACTCTCACATTGGTTGGATCCATGTTGAAATATTAGACCCTAGATAAAGTGGACATGAACTCTAGGAGTTCGTCCATGCCTTCCAATCCGTGGCATAGTGAGGAAGCTGTTTTAGGTCAATAGCGTGGTCTCACGAGTCGTGGCACGTTATTGTACTTAAAAGAAGCTGCACTGTGTCATGAACGAAAAATGGGCTGCTGTTACCTGTCTCACGAGTCGTGGGGGTACTAGTGGGTCCATGGCTCGGTCGATTGGGTCGGGTCTAACGCCCAATTAGCATGATTCGCTTGGAGTCCTCGGGATCATGCAAAAGGGTGAGGCAATAATCTTGGGAATCTCGTGGAACGAGAATGGTATGGAATACCTCCCACAGGATCTTTTCCATGCGAATCGTAAAAGCGGGGTATGGGAAAAATCGCTGTGGATCCCAAGCCCACTAGGAAAGGATTTCCCGAAAACTACGTTTGAGAGTACCGTGTTTTCGTATAAATAGTGGGAGGATTAAATGACTAAAGACCAAGCATTTAATTATTTTTTATCAAACCACCGTCTTTACTTTCTGCTGATCGCGCGTTGTTTTTCAACATGTAGATTTTAAAATGTCTAAGAACCCACTTTCAACCATTCTTGAGACAAACAAATTTAATGGAACCAACTACAACGACTGGTTGCGCAATCTCAGGATAGTCCTGGATTATGAGAACCAAGGCTACGTCATGGACGAGCCTCTCCCTAGGACCTTACCGGAAGGATCCACGCCAGAGGAACGTGAGACGTTCGAGACTTGGCATAAGGATAACCGGAAGGTTCGTAGCATCATACTTGCTTCGATGACCAATGAGATTCAGAAGCAATATGAAAGGCTAGACGATGTCCCTTCCATAATGGCTCGCCTTAAGGATTGCTATGCAGTCCCGGACCGGCATACTAGGTATGTCGCGACCAAGGCGTTCTTTGGAACTAAAAATGACAGAAGGATCCTCTGTACAAGAACATGGGGTTAAAATGCTTACCCTAGTGGAAAAGCTCGAGGACCTAAAGGCAGGTCTCGATAACGAAACATACATAGATGTGATCCTTCAGTCACTCCCACCCTCCTTTGATCAATTTATTGTCAACTACAACATGAATGCACTTGAGAAGGGTATTCATGAGTTGATCAATATGTTGGTGCAATACGAGGCAACGACTAAGAAGTCCACGCCTTCGGTATTGTTTGGAGGTGCTTCTACTTCCAAGACGAAAGGCAAGGGCGCCGGACGTTGGAAAGGGAAGAAAGGGAAGGGAAAGGCAGTCATAGCAGCTACGAACACTCAGAGTGTTCCCATTGCCAAAGAGGGGAAAGGCAAAGGTAAGGGAAAGGTGGTCTCCAAGCAACAGTCGAAGGCATATGACATATGTATCAACTGCCGTGAGAAAGGGCATTGGAAGAGAGAGTGCCCCAAACTCTTCTCAAACCAAGGTATATTTGTGATTGAGGTTAACATGGTCACTAATTCTGCCTCTTGGGTATTGGATACCGGCTGTGGAGCTCACATTTGCAATAATCTGCAGGTGTTAAAAAAAAGCAGAAAAACTAAGTAGCGGGGACATGATCCTGAAGCTCGGAAATGGCAAGGCCATCTCGGCAGAAGCAGTAGGATCCGCCACTTTAGTTATTAGTGATACCATTAGCATAGAATTAGAGCAAGTTTATTTTTGTACCCAGTATGATTAAAAACATCATTTCCATTCCATTGTTAGACAATAATGGTTATGAGTTTAAAATCAATAAAAATTGCTTTTATTTGATGAGGTGTGGAATTGCTCATCTACTTGGTACATTACATAATGGGCTCTATATCTTGCAACAAACGAATTTCGTTCTTAACGCTCAACACAAACGGAAATTAGATAATAACGGGAACGCACGTCTGTGGCACGCTAGGCTAGGTCACATATCCCAAGATAGGATGAAAAGGTTGGTAGACTCAAAGAACCTAGAGGTTGGGGACTTGAGTGATCTACCAACTTGTGAATCTTGTCTAAGAGGGAAAATGACCAAGAAGCCCTTTGTAGGACAAAGCAGGCTTGCCACAGGTCTGTTGGACTTGGTCCATACAGACGTGTGTGGACCACTAAGGACGCAGGCCCGAGGTGGGTTCTCCTACTTCATAACCTTCACCGATGATCATTCACGGTATGGTTATGTTTACCTGATGAGGTACAAGTCTGAAGCTCTTGAGAGGTTTAAAGAATTCAGACTTGAAGTGGAGAATCAAACCAACTGCAAAATTAAAGTCCTACGGTCAGACCGAGGCGGTGAATACCTTAGTGCCGAATTCCTAGATTATCTAAAGGAACATGGTATAATATCAGAATGGACACCTCCCGGAACACCACATCTAAATGGCGTCTCTGAAAGGAGGAACTGAACCCTGTTGGACATGGTTCGTTCCATGATGAGTTTTACCAAATTGCCCCTATCGTTTTGGGGTTATGCATTAGAAACGGCAGCCAAGTTGTTGAATTTGGCGCCTACCAGTGCATTGACCCAAACGCCATATGAGATATGGCACGGCAAGCCTGCGTCCTACAACTACTTGAAAGTGTGGGGTAGCCCCGCATACGTCAAGAGGTTAGTGGGAGATAAGCTAGAATCCAGGTCTAGCCTATGCAGGTTCGTTGGATACCCTAAAAGAAACTGCGGGTTATTACTTTTATGACCCTTTGGAACAAAAGGTATTTGTTTCAAGGAATGCAGTATTCTTGGAGCAAGGCTTCCCGGAGGATATCCAACCTGATGAGCTGATCCTTGAGGAATCAAGTGATGGAACTCAGCCATCAGAAACAGTCGCGGAAACCTCACCTAGAGGATTCAGGATAGACACTAGGAGGACTGACCTACCTAGAGAAGTCCAACATGCTAGGCATGAAGGACAACCTCAAGGCAGGCCAGCCCCGGCCCCTGAACCGCCGGCTCCGATACAGTCAGCGCCCACAGTTACCACTAACGTTCCCGTTCTCCGAAGGTCCACTAGAGAATCCAGACCTCCAGTGAGATATGGATTTCTAGGTGCGACCGATCTTCTGGATAACGATCCTAAGAAATACGGGGAAGCGATGTCAGACATCGACTCTGGGAAATGGCTTGAGGCCATGAAAACCGAAATGGACTCCATGAGCGAGAACCAAGTTTGGAGACTTGTAGATCAACCGAAAGGTGTTAAGCCAGTGGGCTGTAAGTGGGTCTGCAAGCGCAAACTCGGCGTTGATGGAGAGGTCACTACCTTCAAGGCTAGGCTTGTAGCTAAGGGATACACTCAACGACCCGGGGTCGATTTTGAGGATACCTACTCGCCAGTAGCCATGGCTAAATCCATTCGGATCCTGCTTGCCATAGCAGCATGGTATGACTATGAAATATGGCAGATGGACGTGAAAACGGCCTTCCTCAACGGCTTCGTTGAAGAAGAGATCTATATGGATCAGCCGGAGGGTTTCACGGTCGCTGGAGAAGAACAGAAAGTCTGTCGTCTCCAGAAGTCCATCTATGGCCTCAAACAAGCTTCCCGGAGTTGGAACATTCGATTTGATGAGGTAATACGGGGTTATGACTTCATCAAAAACGAATCCGACCCTTGTGTATACAAGAAGGTCAGTGGGAGCTCCATAGTGTTCCTAGTGCTTTACGTGGATGACATTCTGCTCATTGGAAATGACGTCAGAATGTTAGGAAACACGAAAGCATGGCTGTCAACCAAGTTTTCCATGAAGGACTTGGGTGAAGCATCCTACATCCTAGGCATCCAGATTGTCAGGGACAGATCTAAAAGGATGTTAGGGCTCACCCAAAACTCGTATATGGAGAAAGTCCTAAAGAGATATCGAATGGACAACTCCAAACGAGGGTTCCTTCCTATGAGGCATGGGATCAAGTTGTCCAAGAAACAGTCCCCGCAGACTGATGAGGAACTTGAAAAGATGAAAGTCATCCCCTATGCTTCTGCCGTAGGTAGCATCCAATATGCGGTCCACTGCACCAGGCCTGACATTGCATACGCTTTGAGCGTGACTAGCAGATATCAGTCCTGTGCAGGAGAGGCACATTGGAATGCAGTTAAGGGCATCCTTAAGTACCTAAGGAGGACTAAGGAAATGTTCTTAGTCTATGGCAATGGAAAACTAATTCTGGAAGGCTTTAGCGACGCCAGCTTCCAGTCTGATGACGATGATGCCAAGTCTCAATCGGGGTATGTATTCAAGCTCAACGGAGGAGTAGTGGCTTGGAAAAGTTCCAAGCAAGCAACCACTGCTGACTCCACCACTGAGGCTGAATACATAGCAGCTTCAGAAGCTGCTAAGGAAGCGGTTTGGATGAGAAACTACATCCAAGAGTTGGGTGTGGTGCCTAGCATCGCCGAGCCCGTTGTCATCTTCTGTGATAACAACGGTGCAATAGCGCAAGCAAAGGAACCGAGATCTCATCACCGTTCCAAACACATTCTTAGACGCTACCATCTTCTTAGAGAAATGGTAGGAAGAGGTGACGTTCGGATGGACCGAGTCAACTCAGCAGACAACACAGCAGACCCGCTGACAAAGCCTATGTCGCAAAGTGCTCATACGCAACATCTTGAGAAGATGGGGATTACGCATATGGGTGATTGGCTTTAAAGGTCAAGTGGGAGATTGTTAGAATAGGTGACCATGTAAGCCAATTTTGGCGGGTATATGTAACCTATGTCTAGACAATTATAAGTGTTTTGATAAATCATTAATGAATAAAGAAGTGAATTTCATTTGGCATTACTTTGTTTGTGTTCACTTTTCTATATCTGTTCACTATGCAAACAAAGCCCACGGACTGAGAATCAATTTCGGGGACTGGGACTACGCTTGGAGGTAGGTCCATGGAATCAGTCTTCCCGAATCAGTCCGGAAATCTCCAAGTCAAGGAATCCCGAAAATGGGTACCGGGATTCCATTTGAGACTTGCACTAAGCACCTGCTGTCGTGTTTCATCGACGGGTGACGAGGGTCGTCTAAGCAGTGTTAGTGGGTTAGCATGCGAGGACGCAGCTGACTGAGGTGACTCGCGGGAACCGTCTTACGGAGAACCTTGAGTATGGTCAGCAAGGTATGACGTGTATTCCCGGTTCCAACGGTACAGGTCAAGTCCTTTGACTTGAGGAATTGCTGAGTTTACCTGTACATCAGGGCTGTATCTTAGATATGGTGAGAGATTGCCAGAATTCTCTTTGGTAGTCATTAGCCATGTCTAGTGCAGTTCTGGTGTGCAAAGTGACAGTAGTTTCCAAGAAAGGATCTGTCTCCTGTCAATAGGTTTTGGCAGTTGAGTCTCATGTATACTCTAGGTCTTGTCCCTAAAACTGTGGCCACAGTGACTGAACAGAAGGGAAGGATTCCCTTGCGGCGTTAAGTGAGGACAGACCAACACTTAGGTCCAAAATGGGTACCTGCATTTTCCGTGCCCTAGACTCTAAGTGATGAGACCGAAGACAGAAGGACAAGCGTACTGTTAGAGCCTAAATGTTCATCCCTGAATATTTCACCTAGTCTCTAGTGCCATGGACCGTTGCTAGATGGCCACCCATGGTAACGGATGGATTCTAGGAATCCGACCAAGTCTAGCTGAATGGTGAACCTAAAGAGTCACACACTATCCACACACAATTAAATATTTAATTTGGAATTAAATATTGGAGTGAAGGAATGATTAAATTAGATTTAATCGGGACCTTTATTTTTCTTGGAGAAATAATTCTTTCTATTTGATAGAAGGAATTAAATTGATAAATTGGATTTATCAAAGGGATTTATTTAATGGGTTAAATAATATTTATATTTATTTTAGCCTCTTGGAAATATTTAAATAGGTTTTAAATATTTCCATTAAATTAAATTAAATCAACGGTTGAGATTAATGGGAGAGATGGATGGCTAGGATCGTTTTGACTAGGTCAAAACACTAGTTTGACTAGGACTTTGACTAGGTCAAAATCCTAATCAAATTAGAGTTCTTAAAAGAGGAGTTTAAAGAGGATTAAACTCCTCTTCTATATAAACCCCTAGCATCCTACAATTTACATGATGATGAAACTCCAACACACACACACAACACACACACACGGTTTCTCTCTCTCTCCCATCTCTCTCGTCCGCCCCTCTCTCTCAAGAAAATAGTTTTCTTGATTCTTTTGTTCTTGGAACATTAGAATCTTGATGAATCAATACCATTAATTGATAATGTGTTATTGATTCATCCACTCCAAAATTATACACTTGTTCGTTGCTAGCACGACGTGCAAGATACGTGGGTGGATCGTGTGTCACGATTTGGAGGGTCTCAAGAACGAGATCTTGGTGCAAAACGGGGAACAACGCGTGTAGCCGTTGAAGACGAAAACGACAACGGGTAGGTCTCGTTTATGATTTTCGTCCTCTTTTATTTTCCAACCCTATGGCCTCCATGATTTATTTTATGTTATTCGTTCATGAGATACACCGAACGCCCGGGAAATTTCAAAGGCACACCCTTTGAAACGTGTTTTAATTTAAAAGCATGTTTAAATTCCGCATTTATTTTTAATTATACCGCGCTTCCGCATTCGCGCTTTTCCCGGGACGATCCACATAATCTTTCAGATAGAAGGGTTGTCTGTACACTAGCATAGAGTGATGATGCTATCCCTAGTGGAGAAGTTCAAAGACTTCCGAGCTGATCTTGGAAAAGAGACGTACATTGACGTGATCCTTCAGTCTCTTCCTCCCTCTTTTGACCCGTTTATCATTAACTATAACATGAATAGGCTTGAAAAAGACCTTCATGAGTTGATAAATATGTTGGTCCAATACGAGGCAATGATTGAAAAGTCTGCGCCGTCTGTATTAGTGGGGGAGGCTTCGATCTCAAGAGGGAAATGCAAAGGGGCTGGACGCTGAAGGAGGAATAAGGGTAAGACAGAATCAACCCCTGCAAGCGCTCAGAGCGCTCCTATTGCCATGCTGGGCATAGGCAAAGCAAAGAGGAAGGCGGTTCAGCAGTCAAGGATGCAAAAGATGTTTGCCTATATTGCCGTGAAAAGGGGCATTGGAAGAGGGAGTGTCCTAAACTCCTCTCCAACCGAGGTACATTTGATTTGAGCTTTAACATGGTTACTATTCTGCTCTTTGGTATTGGATACCAGTTGTAGAGCTCATATCTGCAAATGGTTTGCAGGTGATGGAAAAGAGTAGAAGGCTAAGACAGAGATGGTTCTAAAGGTAGGCAATGGCTGGGCTATTGCCATAGAAGCTATAGGACTAGTAAGGCTTAGCTATTAGTGATCATGTTAGGATAGAGTTGATAGGTAACGATTATGTGACCTAGCATGATCAAATTATGTTTTTCTATTGTTGGACAATTAGGATTACATGGTTTTGATGAATGAAAGTTTCTTTTATTTGACAAAGAATGGTTATTCTTGTCTTCTAGGTTGCTTGCATAATTATTTCAATACTATCCCATAATTAGATTATGAATGCTCAAAGCAAATGATAGAATGGATAATCATGATAAACTCACAGATTTGGCATCAAAGCTAGGTTACATTCCTCTAGATAGGATAAGGGGGTTAGTAGATTCAAGGAGTCTAGAAATAGACAATTTGAGCCTGCTAGCTTGCAAGTCCTTCCTGAGCAGGAAGATGGCCGAGAAGCTCTTTGTAAGACAAAGTATGCTTGCTAGTGGTCTGTTGGATTGGATCCAGTCAGACATCTGTGGGTCAGTGAATACACAAGACCAGAAGATGTTTCACAAGCCTAAGGACCTTTGGAAGGTTCAGGGAATTAGATTTGAAGTGGGAACCGACCTGGTCACAAAATTAAATTCGATTGGATCGAGTGGTGTGTACTTAGTGGGAGTTCTTGATGTATCTAAATGAGAATGGAATTATTACTCAGTGGAATTCTTCCTGAAGCGCCACAATTGAATGACGTCTCTGATAAAGGAGGAGTCGAACCTTGTTGGACATGGTTCGGTCGGTGTTTCACTGAACTACCTTGGCCCATCTGGGCGTATTCTTAATACAGTAGCTAAGTTGTATAACATGGCCCTTTCTAAAGACCGTGGCCCAGATGCCATATTGGATATGGCATGGCAAGCCTGTATCCTACAAAGTACTTGAGTATGTAGGATGGTCTTGCATACGTTAAGGGACTAGTGGGAGGCAAACTAGGTTTGCACAGGTTCATGTGTTGTCCTAAGGGAAATTGGATTTCAGAGGATAACCGGTGCGGGGAGTAGCTCCTTGAGGAATCAAGTAGAGCGACACCTCAGTATGATATTGCAAACATCATTTGAAATCAAGTTTGCTCACTGACTATATTCTAGTTCTCCTAAGGATGGCCAAAATATCTTAGAAACCTGAGAGGTATAGATTTCTTGGTCAGTTCGGTCAATTGGATTATAATCCAAAAGACATAAGGAGAAGCAATGTTGGACATTAGATCAAATCAATGGCTTGGAGCCATGTGATTCGACATGGAATTCAAGCTAGGTTTGAAACTCCATGTAACTGGAATATTCGTTTTGATGAGTTCATGCGGGGTATGACTCGATTAGTAACGAGCCTGAGGGTCAGTGGGAGTTTGGTTGTGTTCCTAGTGTTTAAAGTATGTAACATCTTATTCATTTGGAATGAATTTAAAATGTTAGGAACACTGAAACACAAATGTTGTTCACGCAATTCTCCATGAAAGGAATTGGATTCCGATATATAGGGTTAAGCTGTCCAAGACTCAGTTAGGGTTGACTGGTGAGGAAGCTTAGATGTTTGACATCCCCTACGTCTTTACCGTAGGCGGCATGAGTATATTGTCTGGTGCATTGGACCTGATGTTGTGTATGCTTTGGGCATAACGACGGCAATCGGGTATGTACCAAAGAGGCAGTAGACTGTTGTTGGGAACAGTCTTTAATACCTGAATAAGGATTAAAGAAGTGTTCTTGATGCACTTTCTATGGAGAGTTGATTCTGGAAGGCTATAGCGATACTAGCTTTCAGTATCATGTGAATAATATCGAGTCTCAATATGAACATATATTCAGGCTTAATGGTAAGGTGGTGGCTTGGAAAGGTTTCAAGCGGGATACCATGACGGACCATAAAAGTTGAATGTATGACAACTTTAGAAGTTGCTCCAGAGAGTGGTTTGGATGAAAAACCACATCCAATGGTTGGGTGTAGTGCCTAGCACAGCAAAGCCAGTAGTTACCTTGGAGTATAACAACATGGTTGTAGCGCAAACTGAAGGACTGAGATCTCATCACAGATCCAGGAAAATTCTTAGACAATACCATCTGCTTGGAGCAATGGTATGAAGAGGTGATGTACGGTTGGACTGCATCATCTTGGCAGACATAAGGTAGACCCGTGAGATCGAGCTGGATATCACAGATTACTCATGCTCTGATAAGTCTGAGCGACATGGGTAATTGGCTTCAGGTCAAGTGAGAGATTGTTACAATAGGTGACCAGAAAGCTAATTAGATTGGTGGTTTTGGGTACTATTTAGCAATCTTTATTAAAGTTATATTAACATGATGAATATAGTAAGTATTCATCCGTGGCACTATGTGTTTGTTGTGCTTACTGATTACGTTAAACGGCATTTTAACGTCACAACAAATGCCCACAGACCAATTGGATAACCCATGTAGTTGGGTTGCGCATT
This sequence comes from Sesamum alatum, assembly GCA_034509735.1. Taxonomy (NCBI): domain Eukaryota; kingdom Viridiplantae; phylum Streptophyta; class Magnoliopsida; order Lamiales; family Pedaliaceae; genus Sesamum; species Sesamum alatum. The sequence goes on from JACGWO010000002.1 coordinate 32,947,079, forward strand.
GAATGGCAGCTATGAAACCAACTTCTTATGATTGATCTGAAATGTTCCAAGTCGAGGACCTCGAGACAGGGCATCAAGGGTCCTATAGAGACTTGCACTAAGAATTGCATTCATTGGATGAGTGTCCTGTTTCATCAGCGACAAACGTTGGACGTCTATGCAATATTAGTGGGTTAGTTGACAAGGGTGTTAGCTGACTGAACTGACTCGTGGGAATCGTCATATGGAAGCCTTGGAAGCTTGGTCGGTATGACTGGAATTCCCGGCTCCGATGCTACGAGATTAGTCCTTGGACTTGAGGAATCATGACAGTTACATGCATATGAAGGTTGTATCTAGGGTCTGGCAAGAGATGTCCGTTTCTGGGATACGTTCATCATAAGCCTTATCTAGTGCAGTCGGAATATGTATGAGGACGGCGGATTCCAAGATAGGATTCGTCACCTGTCAGTATATGACAGTCGAGTCTCCTATGTGCTCTAAGATAGTTTAAGCTCTTTAAGTCTGTGACCACAACGATTGGTCGAGTGGGGAATGGTTTCCTACGTCGGTCAATAGAGAAAACGTGTCTCGAGTTATTGGGCATAGTTGTCTAGTCCAAGATCGGAACCGACGCCCAATTCGATGCCCTAGACTTTGACCGGGAGACGGATGATGGAAGGACTGTACTCGTATGGTACTCGAGCGCCTAAAAGTTCACGTCAACATTCACCTAGTCTCTAGTGCCATGGACCGTTGCTAGACGGCCACCCATGGGTGACGGGCGTTTTTTCAATTAATGGTTAATCAAAAAATAGTTAATTAAACTGGTTTTAATTGACCAATTGTGTTAAACACAAGCCCAAGTCTAGCTGAGGGTGAACTTAAAGACTCACACACAAATCACTTTGAATTTGGCGGAATTAATTTGGAATTAATTTTAGAAGAAATGAATAAATTTAATAGTATTAAATTTATTCAAGAGAGAAAATAAATGATTGGATCATTTATTAGAAAATCCATTTGATGGATGGTCCAAAATTAATTAATTGAATTTATTAATTTTGGACTAAGAACCTTTAAATTAATTGGATTAATTTATCGGGTTTTGGCTAAAATAGTTGATTGGATCAATTATTCTTAATTTGGGCTTATATTTATTTAATTGGATTAAATAAATAATTGGGCTTCAATGGGATTTAAATTAATTAGATTAATTAATGCGCAATGAATACATGTTTGGACTTTATTTAATTTGATTTAATACAAGTTCAAAAACATAAAGATCCAAGTCCATTTTCATGCAAGTTGAAGCTAGTTAAGGAGGAGTTTCAATCCTCCACATGTGTACATGATATGCACGAAAATTAGCTGATTTGTGGGTGGTTTTCTCTTGCGATCATATGTAGGTGGTTTCTTGAACTCTACATTCTACATACACAAAAAAAACTTTACTAGACATTATTCACTTAACTTGCTTCATTTTTGCTGGAGCTTTTGGGCCAAAAACTCTCTGAAAATTATCTCTTGAGTGTTCATACTTCTTAAAAAAGATTGAACAAAAATATTCCAAGGTACACTAATTCATAGTGCCTTCTTTGGAATTGTTTCTTCTTCTATTTCTATTTTCTATCTAGCAATAGAATAGAGATTTATCCTTAATGTGGTGTGGACAATACTTAGAGGATTTCTAGTTTGAGCTCTCAAGTGGACATACAAGAAAGGAAAGAAGGAACAACGCGAGAAGCCGTTCTACGTAAAAAAACGAACAAAGGTTGGTTTTCTTTGATGTTTACATGTACCTTTGTTCTTGTCCTTTAAGCCACATGCACAATATTTTTCTTTTTATTAGTTGTGCTTTGACAAACACCGAATTATGCTTTATATTGACGTTTTTATGCTTCTGTTGCGTTCCCGCGCCGTACCCGATTCTTTCACTCATCCGTAAGAACTCAAAAATATAGGAATTGGTGGTACATTTTGCAAAAATGACTTGGGGAGTTCCATATCTTAATCTTAAAGTTAGATGGAATTCCACATATAGAATGCTAAAAAAAACATATCCACATGCAAAAAGTTACACAATTATGGAATGATCAATTACGTGGTCCTAATGATGATTGTTTTTTTTAGTTTAGATGATTTTGATATTATAAATATAATTACTTCACCTTTAGAAGTTTTTAAAGAAGTTAGTATTGCGATGTCCGATGTATATTACATTTCTTACAATATAATGTTTTCTAATATGCTTCAAAGTAAAATATTTTGTTGAACAAAGATATGATGTGTTCACTACAGAAAAATGGGGGAATTGGAACGGTTATAGTCGACCGTTCCAAATAGGAACGGTAAGTGGAACTGTTGTGGAACGGAAAACCGTTGATGACGTCCTTTTCGAGTTAATTGTAGTACAAATGAATAGGAATGGCACGACCGTTCCTATATATTGGGCACAGATGGATTGGGCACAGAGGATGATATTCGATGCCGCCGGGCCATCTTTCTGGTCTTCGTACAACCAGGAGGGATCGGCTGATGATGGTACTCGGTATTGTCCATCTGATGTGGGTCCTAGTTCATATTACGATTCGGGGCCCTATGATTATGTGTCTGGCTTGTCAGACCATTTTTTTGATGTAGTTCATGCTGCGGACCAACCGTTGTGGAATGCTGCACCACCTCTCAATTGGCGTTAATTGCCTCTTTGGTGAATATCAAGGTCAAAGGAGGTTTTTTTGACCATACATATGATCGGTTATGCCAGTGAGCTGATACTGTAATGCCCCACGATCACACTTTCCCCGCCGATTATTACAATACGAAGAAATTGATAAGAGAATTGGGTTTACCAGTTCAGAAGATTGATGCTTGCGAAAACGGTTGCATGTTGTACTAGAAGGACGATATTGATTTGGAATATTGCAAGTTCTGTGGAGACACTAGGTACAAGTCCTCCGATAATAGAAATCCTAAACGCAAGAAGTCCCCGTATGCCATTCTTAGGTATCTACCGCTTACCCCTCGGCTGCAGAGGTTGTAGAGCATATGACTTGGCATGCGAGCCATCAAACGGAGGACGGATCCATGTGTCATCCGTCCGATGTAGAGGCTTGGAAGCATTTTGACCGGACGTATCCTGATTTTGCAGCTGAGCCTCGTAATGTTAGACTTGGATTGTGCGCGGATGGATTTGCACCACACGGCCAATATGGTAAAACTTACTCATATTGGCCCGTGATACTTACACTGTACAATCTCCTACCAGGAATGTGCATGAAGTCTGAGTATATGTTTCTAACGATGGTGATCCCTGGACCATCGAATCCGAAACATCTTATCGATGTCTACTTGGAGCCGTTGATCGAAGAGTTGCAGAATTTATGGCATGTGGGTGTACGTATGCACGATACTGCGACAAACTAGGCATTCATGATGCATGCCGCATTGATGTGGATAGTGAACGACCTTCCTGCTTATGGGATGGCGTCTGGATGGAGTACCGTTGGTGTTATGGGGTGTCCAGTTTGTATGGAGGACACACGGGCATTCTATTTACAGCACGGTCAGAAGGCATGCTATTTTGACTGCCACAAGCAGTTCCTACCACCGGATCATCCTTATCGCAGGAAAAAGAAAGCCTTCACTAAAAATCAAATCGAGAGGAAGGTTGCACGTCCAAGGCTAATTAGAAAACAGATCCGAACCTGTGTCGATGCGTTTAGTGTGGCAGTCGAACAACCGTTGAGTGAACCAGAAGGCTATGGTGTCGACCATAAGTAGACGAAGAAAAACATCTTCTGGGAGCTTGAATACTAGGGGGTGCATCTGTACGCACAATCTTGATGTCATGCAAATTGAGAAGAATGTGTTCGATAATATATTCAATACTGTGATGGACATCAAGGGGAAAACGAAGGACAATCTGAATGCACGGAAGGATCTCAAAATCATATGTAATCAGCTGAGCTTGAGGTGGATGAAAGGAGACCGAACGTGATGCCCAAACCGGTATATACACTGACGAAGGAGCAAAAGAAGAAGATATATGAGTAGATTCGTTGTCTTAGGTTTTTTGATGGGTATGCCTCTAACTTGGCTCGTTTCATCAACATGAAGAAGTTAAGGATGCACGGCATGAAGAGCTATGATTGTCATGTATTCATGCAGAAGTTGATTCTGGTTGCCTTCCGTGAAATGCTTCCAGAACACGTGTGGGGGGCCTTGATTGAAGTGAGCCTTCTATTCCAGATCCTATGCTCAACAACACTAGATGTGGCCAAGGTAAAAGAATTGGAAGATAGTGTACCCGTCATCCTGTGCAACTTCGAGAAAATATTTCCTCCTTCTTTTATCGACTCAATGGAGCATCTAATTGTTCACCTTCCATATGAGGCGCGCGTTGGGGGGCCCGTGCAATACAGGTGGATGTACCTATTTGGGAGGTAATTAATTAACTACTGTTAAATATATTATTTTTAAGTAGCAAGTAATTTGCATTTTAATAAATACTCGTATGAATAGATTCCTACGCAATTTGAAGAAAAAGGTGAAAAATAGAGCACACGTTAAGCGTCAATTGTACAGGCTTATATTGTCGAAGAAATCGGGCTTTTCTCCTCGCACTACTTCGAACCGCACATTCTCTGCAAGCGATGCAGACCCAGTAGCAAGTGGAGCCTCAAAGAAGAGATAGTTGATCGGTGAGGAACTTCATGTTATCGAGACATACGTCTTATGTAATTGTGAAGTAGTTGCACCGTACTACGAGTAAGTGTCTTATACAAACGTAATTATCTCAAGCCTTCATTTCAATTTCAATTACATGTATATTTATAACTATCAGTTTTACTATAACAGGTCATTCTTGAATGAACTGTTCGAGTAACACAATTTGGAGGACCCGAATATTGATCAACTAGTGGTAACACAATTCAAGAATTGGTTCAAGCATCGTGTAAGTGTCACTTTCTTCTAAGTGCGATCGGGTCATTAATTTGTAATCAAATCATTTCAATTGCCATATGATGAATTGCAGGTGAAACCCGAATTGAATAACACAAACGATGAATTATTGAAGTTGCATTATTGGGGCCCTAGAGCAGAAGTGACGACATACCCGTCTTACTTCGTCAATGGCTTCAATTTCCACACTGAACGTCACAATGTCGGGAAGTCAACAATGAATTGTGGTGTTTGTGTGAAAAGCTCATCATATACAGATACAGATTCTGACTTCTACGGAATTTTGGAAGAGATAATTCAGCTACATTACCCACTAATTCAAAACATGCACATTGTACTGTTTAATTATCGTTGGGTCGATCCGATCAGAGGCATGAAGATACACCCTCGCTATCACATCGTTGATGTCAACTTCAAAAAGCTCTACCAAAAGAATGAACCATCATACTGGCTCAACAAGAAGTACAAGTCTACTACGCGGATTATCCGAGCATGAAGAGAGACAAAGTCGACTGAAAAGTTGTTTGCAAAATCAAAGCTCGAAGAGTGATCGATGACTCGCGATGGACCGAGGTCGCTTATCAGATGGATGAAGTCGTACCTAATCCAGATGTTGTAATAGATAACCAAATGTTTGACCTGCATGACCCAACGGGAATACAGTTGGTCATTGATCACGGAGCAGGGACATCGCGCTCGCCAGACAATCAATCCGAAGATGAAGATAACTTTGACGAGGCTGAGTCCGATGAATAGACTTATTGAATTTTCTGAATTTTTTTATAAACCTTATTGTAAAAATTGTATTAGAGATATATATTTTTATTATTTTTAAGAAATCACAAAAAATTTTAAAAATTGGAATGGATATTATATACTACGACCATTCCTAATACAGGTACACCTTTGTAAATAGGTGCCAAAAAAAATGGAGAAATTGAATTACGAACGGTCCGAATATGGAACGACCGTTCCTATTTCAGGTACAATTTTGAAAATATGGCGGCTACTTAAAAATAATTGAGAAAAAATTTAATTAGAAACGGTCACTAAAAATCTAAGACCGTTCCTAAGCTAGTTACAACTTTTCAACTGGCGCCTATTGAAAAAATGGCTCCAAGTTCGAATTAGGAACGGTCAAACCAATTGGTAGACCGTTCCAAAGTGAGGTCCAACATTTTGTTTTCACGCACAATGAAAAATTGGTGGAAAAATCAACTTTTGGAGCGGTCGTTTTATAGCCGACCGTTCCTAGAGAAAGTTGCTACGGACCGTTCCTAATTCAATTATGACCGTTCCAAAATGAGATCCTATATAATGTATTTTGTCTAATTCTGTCGATATCTCAACATCCATGAGCCGGATCGACATCATTTTTAAACAGATACAATATTATGAATATTAATTGATATTCAACAGTCTGATTTTCAAGCAGCCACCCGGATTTAAGGATGCAACTATTTTTGTTAGGATGAATACTGACCGGATACGATATCTCGAGAACCGTACATCGAAATATTCCAAAACTACATATAATGTATTCTTGTATGTGTTATATCATATCTAACGGTCTGATTGGAATTTTGACGGTCTGATTATGCCGTGCAGTACAACAATATAGGATGTTAGCTACATCTTTGAAATACTAACAAACACAAATTTATAAATATAGTTCATATTGTGAACGTGTGTCTATTTTTTAAAAATTACTATAGTACTTTCAAATTCTTCGTATATCCAATTGCACACCTTTCTTGAATCATATGAGTGTCCGGAATGTATTTTTCTTAATTTATATTTCTTTTGTAAGAAGATAAAAAAAATTTGCAATACATATAGGAACGGGTCCACATGAAATTAGGAACGGTACCTATGTGCAAGTCTAAAAACGACATCGTTTCTTACACTAGGAAAAGGATTGGGAACACTTGTTGTATTATGTGACCGTTCCTATTAGTACAATTCCAAGTACTAAGTATTTGGAACTGATATGGGAAAGGTAGTTTTTAATTTAAGAACGGTCGGTATTGGGAATGGTTAGGGGAACGACAGTACTACTAAGTGACCGTTCCTATTTAAGTCAACATCAGTACAAGGTATCAAAACGACATCGTATTATAGCGAATACGACATTGTTTTTTTTTTTATTTGGACCGGTCATAGGAACGGTCACTTAAAATACGACCGTTCCAAAAAATTATATAAATTGACCCCTTGGCTGATTTTTTTCTCCCTTTCTCCTCTCTCTCTCTCTCTCTCTCTCTCTCTCTCTCTCTCACACACACACACACACACACACACACACACACTGACCATTCAACATCCGCCGCCGAACGTCCGCCTCCATCGCCATCCCAGAGCCAGTCCGCCATCGCCAGGCTGCAGACTCCGCCGAACATCCGCCTCCGTCGCCATAGTCGCCGCCATCATCCGCCTCCGTCAGTCGGCCACCGCCATCATCCGCCTCCATCGTCGCCGCAAGTAAGGTTTCTGCCAAAACCCTCTTTTTTTTTTTTTTTGTATGTTGTATATTTTTCTGAAAATGTGTTATCTATTTTCTATACTTTTGAAACAATATTGGGCATTTATTGTAATAGTATGTAATGTTAGGGGTTATTCTGTAATTGTAAGCAATTTTTTTGCATTTTCTGTTATTTTGTTGTAATTTCTGTAATTATTGTAATTGTATGCAATTTATGTAATGTTAGGGGTTATTGTATGCAATTAGTTGTAATTTCTGATTATTTTGTGTTATTTTAATAATTTTCTATAATTATTGCACATTTTTGTGAATTTTCTGTAATTATTGTGAATTTTTTGTTATTTTTTTAATTTTCTAAAAATATTTCTAGAATTTTCTATTTTCTTTGTGAATTTTCTGTAATTTTTGTCCATTTCTATAATTTGAGTGATTTAATATAATAATTAGAAAATTCAGAAAATAATTAGAAATTTAATTTATTCAAATTCTGAAAATTTGGAAAAATTTTGTAAATTTCTGTGAAATTAAAAAAAAAATAGATTTTTTCTGTAAATTTATAATTTTTAGTGAATCTTCTGATAATTTTCTCAAATTTTAAAATTTTTTATGTCATTTTCTATAAATTTAAAATATTTTCAGAATTTTCAGTAATTTTTAAAAATTATGATTTTTTAACAAAATTCTGAAAAATTCTTTTTATTTTCTGTAATTATAAAAAATTTCTGAAATTTTTATTTTCTGTAATTTATTTTTTTTAAAATTTCCTTGTAAAATAAATTTACTCATAATATATGAAATTTAAGAAAATTTGGGTAATTTTCTATGATATTTTGTAAGGATATAGACAAATATTGGTATTTAGTATAAATATATAGGAAAATAGAAGGATTTAGTGCAATTTTAGGGTAAAATTATGGTATTTGGTATAAATATATAGAAAAAAGGAAGGATTTAATGCAATTTTACGGAAAAATTTTGGGATTTAGTATAAATATATAAGAAAAATAATTTAATATAATTAAGCGTCAATTTTGGGTTTTAGTATATATTTTAGGAATTAATTTTAGGATTTAGTAAACATTGCAGGAAAAATTTCAATAACAAAATTGGGATTCATTATCCATTTATTAGATTAATTTTGGGACTTAGTATACAATTTTAGTATTTCGTTTGCATAAGTATTTTAAAAAATTAGAAAAATAATCATTATTCAAATAAATTGATACTTACATGTATTTTTTAACTTCATACCACTTATTTTTTTTAAAAAAATTCTTGATCATGTCTGGTCGAGACTTTCCACCTAGGGGAGGTAGACGTGGCCGCGGCCATGGTCGTGGCTGCGATCGTGGTTCACAGGCCGGTGTTGCTTCCCAGGATGGGGAAGCAGTATTTCGACCACCACCATCACCACCGGCAGAGCAAGCACCGACAGCACCTGCACCGGATCAGCAGCCCGGTCCGTCTACCACTACACCCGTCGAGGAGGGTGTCGGACCATCCACTACCTCACCGGCGGTAGATCCGACCAGTCCATGGGCTGCCTCACCACCACACCCGCACCGGCCCCACCACTCCACCACCATCCGCGCGCCAGTACATCACACTCGCCGACGCAAGGTATATTTACATTTTTTTAAATTTTTTTGTAATTTAAATTATTATTTTTATGTCACACTAATTATTATATAATTTCAGGAGGGATCAAAAGGTACACGAGCGCATCAAAGCGGTGGTGCGAGGACACTATCCCCACCCTTGGGGCAATTAGCGGCAAGGTGCCGCCAGAGCACCAGCATTTCTGGTTTGAGAGCCTGAAGATAAGGTTAATTTCAGTTATCAATTAAATTTTTATTTTAAATATTTTAACAATTTCAGTTGTGATATATATATATATATATATATATTTTTGAATACAAATGACGTACTGGTGGGACTGCGACGACGAGGCCATGGTCAAGATCTTCCACATCTGGACGGGGAAGTTCCTTCGGAAGAAGTTCATCCTTGCCAGACAGTCCCTGCAGAAGCCTCTATGACTGGCGAACTAGGTCTGGCGGCAGCTCCTGCTATACTGGGAGTCCTAGGAGTTCAAGGAGGAGTGCGCGAAGAACAAGGTGAACTGGTCCGCTAACCAAGCCGCATCCGCTACTGTGTACCGGGGGGTTCTGTCTCCGTCGGTATGCACAAGCGGAAGATGGTAAGATATTTAATGTTATTTAAAGTATTTATTATTATTAAATTAAAATTGTAATAACTGTTTTCCATTTCTTTTTACAGGAGGAGCAGATCGGCCGACCAGTGAAGCAGATGGAGTTATTCTCCAGATGCTATAAGAAGAAGGTCGACGTCGGCTGGAGCGGGCCGAGGGCAGCGGAGGTGGTGGTAAGTTGTAGATTAAATATTCTAATTTATTTTTTTTAATGTGTGAAAATATTCTAATTTATTCTAACTATTTTTGCAGGAGACGTTCAAAAGTTGCTGGAGGATCACCAGTCTTAGGCCATGGCCAATCTTGAGGATGGTCCCGCCGAATTAGAGGGCTCGATGGCGCAGACCGAGCAGGAGATGTGGCTGGCTGTGGTCAGGGGCAAGAACAAGGGCCGAGTATTCGATCTTGGTTTTGAGGCCCACGGTCTCAGCCAGACCGTTACCTCGCCATCTGAAAAGGATTGTGGATCGTCACGGAAAATAGCGCGAATGCGGAAGAGCGGTATAAAATTGAATATAAAAATTAAAGCATGCTTAGACAAAATAAATAAACACGTTCAAGGGGTGTGCCCTTGAATTTTTCCGGGTGTTCGGTGTATCTCATGATATTAAAGAACATAAATAAATCATGGAGGCCATAGGAAAAAATAAAAGGAACGAAAAATTAAATTGGAACTACCGATTGTCGTTTTCGTCTTCTAACTGCTACTCGCGTTGTTCCCCGATTTGCTCCAAGTCTCGTTCTTGAGACTCTCCAAATAGTAACACGCAATCCACCCACGTATCTTGCACGTCGTGCTAGCGAACGAAAAAGTATAATATTGGAGAGGATGAATTAATAACACGTTATTAATTAACGGTATTAATTCTCCTTTTGATCTAATGTTCCAAGAACAAAAGAATCAAGAAGTATTTTCTTGAGAGTGAGAGAGAGGGGGCGGACGAGAGAAGGGAGAGAGGGAGCCGAGTTTGTGTGTGTTGTGTGTGTGTTGGAATTTCATCACTTTCAAATAGTGAGAGGCTAGGACTACATATAGAGGAGGAGTTTAATCCTCTTTAAACTCTAACTCTAAAGAGGTCTATTTTGACTAGGATTTTGACCTAGTCAAAGTCCTAGTTAAAATAGTATTTGACCTAGTCAAATTAATCCTAGCCATCCATCTCTCCCTTTCAATCTCAACCATTAATTTAATTTAATGGAATATTTAAATCCTACCGAATACTCCGAAGGCCAAATAAATAAATATAATAAATTATAAATATTTATTCTAGGCCTATTAAATTAATCCTCTAATAAATCTAATTTATTAGATTAATTCCTTTTATCAAATAGAAGGAATTAATTCTCCAAGAAAATGGAGGACCCGATTAAATCCAATTTAATCATTCCTTTTCTCCAATATTTAATTTTAAATTAAGTACTTGATGTGTGTGGATTGTGTGTGACTCTTTAGGTTCACCTTTCAGCTAGACTTGGTCAGATTTCCTAGAATCCGTCCGCTACCATGGGTGGCCATTTAGCAACGGTCCATGGCACTAGAGACTAGGTGAAATATCGGGGATGAACATTTAGGCTCTAACAGTACATTTGTCCTTCTGTCTACGGTCTCACCACTTAGGGTCTAGGGCACGGAAAATACAGGTACCCATTTTGGACCTAAGTGTCGGTCTGTCCTTACTAAACGCCGCAAGGGAAACCTTCCCTTTTATTCAGTTACTGTGGCCACAGATTTAGGGACAAGACACAGAGCATACGTGAGACTCAACTGTCAATGCCTTTTGACAGGAGACAGATCCTTTCTTGGAAACTATTGTCACTCTGTACACCAGAGCTGCACTAGACATGGCTTATGACTACTCAAGTGCTTCTTGGCAATCTCTCACCATATCTAAGATACAGACCTGATACACAGGTAAACTCAGCAGTAACTCAAGTCAAAGGACTTGTCCTGTACCGTTGGAACCGGGAATACACGTCATACCTTGCTGACCCTACTCAAGGTCCTCCATAAGATGGTTCCCGCGAGTCACCTCAGTCAGCTGCTCCCCAGCAGGCTAACCCATTAACACTGCTTAGACGACCTTCGTCACCCGTCGATGAAATACGACAGGAGATGCTTTGTGCAAGTCTCAAAGGGAATCCCGGTACCCATTTTCGAGATTCCTTGACTTGGAGTTTTCCAAACTGATTCGGCATGACTGATTTCATGGACCTACCTCCAAGCGTAGTCCCAGTCCCCGAAATGGGCTTTCAGTCCGTGGGCTTTGTTTGCGTAGTGAACATATAGATAAAGCAGTAAAGTGAACGCAAACAAAGTAATGCCGGAATGAATTTCACTTCTTTATTCATTAATAGTTTTATCAAAACACTGAAATTGTCTAGACATAGGTTACATTTTGCCCGCCATCACCACCGCCACCGCCTTCGTCAAACCTGGAGGGTCGGATGCTCCGCCTCGAGGAGATGATGATGGACATGATGGGCATGATGAAGGCCCTGCAGACCAATCACTCCAGCGCCGGCCTGTCACGGCCTCCTAGAGACCCCCCCTTCAAACGTTGACGAGATGGACGAGGACGAGGGGGACGAGGAGTAGATTTAGGACTTTTTTTTTAATTTTTGTAATTAAAATTGGATAATATTCTAATTATATTTTTTTTTCTAAATTATGCATTTTTTCATATTTAAATAATAATTATAAAACCAAATTCAAAAATATTATTAATAATTTAATATATATTTTAATGATAATAATTATTACTATAAAAAAATTCATTATTTAGGAACGGTACTTTAGACGGTCATGGAGCGCTTACAAACCGTTCCAATGTGTGACTGTTTTAAAGAAGTGACCGTTCCTATTATCGGTTAAACAACCATTCCAAATTTATATGACAACCGTTCCTAAAAGCGGGTAAAAATGAATTTCAAATTACGGAGAGACCGTTCCTACATGTATTCCAAATTCAATGCTTTCGTGGTTATGTTTTCGTTCTAAATACAATACCAAAAACTGGTCCAATGTCGTATTCCAAATTAGAAGTACAAAATCCGTTCCCAAGGAACGTGTCAAAATATATATTCCAGTGACCGTTCCTAACTTGTATACCCCACCGTTCCAAAACATATTCCAGAAACAGTGCTAAAATGTATCTGCAACTTATGCTGACAATTCCAAAATGTGTTCTAACTACCGTTCCTAATTGCGCGATTTGCTTTTCATATGACCGTTCCTAAGACCAGTCCAAATGAATCCACTGATCTATTTACCATTCCAAAAGTTAAAAAAAATCGTTCCTATTACCGTTGGAATTACCGCATTTTTTTTGTAGTGGTTGTAAGTAAAATTAATGCCGATATGGAAGAGAAATGACATAAATATTTTAATAAAATTCCTAGTCTGAGACTGAGACATTCGCCTTAATGCCCTCTCGCCCATGCCTAGAGCCGGAGTTGGTGTGGGACTGGTGGGCGGCGGCGGTGCACGTGTGGGGCAACCCCATGTTCACTCTAGTCTCCATAACACTTCAAACATCTCATGAATTTTTGAACTCAATATAAGAAATTTATGATGTTCATAAACTTCCAATGCGAGACAAAATTGAGTGTAAAAAATCCACCCCCCCATACACCTTATATACACATCAAAGCCCATCCTTTTTTCATTATATTCTTATGTGGGACAAAAACACTTCTCCATTTTTCTCTCAATCTAATCTATGGATTAAACTTGTAATTGCATCCATATTTTAAACCACATTGTTGTTACAAATTAGCAACTAATTATGCATATTACAAAATTTGATAGAGCAACATTCACAAAATTATATTACTAAGAAAAACAATATTCATATGGAGAATATGGCAAAATGTACTCTGTAATACAAACTTTTAATTAGAGCAATAACCTAAGATTTTTCAAACATGAATTACAACGGTAGATTAAAAATCAAATACAATTAAAAAAAAAACTAATTTGAGTGAAATTAAAAAATTGGTTTATCAGTGTTAATGAACCAATAAAAATTATAAAAAGAATATGTTGATAAGAGATATAAATTGTAAAACTAATGATTTTACTTTATTAAAATTAAAAAGTTACTGCATGAAATATACCAAGATATTGATATAAGTTTAGTGATTGAAAAGTATAGGGAGACTTACGATTTTGGTCCTCATACTTGACCACTTATTCAATTTTGCTCCTCATACTAACGCTCTTAACAATTTTAGTCCTCAAATTTACTATTTTTTAACAGTTTTGGTCATTGCCGTTAGTTCAGGCATTAAAATAAACAGAGGTTAGAGTTTGAGGGGAAAAAGCAACCTTTTTTCACTTATTTCTTGCCTTCTTCATTATACCTGTTTAACAAATCATTTTCCACCATTTTTTTTCAAATAGAAGCTTTAGGTGAGAAAAATTTGATGGAAAAAAAATGAGCTTTCATGCTTATTAATTTACTCAACAGGTCGTTACGACCAAAGCTGAAGATTTTGATGTTGGGGAGAGAGAATTGTTGAAAGAGGAGAACGAGCAAGAGGAAGAAGTGTTTGACCAAGTCAGTCTTTTATTACTCTTCGATCCTCAGTTATGATTGCCTATATTTGGAACTCTTTGCAAGTTGTTAAATCATGTCGAAATGCAAGACTGAGAATTTGCAAGTTGATCTTGGTGGTTCAGGTTGGTGAAATCTTGGGAACCTTGATCAAAACATTCAAGGCCTCTTTCTTTGATGAATTGTCATCATACCTGATGCCAATGTGGGTATGTATTACTTACTCAATTGCCATTACATTGTTACTGATGGGGTGAAATTCGGGAAATACGTAGCCTAAGCACGTGCACCAATCGTCACAAAGAAGCTCAACGAAGACAAGAATATTAAAAGTCAGATTTCTATATTCATTCAAAAGTGTCTAAAACAATAAGATTCACCCCCTATTTATAGTAAATTCTAGGGGGTGAAATTACAATGTTGTCCCTTAATCCTACGGCCTAGATTAAATTGCTGAGGGCGTTTCTGTCACTTCACATGCTCCACCTTCTTTTCAACTTCCATCTCTTCAACTTCCCTTTAACTCCCCTCAACCTCCATTGAGGGATTTAGTGCAATTATTTGTAAATCTTAGGGGCCTTCTCGTAAATTCCCTCGTTTAGCTCTTCTTCTCCATATCAGTAGCCCCCCAACTTTCAAACGTTTCCTTGGAAGTTTGGAAGTTCCAATTAGCAAGTTGATTCTGATTCAAATTCTTCTTATTAGTAGTGGATAAATTGACTTTGAATAGGCTTCTTTTTCGCTAACTCCATTCATTTTAGAAGTCTTTTCTTTTCCGAACTTTTTTTCAAACGAATTCTATTCCTGTTGGGATCTTTCTTTTACTCTTCCTTCTTGAATTAGGATTTCTCCTTCTCTATATAAATTGGTGATGCCATCTTCAATTCTTCATCATGTTCCATCTCTCTTTTTTGCCTTCTCCGTCTTCAAGAATAAAGAATGTCGAAGCGTCTCGGTTCGGGTATTTAGTTCACCATCTTTTTCCCTGCTTCATCTATATTTCCGTTCTTCGCCTTTGTGTCTCCAAAAAAGAAAAACATTCCCACATTCAGTCCAAATTCTCAAAAAAAAAAAAAAAAAAAAGACTCCATTTTTATTTCCAAATAGAAACCTCCGCGTCATGTCGAGCAACGCCGGGATCACATGGGGGAGAGTATCGACGCCGAGTCGGGGCTGGGGGATGCCCCGACGCGGTGCTGGTCGAGGCGCCGTGCCTCGCCTTGGCCAAATCCTAACCGAGGCAAGGTGCCTCGACCTGGATCTGGCCGAGGCGCACCTCGGCCGGAATGTGGCCGAGGTGCTGATCCTCGGTCGAACCCCAGCCGAGGGGCGCCTCCTCCACCTCCTTCAGCTCCTTATATTGATCTGGATCCTTCACCTCCTTCAGCTCCTCATATTAATCCGGATATCGTGGACTTTGATCATGAAGTGATTGAAGCGATTCGGAACCTTCCTACTTGTCCATCGCCTTCCCCAAATCCTTCCTTTGAGTCGAGTTCACAAGAAACTCCCCCACTCTTATCTCCTCTTGTAATTGACCTTGTTGATTCTGGTTTAGACGGAACTAAATCCTCTTCAGCCCCCCACTCCAAGTCTCCCTGTCGTATTATGGACGTCGACAATTGTCATAGTCGTGTGAGTTTCGAAGAATTCTGTCTTCTTGAAGCCAGTGTCAACGCCTCTTCTGAATTCACCCTCTTGTTGCCTAGCGTTGGCGATAGGATCAAGTTCCCTCCTCCTGGGTTCTTCACAGTGTACCTATCGTTCTTTTCCTCTGGTTTTACACTTCCCTCACATCCTCTGCTACTTAAGATCATTACCTGCACTACTTTGAGCATCAGCCAATTCACCCCCAACTCCCTTGTAAGTTTTAGGGGGTTCCTCCAACGCTTTGAAGAGCTTGACTTGACCCCTTCTCTTGAGGCCTTCTATTCCTTATTCACCGTTAGAAAGGTGCCCAATGACTCCTACTTTTATTTCTATCCCCGGGGGGTTTGCAAAATTCTTGAGGGTGGTGTTTCCTCTAAGGGTTCCTGGAAAGAAAAGTTCCTATTCGTAAAGGACTTGTCTTGGGGATTAGCAGTCCTTTGGAGGGAATCATCCTTTGTGCCTGACCCCGTTCCTGATCTTCGTCTATCCTTCATTGAGGTTGGGCTGTTCGATCAACTCTTTGACGTCAAAACTTTAGGGCTTGCTGGTATCTAATTGTAACTTTTGTGCTATTTATTTGCTTGCAGGAAAGAAGATCTCCCTCCATGATGTCCATCGCTTCCGTGATAAAGAGAATGCTTCAAGGTCCCGCCATCCTCCTTCGCCCCCACCAAGGAGGGGAGAAAGCAGTCGCCGGCGCTTACCTCCTGCCAGGGCCCGGGACCCTCCCGGGCACTCAACTCGCCATGAAGGGCGCTCCTCCCCCCCTCCTGAAGGCAATGCCTCCAAACGCCCCCGGGAAGGTGAAGCAAGATCTCCGCGCCATGGGGCAGGGAAAGGCCTCTTCACTTACGGGACGAACAGGCAGGGGGATATCTCTTCTTTCTGGGATGCTGCTGATGTTGACCTTGCCCACAAAAGATCAAGGGATCTAGTGAGCCCTTACGACGTGACGCTACTTGGCGCCCTCCCCACTGTCACCCTTACTCGTCTTATGTAAGGCGAAGCTGCCAGGGTATGCTCCTTATAGTTTTTATTGATGCTTCATTTTCTTGATCCTACGTGTTTAATTGAGTGGTATGTCCTTTAGGTTATCAACTTAGCTGAAACTACTGAGCTGCGGTTGAGTAACTATGAGAAGGAGATTGAGCGGCTGAAGGATGCCTTTGAAGATGCCCGAAAAGACTTGGAGCGTTGTCAAGGGGAGCTCAAGACTGCCTCTGCTGAACAACTCAAGTGGAAGGATAAATTTAACCGGGAGATTGCCTCGGGGAAGACCTTCCTGAAATCTGATGCTGGCAAGGCCTATTTGGAGTGTGTGTGGGATGACTTCAAGGAGAAGTATGTGGGTTCAGAGGAATTCCATCAAGCTGTCGTCAACAAGGCGAGCGAGGTATATGATCAAGTAATCAGGCAGTGTCGCTCCATGTTGAGGAACAGTGGTCGCTTTGGCGACGAGGATTTCATGTTTCTTGATCCCAAAGTTCCTGATGAGGAAATGGATGAGGATGGGGACGGCGAGATTGCCGATGATGTGGTTGATGAGACTCCTGTTGATGGAATCCCCTCCTCTGCCATAGAGAAGAATTAGAGTTAGTCTTTAGGATTTATTTATTTGAATTTCCTTCCCGTAGGTTCAGAATATGTTTTGGGATTACTTAGCGTTATTATTATTTTTGTTTTCTTTTTGTTTTTGTTAATCTTAGTTTTTAGTGATGTTCTCTTCCTTCCAAACATTGACCCCTCAATAAAAATTTTATGTCTATATTATATCGTTTTTCTCAAAGAATTGGGCAATTCCCCCTTTTTCGTACTTCAGCATTTAATGTGCGAGGCAATCCTCCGTTTAGCAAAAATCATAAAAGGGAGAGGCAATCCCCCTCCTCTTGGTAAAGTTACACATTCGAGGGGCAATCCCTCTCTTTTGGATGATGTTTTCGATGCCAGGGGCAATCCCCCTATGAGAGGCAATCCCTCTCTTTTAGATGATGTTTCAGATGCCAGGGGTAATCCCCCTATGAGAGGCAATCCCCCTCGTGACAACTGAGCATTTATGTGCGGCAATCCCCCTTTTATCAATAAAACTTATACGTGAAGGGCCATCCCCCTCTTCCAAAAATTAAAACACAGAAGCAAAAAACTCGTCAATAGGAAAAAGAAAAATATATTTCATTGTCATAATAGAAGGTACAAGAAATTCTTAAACTAAGGCTTCTTACAAATCTTAAAACTAGAAAATTTATACAAAATACTTCTTTAGGTTGACCACGTTCCATGTACGCGGTACTTCTTTTCCATCCAACTTTTGCAGGCGGTACGTTCCTTTCCCCACAATCTCAATTACTTGATATGGTCCAACCCATTTGGCGTCGAGCTTCCCAATGTTACCTATGGCATCAGCCCTCCTCAACACGAGGTCGCCCACCTGGAAGTCTCGATGTCTAACTCTCTCGCCATCAATGTTTTATATGCTTTAGTCCTGACATTCGCGCTGCTCCTTAGCTCCCCCAGAAAATCCAGGTCGACTCTCCTTTCACTTTCGTTGCTAATCGGCTTGTAGCACTTTACTCTGAGTGTCTTCTCTCCAATCTCCACTGGGATAACGGCTTCCGACCCGTAGACCAAACTAAACGGGGTTTCCCCCGTGCTTCGACGTGGGGTGGTTCGATATGCCCATAGGACTCCCGGAAGCTCCTCTACCCAATTGCCTTTGGCATCTTCTAGCCTCGTCTTCAAATTCTGGAGGATTATTCGGTTGGTCACTTCTGCTTGGCCATTAGACTGTGGAGTTGCCACCGATGTGTAATATTGTTTTATCTTCAGCTCTTGACACCATTGGCGAAATTTGGCCCCCTGGAACTGCGTACCATTGTCCATCACGAAGGCTCTGGAAATGCCGAAGCGACATATGATATTCTTCCACACAAATTTTATGAATTCCTTCTCTGTTATCCTACTTAATGCCTCTGCTTCCACCCACTTTGAGAAATAATCTACCGCTACGAGCAGGTACTCTCGCTGGCCTGTCGCTCGGGGAAGTTTCCCCACTATATCCATCCCCAACTGATGGAACGGGCAAGGACTCTACAAGGGCTGCATATCCGTTGCTGGAACGTGAGTGATATTAGCATGTTCTTGATACTTTCAGCATTTCTTCACTAAGTCCCCGGCGTCTGCCTGCATGGTTGGCCAAAAATATCCTTGCCTCAGGGCCTTGAGCGCCAGGGCTCTTCCTCCAGAATGGTTGCCGCAACTTTCTTCGTGAATTTCCCTCAGAACGTATTCTGCCTTGTCCTTGCTTATGCATTTGAGAATGGCTACGAAAATCCTCTTTTGTACAATTCCCCGCCGATCAAGGTAAACCTAGCTGCTCTTATGCGAATTGCCCTAGCTTGCTTAGGATCTTGGGGCACTTCCCCGGATTTTAGATATGCTTCTAACTCCTCCATCCACCCTGATGGAGCTCCTTTTGTCATCAAGACTTCATTCTCCTCCTCATTCACGTCCGGGTACTCTTGGTTCAACAAGGTTATCTTCCTACTCTTCAGGGGAGCCAATGAGCTGGCTAGCTTAGCAAGTTGATCTGCTTCCTCATTTTCAGCCCACGGAATCTGTTCCAAGGTGAATGTATCAAACTTCTTCCTCACTGCTTGGATTCTTGTCAAGTACTTGGCCATTTGCTCTCCCTTGGCCTCAAACTCCCCATTTACTTGCTTGACCACCAATTGGGAATCACTGTACACCCTCACGTGCTTTGCCCGGACAGCAAAGGCCAACTTTCCCCCTGCAATAAGGGCTTCATACTCTGCTTCATTATTTGAGGTGGCGAAACCAAGCCGGATGGCATAACGCAACGTGTCCCAATACGGGCTCTCAATCAGTATTCCTGCTCCGCCACCTTGAGACGTGGAAGAGCCGTCAACAAACATCCTCCAATACCTCTTCTCTTGCGTGCCTTTCTCCTCCGTCAATTCAGAGATGAAATCTGCCAACGCCTGTGTCTTGA
The DNA here is from genome assembly GCA_034509735.1 of Sesamum alatum. Classification (NCBI taxonomy): domain Eukaryota; kingdom Viridiplantae; phylum Streptophyta; class Magnoliopsida; order Lamiales; family Pedaliaceae; genus Sesamum; species Sesamum alatum. Next base: position 32,966,929 of record JACGWO010000002.1, read on the forward strand.
TCGCAGGCCTAGGTTGATATTCGATTCCATGCTCACTCAACTCCACCGACCATTTTACCATTCTCCCAAATGTGTTGGGATCTGCCAGTACCCTCTTCAAGGGTTGATTTGTCAATACTACCACAGGATGCGATTGAAAATAAGGACGCAACTTCCTTGCTGCGGTTATCAAGGCCAAGGCCATTTTCTCAATCTGGGCGTATCTCTCTTCTGGTCCTTGCACGGCCTTGCTAGCATAGTATATTGGTCGATGCTCGCGCCCTTCTTCTCTTACGAGAACCGAACTTACTGCACCGTCCGAGACAGAAAGGTACACGAACAAGGTCTCCCCGGGCTCCGGCTTTGTCAACAGGGTGGTGAAGTAAGATACTTCTTCAAATCCTCAAAGGCAGCTTGACACTGCTCTGTCCAAGAAAAGCCATCCACCTTTCTCAACACCTTGAAGAATGGGAGTCCTCGTTCCGAGGATTTTAAAATAAAACGATTAAGTGCCGCCATCCGTCCCGTCAATTTTTGGACTTCTTTTATCGTCTGGGGAGGTTGCATCTTTATAATAGCCTCAATTTTTTCTGGATTTACCTCTATCCCCTTCTGAGAAACCATGAACCCCAGGAACTTTCCCCCCTGAACACCGAAAGTGCATTTCGTGGGGTTCAGCTTCATCCTATACTTCTCCAACGTGCAAAAGCATTCCTTGAGATCTTTCACATGGTCTTCCCTCTTACGGCTCTTGACCAGCATATCATCTATATACACCTTCATGTTCCTTCCTATCTGCTCCCGGAACATGCCATTCACCAACCTCTGATACATGGCCCCCGTAGTTTTTAGCCCAAAAGGCATCACTCTATAGCAGTATGTGCCTCGCTCCATCACGAAACTCGTCTTTTCTTGATCCTTGTGCGCTAATCGAATCTGATTATACCCTTGAAACGCATCCAGAAAACTCATCAACTCGCATCCTGAAGTCGAATCAATAAGCGCGTCAATCCTGGGCAAGGGGTATGAGTCTTTGGGGCAAGCTCGATTCAAGTCAGTGAAATCTATACACATCCTCCACTTTCCATTGCTCTTTGGAACCAGGACCACATTTGCCAACCATTCCGGGTAGTATACTGGTCGGATATAGTCAACTTGAAGCAGTTTCTCGACCTCCTCGCCAATTATCTTGTTCCTCTCTACCTCGAATGCCCTCCTTTTCTGCTTTACGGGTTTCGCCTTTGGGTCCACGTTAAGTTTATGGACCATGACCTCGGGGTCTATTCCTTTCATATCCGACAGCTCCCATGCGAAAGCCTCAACCGATCCTTGTAAAAACTCAACAATGACATGCTCCATCTGCGCGCTTAACAGCGACCCGATTTTCAGCACCTTCTTATAATCGCCCAGGAGCTCGACCATTTTGATCTCTTCGAAAGCCTCCATTCTTTCCTCTTCAACTTTGCTCTTTTTAGCCTCTCTTTGGGTCTCTTCTCTTTGCTCCTCTAGGGAGCTTCTTTTGCCTGGCTCATCAAGGTATCCCCCAAGAGATTCCTTTGCTGAAATCAAACTTTTACTGCCCTCGCATTTCCCCTCATGGGCATCTACTGGCTTCTTTAGTATGCTGGCATAACATTCTCTTGCTTGCTTTCTGTCCCCCACCACCTCTCCTACACCTTCAGGTGTTGGGAACTTTACCTTCATGTGGTAGGTAGATATCACAACTTGGAAGAGGTTCAAACTCGGTCTCCCCAAGATCGCATTGTAAGCAGAAGGTGCGTCCATCACCAAAAAATTCACGAACTTCATCACGCGCCTGGGATATGTCCCGATCGATATTGGCAACGTGGCCTCTCCCAATGGCACTACTACATCTCCGCTAAAGCTGGTCAGGGGGGTATTGACGGGCGTAAGTTGTACATTGTCGATCCTCATTTGAGAAAATGCCTTGTAAAACAGGATGTCTGCTGAACTCCCACTGTCTATCAAAATCTTCCTTACCCAGAAGTTTGATGTTGAGGCTGCCACAACAATTACATCATTGCAGGAGGGAAGATTCCCCTCCAAATCCTGGTCGTTGAATGTTATCCCCCCCGTGGGGTGTGCTCGAGGTACCTCCTTGACCTCGCTACAAGCAACGTGGTTGGGAATGTTCCCTGCTGCTCTGGCTGCCGCCTTCCTAGCTCGCCTTGAGTCCCCTCCAGCTGGTCCTCCCGAAATGACCCCAACTACACCAGCTGTCGGAAGGTTATCTTTTCTCTCACGATCTGCCTCATCCTTTTCTCCCATCTCAAGACGGGGCGTCGTTTGCTTACTTTCACTGGTGACCTCTCGAGGCCCTTGCTTCATTTTTGCCACGAATTCCTTCAGGTAACCTCTCCTGATGAGTTTCTCAATTTCGTTCTTCAAATGGTGACATTCCTCAGTGTTGTGGCCTCGATCCTTGTGAAAGTGGCAATACTTGTCAGATTTCATCCTTTGAGGATTGTTCTTCATCGGATAGGGCCATCTCACAAGCCCTTGTTGTTCAGCCACGGTGAGAACTTGAACTCGCAGAGCATTCAATGGAGTGTATCTCACTAACTCCCCCGGTAGCGGTGGCTTACGCTCCCGCCTGATCCCCTCTGACCTGGGGGGAAATCTCCTTTCTTCTTCATCAGCTTTCCGCTTGAGGGGATTTGTCGGACGCAATCCCACTGTCTCTTCTATTCTGATGTATTTTTTCCGCTCGTAGCAACAACTCTTCCTGAGTCGAGGGGGCTTCCCTGCTATCGACTCCTTAAACTGTCCTCTTCTCAAATTCTGCTGCATGATGCTAGCCAAAAGCTCAGGATTAATGTGTGGGACTTCTAACACAGCTTCCGAGAAGCGCTGGACATACTCCCTCAGACTCTCATTCTCCCGCTGAATTATTGTAAACAAGTATGAAGCGGTCTTAAGATACCACCTGTTAATCGAGAAGTGGTGTAGGAAGCGCTGAGAAAGTTGCTCAAATGACTCGATAGTCCCCGGTCGTAGTTGATTGAACCATGCCATAGCTTTCCCTGAAAGGGTAGTACGAAATAGTTTGCAATATACCGCATCGCTGATGTCCAGCAGATCGGCTCTAGCCATGAAGCGGTTGAAGTGATCTTGAGGATCCCCTACTCCGCTATACTCGTTCAGACTTGGGAGCTTGAGTCCTGGGTGGATGGCTTTTGCCAATATGTAGGGGCGAATGGACTCCGATGTGGAGGCACCACTGCCAAAGGTCGCGCCGGATACCCTAGAGGTCCCAACGAATTAGGGAATGTGTGCAGGGGAGGGGCTCCTTTCTCATAGTGTCCCCCTCCTTGTACTTGCGGCAGCGCCCCTTGAGGGGGTGGGAAGTAGTTATCTTCATACCCCCCAGGCGATGGATGCAGGAAATAATCTTCCTCGCCCCCCCTCTGTGAGGGGGCGAAGGATAAAAGTTGTCCTAAGGCTGTGTGGCCCTACTGTTAACCTCCTCCTCATAATCCATGCCTTCGAAAGCCTCCCTGGGCCTCTACTCTCCTACGGGCGCGTCTTGCCCCCTCCTAGGATGTCAAGGGGGTCGTGGAGGTGCTGCGTGTCCGGCAATATACTGCGCTATGGCCCTCTCGGCGGCTTGAGCAGATGCCTCTTCTACTAACTGGCGAAGAGCCTCATGAGTAATCTGGATAACCGGAGGGGTGGTGGGGCCTCAACCTCCTCGTGCCTCTCTTCCTCTTGGCTTCGCGCTGGAGGGTTCTCCAGGGCGTGGTCCTGCTCTTCCTCTCGGTCCTCCAACCTTCGAGCTGGTGCTGGTGGATTCGCTAGGGCGTGGCCCTGCTCCTCCTCTCCTCTTCTTTTAGGGTCTTCTTGCCCCACGTTTGCGCTTCTTGCTCTCGATCGAGTGTTCATCTTTGATGCCTAGACTGGACTGCCATAGACGGCGCCAAGCTGATGGGGTGAAATTCGGGAAAGACGTAGCCTAAGCACGTGCACCAATCATCACAAAGAAGCTCAACGAAGACAAGAATATTAAAAGTGAGATTTCTATATTCATTCAAAAGTGTCTAAAACAATAAGATTCACCCCCTATTTATAGTAAATTCTAGGGGGTGAAATTACAATATTGTCCCTCAATCCTATGGCCTAGATTAAATTGCTGAGGGTGTTTCCGTCACTTCACATGCCCCACCTTCTTTTCAACTTCCATCTCTTTACCTCCCTTTAACTCCCTTCAACCCCCATTGAGGGCTTTAGTGCAATTATTTATAAACCTTAGGGGCCTTCTCGTAAATTCCCTTGTTTAGCTCTTTTCTCCATATCCGTTACCTTTCTTTTCTTCCCTGACTTTTTTTCTTTTCATTCTTTTGGAAGAGGAACGTGCGGAAGGTTCTATCAGATGATTCTTAACAAATTCGAAGTTGATCTATATCTGCTGTGGAGAGAAGGATCGCTATCTGCATCTTTGACGATGTGGGCGGGAAATGCCGTGAAGCAGCTTTGAAGTACGTCCAGATACCAGTGCAAATTTGGGTTTTGGTTCCAATAATGGACCTTCTAATGCAGCTCTTTTATTCAAATCAGGTATTATGATAAGCACCTTCCTTTCCTCTTAGAAGCATGCAACGATGAAAATCCAGATAGTCCGCCAAAGTTTGCAAACATTTTGCAGCATAACTCTATATTCACAAAAATGCTCTGTGAGCTTTTCAGAATTGCCTCATCATTGCTATTCTCAGGCGGCTATGTATGGGCATGGTGTACGTGCTGAATTTGGTGGTTCTATATTTAAACCACTTGTTGGAAGTAAGATTTCCTTCCACGTGGGCTTGTGGAATAGACATTTCCAGCTAAGTATTTTATATTGTTTCTAGACAAATACATAGTTAAGTAAATTAATAAGTATGAAGGCTAAATTGCATTTTCTGCCTCGTATATTGGAGGGTGGCAAAATAAGGACCATATGTAAAGGGGTGGCAAATAGTACCCCCGAATTTAATTTTTTTTGGCAATTACAGGACTCCGGCCACCGGATTTTCAAAAGTGGCCGAAAATTGATGACATGGACTAAAATTAGGGCTTTTTTTTAAGGCTTTCGCTGACATGGTATTTTATTTGAAATTATAATTCCAACTAAGCAAATGACTTGGCAAAAGAAAAAAAAAAGGAAATAAAAGAAGAAAAATGAATTTGCAGCTAAAGAAAAAAACAAAAGACAAAATCGATTAACCCCTTTTGGCCCTCTTCATTCGACAGATAGTTTCTCCCCAAAAAAGCCCTAACCCAAACACTCTCCCTTCCCAATCTTTAACCCCTTCGCTTGAAAAACAGCGATTGTTTCTTGTCGACGGAGAAATTGGAGCCAACAAGTTGGAAATGGTGGTGATACGGAGTCAACGGCATGTGAACCTCCCTCCCCCACTATACCGTAAGTTTTTTTCTTTTTTATTTCGTTTAAAAAGTTTTGTTTTGTAAAGTATGTATTGTTTATCTTTTTGCCATTTTTATATGTTGTTTGTGGTCCCTTTTGGTCCCCTCCCCCATATTCAGTTTTATGTTTCGAGGAAGACATGTGGGGTTTGTATTTTTTTGTCTCTGTTCATGCGATTTTTTGTTGTGAAAGTAACAGGTTGTGCTAAATATTGTATATTTTATGTGTTTGGAATTTTCTGTTTTGTATTTTCTGTATATTTTATGGGTTTTGCATTTTCTGATTTTAGTATTATTTTTTTTTTTTATTGACAGATCCTGATAGTAGTTCTACTACTGTAACGTATTACTATGGGGGGAAATTTAGTCCCACTAATTCTCTTATACCTAGTTACATTGGGGGGGAGATTGCTAAGTTTGACTATGTAGAGTCAAGTCATCTCTGTTTTGCAAACCTAAATATGTTCTGTCAGAAATTAGGTCTGAATGGTGACAAAAGATTTTATAAAAAGGTAAATACTGGTTTTCAACTCCTGACTACAGATTCACAATGTTTAGAATTGGGAAGGGAATACAGGGCTGTAAGGGATGTTCCAGTATATGTGGAACTGTTGGGGGAATTGGACACAGGGCATGGGGATGCTGGTGTGCATGATGATGGTGTTGATGACATGGGTAGATTGGAGGAGAGTGTTGATGTAGATGAGGATGCAGACTTGGTTGATAGTGATTATGGCATTTCAACAGAAGTAGATGATGATGACAACATATTTGAGGATAATGTGGATGATAGCATTACTGATAATATACCAATTGATGATAACAGAGATATAAGTGATGGTATAAGTGGTTCTAGTGATGAAGGTGAGGAAGATGTTATGGGTAGTGATTTTGACTTTGATGAGAACAAATTGAGTGATGATGAGCAAAGTGAACCTAGCTATCCTATTTTCAATCCTGTTGAGATATTTGATCCCACATTCGTTTTGGGTATGTTGTTTAGCACAAAGGATGAGCTAAAAAAAGCAATCCGGTCTCATGCAATAAAGACAAAAAGACATATAATTTGTACAAAAAGTGATCCAAATAGATACTATGCTAAATGGAATGATAAGGAATGTGATTGGAGGTTACATGCTCGTAAGGTTAAAGATGAATGCACTTTTCAAATTAGGGATTATAACCCTAAACATAAATGTGCATCCACTTTTAATCTTAAGAATGTGAAGTCTAGTTGGTTGTGTGATAGGTACTTGGATAGATTCAAATCTGATCCCAAGAGGAGTGTGAAGGGGTTTAGAGTGGATGCAATAAATGAGATTAGGTGTCATATCTCAAGGGATCAAGCTTATAGGGCCAAGAGGAGTGCAATGAAGAAGCTTGAGGGAAGTCCTGAGTACCAATACACAAGACTTTGGGACTATGCAGATGAGATTAGGAGAGCCAATCCAGGTAGCACTGTAATTATGGGAACTGAAGATGTTAATGGGGAAAACAGGTTCAGCAAAATTTATGTCTGTTTTGCAGCTATGAAAACTGGTTTCAAAGAGGGTTGTAGGAGGATAATTGGTGTAGATGGGTGCCACTTAAAGGGGCCTCATGGTGGGATTCTTTTAACTGCAGTGGGGGTGGATCCAAACAATAATCTTTACCCAATTTCATATGTTGTTGTGAACAGAGAGGCTAAGGAAACTTGGGAGTGGTTTCTAATATTGTTGAAACAGGATTTGGGTATTGAACAACAGGGTGAGTATGTGTTTATGTCTGGCAAATAGAAAGGTTTGATTCAAGCCTTTCAAGAAGTGTTACCTGGTTGTGCTCATAGGTTCTGTGTGAGGCATATGCACAGTAACTTCAAATCTGCTGGGTTTAGAGGGTTGTCATTTAAGAATGCCTTATGGAGGTCTGCAAAGGCATGCACTATAGGGGAGTTCAAGGCAAGAATGAGGGACATGGAAGCTCTTGATAAATCTGCATTTGGTTGGTTTGTTGATAAACCCCCTAAAGAGTGGAGTAGATCACACTTTAAAACTAATGTAAAGTGTGACATGTTGCTGAACAACTGTTGTGAGACCTTCAACATGATGATACTAGAAGCCAGAGAGAAGCCAATACTGACTATGCTAGAATGGATTAGAGATTTTCTAATGAGGAGGTTGCAAGAAAACAGAGACTATGCTGAAGCAAAATGGAAAGGAAGAATCTGTCCAAGAATTAAAAAAATCATTGACAAACATGTGCAGAAAGTAGCAGACTGCATTCCCATCAAATCTGATAATTTTCATTATCAGATTTCATGCTTTGATGGTGGTCAATTTGCAGTGGACTTGGCAAAGCATACTTGCACTTGTAGGAAGTGGGAGCTTACTGGGATCCCTTGTAAGCATGCGGTATCTGCCATCTTCAATCAAAAAGATGACCCTGAAGACTACATAGATGACTGCTATTCTGTCATAGTTTATAAGAGGGTGTATGCAAGTGCAATAATGCCCATAGGTGGTGAAAATCAGTGGAATGAGAGTTGTTTTGTACCTCCATTGCCACCAAACTTTGACAGAAGGAGTGGAAGGCCGTCAAAAGTTAGAAGAAGAGATCCAGATGAGCCTATGATGAAGAATAAGAGAGGTAAAAGAGGAAATACACTGAAGATAAAAAGACAACAAGTTACAGTTAAATGCTCATATTGTGGTGAAGAAAAGCACAATACAAGAACATGTCCCAAGAAAAAGGAGACTCAGACAGCTAGAGATTCTCAAGATTACATTGAAGACTTAACCATTGAGGAACTAGCCGTAGATGTATTTGGATCAGAGAGTTGTGTTGCTGATGAACATGTTCCAATAAAATCAAAATTGCAAGTAAGTATTTTAGATTTTGATTGTATATTACATGTGTTTGTACTTGCACTTGTAATAACTTCTGTATACAATTGATTTTGTCAGGTACGAAAGAGAGGAAGGATTTCAACACAAGAGTCACAAAATATGGTGATGAACATTTCTGTTTTGTTGTTTTTAAATTCTGTTTTGCTGTTTTTAAATTATGTGTTGTTGTTTTTAATTATATTTGCTATTTTGTTGGGAAAGGATAAAGGCAAAAAAGTGGTTGGCAATGAAGCTGAAAATGAGCATGTCACTAATGAAGCTGAAAATGAGCAGGTCACCAATGTAGCTGAAAATGTGCAGGTCAACAAGTCATGTGTATTGGTTTATGCAGCTTTTTTATTCATTTGTATTGGGTTATGCAGAGTTTAATTCATTTGTATTGGGTTATGCAGAGTTTTGTCACCTTACAGTCTACAGAAAATCAGCCTCAAGCCCCCTTCCCTAAGCACAATGCATTGTCGAGTCTGTTAAGTGCACCACAGTACGTCAAGGGACCTACAATGTGTACTCAGCTACAGATGGGCCAGTGTGTTGGACATCCCAGTGGGGCAACTTCAAGTGTAAATATCAGAGCCCCCCCCCCACCAATGGATGGCGCTCAGTACTGTGCTTCATCAAACTTTAGCACACAAGAATACTTTCCAGTCATTATGCAAGGGGGAAAGAAGTTTATCAAGCTTTCAAATCTCCAGAATTTGAAGACAAAAAGGCCTCCAGGAAGAAGTAACAAAACAATCAAGAAATAGAAAACATGTGGAGATAGGTTTATTAGTAGTTTGTAAGCAAGCTTAGAAGTATTTTGTCACACTTTTGGTTACCAGTTTTTTTAAGTGGTTTTGGTACAATTTTTATTGCTTTCAGCTTAGAATCATTTTGAAAACCTGTTCAGATATTATTAACAATCTTTACAGGTTTAGTATGACAAATTTTTGAAGTATTACTTGTTTTTATTTTCCCTCTAATTTTGCCATTTTTGTCTCTAATGTGTGTGCAACTGAAGCCAAAAAATGGGCAGCGGGAGTGGGTTATCAAATGCAACAATTTTGCCAAGTCATTTGCTTAGTTGGAATTATAATTTTAAATAAAATACCATATCAGCGAAAGCCCTAAAAAAAGCCCTAATTCTAGTCCATGTCATCAATTTCCGGCCACTTTTGAAAATCCGGTGGCCGGAGTTCTGTAATTGCCAAAAAAAATTAAATTCGGGGGTACTATTTGCCACCCCTTTACATATGGTCCTTATTTTGCCACCCCCCCCCCCCCCTAATATACGAGGCAGAAAATGCAATTTAGCCTAAGCTTGAAAGCTCATTTTTTCCTTTAAATCTTTCTCAACTAAAGCTTCTACTTGAACAAAAATAATGGAAATGAGTTGTTGAAGGGGTATAATGAAGAAGCCAAGAAATAAGCAGGAAAGGGTCGTTTTTTTCTCTCCAACTCTGACTTCCGTCTATTTTAACTCCCAAGTAACGGCAAGGACAAAAATTGTTAAAAAATAATAAGTTTGAGGACTGAAATTGTCAATAGTGATAGAATGAGGATCAAAATTGAATAAGTGATCAAGTATGAAGACCAAAATCATAATTTACCCAAAGGTATATGACTAAAATGAAAATAAATGATTAGTGATATGATAAATATTTTTTCTTATAAAAAACTAATCATAAAATTTGAATTTGTTTAAAATAAATACAATTTAGATTAGTATCCTAATTTTGAAGGAAACACTTAGTATAGATAAAAGCTAATCTTTAAGATAGATTTTTAGATAAAAACAAATTTAATTTTTAATTTAAAATAGATGAGATTTCTAACCCATAAGAGTTTTTGTTGATAATTAAAATTTTCAAAATTACAATAAAATAGTATTTTGTCAAAATTACGTAATTGTGGTCAACCATCGTTTTGCTATATATATAGATAGAGTTTTTAAAATTTAAAATTATTCAAACAAATACAAATGATTTGTTACTTTTTTTATAGTACTTGATTCATTACATCATTCACCACACATTCAAACGAAACAAATAAACAAAAAACTACTATAACAATAGACATACATTTATATTCGTGGAACTCAAAATTACAATCTTTAGTTGTGAGCAAAGGTTTGTTATTAGAAATTTAAATTCTATAATTTCAAATCTAATGATTAATGCAACCTTAGAATATTATAAGGGCTAAAATGTAATCTCAAACTGTCATCAGAAAACTTATTCTACGAAGTAAATAACACACTAATTTACACAATTTTTTATTCCATCATTTAGTCTATCGATATATACACAACTCATTTTATCCATCATTTAGTCCATCAAAATATACACTTTATTAATTTATCCATCATTTATTAATTTATCATATCCATCGAATAACTCATTCGACCCAAATTATCGCTTATTCCATACAAAAAGGTAAACGAACCCTTAGATTATATCACGCACAACATTTTTTTTAAAGTGAAAGTAATGAATTATTATTTATTTTGAATAAATCAATTAGAATCATCCATATCAAATATCTTATATCTAATAACTTACCAATACCTATAATACTTTACACTATTCATTTACTATAAAGTAGAACTATATCTATTATTAAGTAAAACATCTCATGTGTTGACAGGGTTTAAACCCATAATCTTTAGAGTCATCGAACACCTCATCATGTTCAAACGATCATTTTTCCAGCAATATTTAAATTGTCTAGATCAGAACATTGAAGCGCATTCAGAACGGTGTGCTATGTATATCCTCCACTGCAGTAATGGAATACATGAAACCAAGGTACTCAATTTATTACAACTTCTAATTTTTCATTTATTTTTGTGCTTCAAAACTAGAACTATAAATAAGTCGGGTCGAGTCCAACATAGTATTATTCAATTTCTGTAATCAACTTAAAAAATTATATTTAAATTTGACTTAGTTAGCAATTAAATCGAGCTTGCACATATTTTAAATAAATTTAACACAAGCCAAATTTAGAATACTTTAATAGTTTAAGTTTATTTTATTATTTTTTTACTAATCAAATTGAGCTCGATCAAGTTTGAAAATCCATCCAACGATTTTTTTCTTCAGCTTTGATTTGTTATATTTAGCAAAGGTGAACATAAGTAAACTTTTACGAATTAATGTCAATCGAGCGTCAAATAATTTGATTTTTTGTTTTTTCGGCCTACTCAGAACTCCTCAATCAAAGACTTTCCATGTACTATTTCACTGCACACTTTGACAAAATATATTGTCTAATACCTCATAAGATTTTCCGCTAAAACTTTTTTAAAAAAAAATCAGTACCTTCTTTGGTTGATGAGACAAGTTTTGAAAATTTAATATACTAGTTTTAATAACTAACAAACATTATAAAACAACGGGTAGAACAAGATTTTTAATCATAAAAATACTATCTTTGAACTTTTTGGAAGTGAAAGCTGACACGCACAAAAAGTAAAACCCCTATTTTAGGCTCTATTTCGAAGCGCCATCTAATTAAAATTGTAACAACTATATACTCATCAAAATAACAACCTGATAATCAGATCAACTACGAATCCTAACCATTGGGCCTCCTCCCCAACAGACCCATTCCTAAGGGTGGGCCACCTAGGGCGAGGGCCTAGGATCCAATCCTCAGAGGGGGCCTCCACCCAGCCTAAAAAAATTTGTATGGAAACCAAAAGTTTATATAATTAAAAAAATGTATAGAGAGAGAAAAGAGGGGATGAAAAGAGGCGGAAAAAGGCCCATCTCTTTTTTTCCCCATTTCCCCCCCTCTCTCTCTCTCGCTCTCTCTCTCTCTCTGACTCTCTCTCCACACATACGTATATACACAAATTATATATATACTACACATACAAAATCATACACAGTCACTGATACCCACAAGGCACAAGTTTTAACACACACACCCTCACACCTTAGAAATTAAGAAAACATATTCACTCAAAGTTCCAGGTAAAGAATCTTTTAGATTTTAATTATTATTAATTTATATAATTATATTATCTGATTAGTTCACTTACTAATTGTAATTTATATTGATCGATGTGTTGTTTAATCGAAATATTTTATGAGTTTGACTATTTAAATTAGAGTTGATTAATTAATTTATTTTATGAGTTTGACTATTTAAATTAGAGTTGGTTAATTAACTATAAATTTGTATTTGAAAATATTATATTTATTGAAAAGAAAATTAAGATTTTTGAAATGATTTAATTTATAGTCATAGTGCCGTTTGAGGGTGCTACATATTAGATCAATTGGGAATGAACAAAGTGATTGCCTATTTTAATAAGAACTATTATATACTGATTGTACTTTTTTTTTCTTGAGGTTCTTGTTAGTAATGAATTGTAATTATTTTTTACCTTGTGTTTTTTGCCGGTTAGATACATTCATCATATAGCATTCTGAAGTTCAATTTTTTTTCTCCACCACAATTCTATTGTTTTTTAAAATGCTACCTAGAAAACATGCATCTGGTGCCAGAAACGTAAACTTAGAGCTCAACGAGAAGAGTCGAAGAAAAAACAAAAAGGAGCTATATTGAAATATTTCAAAGATTTAAGTTTTTCGAGCGATCCGAATATGGGAGCCAGTGATGTGAATGGCACTTGTACTGAGAGTGATAATAATTTGACAAAGCATGCTAATGAGGAAGCTGGTGATTCGAGTGAGCCTAGTAGTTTACAAAATGCGTTTGAAAGTGAATGCATTAATGTCGATGAACAACCATCTTCTCGTGTCGATATTTATGATCGTAGAAATTGGAAAAATCTTGACAATAAATCTAGGGACATTTTGGTTGAAAAGGGGCCACCAATAATAGAATCCAATCTTGTCTTTCCTTTAGATAAGAACTCTACGCATTTTTCATATGCTTATTATTCTAGAAAGTTGAAGAATGGGGAGAGTATGGATGGTTGGTTTACTCAAACATGTTAACAAAGTATATTGTTTCTATTGGAAGTTGTTCAAATCGAATAACAATGTCAGTTTGTTGGCAAATGATGGATTGAATGATTGGAAGCATCTTAGTGAAAGGCTCGAAAATCATGAGAATAGTGTTGAGCATATGACAAACATGAAGACTTGGAATGAGCTAAGGTAAGATTAGACAAGACTAAAACGATTGATAGTGATATGCAGAAAGAAATTGCAAAAGAGAAGGAGCCTTGGAGACAAGTTTTGAAAAGAATAATTTTTGTTGTCAAATGTCTAGCTAAAAATAATTTGGTTTTTCGAGGGTCCAATGGAAAGCTTTACCAAGATGGTAATGGTAATTTTTTGGGAATTGTTGAGATGATAGTAGAATTTGATGTGGTTATGCAAGATCATCTTAGACGCATCGCGAATCGTGAAATTCATTATCTTTATCTCGGTAACAAAATTCAGAATGAGTTGATTTCCCTTCTCGCTGATGGTATTAGAAGTAATATCATAAGGGTTATTAAAGAGAAAATATTTCTCCATAATTCTTGATTGTATGCCTTGAAGGAAAGCGGATCGGCCCGGGAACTCGGCGGAAGCGCGGTGGAGATAAAAACTTGCGGAATAAAAGAATTTAAATCGCGTTCAAGGGGTGTTCCCTTGAACGTTCCCGGAATATTAGTGTATAAACGCAGAATATAAATATATATAAAAATAAATAAGCGTTCATGGCTATAGAATAAAGAAGAAACCGAGAGCATAAATATAACTCGGAATACCTTTCTCGATTTTGTATTTTGATCGGCTACACGCATTGATTCCTCCCGACGTTCGTCCACGCGAGGTCCCAACGTAGAGACCCTCTAACGTAGTCCATACCACACCGGGAGAGATCTCGTTTTTCTTGCTAGAAAAAAAAAACGGATCTAGAGGATGAAATCAAAGAAGAGATTACACTATCAAATTAGTGTTCCTTCTTGATCTTACTTTGTCCTTCAGTTGATCATAGATCAATGAAGCAACAAAGAGGATTTTGAGAGTAGAGAGAGTGAGAGAGTGTATGGAGAGTTTTCATCTTTTTCCTAGAAAAAGATGAATAAAGAAATTCATCATCAATAGGTGTTAGTATATCATATATATACATAATTAATGTGATTATTGGAAATGTATCTAGGTTCATCCAAGGATGTCTAGATACATCCCAATCAATCACCATCAATTCTTCAATCAAGCCTACCAACTTTTAAGGTATAATCGAATCATACCAAAAGGGAAGGGCTTGATTGGAATTGATTTGTCTCTTACCAAAAGAGACAAGTCAACTAACACCTAGCATCCAACATGGCTGATTTTTGCTCCCTCCAAGGTGGCAATTTTTCGGCCATGCTTATTTAGGGAAGAAGTCCAACTTCTTCCTATTCCATAAATGGAATTAACACACCTCTCGGGTCAAAATTTAACGGACCGGGTTCTACCATAATCCAATTACGACGAACCCAAAAAATTAAATTTAATTTAATTTAATGTCCACTTAAATAATTCCCGTTGATCTTTTAATCCAATTAAAATATCCAATATCTCAACTTTCCATATTAATCAATAAATCCTATTTACCGATTAAACGAGGGCCCGATACAATATCGGCCCGTCCATCCAATGGACAATCCCTTAAGTAATCCAATTACTTATCATCCTCTGAAATTGACTCCAAGTCAATTCCTTCACCTCCTCGGTGATTTGTGTGTGACCCTTTAGGTTCACCCTTAGCTAGACTTGGGCTCGTGTCCAACAGGAGCCCGTAACCATGGGTGGCCGTCTAGCAACGGTCCATGGCACTAGAGACTAGATGAATGTTGGCGTGAACATTTAGGCACCGATTCTGTACGGGTACGGTCCTACTGTCGACCTTCTCCCGGCCTTAGTCTAGGGTATGAAATTGGGCGTCGGTTCCCATCCTTGACTAGGCAACTATGCTTCATACCCGAGATGTGTTTACTCTATCGATTGACGTAGGAAACCCTTTCCTACTCAATCAATTGCTATGGCCATAGACTTTCAGAATCTAAACTATCTCAGAGTGCATAGGAGACATCACCGTCATGTACTGACAAGGGACAGATCCTATCTTGGAATGCACCGTGCTCGCTACATACTCCAACTGCACTGGAAAAGGCTTATAATGACCATCTTACAGAATGATCACCTCTCGCCAGATCCAAAATACAGTCTTCATATGCACGTAACTGCCATGATTCCTCAAGTCCGAGGACTAATCCCGTACTATCGGAATCGGGAATTCCAGTCATACCGACCGAGCCTCCAAGGCTTCCATATGATGATTCCCGTGAGTCACTTCAGTCAGTCGACCACCTTGTTAACTAACCCACTAAAATTGCATAGACGACCTTCGTCTGTTGGCGATGAAACTCGGCACTCACCCAGTGAATGCAATACTTAGTGCAAGTCTCAATAGGACACTCGATGCCCAGTCTCGAGGTCCTCGACTTGGAATGTTTCAGACCAACCCTCAGAAGTTGGTTTCATAGCCGCCATCCAATGCGCAGCCCAACTACATGGGTTATCTAATTGGTCTGTGGGCATTTGTTGTGACGTTGAAACGCCGTTCAACGTTAGTAGTAAGCACAACAAACACAGTGTCAGTAATGAATACTTACCCTATTCATCATGATAATATTGTATTAATAAAGATTGACGAATTCCCAAAACCGACAATCCAATTGGCTTTCTGGTCACCTATTCTAACAATCTCCCACTTGACCTCAAATCCAATTACCCATGTAACTCAGAACCTTCTGAGAATGAGTAATCTGCGATACCGGCTTAGTCTCGCAGGTCTACTTTATTTTTCTACCGAGGTAATACGGTCCAACCGTATCTCGCCTCTTCCTACCATCACTACCTACCGATGGTGGCTGTCTAAGAATTTTTCATGGATCTTGTGATGATATCTCGGGCCCAAAAGGCTTTAGCCATAGCCTAATCGTCAACCTCAAGGTAACTACTGGCTCGGCCGTGCTAGGCACTACATCCATCCAATGGGTGCTATTTTCATCCAATCCACTTTTCAGAAACAACTTCCAAAGTTGGGATATATTCGACCTGCATGATGAAATATCGTGGTATCCTGCTTGGAACCTTTCCATGCTATCACACTCACCATTAAGTCCGAAGATACATAGGTATTGAGACTAAATATTATTCACATAATTGTAGAAGCTAGTATCGCTATAGCCTTCTAGAATCAACTCTCCATAAACCGTGCATCGAGAACACTTCTCTAATCCTTATTCAGGTCTTAAAGACTGCTCTCAACTGTTGTCTATTGCCTCGTCGGTACACACCTGATATCCGTTGTTATGTATAATGCATAAACAACATCAGGCCTTGTGCACCGAACATCATACCCATGTTGCGTACGACAAAGACATAGGGGATGTAAACATCTAAGCTTCCTCATTAGTCAATGGTGACTAAGTTTTGGACAGCTTGGCCCTATTCATGGAGAATTGCGTGAACAATGCTCGTGTTTCTAGTGTTTCTTAACATCTTAATTTCATTCCAAATGAATAAGACGTTACACACTTAACACTCGGAAGACTACCACACTCCCACTGACACCAATGCTCGTTATTGACCGAGTCATATGTATGGCTTCGTTAAAACGAATATTCCAATTATATGAAATCTCAAACTCAGTTTGAATTTCAAGACAGGTCCCGCGGCTCCAAGCCACTGATCCAATCCCGATGTCCAACATCGCTTCTCCATATGTCCTTTGCATCATGCTCTAATTGACCGGTCGGACCCAGAAACCTGTACCCATCAGATATCTAAGGTATTCTGGTCGTTCCTAGGAGGACTGGGATATAGTTAGTGGGAAATAACCTGATGTTTGCATTTATTTTGCATTAGACCTGCACAAATCAAACACCGGGTGTAGTCTGTCTTCCTACTAGTCCCTTGACGTATGCAGGACCATCCCATATACTAAAGAACTTTGTAGGATACACGTTTTCCAAACCATATCCAATATGGTAACTAGATCATGACTTTAAGAAAGTGCATGTTCTCAACCTAGCAACTTTCAAATCCATGTCTAGATGGGCTAAGGTAACTTCAGTGAAATACCGAGCGAACCAAGTCGAACAGGGTTCGTTTTCTCCCTTATCAGAGACCATTCAACCATGGCCGCTGTTAGAATAGGTGACCAGAAAGCCAATAGGTTTGGCGATTTGTAACCTATCTGACAACTTGATGTAAATGTAATATTATTATGTGATGAATAAGATGAGTGTTCGTCACCAATGGTACCTTCTTTGTTGCGCTCATCTTACATTTGTTAAAATGGTGTTTAACTTATATCGCAACAAAGCCCACAGACCATGGTTAACAACTCGTGCAGTTGGGCCACGCATTGGATGGTGGTCATGAAACCAACTGATTAAGAGTTGGGTCTGAAACGTTCCAAGTCGAGGACCTCGAGACAGGGCATCGAGAGTCCTATTGAGACTTGCGTCAAGAGTCGTGTTCATTGGATGAGTGCCGTGTTTCATCGGCGACATGCATGGGACGCCTACACGATCTTGATGGGTTGGTCGACTGGGGTCGAGCCGACTGGACTGACTCGCGGGGATCATCATATGGAAGCCTTGGAGGCTTGGTCGGTATGAATGGTTTTCCCCGGTTCCGATAGTACAGGAGTAATCCTCAGACTTGAGGGATCATGGCAGTCGCGTACACATGACGGTTGTATCTTGGATCTGGCGAGAGGTAATGATTCTGTAAGATGATTATCATAAGCCTTGTCCAGTGCAGTCGGAATGTGTAGCGAGGACGGTGGATTCTAAGAAGAGGATCCGTCCCCTGTCAGTATGTGACAGAGGTATCTCCTATGCACTCGGAGACACGTTCATGCTGTTTGAAGCTGTGGCCACAGTGGTTGGTCGAACAGGGAATGGTTTCCTGTGTCGATGCAATGAAGCATACGTGGTCTCGAGTATTAAGCATAGATGCCTAGTCAAGGATGGGAACCGACGCCCAATTCCATACCCTAGACTAAGGCCGGGAGACGGTAGACGGAAGGATCGTACCCATACGGAATCGGCGCCTAAATGTTCACGCCAATTCACCTAGTCTCTAGTGCCATGGACCGTTGCTAGACGGCCACCCATGGTAACGGGCCCTTGTGGGACACGGACCCAAGTCTAGCTGAGGGTGAACCTAAAGGATCACACACAAATCACCGAGGAGGTTGAGAGATTGACTTGGAGTCAATCTCGAAGGATAAAATAAGTAATTAGATTACTTAAGGGAAAGTCCATTGGATGGACGGGCCGATATTGTATCGGGCTTTCGTTTAATCGGTAAATTGGATTTTCGATTAAATATGGGAAGTTGAGACGTTGAGACGTTTGATCTTTTAATTGGATTAAAAGATCAACGGGAATAATTTAAATGGACATTAAATTGGATTTAATGTTGGATTCGTCGTAATTGGATTACGATAAAACCCGCTCCGTTAAATTATACCCGAGAGGAGAAATAATTCCTATTTTGGAATAGGAAGAAGTTGGACTTCTTCCCTTAATTAAACATGGCCGACATGCTCCCTTGGAGGAAGCAAAATCAGCCATGTTTCATGCTAGGTGGTATGTTGACTTATCTCTTTTGGAAAGAAACAAATCAACTCCAATCAAGCTCTTCCCTTTTGGTATGATTTGATCATACCATAAATTTTGGTAGGCTTGATTGAAGAATTGATGGTGATTGATTGGAATGAATCTAGACATCCTTGGATGAACCTAGACATATTCCAATAATCACATTAATTATGTATATATATTAGAATATACAACACCAAGCATAAGTGATTCATTATTCATCTTTTTCTAGGAAAAAGAGAAGACAAAAAAAAAAATCCTCTCCTCTCTCTCAAACTCTCGGCCTCTCTCCCTCTCTTACACTTGTGTTCTTCACTTGATTTTGAATCAAGAAGAAGAACAAAGTAAGTTTAAGAGAGCACTAATTCATAGTGTTCTTCTCTTAAACCGATTCCTTCTTAAACCCGTTCTTTTCTAGCAAGAAGAACGTGTGTTTCTTCCGGTGTGGTGTGGATCACCTTTGGAGAATCCATACGTTTGGATTTCGTGAGCATTCCGGAGAAGGAACAACGCAAGTAGCCGAGAGCATACGCTAAATAATCAAAGGTAACGGTTTATTACGCTTTGATTGATTTAATATATATCTATGCCCTATGTGTTTAAATATATGTTTCAATATTTACACATCCTACATCGAACGACCGGTTGAGCACCCAAGGGCACAACCCTTGGGATTCGTAGTTTATTTAAATTAGATTTAAATTTACGCCATTTCCTCGCTTTCTCGCTTCCGCTTGCACTCCCGGGCGGATCCGCTTGTCCTTCAGCCGCTTCAAGAAGAATTTCACTAATTGAGAATTCCATTCTCATTTGGATATTCGAGAACTCCCACTGAATGCATGTCCTCTCGATCTAATCGAAAGGTAACCAAATTGATTCACCACTCCAAGTCTAATATCCCGAACCTACCAAAGGTTATTAGACTTGTGAATCCTCTTTTAGTCTTGTGTATTCAGTAACCGTATGGATATCCTTTTTGGATCAAATCCAATAGGGTATTAGCGCTCCCACTAAATATACACTCTCTCGATCTAATCGAAAGGAGACCAGTTTGGTTCCCCGAACCTACCAAAGGTTCCTAGACTTGTGAACCCTCTTCTGGTCCTATGTATTCAGTAATCCGTAGAAGTCACTTTAGATCCAATCCAATAGACTATCGGCAAGCCCACTTTGTCTAACAAAATGGTTCTTTTGTCTTTTCCTTCTCAGAGAAGATTTGTAAGCTAGCGGATCCAAATCATCTATTGCAAGACTCTTTGGATCTTCCAACTTCCTCATCCTTAACTAAAGGAAACTGACCTAGCCATGGATGTCAAATCCGTAAGTTCATCTTGATTATACCCATTTTTAGTCATTTGTTTTGAGTACTCATAATCCAATTATGGGATAGTGTCAAGTGTTTATGTACCAAACCTAGCAGACAAGAATCGCCATTCTTTGTCAAAATAAAAGTAATTTTATTGATCAAATTATTGTATCCAAAATTGTCCAACAATAAATGGAACATATTTTGATCATGCTAGGTTACATAATTCTCACAGACACAATCTTAACATGATCACTACTAAGCCTAACTAGTCCTTAGTCTTTGCAGCAATAATTTCGCCATTGCTAGACCTTAGGATCGTCTGTCTTAGCTTTCTATTCGTTATCATCACCTGTGAACCATTCACAGGTTATGAAGGACTGGTATCCAATACCAAAGAACAGAACAGTGATCATGTTGACACTCAATTTAAATGTCACCTTCATTGGAAATGAGCTTTAGGAAACTCCCTCTTCCAATGTCCCTTTTTTCGTAGTTAATGCAAACATCGTTCGGAACCTCTAACTATTGAACCCTTTTCCTCTTTCCTTTACCCCCGCCCAGCGGAGTAACAGAAGCACTCAAAGTGCTGGCAGCTGCTGATATTGCATAAGCCTTCTTTCTCTTCCTGCGTCCGGCATCCTTGCCTTTTGCTTTAGAGGTCGAAGCCTCCTCACTAGTACCATCGGCACAGATTTTTCAATCGTTGCCTTGTACTGGACCAACATTTTTATCAACTCATGAAGGTCTTTCTCAAGCCCACTCATGTGGTAGTTGACTATAAATAGTTCGAGTGAGGGGATAAGAGACTGAAGGATCACGTAGATGTACATCTCTCTTTCGAGATCAGCTTGGAGGTCTTTGAGCTTTCCCACTAGGGATAGCATCATCACTCCATGCTCTTGTACCGATGATCCTTCTATTGTCTTCGCTCCGAAGAATGCCTTCATTGCAGCATATCTAACATGCCGGTCTGGGACAGCATAGACTTGCTATAATCGAAGCATCATCGAGACAACATCCTCCAGCCTATCATACTGCTTCTGCATCTCATTATCAATGGATGCCAGTATGATGCTGCAGACCTTCCAGTTGTCATCAAGCCTTTTCTTGAACGTCAAACGTTCTTTAGGCGATGACCCTTCCGGCAAGGTCTGAGGAAAAATCTTACCCAGAATATAAGTTTGGTTCTTTAAAATCTAAGACCATCTTAAGATTTCACAGCCAGGTGTGGTAATACGTTCTATAGTCTTATTAGTCTCAAGTATAAGGGTTAGTGGATTTTTAGACATCAACAGTTAAACAGAAAAACATTTAGTAGATTATAACAATATTATGTTCAAGTTAAGACTTGGTCCTTTAGTCATTAACCCCTCCCACTATTTCTACGAAAGCCCATCGCTCTTAAATGGGGTTTCGAGAAACCATTTCCTAGTGGGCTTGGGATCCACAAGCGCAATTCTCATGCCCCGCTTTTACGATTCACATGGGAAAAGCCTCGTGGGAGGTATCCAATACCATTCTCAACCGATGAGATTCCCAAGATATTCTGCCTCACCTCTTCACATGATCCCGAGGACTCCAAGCGAATCATGCTACTCGATGTTAGGCCCGACCCATCAACCAAATCATACCTCAACTGTCGGCCCCCACGACTCGTGAGACAGGGAAACAGTGAGCGTACTCTTTGTTCACAACAACAATGTAGCTTTCCTCTATTCCAAATGTGCCACGACTCGTGAGACCACACTTGGGTAGCGGTAGCTTCCTCACGACATTGCTATGGATGGAAGGCTTGGACAGATCAAAACCATTTTTTATCCAAGTCCATTATGGGCCTAATATTTTAACTTGGTCCAACCAAGTGAGAGTTCGAAATTATTGACCAAGACCTCATCACATTAATATTTTTGCATGCATAAAGATCCAATATTACAAAGCATTTAAATAAATGCATCGCATGCAAGTAAATCTAGCATACCCCTGTTGGATGATCACGAGCCCAACCTATGCGACCCACTGAGCCCGCAGTGAGTCTATGGTCTGTCTAGGGTGGTCCTACACTATTACAACAAATTAACCCAATGTCATGCCAATGGGCCTCGTACTCTACTTGTTTCGCCTTGATGTCTCACCTGGGGCCTCCGTCCGACGTAGGCCTCCTTTTTCTCCGTGGGCTTTCCATATTATACATAAAATGTAAAACCTCATCAAAAAATTCCTAACTACTCTCATTACAAGAGAAATGGAATACATGGGAAATAAAAGGAAAAATGACAAGCCTTAACATCATAAGGCGAAAGTGAGAGATAATAGTCACAAAACAAGAGGCATGCAGGCCCCACCCAAAAAGAATTTAAAACCATACACATGTCAATGGGCTTCGTGATCATCCCTTGTTAATCAAATTAACCAAAAAAAACATAATTACATATCCAATATAATCATGCTCCAAATAATACAAACCATGTAATAAAAAAATGATATCCAATATCATTCCATGACATAATTAAATGCAGAAAAATACATGCCAAAAATGCTATTAAAAATGCAGATTAGAAACCTCGTACAACCTATGTACATATTTTTTTTGTTTGGAAATTACTTCCAAAATAACTTAGGCAATTTAATTTTAGGAAAAATCATTCTCAACTAAAATTAAATCAGCCATAAATTAAATATTTCAGAAAAAATATGCAGAATACCAGAAAATCAAATTTTCCGAAAAAACGGCGAAAAAACAGCCCAGCCGTTCGGCCGTGCCAGCCAGCCGCGCGGCAGCAGGCAACCTACTGCCGACCGGCAGCAGCTGCTGCTGCTGTAATAATTTTTTTTTTTTGTTCTGCACATAAAAAACTGAAACAAAAAACCCAGATTTCAGAAAATCCAATTTTTTAAAATCACCCAAATATCCATGATTAATCAACATCATTAAACATGCAAATTTCAACAAATAATTATGAAAATTAAAAAGCAATAAACACATGCTTTTAAAGCCGATCTAAACACGTTGAACATGCTTGAACACGTAAAACATATAATCTATAGCCACATACACTGATCTGGGCTCTGATACCACTTGAAGGAAAGCGGATTGGCCCGGGAATGCGGCGGAAGCGGGGTGGAGATAAAAACTTGCGGAATAAAAGAATTTAAATCGCGTTCAAGGGGTGTTCCCTTGAACGTTCCCAGGCTATCGGTGTATAAATGCAGAATATAAACATATATAAAATAAGTAAGTGTTTGTGGTTATAGAATAAAGAAGAAACCGAGAGCATACATATAAATCGGAATACCTTTCTCGATTTTGTATTTTGATCGGCTACACGCATTGATTCCTCCCCAGGTTCGTCCACGCGAGGTCCCAACGTAGAGACCCTCTAACGTAGTCCACACCACACCTGGAGAGATCTCGTTTTTCTTGCTAGAAAAAAATGGATCTAGAGGATGAAATCAAAGAAGAGATTACACTATCAAATTAGTGTTCCTTCTTGATCTTACTTTGTCCTTTAATTGATCATAGATCAATGAAGCAACAAAGAGGATTTTGAGAGTAGAGAGAGTGAGAGAGTGTATGGAGAGTTTTCATCTTTTTCCTAGAAAAAGATTAATGAAATTCATCATCAATAGGTGTTAGTATATCATATATATACATAATTAATGTGATTATTGGAATGTGTCTAGGTTCATTCAAGGATGTCTAGATACATCCCAATCAATCATCATCAATTCTTCAATCAAGCCTACCAACTTTTAAGGTATAATCAAATCATACCAAAAGGGAAGGGCTTGATTGGAGTTGACTTATCTTTTACCAAAGGAGACAAGTCAACTAACACCTAGCATCCAACATGGTTGATTTTTGCTCCCTCCAAGGTGGCAATTTTCGGCCATGCTTATTTAGCGAAGAAGTCCAACTTTTTTCTATTCCATAAATGGAATTAACACACCTCTCGGGTCAAAATTTAATGGATCGGGTTCTACCATAATCCAATTACGACGAACCCAAAAAATTAAATCCAATTTAATTTAATGTCCACTTAAATAATTCCCGTTGATCTTTTAATCCCATTAAAAGATCCAATATCTCAACTTTCCATATTAATCAATAAATCCTATTTACCGATTAAACGAGGGCCCGATACAATATCGGCCCGTCCACCCAATGGACAATCTCATAAGTAATCCAATTACTTATCATCCTCTAAAATTGACTCCAAGTCAATTCCTTCACCTCCTCGGTGATTTGTGTGTGACCCTTTAGGTTCACCCTCAGCTAGACTTGGGCTCGTGTCCAACAGGAGTCCGTCACTATGGGTGGCCGTCTAACAACGATCAATGACACTAAAGTCTAGGTGAATGTTGGCGTGAATATTTAGGCACCGATTCCGTACGGGTACGGTCCTACTGTCGATTGTCTCCCGGCCTTAGTCTAGGGTATGGAATTGGGCGTCGGTTCCCATCCTTGACTAGACAACTATGCTTCATACCCGAGATGCGTTTACTCTATCGATTGACGTAGGAAATCCTTTCCTACTTAATCAATTGCTATGGCCATAGACTTTCAGAGTCTAAACCATCTCAGAGTGCATAGGAGACATCACCGTCATGTACTGACAGGGGACAGATCCTATCTTGGAATGCACCGTGCTCGCTACATACTCCAACTGCACTGGACAAGGCTTATAATGACCATCTTACAGAATGATCACCTCTCGCCAGATCCACGATACAGTCTTCATATGCACGTAACTGTCATGATTCCTCAAGTCCGAGGACTAATCTCGTACTATCGGAACCGAAAATTTCAGTCATACCGACCAAGCCTCCAAGGCTTCCATATGATGATTCCCGCGAGTCACTTCAGTCAGTCGACCACCTTGTCAACTAACCCACTAAAATTGCATAGACGACCTTCGTCTGTTGGCGATGAAACTCGGCACTCACCTAGTGAATGCAATACTTAGTGCAAGTCTCAATAGGACACTCGATGCCCAGTCTCGAGGTCCTCGACTTGGAATGTTTTAGACCAACCCACAGAAGTTGGTTTCATAGCCGCCATCCAATGCGCAACCCAACTACATGGGTTATCCAATTGGTCTGTGGGCATTTGTTGTGACGTTGAAACGCCGTTCAACATTAGTAGTAAGCACAACAAACACAGTGTCAGTAATGAATACTTACCCTATTCATCAGGATAATATTGTATTAATAAAGATTAATGAATAGTTTCCAAAACCGCCAATCCAATTGACTCTCTGATCACCTATTCTAACACGCCTGATGTGAGTCATCAAGAACAAATGCCTCTAGTAGTGCGGTGTGTAAATATGTCAAATAACAACATAAAAGTGGAGGAGTACTTTTTAGAGTTTTTGAAGGTGGATGATACATCTAGGTTGGGGCTTCTTCGTGAATTATTAGGTGCATTGAAGTCTCTTGATTTGAATGTTGATGGTGTGAGGGGTCAAGGTTATGACAATGGTTCTAATATGAAGGGGAAAAAGCAAGGGGTTCAAAAGCGATTGCTTGAAATGAATCCGAGAGCTTTGTATATTCCATGTGCTTGTCATATTCTTAATCCCACTCTTAGTGATATGGCTCATTCTTGTGTGAAAGCGGTTTCATTTTTTGGAGCTGTGCAACGCATTTATACATTATTTTCAAGTTCCACTAAAAGATGGAAGGTTTTACTTGATCATGTTTCTGGCTTAACTGTGAAATCTTTGTCCAATACTCATTGGGAAAGTCGAATCAAAAGTGTTAAAGCTATTAGATTTCAAACTTCTGAAATACGATCAGCTTTATTGGAGTTACATAGGACTTGCGAGGATGCCATGTCAAAGAGTGAGACAAAGAGTTTGGCTAATTCTCTTGAGAGTTTCGAGTTTCTACTTGGTATTGTTATTTGGTATGACATCCTATTTTGTATCAACATGGTGAGCAAGAAGTTGCAATCAGAATCAATGTCCATTGATTCTTCCATTGAACAGATAGAGGGTGCATTGGCATTTTTTGAGGGTTATAGAAAAACTGGGTTTGTAGCTAGTATGAATATTGCTAAAGAATTTGCTTTTGATATGGATGTAGAACCTACTTTTCCAGTGAAGCTCCGTGTATTGAGGAAAAACCAGTATGATGAAAACACTGATGATGAAGATGTACGGTCACCAGAGGAGGCGTTTGAATATGACTATTTCAATGTCATTACAGATATGGCTATTGCGTCACTGAGAAACAAGTTCGAGAAACTAAAGAGATTTGAAAGCATCTTTGGATTCTTACTTAATTCGAAGAGGTTGAAGTCATTGGATGAGAGTGAACTATGGCAGTGTTGTAATACGTTTCATAGTACCTTTTCTCATGGTGATAAGTCCGACATTGATTTAAATGATCTTTATTCAGAACTCAAGATTCTCCAAGGGACTTTGCCGAATAAATTCATGTCAGCTATAGATATTTTGAATTTGTTAAGACTTTGGATTGCTTTCCAAATATTTCTATTGCTTGTCGAATCTTATTGACTGTGCCTATGATTGTAGCATCGGTTGAAAGGAGTTTTTCAAAGTTGAAACTGTTGAAAACTTACTTGAGATCATCTATGTCGCTAGAAAGATTGAATGGTTTGGCCATTTTGTGCATTGAAAAGGATATGTTGGGAAAGATAGATGTCGATTCCATGATTGATGATTTTGCTTCTAGGAATGCTCGACGACTTAATTTTTTGTGATTACAGGTTTGTTGCAAGTCAATTACTGATTATTTATGTTTTATTTTGTATTTTTAATATTCTTACTTTGCTTTTAGCATTTGCTAATAATGTTCACATTTATCTTGTGAATGCAGAGATGACAATCTGTTCATGTTCATGTTTTATTGCTGCTACGTGTCGGTCGTCCTCATGCCACTCTAATCTTGTCCTAGTTTGTTGGGTGCTGGAGCTTTTACTTGGATGGTGCTATTTCTACTTGACTTAAGGCTACGTGTTGCTTCCAAGTGTTCCTTCTTACATCAAAGTCTGTAAGTCAAGCTAGTACTATTATTTACTCGCTATCATATTGTTACTTGCTTGTGCTGCTTTTTTATTTTCTTTTTTTGTATATGGCATATTATTTGTTAAGGCATATCAACTAAAATTATAATAAAGAAAGTTATAGCCATGGATTAACTATTTTATATATGCTTCGTTAGGGGCCTCTTTTTTCTTTCTCGCCCTAGTTCTACAAAAATGTCAGGAACGGGCCTGCTCCCCAATCACCTTAATCTCTTTCCTAGATCAGCTAAACCTTGATTTGTTCACTTTATCGCTTGTATTTGGAGGAAGAAACTCAAAATTCGCAAGCAAAAGCTTAGTGAGGTCATGTGTGGGTGTACGTGGAAAGTAGTCATATTAGAAAACTCGATCAAAATACTTAAAACACACCATATAAACTGGCACCAATACTGATCAGGCTTGTGAAGACCATATCAGGCGAAGATCGAAATACATGATTACCACCTTATGTCTCCCGAAAGACCATTTACTACCTTATTCTCCATTGTGGGAGCGACCTTGCGACTGCATTGAACTGATCATGCCCAGTTACATGGCGACGCTAATCACACACAGTCAACCTCTAGCTTGCTCGTCATACGCAGCCCAATGCTACCCCAGCGTCTCCCGCAAACTGTCCAGCCCCGGCCCATTGACCAGTTAGTAAGAACCATATGAACGAAAACCAATCGAACAATCATATAGAAAATAGATCATTTAAAGATCACATGCATAATGAATATTACGATGAATTCAACATATCAAGATAAATGGGACCTCTTGAAAACTCATATGGACTCCAAAGGTGGCTCCCAACGTAATCTCATAACAAATACCAGAAGTTCACATGATCAAAATATTAATCACGTTGTAGCACTTAGCTCCATAGTGTTCTGACGGGTCATTCAACTCATATAGATGGCAGAATATCATATTCTTTTTCGTTTAAATCGATGAGTGAGTTCAAGAAATATTTTTCTCAAGTTCGTCACAGAGAAGACCATTTTTTATACGTATATATACTCATGCATGTATACATATATTCCTCCAATTTTGCAAGTACTAATATAATTTTAAATGTTAGTCACTGTAAGCTCTGTGTTGCTAGCCATGTTCATTGTCGATTCGACGAGATCACCTATTCAAATGTAATTAAATATCTGAACTATTAATAAAATTCAATAAGGATAAAATAACTAAATTCAACTAATCAGTCAAATACAACTATATGATGTACATAAAAATGGGTTTACTCAAAGAGACCCAAATGGTCCAAAAGAAATAAAGAAGATTGCATGCCCAGAAGAATGCAAGATCAAAGTGCTGCCCCAAGGGCCCCAATTCATGCCCCTAGGAAGCCCAATCCAACTAAAGCTCCACGGGTCATCAGGAGGCGCCATAAAAAAAAAAATTGATCAAAAGAAGTCCAATCGACGCAAACTTGAGAAGGCCTAGATCCAAGAGGGCCTCACTAGCAGCCTTCTCAGGAAAACGTGACGCACCCAGCCAAAAGTTCCCTAATAAATCCAAGAAGCTTGGCCTCCCGTGAAGGAGTCTCGTCAACCACCTCGCTGAAAATCAGGGGAGGGGAATCCCCCAACCACCCCCGAGAATCGTGGGTCTTCAACCACCAAGAGATAACCCTCCATCAAATCCGAGAGGGAACCCCCAACCGTTGGGTACCTCCACAAAATTCGTGGGAGATTCAACCTTATCCAACTTGAGGATGCCTATAATAAAGAGTTCCCCTTGGCAGGAAAAATATTCAACATTGGAGGCTCAGATCCCCCAGACCTTCAACCTTGTACCTACATATTACAACTTTCACTTTTTATGATCTTAGTTGAAGAGACATTGTACTTTCGTATTTAGACCTTTTTTTTATATCAACCTCTTAATTGTACAGGCACAAGGAATAACACTGTCATTTTCATTCACTCTCTTAATTTTTAACATTTTACTTTATTATTTTGCAACCTAACTGGATCGAGAACCAGATTTTTTGCTCGTATCACTATGCAACCTAATTACTAATATTCTTCTAACTAAATAATTGTTAATATTTTATCAGCTTGAAAGGAATTAAACAGAGAAGCTTTATGTTTGCCAACCTTCAGATTATCATAATAATCAATTAAGTCTATAGATAAATAATTAAGTATTTCATTGAATAACTAAGTATTATTAACAACTTTTCTTACTAATTAAAGATGATTGACTACAACATGATTTGTTCAGTAAAGTGTCAATCGATTACTTAATTTTTATTTTTATTATTTTTTTTTTTGACAAGAAATACGATTGCATTAAAATATCAAAATGCACAAGTTTACATCAAGACTTAGCAAATAAACAGAATGCTCACTTAATTTATTCACTCTATTATAATTGGCTAATCGAGACTACATTACTTATTTCAATTGATTGATTAATCAATTGACTATAACAAAATTAATCAATCAACTAATTATTATCGAATAAATAAATGAAATAAATTAATAGCCTACCAATTAAAAGAAGGCATAAATAATTTAATTACTAATCAGTTGTTAACTAATAAATTTAATTAAGGGAGACATCAATTTTTCTATTATTATAGTATTTAATTAAATTCATACGCATGTAATTAGGTATCTAATCGACAAATCCAATCAAATTAAATAAATCAAATACAATAATAACTGAATATAATAACTTCAGTCATCTGATTTATCGGCTATAACCTGTTTATTCAAATGGAATAGTTAGTCGATCATTAATTTATAAATAATAAAATTTATTAAATTTTTCGATTAAATATTAAATCGAACGGTAGGAATTGCATTTAATAAACTCACTAAAATCAATTAGTATAATAGACGAATTAATGATTGCATTATTACATTGTATAAACAAATTAATGATTGTTTGCCTATTTGTTTGTGTTTTCATTTTCAATTTTCAGTGTAAAATATGTATTTTTAATTTTATCGCGATTTTCGTGTGAAATGATAATATGTTTGGATTACTTAATGAGATCATATTTTATATTAAAGTAAAAAATATATTTATTTATATGTATTTTAAATAGGATTTGTTTGTGTTTCATTTGTGTTTGAAAATGAGAACACAAACAAACAGAAACAAAGGGAATTTACATCCAACATCTCTAATTGTCAAGAAACGAAGGGAATTGCTATGTGTCTGTGTTGAGCCGGCAAAGCTTAAAAGAATCGTAGTGTTGCATGCCTGGGCACAACTCAAACTATTAGGTAGATTAGTGGCAGCACATACGTGGCTGCATTC
This sequence comes from Sesamum alatum, assembly GCA_034509735.1. Classification (NCBI taxonomy): domain Eukaryota; kingdom Viridiplantae; phylum Streptophyta; class Magnoliopsida; order Lamiales; family Pedaliaceae; genus Sesamum; species Sesamum alatum. The sequence continues at coordinate 32,997,456 of JACGWO010000002.1, forward strand.
TAATATTCTTCTTCTTTCTTTTTATTTTTTTTCTGGATAATTTAAAAAAATTACAATTTAACCCCCTTAGTTGTTAAACTTATATAATTTAATCCTAAAAGCTTTATAAAATTTTAATTTAGTCTCTTAATTTTTTTAATATACTTGAATTATACTCTAGAATATATATTTTAGCCAATTTCTGACTTTCTGACTCTTACAAATTAAATAATCAAGTTTCATATAATTTCTCCTTTATTTTAAATTAACTTCAATAAACTTTTTATAAATAATTCTCAAACAAAAAATATATAAAAAAAAAATAGACCGTATGTGTGATAATAAGTTGATTTATTAATTAGTAAGCAATATTTGATATAATAGATAAACGCACAAAGGTGTATTTTGAATCTGTACAATTAATTTTGATAACCACTGGCCAACATAAAGTCCTAACCTTTAGATAGTAGAGTACTTGTTTTGCTATTAATTACCCAAATCACTTTTGTGTGATTAACATTTAACTGTTAATTTCATCTGTGTACTCATCTCACATGAATTATGAATCGATAAGTATCATATGAGTTTTTAATCAAAAAATTCAAGTGCATCCATTGAATTATCCATTTTCAACGAGTTATTCACATTCAAATTTTAGAATATAGTCGATGTGTTTAGAGACAATTTTTGCGTCCAACAGTTGGCAAGCATGGAGCATGAGATCATTAGTTTGCCTCATAATACTATTCATCAAATTTTATTTAAAAAAAGGGTTAATTCCACTTAGACCCCTTTAAAATGTAAAAATATACTTTTCCCTAAAAAAAATTTAAAATTACTCTTGCAATCCCTCCGAAGATTCTCCGCTTACAACGTACTCCTTTCCTTAGGATTTGGACGGAAAATATGATGTCAACAAAAAAAACAAAAAAAATACATAAACTTCTAATTTTGCTCCACATTCAGCATTCCAAATAAATAATTAATGATATTGATGGTGAATAATTCGAAAAGAACGTAGTCTACACACGTTTGTACCAAATCAATGCAGGAAGCTAAAAAAGAGTGATGAAATGTGTGAAGTTGCTATATTATTCATAAACAAAAATATGAGTTTACAATGAATTCACCCCTTATTTATAGTAAATTTTTGGGGGTGAAATTACAACGTTGCCCTTTGATCCTACGGCCTAAAATTGATCTGCTGAGGGTATTTTCGTCATTTTGCTAGCCCACTTCTTTCTTAACTTCCCTTCTCTCAACTTCCTTCATTTTCTCTTCTAACCTCCTTCAACTTCTATTTGGGGTTCTTGCATAATTACCCACAAATTGGAGGGTCTTTTTGTAAATATGATTTTTCTCCACATCAGTAGCCCCCCGACTTTCAGGAATTTCCTTGGAAACCTGAAAGTTCCAAGCAACAAACTGACTTTGAATCAAATTCTTTTTTGGAATAGACTTCCTTTTCGCTCTCCTTATTCAACCAGGGAGTCTTCTTTTCTTCAAACTCTCTTTTTTCAAACGAACTTTATTCCTGTTGGGATTCTTTTCCTTTATTACTCCTTCTTTAACTTGGACTCTTCCTCTCTATATAAATTGGAGGTAAACATCCTCAATTCTTCATTGTGCACCGACTTCTCTTATTGCCTTCATCGTCTCCAAAAAAGAAAAACATAAGAATGCCGAAACGCTTTGGCTTGGGTTTTTAGTTTTCCATCTCTTCCACTGCTTCATTTAATTTTTCCGTTCTCCGTGTTAGTGTCTCCAAAGAAAATACTCCTTCGTTCAATTCTTCCAAAAAAAAATCCGCGTCATGTTGAACAACGCCGGGATCCCGTGGGGGAGAACTTCAACTCCGAGCCGAGGCCGGGGAACGCCCCGGCGTGGCGCTGGTCGAGGCGGAGCGCCTCGACCAGGCTCAGGCCGAGGCGCTGCGCCTCGGCCAGACCCTAGCCGGGGCGCGAGCCCTCGGCCAAGATCTGGCCGAGGTGCCGGTCCTCGGTCGGTCCCTGCCCGAGGGACGCCTCTTCCTTCTCCTTCTGTTACGGTTATAAGCCTAGACTCCTCTCCTCTTTCAGCTTCTCCCATAGGTTCGAATATCGTGGACTTTGATCACGAGGTGATTGAAGCGATTTGGAACCTTCCACTCGTTCGTCGCCTTCTCGAAATCCCTCATTTGAGTCAAGTTCCCGAGAAACTCCCCCACTCTTATGTCCCCTTCCAACTGATCTTTTTCGATTCTGGTCTAGATAGAACTGAGTCCTCTTCAGCCCCCCACTCAAAATCTCGCTGTCGTATAATGGATGTCGATAGTTGCCTTAATCGTGTGAGTTTTGAAGAGTTCCGCTCTCTAGAAGCTAGTGTCAATGCTTCTCCGAATTCACCCTCTTGTTGCCTAGTATTGATGACATGATCAAGTTTCCCCCTCCTGGGTTCTTCACTGTGTATTTATCATTCTTTTCCTCGGGTTTCACTCTCCCCCCTCATCCTCTGCTACTCCAAATCATCACCTGTACTACCCTGAGCATTAGTCAATTTACACCTAACTCCCTTGTGAGTTTTAGGGGGCTCCTTCAACATTTTGAGGAGCTCGGCTTGACCCCATCTCTCGAAGCCTTCTATACTTTATTCACTGTCAGGAAGGTTTCCAACGACTCTTACTTCTATTTCTATCCTCGGGGGAGTTGCAAGATTCTCGGGGGTGGTGTCTCTTCTAAGGGTCCTTGGAAAGAGAAGTTTTTATTTGTAAAGGACTCGTCCTGGGGATTAACTGCCCCTTGGGGGGAATCATGTTTTGTGCCCGACCCCGTTCGTGATCTTCGACTCTCCTTCATCGGGGTTGGGCTGTTCGACCAACTCTTTGACGTCAAAACTTTAGGGCCTGCTGGTATTTAACTTTTCCACTTTTACTTGCTTTGTAAAAAAATTTCGACGTTTTCTCACTTTTTTCTGTGTTGACTTGTTTTTAGGAGGAAAGAAGATCTCCCTCCACGATGTCCATCGTTTCCGTGACAAAGAGAATGCCTCAAGGTCCCGTCATCCTTCTCCTCCCCCCCCCCCCCCTCCAAGGAGGGGAGAAAGCAGTCGCCGGCGCTCACCTCCTGCCCGGACCCGGGATCCCCCGGGGCCCTCAACTCGTTACGAGGGGCGCTCCTCCCCCCCTCCTGAAGGCAATGCCTCCAAACGCCCCCGGGAAGGCGAAGCAGGTCCTCCTCGTCATGGAGCAGGAAAATGTCTCTTCACCTATGGGACGAACAGGCAGGGAGATATCTCTTCTTTTTGGGACGCAGCTGACGTGGACCTTGCTCATAAAAGATCCAGGGAGCTAGTGAGTCCCTACGATGTGACGCTACTTGGCGCCCTCCCCACAGTCACCCTCACTCGTCTTATGCAAGGCGAAGCTGCCAGGGTATGTTGTTTATAGTTTTTTGTTGATTCTTCATTTTCTGTCCTCACTTGTCTAATTAAGGTATATCCTTTTTGGGTTATCGACTTAGTATAAGCTACTGAGCTGCGGTTGAGTAACCATGAGAAGGAGATTGACCGCCTGAAGGAGGCCTTTGAAGACGCCCGAAAAAACTTGGAGCGCTGTCAAAAGGAGCTCAAGACTGCTTTCGCTGAACAACTCAAGTGGAAGGAAAGCTTCAACCGGGAGGTTACCTCGGGGAAGACTTTCCTGAAGTCTGACGCTGGCAAGGCATACTTGGAGCGTGTGCGGGATGACTTTAAGGAGAAATACGTGGACTCGGAGGAATTCCACTAAGCTGTTCTTAGCAAGGCTAGCGAGGTGTATGATCAAGTAATTCGGCAATGTCGCGCCACCTTGAGGAGTAGCGGCCGGTTTGGTGATGAAGATTTTATGTTTGTCCTGATGAGGAAGGGGATGAGGATGGAGAAGGCGAGATTGCCGATGATATGGTTGATGAGATTCCTGTTGGTGGAAACCTGGCTTCTGTCATAGAGAAGAATTAGTTAGCCTTTAGGATTTATTTACTTGAATTTCTTTTCATAGATTCTAGATATGTTAGGGATTATTTATTATTAGCATTCACTTTTTATAAATCTAGTTTTCAGCATTTGTTCTTTCTCTTCCAACATTGAATCTTCAATAAAAGTTTTATGCTTATATCATATCGTACTTCAATATCTCTGAGAGGCAATCCCCCTTTTTTAGATAATGTTTTCAATGTTAGGGGCAGTCCCCCTATGAGAGGCAGTCCCTCCCTTTTTATTATGCTTAAGCATTACGGGCCCCCTATGAGAGGCAGTCCCTCCCTTTATAGTCTCGGGGCAGTCCTCCTATGAGAGACAGTCACTCTCGTTATTACTTCGGGGCAATCCCCCTGTGAGAGACAGTCCCTCTCTTTATTATTTCGGGGCAATCCCTCTGTGAGAGGCAATCCTTCTCTTTATTATTTCGGGGCAATCCCCTTTTTTGCAAAAAATTAAAACATATAGGCGACAAGAACTTGCGAAAAAGAAAATTTCATTACCACATTTATAAGAGAGTATTACATTATAACTTTCATACAACGTAAAGTGCGAAAAAATTTACACAAAATATTTCTTTAAGTTAACCACATTCCATGTACGTGGTACTTATTTTCCATCTAATTTCTGCAAGCGATATGTTCCTTTCCCCAGAATCTCAATCACTTGATATGGCCCTGTCCATTTGGCATCTAGCTTCCCAATGTTCCCTGTGGCGTCAGCCCTTCGCAAAACGAGGTCGCCCAATTGGAAGTCTCGATGTCTGACTTTACCGTTGTAGGCTCTTGCCATCAACGTTTTGTATGCTTCAGTTCTGACATTCGCGCTGCTCCTTAGCTCTTCCAAAAAAATCGAGGTCGACTCTCCTTTCATTTTCATTGCTAGTCGGCTCGTAGCACTTCACTCAGAGTGTCTCTTCCCCAATCTCCACTGGGATGACGGCTTCCGACCCATAGACTAGACTGAAGGGAGTTTCCCCCGTGCTCCGGCGTGGGGTGGTTCGGTATGCCCATAGAACTCCTGGAAGCTCTTCTACCCAATTGCCTTTGGCATCTTCAAGTCTTGTCTTCAAATTCTGGAGGATTATTCGGTTGGTCACTTCTGCCTGGCCATTGGATTGCGGTGTTGCCACCGACGTGTAGTACTGCTTTATCTTCAATTCCTGACACCATTGGCGAAATTTAGATCCCTGAAATTGCGTTCCATTGTCCATCACGAAGGCTCTGGGGATGCCGAAGCGACATATGATATTTTTCCAGACGAATTTGATGACTTCCTTCTCTGTAATCCTGCTTAATGCCTCTGCTTCCACCCACTTCGAAAAATAATCTACTGCTACTAGCAAGTACTCTCGCTGGCCTATTGCTCGGGGAAGCTTCCCTACTATATCCATCCCCCACTGGTCGAAAGGGCAAGGACTCTGCAGAGGCTGCATATCCGCAGCTAGAACGTGAACGATATTGGCATGTTCTTGGCACTTTCGGCACTTCCTCACTAAATCCCTGACGTCTGCTTGCATGGTTGGCCAAAAATACCCTTGCCTCAGGGCCTTCTGCGCCAGGGCTCTTCCACCTGAGTGGTTGCCACAGCTTCCCTCATGAATCTCCCTCAGAATGTACTCCGCCTTGTCCTTGTTTATGCACTTGAGGTATGGCTGCGAGAATCCTCTTTTATACAACTCCCCGCCAATCAAGGTAAATCTGGCTGCTCTCGTGCGAAGTGTCCTAGCTTGCTTGGGATCCTGAGGTAGTTCCCCAACTTTTAGATACGCTTCTATCTCCTCCATCCACTTTGACGGAGCTCCTTTCGCCATCAGGACTTCATTCTCCTCTTCGTTCACATCCGGGTACTCTTGGCTCAACAATGTTACCTTCCTGCTCTTTAGGGGAGCTAGTGAACTGGCCATTTTAGTCAGGTGATCCGCTTCTTCATTCTCACTCCTTGGAATTTGTTCCAAGGTGAATGTGTCAAACTTCTTCCGCATTTCCTGAATTTTTGCCAAGTATTTGGCCATCTGCTCTCCCTTGGCCTCAAACTCTCCATTTACCTGCTTAACCACTAGTTGGGAATCGTTGTATACTTTCACGTGTTTCGCCCCGGCGGCAAAGGCCAACTTCCCTCCCGCGATGAGTGCTTCATACTCTGCTTCATTATTTGAGGCGGCGAACCCAAGCTGGATAGCATAACGCATTGTGTCCTGATATGGGCTCTCGAGTAATATTCATGCTCTGCCACTTTGGGATGTGGAAGAGCCATCCACAAACTTCTTCCAACACCTCTCATCTTGCATGCCATTCTCCTCGGTCAATTCGGAGATGAAGTCTGCCAACGCTTGTGCCTTTATCGCGGGTCTAGGCTGATATGCGATTCCATGCTCACTCAACTCCACCGACCATTTCACCATTCTCCCGGATGTGTTGGGATATGCCAATACCCTCTTTAAAGGTTGATTTGTTAGTACCACTACAGGGTGCGATTGAAAATAGGGACGTAGCTTCTCGCCGCGGTTACCAGGGCCAAGGCCACCTTCTCAATCTGGGCGTATCTCTGTTCTGGCCCTTGCAGTGCCTTGCTGGCATAATATATGGGTCGATGTTCGCGCCCTTCCTCTCTCATGAGGACCGAACTTACCGCACCTTCCGAGACGGACAGGTATACAAACAAGGTCTCCCCGGGTTCGGGCTTTGTCAGCAGGGGCGGCGAATTAAGATACTTCTTTAACTCCTCGAAGGCAACTTGACACTGCTCTGTCCAAGTGAAGCCATCCATCTTCCTTAACACCTTGAAGAATGGAAGTCCCCGTTCTGAAGATTTCGAAATGAAACGATTAAGCGCCGCCATCCGTCCTGTCAGTCTCTGAACTTCTTTTATCGTCCGGGGAGGTTGCATCGTCATAATAACCTCGATTTTCTCTGGATTAGCCTCTATCCCCCTCTGAGAAACCGTGAATCCGAGGAACTTTTCTCCTTGGACTCCGAAGGTGCACTTTGTGGGGTTCAGCTTCATCCCATATTTTTTCAATATGCGGAAGCATTCCTCAAGATCAGCCACGTGATCTTCCTTCTTACGGCTTTTGACCAGCATGTCGTCTATATACACCTCCATATTCCGTCCTATTTGATCTCTGAACATGCCATTTACTAACCTTTGATATGTGGCTCCCGCATTTTTCAGCCCAAAGGGCATCACCCTGTAGCAGTATGTGCCCTGCTCCGTTACAAAACTTGTCTTTTCTTGGTCCTCGGGCGCTAGTTGAATCTGATTATAGCCCTGAAACGCATCCAGGAAGCTCATCAACCCGCATCCCGAAGTTGAATCAATAAGCGCATCAATCCTCGGCAAGGGATATGAGTCTTTGTTGGCAAGCTCGATTTAAATAAGTGAAGTCTATGCACATCCTCCACTTTCCATTGCTCTTCGGGACAAGGACCACGTTGGCCAACCATTCTGGGTAGTGCACCGGTCGAATATAATCTACTTGAAGCAGTTTCTCGACCTCCTCGCTTATGATCTTGTTCCTCGCAACCCCAAATGCCCTCCTTTTCTGTTTCACAGGCTTTGCTTTTGGATCCACGTTGAGTCTGTGGACCATAACTTCGGGATCTATCCCTCTCATATCAAATAGCTCCCACGCGAATGCGCCTACTGATCTTTGCAAAAAATCAACAATGACACGCTCCATCTGCTCACTTAGCAGCGACCCTACTTTCAACACTTTCTTAGGGTCACCTAGGAGCTCAACCATCTTGATCTTTTCAAAAGCATCTATTCTTTCTTCCTCCACCTTCTTCTTTTTAGCTTCTTTCCTGGTTTCTTCTCTTTGCTCCTCCGTGGAGCTCCTCTTACCTGGCTCTCTCCCACGAGTTTCCTTCTCAAACATCCCAGTACCGCTGCCTTCGCCTTTCCTCTCACGATCCTCTACTGATGGCTTCAGCGTGCTGGCATAACATTCCGGGGCTTGCTTCCTGTCCCCCACCATCTCTCCTACTCCTTCAGGTGTGGGGAATTTCACTTTCATGTGATAAGTGGATATCACAGCTTGGAAGAGATTCAAGTTTGGTCTCCCCAAGATAGCATTGTAAGCCGAAGGTGCATCCACCATCAAAAACTTTACAAACTTGGTCACACGCCTGGGATACGACACAATCGAAATTGGCAAAGTGGCTTCTCCCAATGGTACGACCACATCCCTGCTAACGCTGGTTAAGGGGGTATTGACGGGCGTAAGCTATATGTTGTCGATCCTCATTTGAGAAAAATCCTTATAAAACAGGATGTCCGCTGAACTCCCGCTGTCAATCAAAATTTTCTTCACCCAAAAGTTCGACACTGATGCTGCCACAACAATTGCCTCGTTGCAGGAAGGAAGATTCCCCTCCAAGTCCTGATCGTTAAACGTTATCTCCCCCGCGGGACGTGCTCGAGGCACTCCCTTGAACTCGCTACAGGCAACCTAGTCAGGAACATTCCCTGCTGCTCTGGCGGCCGCCTTCCTAGCTCGCCCTGAGTCCCCTCCAGCCGGGCCTCCCAAAATGACCCCAATGACTCCAGCTGTCGGAAGGTTTATCTTTTTTCTTACGGTCTGCTTCCTCCTTATCTCTTATCTCAAGGCGGGGCGTCGACTGCTTATTTTCCAGGGTGACCTCTCGAGGTCCTTGTTTCATTTTGGCCACGAATTCCTTCAGGTATCCTCGCCTGATGAGTTTCTCAATTTCAATTTTTAGATGGCGACATTCCTCCGTGTTGTGGCCTCAATCTTTGTGGAAGTGACAGTACTCGTCAGACTTCATCCTATGGGGATTATCTTTCATCAGATAGGGCCATCTCACAAGCCCTTGTTGTTCAGCCACCGCAAGAACTTGAACTCGCGGAGCGTTCAATGGGGTATACCTCACTAACTCCCCTAGTATCGGGGGCTTCCTTTCTCGCCTGATTCCCTCTGACCTGGGAGGAAATCTCCTTTCTTCTTCATCAGCTTTCCTTTTGAGGGGATTTGTCGGACGCAATCCCACTGTTTCCTCTATCCGGATGTACTTCTCTGCGCGAAGCAACAGCTCCTCCTGGTTGAAGGGGGCTTCCCTGCTATCGATTCCTTGAATCGCCCTCTTCTCAGATTCTGCTGCATGATGCTAGCCAAGAGCTCAGGATTCACGTGCGGGACCTCTAACACTGCTTCCGAAAAGCGTTGCACATATTCTCTCAAACTTTCATTCTCCCGTTGGATTATTGTAAACAAGTATGAAGCGGTCTTAGGGTACCGCCTGTTAATCGAGAAGTGGTGCAGGAAGCGCTGTGAAAGTTGTTCAAACGACTCAATAGTCCCAGGTGGCAGCTGATTGAACCATGCCATCGCTTTCCCTGAAAGGGTAGTGCGAAATAATTTGCAATATGCCGCGTCGCTGATGTCCAGCAGGTCGGCTCTTGCCATAAAGCGGTCGAGGTGATCCTGAGGATCCCTTACTCCGCTATACTCGCTCAAGCTTGGAATCTTTATTCCCGAATGGATAGCTTCTGCCAATATGTGGGGGGGCGAATGGGCTCCGTCGGGGTGGTGCCACTGCCAAAGGTCGCGCCGGATATCCCGAAGGCCCCAGCGAGTTACGGAAGGCGTGCAGGGGAGGGGCTCCTCTCTCGTAATATCCCCCTCCTTGTGTTGGCGGCCTCCCCCCTTGGGGGAGGGGGGGGATATAAATTGTCTTCCCGCCCCCCATGTGACAGATGAAGGAAATAATCCTCTTCTCCTCCCGCTCTCCGAGGGGGTGAAGGATAAAAGTCATCCTCGGGCTGCGTGGCTGCTATTGACCTCCTCCTCAAAGTCCATGCCTTCAAAAGCTTCCCCGGGCCTCTGCTCTCTTGCATGTGCCTCCTGTCCCCTCCCATGATGGCGTAGGGGTTGTGGGGGTGCTGCTTGTCAAGCAATATACTGAGCCACAGCCTTCGCGGCAGCTTGAGCCGATGCCTCTTCTATCATCTGTTGAAGGGCCTCTTGAGTAATCTGGATGACTGGTAGAGGTGGTGGGACCTCAACCTCCTCGTGCCCTTCTCCCTCTTGGCTTCGTGCTGGAGGACTCTCCCGGGCGCGGCCCTGCTCCTCTCCTTGGTCCTCCACCCTCTGAACTGGTGCTGGTGGATTCGCCAGGGCGTGGCTCTGCTCCTCCTCTCGTCTCCCAGGGTCCTCCTGCCCCACGTTCACGCTTCTCGTCCTTGATCTGGTGTTCATCTTCGATGCCTAGACTGCCTTCCCACAGACGGTGCCAAGCTGATGGTGAATAATTTGAAAGGAACGTAGTCTACACACGTTTGCACCAAATCAATACAGGAAGCTAAAAAAGAGTGATGAAATGTGTGAAGTTGCTATATTATTCATAAAAAAAAAAAAAAATGAGTTTACAATGAATTCACCCCCTATTTATAGTTCATTTTTGGGGGTGAAATTACAACGTTGCCCTTTGATCCTACGGCCTAGAATTGATCTACTGAGGATATTTTCATCATTTTGCTAGCCCACTTCTTTCTTAACTTCCCTTCTCTCAACTTCCTTCAACTTCTCTTCTAACCTCCTTCTATTTGGGGTTCTTGCATAATTACCCACAAATTGGAGGGTCTTTTTGTAAATATGATTTTTCTCCACATCGGATATGGCTAATTTTTCATTCATCAACTACTACTTTTTATTCAATGACGATAACTCAGGAATAATATTTACCATTACACAAGTTGACTTTGTATATATTACAATTTACCCCCTTACAAGTATAAAATTATTACTAGGATATCTTTGTGTAATACCGAATGTTGAATGAGAGGTTTATATAATTGTTTTGCTAAAATTAGCATTTTTCGTCCAAATCCTAACTAAATGAGTACATTTTAAAACAAAGAGTTCTCTAAGGGGGTGCATATACAATCTCAAAAGTTTTTTGGGTAAAAGTGAAAGTTCACATTTATAGAGGGGTCTAGTGTAATTAACCCTTAAAAAAATTGTAATCGCTTGAAATTGAAACACAAATAAAACAAAATTTAAAAGGGAAAAAGAAGAAAAAGGGAACAGAAAAAAAGACAACACAGACAAAATGAGAAGAGGGAACAACAACTCAGTCAAAGCAGGCATATATTCTCTTCTCATCCTAAACCAACAAATTCTGACAAAATTCCAAAATCAAATCCAGACCAGCCTTATGACCAATAATCATACAATGACTATTTAAGATAATACGGAGTAGAACAGATTTATTAAGTGAAATAATTATTTTATTTACTAAATTAAAAAACAACAATGGCCTTTTGTACTTAATTTAGTTCAGATTCATTGTTTTACATTGTTCCGTGCAAAAAGAAGTCTCAAACTCCCAAAATTTTAACTTCAATAATTTCTCAAATATTTCAAAAAAAGGTAATTCGAAAACCAATTATATTCCTCAATTGGAAGTAGCAAATTCTATAATTCTCATAATTTGAGGGGTCAAAACAAAATTAAACATATACTTGGGGGCAAAGCAAACTGCAACCTTGAGTTTATCTTCTGGTCAAAATGTCAGGATGACATCTAAATAAATCAAACTTCAAATGCGTCGGCCATGACAATTTCCATGGAAAATTCAATAAATGATGCCACAGCAGAAAGTCTCAGGAAACTGGAAAGAGGTTAGGTCCCACTTTGACATTTATCATTGGTGCACTAAAATTTAGTCTACAAAACAAGTGATGCATAACCCACCAAACCTGAGGTAGTCAAGTTTGTCCAGCATATTTGACTACTCTCTTTGTATGCAAACCTGATCTTTTCATCCACTGTTTTTTTCCAAGATTAGAATACAACTATCAGTATCAACCCTGGAAACTCAAGAACAGTGCATTTCAGTTGATTTCCAGGCAAGAAAGTGAAGGTTCCAGCTACTCCACTTCCTAACGTAGAACCAATAATGTCTAGACAACTTCCAGAGCACAGTTCTTAAGATTTCCAATCTATTTGAGTGAAGTGAAGCACTTTGATTTAGCAAAGATGGGAGATAATAAGGCATACCTTTAAGTTCAGTCGGAAACTTTCCAGAGCAAAACTCAGAATAGAAGATGGGCAGGCTTGGTTGCACTGTCAATGGAACGGTAGATGATTCAAGATTCAGTGAGCCGATGCCGTGGATCGGCCTGTACGTGGTGGTAGCATCTGCGGCATGTGCAATAGCAATGGCTCTTGATGTCTTTCACGGTTTCCGGTACAGGAAGTTGTGGTTCCCTTGCAAATTCTTTGCTCTCAACGCCACGACGCTTACTCTTATCGGTGTGGCGGTGAAACTCTCGGTTGATCTCAATACCTCCATGCCACTCCGGCAAGATCAATTGGCAAAACTCAGCAGTACCACCTTCATCTGCACAGCAATAGGTAATTCCATGCCTTCTCTAGGAACTATGGAAGATAAAGAGCTTATGATGAATGTGGTGGCTCTAGGGATTCTTGTTGTTACTGTTCTTGTGAACGTCTGCATCCAGTTGGGTACTGGGGTGATTTACGTCTTTTGGATAGAACATGCTGTGATAATGTTTCTGATGGTGGTCTTGTTTACAATCTTGATTTCATCATCTTTGGCGATTCCTGTGACAAAGAGTTTTCTTGACCTGAAGTATAATAAAAAGTTTGTAGTAGCAGAGAAAGAATGCAGTAAAAATTGCAATACCTCCATAACACGAAAACTGAGGGAGGATCTGATGAGATACTGGATGATGGCACATACCTGTAACCCCCAATTCGTGATGGGCCGTTTAGCAACTTGTATCGCCTCAGGAGCATTCTGCCTCTTGAGCGCTGTGGTTTTGGCAGAAGCAATTCTTCGGAGTTATCTGATGCCATGGTGCTTCACATTTTGTAATGGTGAGTCAGATTACAAGTGGTCGACTACGGTGATACTAGTAACACAGAGTATAGCAGTAGGAGGAGGTACAATTGGCCCAGCTCTTAGATGGTTCATAGCCATTAAGTTCATGTGCCCAAAGAGAAAAAAGATGTCCTACAAAATTGGGTTCTCATCAGTAGAAAAATACTGGGTCCAGAAACTATATCAGTTGAAGGACTGCCCATTGAATCTCAGAATCTGTGGTCGGCATGGTAGAAAACTTGTGCATAACGCAAAGAACAAGGCCTTGGATTTATGTATTATGATCCAGAAAACAATGGTAGTTTTGAGCAAGTCAGTCAGGCTAATATCGATATTCTTTGTGAGCAGGTTAATGATAATCTACAAGTGCTGCAAGAAACTTGTTTATTTGGTTACGTGCAGGAATTCAATTCTGGACTTCAATCCAGAATCAGAGTCAAACACCAACGGCAAGCTGGATCTCAGAAATTACATATTGCATCTTGAAGGAGAGGAAGAGTTGATTGATCTCATGATGGAAGGTGACAGGGATGCCGCTGGCCATTGGAACAGAATGGGGAGAAAGAAGCAACCCAGATATCTTATACAACTTCTAGAGAAACTGAATCCTTCAAGGGGATTCGAGGGGGTACAGAAATTTGACAGCAAACAGGTTCCTTCTCTGGATTTTGAAGAACCTCCAAACAGCTGGGCTCTTCCTGTGGTGACATTAACAAGCATTGCAGTCGCAATTAGTAACACTGATTTTCATCCCATGAAAGAGCTAATAAAGTGTGTAAATGAAGGCCTCAAGTACATCAGAATCATAGAAAACAACCTCGACGTCAAAAGAGACTTGACGAATATCAGGAAAGCAGCAGAAATTGTGTGGGCAGGAGTTGATCTTCACTACAGGTGGCTCGATGTGGATCTTCTTCAGATGGCAGTCCAAGGAAAAAGCCTAACAGATATAATTTCTGAACTTTCAGACATAGCCAAGAACAAGTTTATGGAGCTACGGAAGAATGACGTAACTTTTTGTCTTAGTTACAGTCCTTCAAAATGGCCCCTCAAAGTTCTGGCTGCCAATTCCATGTATAGAATATGCCAAACCCTTCTGCTCACAACTGACAACAAATCGAACCACTGCAGTAAAGTTATGTTCGAAAGACTCACTGCTATGATCACTGACGTAATTGGGGCTTGTCTTACCAATTTACAGGTCGCCATAACACTGAAATGCCATCAGAGCACCATCGAACAGAGAGAGGAATGCGTCCGTCATGCTATTCATCTACTTGGTGAAACAGAAAAGATCTTGGAAATTCTTAGCTGCCAACAACTTATGAGTTCAGATCCACAAAAATTGGCATGCATTAATGAATGGCGTGCTTTTACAAGAGAGAAAGATCAGCAGCATTGCAAGTCTTCTCCTACAAGCAGCGACTCAGATTGTAGTATTTCATCTGACTTGTATCTGAACATCGACTAATTAAATCTAGGAGTGTTGAAGCAAGTGTATAGGCTTTACAAGTAGCACATTGATGAATTTTCAGATCAATATGTATAAAGTTAAGATAGCATATTAAACACAAATATACAGGGCATACACAAACAAGAGACATGTAACATAGGATGAGCTTCAGACCCAAAAGCTCCCATATTCAAATGCATGTAAAACTAAAGACATTATTGCAAGTAACTGAACTTTCTTTTCGGTTTGCTAAATGCCTGTAGAAATGCAATGAAACGAAGAGAGCACTATAGTTCTATATGTTAGCAGACTAGCATTTAAAAACACCTGGCTAAAGTTGAAACAACAGAAGGATGAACCGAATTCCATTGAAAAGCTTGAGCACCAAATACTGTACTGACAAGGCCTGCACTATGGTACATTAAAAGGAAGCATGGATTGGAAGCCTTCAGATACAAACATTGCAGATCTCCGTTGCAAGCCAAAAGAAGTTTCCCATTCTGATTCCTAAATATGATTTATAGCTAGTAGTTTGATGATCATGTCTATTCTGTTGTAATATAACTATCTGAATCTGACTTTTAGTTTACAATTCAGTGGCAAGTTGTACTCTACTTATTTTTTATTATCACCTCCTACTTAGGGAAACCAAGGCTAAAAACTCAGTGATAAAGTATATATTAGCCACTAGAAAATTTGTGGAAGACATGGAAAAGCAATGTGAAGCCATGACTAAAAAGATTTACCTTCTTGTTCACACATTCCTTATGCAGACATCTTGGGGCTATAAATGATTTTATGGCATGCTGTGCAACACTTAAATAAAACTGTTTAATCAAGCTTCATGATACTTCACCTCTATGCCAGGTCCCCAAGAATTCACATCAGAAATATGAAAATACGATAAATGATTCGCAAAGAACACAGGAGACAGCAATAAAAGACAGAACTGCAATTGGTTTCTACTATGTTTATTGAGTTTAATGAGGCCACGGAAACCAAAATCCAATTTGAAGCTCTTTCCTTTGTTACGTCCCCATGTCCCCCGAAGTTCCGTAAGGTCAAACTTGTGCCATCAAGAAAACCCGTATATCTTTTATATCTATCTCCAAGCCATCAAGGTTTTTGCCAGGTACAAATACCATTGTCAGAGAATTATACTACTACCATCCTCCCATTTTATACACCTTTATGGTCATCCCTTTTCTGTTTCCTCAACTATGTGCAACCAAAAGATAAGAAATGCCTATAGACTTTTACATGAAGGCTTTTCCCTCTAGTGCCACAATCTACTCTTCCACACAAAGAGAGAATTCTCATTCCTTTGGGTGTTACAATTAGTTCAGGCCCTACACCCTCTGAACCTTGTAGAATGGTTGTCTATTATGTAGCACACCAACTTTCCAGCGTGAAGCTTTCCGTCAAGTCCAGCATCCCCTAATTACAGATCCACCTCAAATTATTAAAGGATACTGGTAATATTTAATAAGATCAGATCACCTATAGAAAAAGAGCCAAGAACATTGGCAACACAAAAGTAGCCGCAACAGTCTAGGACCATCACATGGCATCATTTCATTTGGATTCAACAAAAATAGATCAACATAACTCCAATAATTCATTTAGAATCTTAAGAAATGTGGCACAATCAAAGAAAAGCCATTCTTTGATCAGCTATCCACAACCAATGGCAAGCAGTATTATCATTATCAACAGGATACTGATGATATTTAATATGTGATCAGTTCACCTACAGAAAAAGAGCCAAGAACATCGGCATCCCAATAAACAGCCTCAAGTTCTACCAGCACGCGGCATCATGTCATTTGTTTTCAACAAAACTAGCCCAAACATAACTCCAAGAGTTTATTTAGAACATTAAGAACTGTGGCGCAATCAAAGAAAAGACATTCTTTAATCAGCTATCACAACCAATGATCAGTATTATCATTGTCAGCGAATATTAAGTTCATGGATAATTAATTAGAAGTAAGGCAAAGATAAGTTCTACACACGTCCGAAATTATGAGTGACATCCATTAGCTATAAGGTCCAACTATACACCTGGATATGAATCATTCACAGCATGGTTGTATCTTCATTGCCGTAGGTGATACAAAATTAAGTGAAGGTCTAAGTATAAGACAAACATTGGCAAGTATGTCAGCAGTTTGTATCTCCAATAAGTGGGATCTCATTGTTTATTTGCAAAGAAACTATTTTGTTAACTGGCATGGATAAGTAACATCAGAAGCTTTTATGCGGCCATAAGCACAACTTATAACAAGCTCAGTCATGAAACAACACACAACACGAGAACAATCTCAGCTCGCCACTGCAACTTGCAACCAACCATTCCAAGGATCCCAGGTTATCACAAGCTCAGCCATGAAACAAGACATAAATGGAAAAACATGAAATATCTTAGCTTACTACTGCAACTTTTGCAAATGCCCATTCCAGGGATCCAATTTATTGATTTAACCAAAACGATTCTCCACGTGAAAATCAAAACGTATAACAGCTACTCATGAACTGTTTATGTTCTAAACCATAAAAAGTCACTAATCAAACACAATTCTCTCACAATTTCCATTGATTGATCCTCAATAGTTAACAAAATCATTAGTAAACGCCAACCTTTGCAGACCTCAATTTTCTCGAACTTACAAATCCTATTGATAAACAGGAAAAAGGGCTCCTTCAAAAGGGTTCTAAGAGTTAAAAGAAACTAACAGGCTATTCTACAAACGTCTGGTAGGCGTCCGGAAATATTAAAACCAAGGACAAAGCACGGGGCTCTATTCATCACCATCACGTTTCTTGGGCTTTCGGTAATTCTCTTCGATGTGCTTGGCGATCAGAAGGCCACTGTTGAAGAGCTTCTGAACGTTGGGAACGTTGTAATTCTGGGCTACATAGACTCCGAATGCTGTACCTACTATGAATGAGAAGCTGCTCTTTATTATGCCCATTTCTTGAATTTTCCCCCCTACCTTTCTCGTTTCCCCGATTGAAATTCGGATGCAGGGAAAATTTCAAATGGGATGTTGGAGCAGATTAGTGTTTCTATCCTCTTCTTTCTTCAAATCTTTCTACGCTTTACAGAACTTGGAATATTTTAGGGATTTATAGGGGCTTTTGTAGTTTGTACTACCTTAGAGAGAGTTCTGACTGATGGAAGATGCCCCCTTCCGCAAGAGAGAATTTCTTGGGCGGGAGGTAAATTGTGTACGTTTTTTAGTGACTAATATAAAATAATCATACTTTTTACGTTTTCAAGCCACTAATATATCCTATCGAAAAAAACACAAAAAGAGTGACTAATATAAAAAGAATCATACTTTTCACCAATAAATAGGATTTGTGACACAGCTGTATTAATTATTTTGTTGTGTCGATAATACTTTTAAGTCGATTGTTTTTATTGGGTCAATGTGATATTTGGTCTTTTAAATTTTCGTTAAGAATCAATTTAATACCTCAAGTTCATTTCTTGAGTTTAGCATTCATAACTTTAATTTATATCTCAATTTGACTTCTCTGTCGACTTTTTGGCAAAAATGTGGTGGGATTTTTGTCTTTTTTTTAAGGTAAAATGGTCAATTTAAGTTTAATTTTCTCACTTTAAGCCTTTTAGTTTGTAAAATTGTCAAATTAGTCATTCTTTTAGGCAAGAAACTATTTCATACTTTTATATACTGAATATGATGTAATTATATTGTGTGAATAATAAAATTTTTGAATTCTCGTAAATATAATAATAACATATTGCATAACTTAAAATAAAATAATCTCGTTTCTTTTTAATTTTCAGAAGTTAACAAAAAAAACAAAATCATGAATAAATTTTATAAAACTTATTTAATCTGAAAATATAATAAAAAATCTAAATTAATAGTTTTTAATCTAAGGAGATAAATATAAGTCTAAGAAAATTAAATCAAAACAATTCTTATTGAATATTAACAACTAGGGTTTTGATCAAAAGTTGGTAGACTGTACAATTTAATTAGATTATTTAGTGGATTCTATACATATATATAATTAGGAGATTAGTATAGAATTGTTTTTATAAAATGGAACTATATATTTAGAAAATCCTCTTAAAATATTATATATATATATATGTGTGTGTATATATATATAAGAAATTCACCAAAAAATTTAATTCAAAAGTATATTCCACCAACTTTTCATTCGAAACTCCAAAAATTTAATAAATATTATTAAGATTAATTTTTTTAGACTTATCTCTAACACTTAAAATTTAGATTTTCTTTTATTACATTTTCAGATTGGATATATATGTTCTATAAAATTAATTCATAATTTTATTTTATTTAACTATTGAAAATGAGGGGAAAAAAAAAAAAAGAAACCGTTTATTTCAACTTAAGCAATATGCTATTATTATGTTCACAAGAGTTCAAAATTTTCATTATTCACATAAGATAATTATATCATATTCAACATACCAAAAATATAATAGAGTTATTTTTTAACTTAAAAATGAATAATTTGATAATTTTACAAACTTAAGGGACCAAAGTGAAAATTACTTAGATTGCCAATTTTACTCTCCAAAAACTCAAAATCCTGTCACATTTTTGCCTAAAAAATGGTCAGAGGGACCAAACTGAGACAAAAACTAAAGTTTAGGGATGTTAAATTTAAGAAATGAACTTGAGGGACTAAAGTTATTCTAAACAAAAATCTAAGATACCAAATGAAGCATTTACCCATTTTCATTCTCAGGGGTGGCAAGGGGGCGGGTTTGGGTGGACCGGGGACCTGCCCCGCCAACTTTGGACAAGACCCCAGAGCCGCCCTGCCCCAGTAAAATCTGTCGGGATGGGTCTAACCTGATAGACCCGATTATATATATAATATATATTTCATTTGTTCTACAAATATAAAGAAAAAAATTAACATATCAATTACAAATAGAATTATTCATCAATATTCTACTCCAGAAATTAAATCATGAAGTACAAATGAAATTGTTTATAACAAAACAACCCAAAGAATTCATAGCAATTATACGTTAGTAACTTCTTCATCTTCCTCCTCGTCAAGTGTAGAGAAATTAATTTTGCGCCCAATCAAATGACGACACGTGAAAAATATATATTATTTATCAATTATATTCCTTTTTTCTATTTATATTTTGAGATTTACTAAATTAATTTCAAATATAAGTAGTTATTTTAATATGTATTTCGTCATCAAATCGACGGCCAACAAGTGACAAATTTAGGTGTTTCGGGCAATCAAATCAAAGACAAATATTTTGATATTATCTCATTGAAAAATATAAATAATAAAGAGATAATATTGAAATTAATCAAATATGTATTCCCAAATATTTAAAAGTATTTATCTCTTAAAACTAAAATAAAGAGATAATACAAAATGGTGTTCTTGTTCACCACAACTCTACCTCTTTGACAGTTATATAAAGTGGTCATTGGACCTCATTTGAGATACATACAATTGAAGATACAAGCAAGAGAGCACTCAAGAAGTCCCGAAATCCCTCTCAAGCGCAAATCAAGGAAGATCCACGGCGTTCAAGACAAGAATCAAGGCGTTCGTTGCGGAAATCATCCAAAGTCAACGTTTATTTCGAGAAGAAGTTCGAAGACCGGCGAATTAACGTTATCAAGATGAAAATACACCTTGACGGAAGATCAAAGTCTCAAATCCACCAAGAAATATTCCAAATTCAAGTCATATATTCCAAATTTATAGGTTTTAATTCGGGAACAAGTCAACGACCCCTGAATTAACATTATTCAAAGTCAAAGTACATCGAAGGAGATCAAACATCAAGTTTCACCTCCGAAGTTGCCGAATCGAAGATCACATTCTTTAAGTGAAGAACCAAAGGTTTCAAGTAGAGATTTCGCACCCACAAATACACAAATCAATTCAAAGAATAAATTTGTAATAGTTTCTTGTTTCGATAAATTCAGAAACACGAAAATCTGTTTATAAAATTTTGGCACGCCCAGTGGGACTTCTCTACCTGTCATCTCTTCCCTTCAAAAAAGTCCGAAGTATTTCGATGGACACTCAAGAAAAAGTTGTGAAGGTGTTGAATTCCAAACTCGCCACATCAAAGGCTTTGAGTGCTAGTACGCAAGAGTATCGGCGTTACTACGAGGAGCATGTCGAAGAAACTTAAGGGATCTTCCTAGATGACTCCTCCTATTGAATCTGCTCAGAAAGAGTTCATTGTATCTAGCCATGCATGTAATGTCCATAAACTTTTATAAAAAAATTGTAGAATTAATTGATAATTATTAAAGAATTTTAAATTGATTGTTAAATAAATTATTGGTTGAAAATTGAAATATTAAATTTTTCATTGACTAAGTTGGAGTGGCATGTAGTTTTGAGGTCATATTTGATTTTAGAAAATTAGTGGGATAAAATGAAATTTATGAAAGTAAAACAAAATATAAAAAAATAATAATAAATTAAGTATAAGGGTTGGAGTAGTGGTGGCACGTGTCCACCTGAGTGTCCAAATGTAAACACCAGCTCGTTCATTGCCTAAAAATTTTATGCACTATTTATATATATATATATATATATATATACTTACCCAATAAAAATTGCATATATATACAGGTAGTTAAGAATACACACACGGTAAACATAATTCTCCCTTTCTTTCAATTATGAAAAATTGGTAACCATTTATTAGTTAATTTGCTATTAGTTTTTATAATTATATTATGTGATTAGTGCATTTATTAAATGTAATTTCTATTAATCAATTTAATGTTTAATCGGAAAATTTTATGAGTTTGACTATTTAGAAGTTAGTGATTAAATATCCCATTTGCTTTAAGAATGTTATAGTAGCTAAATAAATTACTTGATGTATTATATTTAATGCTATAATTGATTTACTCAATTTCATCGAGTCTATTAGTTAATTATTTAATTGTATGTCTTGGTATTCAATTAATTACTATAATAGTGAAGAAATGACCAAAAGTAATAGCAATACTAGAAAATTATGTTTGAGAAATATTAGGGAATTATATTTAAGAAATATTATATTTATGTTAAAGGAATATGAAATTTTGTAATAGTTTAATTCAAGATTTTTATCAAGTGCGATAGTTATAAAAATATGAGGGGTTTGATAAAAATAAATTCATATTAGTGGATTGATAAAGTAGATATATATTCAGGAAGCTCTGAATGTCTAATAATTTGGAAGGAAATGGAGCGAAGGTTTTAAATTTCTATATAAGGAAAATATTAAAGAAAAATTTGTGGAAAAATATAAAAATAGTATTTAATATTTTATTCAGAATTTACGCTATTCTTGATATAATGGTTATACATATTATAACCTATTATATGACGCGAAAATAAAATAAGAAGTTGATCAAGTCCTTTTACTAATGTAATCGTTTTGGGGATTTGGGGTAAGTATAGTTAATTGGATTATGTATATATATATATATATATGTTGTTGGTATACATGATTATTAATGATTGGGTATTTGTCTCAATTATATGGGTGCTTTGTGGAATTGTTATTATGTGTTCATATGTGGCTCTGGGGTGCGAAGCCAGATGAATGACTATGTGACTCTGTATTGGATTGTTGGATGAAAACGACTGATGAAATTATTGTGAATTTGAATAAAGAGACGGCTTACCGAACTGGGGAGCATACTACAATGGCTTATGATAATATGATTAATGGCGAGCTGTGTGCTGTCATTGATCAGTGGAGACGAGGTGACATATCATACGAGCTGTGTGCTGTGCGATATGATGGATGATGGGATATCATACGAGCTGTGTGCTGTGTGGTATCACTGATGATGAGGTATCATACGAGCTCTGTGCTGTGTGATATCAAAAAAAAAATGGAGATATTGTGATTGAGGTGGCGATAGCCAGCAAAGACCATTAAGTTATGTACTCGAGCTTGGGTAAGCAGGGCTCTAATAAAATAAACGATGATTTTGGATTATATTGCACTGTGGATTGATGCATGATTGTAGTATTGGTTATTTTGTGATTTGTGGGAATTGCATGAGGAGTAATTGTTGGTTGGTGTCGTTGTATGAGATTTGTCTTGTAGGTATGTGTATGGTGTATATATATAAGCTAATTAATTATATTTACTGAGTTGGCAGCTCATTTCGTGCCACGTATTTTTCATGATATAAGCCACAGTGACATCTTAGATTGAGATCTCTATCTACATAACTACAAAGATATTAGATTTTTATTTGAATTTGAATTTCATGATTTATGAGTTTAATAAATTTTCTTGTAAAATGGATTTAATTATGGAGGATGTATTATAATTAGTAGTATCAAAGCATAGTTTTGTAGAGGGTGCTACAATGCAAGTGAAGATGACGAAGACAAATCTCCTACATCCTCTCCTCGCTCCGTGTCTAGCTACTCCTTCACAATGAATGTGGCCCCCGTCAGGGTGACAAATGTTACAACATTAAGAGCGAATTGCATGTCTAACAAGAGCCGTCGAAGGACTCACAAAGCATGTCTAGGAGCAAGATGTCCAAATTGCTAGGTTGATTAACAAGCCAGACAACGTTGACACAAGTCATATATGGGGAAAACAAGTTGAGGCTCATGATGAAGCAGAAATATCCACAAAAGTAACATTATACCGAGAAGGATAAACATGCAAAAGAGCTTCAAGTCTCCCTGATGGACTGATTCCAGTGGACCAATTAAAAGAATTCATTGAAGTAACCTACTCCAAGCCCTACACTCCAAGGATTGATAGCTTGAAAATACCGATGGGCTACCAACCACTAAAGTTCCAACAATTTGATGGCAAGGGCAATCCTAAGAAACACGTGACTCACTTCGTGGAAACATGCAACATTGGAACATATGAGGATCATCTAGTCAAACAGTTTGTTCGATCACTGAAAGGCAACATATTTTATTGGTATACTAATTTGGAGGCCGGTTCAATTAATGAATGGGAACAACTAGAGCAAGAATTCCTTAAATTGATTCTATAGCACTAGGGGGACCATCAACATGATTGAGCTTATAAATTCCCGCCAGTGGAAGGATGAGCGATTCATCGATTATATCAATAGGTGGAGGAATCCGAACCTTAACAAAGATCGATTATCTGAAGCTCCCGCGCATTGAGATATGCATTGAAGGGATGCATTGGGGCTTTTGATATATTCTTCAAGGAATCCTACCCAAATAATTCGAAAATTTAGTCACCCGAGCACATGACATGGAGTTGAGTATGGCAGCGAGTGGAGTGGAAGGCCCACCTGTCTAAGAACCCCGCAGAACCAAGGAAAGGCAAGAAATCAAGAAAGGGGGCAAACCTTTTTCAAAAACTCCAAGCAAGTAATCAATGGCAGTCAATGCAGCACCATTCATGCTTAGGAGCATAACAAAAGACAACGTTACCTCGAAAAATAATGCTCCTTACGAGAGACTTCAAAGAAAATTCACCTTGAAGAAAATGCAAGCAAAGTGGTATCCTTTTCTTGATTCTGATGTTCCCGGCATATTTGATGTCTTGTTGGAAGCTAACCTCTTCGAATTACCAGAAGCAAAGCAACCTCATCAAATTACCCGAGGATCCCCGGCCAATTTACACAAGTGCCTCTCTAACCCCGAAAGATGATGAGGGTTATGTCGTTCTACTTCATGAGTATAAAGACGTGTTTGCATGGTCCTATAAAGAAATGTCTTGGCTAGATCCAAAAGTAGTTGTGCACCACCTATCCATAAAGAAAGGGTTCGTCCTATCGAACAAGCCCAACGAAGATTCTGAGCTGAGCTAATCCCGCTGATTGAAGGTGAAACAAACAAGCTCATCGAAGTTGGTTTCATTCTAGAAGTCAAGTATCTAATATGGATTTCCATATCGTCCGTGTGAGAAAGAAGAACCGCTAGATTTGAGTATGCGTCGACTTTAGAGACTTGAATCACACATGCCCCAAGGATGACTTCCCATTACCCGAGTTGAATTAATGATAGACGCTACTACGGGTCATGAAGCCTTATCTTTCATGGATGGGTCATCTGGATATAATCAAATACGTATGGCACCGGCAGATGAAGAATTGACAACATTTCGCACTCCTAAAGGCATATATTGCTACGAAGTCATGCCTTTTGGATTAAAGAATGCAGATGCTACATATCAAAGAGCAATGCCAAAGATCTTCGACGACATGCTCCACAAGAATATAGAATGCAATGTTGATGACCTGGCCATGAAGTCAAAGAAACGAGGAGATCATCTCCATGATTTGAAGAAGGTCTTCGAACATTTGAGGAGATACCAGCTAAGAATGAACCCTTCTAAATATGCATTTGGAGTGACTATTTGGAGTGACATCCATAAAGTTTCTTAGGTTCATCGTCCACTAGCGGGGTATAGAAATTGAGAAAGCCAAGATTGATGCCATTTTAAGAATGTCGGGACCTCGAAACATCCTTGAGATCAAGAGCTTGCAAGGAAAGCTTGCATATCTTCGGAGATTTATTTCAATTCTAGCAAGCCGTTGTCAACCATTCAGTTGTATAATGAAGAAAGATGTACCCTTCGAGTGGGATGAAGCTTGTGACAAAGCATTCAGAAGTATAAAGTCCCACTTAATGAAGCCTCATGTGTTGGTTGCACCCGTTCTCGGACGTCCCTTAATCTTGTATGCCGCTGCTTAAGAGCGCTCTGTGGGAATCTTACTTGCCCAGAAAAATGATGCGGGGAAGGAGAATGGTTTATACTATTTAAGCAGAACGATGACACCAACGAGCTCAATTATTCACCCGTCGAAATGCTATGTTTGGTGCTCATCTTCCCAATCTAGAAGTTGAGGCATTACTTTCAATCATACAGTGTCCATCTGGTCTCAAAACAAAATCCTCTGAAATATGTTATGGCAAAGCCAGTGCTTTCTGATAGACTCGCAAGATGGCACCTTCAGTTGCAACAATTTGAGATCATATACGTTTCTCAAAAGGACGTAAAGGGGCAAGTTTTAGCAGACTTTCTAGCTGATCACCCCATGCCTTCCGAGTGGGAGTTATATGATGATTTGCATGATGAAGACGTTCTTGTGATTGAAGTTACACCACTCTAGAAGATGTACCTTGATGGAGCTTCCCACAAAGAAGGAGCTGGTGCTGGAGTTATCTTTGTTACATCTGAAGGGGAAGTTCTTCCCTACTCCTTCACTTTGACTCAAAACTGTTCGAATAATATTGCAAAATAACAAGCCTTAATCCTTAGATTAGAAATGACTGTTGACATAAAGCAACTCCATCTCAAGGTATATAGAGACTCTCAATTAGTGGTCAATCAACTCCTTGGTCTCTATGAAGTCAAAAAGCCTGAGTTGGTTCCATATCATAACTACGCAAAGAGGCTAATAGGATGGCTAGGAGGTGTGTAACTTGAGCATCTACCAAGAAAGGATAATAAACAAGCTGATGCATTGGTGAAGCTTGCTTCAACACTTTCGATGAATGATATGAAAGTACGCATACCGATATGAAAGAATTGGGTCATAGCATCGATCTTTAGTGATGAAGGAGGATGACGCATTCCAAGAAAAAGAAAACCATGTCCTTGAGGTCTTCGAAGTTGAGGAGGAAGATGGGTGACAACTGTTGGTTGGCTATTTGAAATACGGAAAGCTACCCAATGACCTAGGACAAAAGGCCGAGATTCGATGACAGGCGTCTCGCTTCATTTACTTCAAAGACACACTATATAGATGCTCATTTAATGGTATTTTCTTACGTTTCCTGAGTGACAACGAAAAAATTCAAGCTATGCAGGAAGCTCACTTTGGAATTTGTGGTGCTCACTAGTTCGGACCGAAGCTACACTTCCGCATAAAAAGAATAGGCTATTACTGGCCTACAATGGTTAAAGATTGCATAGACTATGGGAGAAGATGTCAAGCTTGTCAATTTCACGCCAATCTTTTCCATCAACCACCTGAGCCATTGCATCCTACCATTACTTCATGGCCTTTCGATGCTTGGGGTTTGGATGTCATAGGCCCATGACAAAGTCCTCCGGTGGTTACTTGTATATCTTGGCAGTAACTGATTATTTCTCTAGATGGGCTGAAGCGGTGCCTCTTAAAGAAGTAAAGAAAGAGAATGTCGCTAATTTTATCTGTACCTAAATCATATACAATTATGGAGTGCCCAGGTATATCATTATTGATAATGGAAAATCCTTTTGTAACAGCTTGATAGACAAGTCATGTCAGAAGTTTGAGTCCAAGCAAAGAAATTCATCTATGTACTGTGCCGCTGCTAACGGTCTTGCTGAAGCATTTAACAAAACTTTGTGCAACCTATTGAAGAAGGTGGTGACCAAGTCAAAGCAGGATTGACACGAAAGAATTGGAGAAGCTATATAGGCATAGAGAACCACTATTAGAACACCCACGCAAGCAACTCCTTATGCTTTGGTTTATGGAGTGGAAGTAGTCTTCCCGCTTGAGCAACAAATTCCTTCATTGAGAATAGCAATACAAGAAGGGTTTACTGAAGAAGAAAATGCTCGAATACGGCTTGATGAGCTAGAAGCTCTGTATGAGAAGAGACTGAAAGCACAACAAAGGCTCGAGTGTTATCAAGCTCGATTATCTAGGCATTCACTAAGAAAGTTACGCTCTTTTCAAGTTGGTGATCTAGTACTCGCTGTGAGGAGGCCTATAATCACAATGCATCGAATGGGCAACAAGTTCTTGCCAAAATGGGATGATCCATATGTCGTCAAAGAGGTCTACACAAATGGTGCATATAAGTTGATTGCTGAAGACGACTTAAAGATAGGCCTGATAAATGAAAAGTTCTTGAAGTGATACTACGCCTGAAAAAAGGAACAAAAAAAAAAAAAAAAGACAAACAAAAAAAGAAGAAACAAAAAAGAACAAAAAAACTCCTGACCTGCATGAATATAAACTGTGAATGACCCTCCCGTCTCCAAACTAATATTTTGTACCCTTGAACTACATATTGACTTGATCCTCTTGATGAGGTACGTAGATAGTTTAGATATTTCTAAGTTCATTTAAATGAACTTTACTTCTCATACGAAGTCATCGAGATGGGAAGTATTCAAAACATACTCAAAGATTACAAGATAGAGAGAAAAGAAAAAGCTTCTATTACGTAATCTCAAAAAAACATCGGAGTTCATGACTTAGAACAAAAGAAAAATGAATCAAATGCAACAAAATAAAAGGTCCTAAGCAAATGTGAAGCAAAGGGACTTAGGTCTTTCAACTCTTCTTTGAGGACTTCCAAATTTGTTCTTGAAGCCTCCAAACTCACAACCATTTTATCATTGAGAGGGGTGGTATTCTCGAGCCGCTGCAATTTCTTTCACAATTTCACAAACTCCGGCTTGAGCACTATGAAAAAGTTGCTTTTCTCCCTTCAGAGTAGCACACAAGTTCTTCCTTTGTTCCTTCAGGTCCATAAGCTCCTTCTCAACACGCTTCAACTTGTTCGTAGTGGATTGGACCTTGAAAGCCTCTTCACTCTCTTTAGTTCGAGCATCCTGAAGACAATTGTTGGCTTCCTTTAACTGTCGCTCGAGAAGACCTTTGGATAACCTTTCAAAAGACGATGATCTTGCTTCATCATAAGCAGCAGCCTTGGTGAAAAACATGTTCATCGATTCTTCTGATAGAGTGTAGATCGTCCCGGGAAATAGCGCGAATGCGGAAGCGCGGTATAAAATTAAATACAAAAATTAAAGCATGCCTTTAATTAAGTAAAAGAACACGTTCAAGGGGTGTACCCTTGAAGTTCCCGGGCGTTCGATGGATCTCATGAATTAAAAGCATAAAGAAATCATGGAGGCCATAGGATTAAAAATAAAGAGGGACGAAAAAATTAAATCGGAACCTACCGATTGTCGTTTTCGTCTTCTAACACGTACTCGCGTTGTTCCCCGTTTTGCACCAAATCTCGTACATGAGATTCTCCAAATTGTAACACGCAATCCACCCACGTATCTTTCACGTCGTGCTAGCGAACGAACAAGTATTATTTTGGAGAGGATGAATTAATCACACGTTATTAATTAACGGTATCAATTCTCCTTAGTTCGATTGTTCCAAGAACAAAAGAACAAGAAAAGTATTTTCTTGTGAGAGAGAGAGAGTGGGCGGATGAGAGGGAGAGAGGAGAGAGCCGAGTGTGTGTGTGTGTTGGAGTTTCATCACCATCAAATAGTGAAAGGCTAGGGCTATATATAGAGGAGGAGTTTAATCCTCTTTAAACTCTAACTCCAAAGAGGTCTATTTTGACTAGGATTTTGACCTAGTCAAAGTCCTAGTCAAAGTAGTGTTTGACCTAGTCAAATCAATCCTAGTCATCCATCTCTCTCTTTCCATCTCAACCATTAATTTAATTTAATGGAATATGTAAAACCTATTAAATATTCCAAAGGCCAAATAAATAAATATAATAAATATAAATACTTATTCTAAGGCCATTAAATTAATCCTCTAATAAATCTAACTTTTTAGATTAATCCCTTTTATCAAATAAAAGTAATTAATTCTCCAAGAAAATAAAGGACCCGATTAAATCCAATTTAATCATTCCTTTTCTCCAGTATTTAATTCTAAATTAAATACTTAGTGTGTGTGGATTGTGTGTGACTCTTTAGATTCACCTTTTTAGCTAGACTTGGTCGGATTCCTAGAATCCGTCCGTTACCATAGGTGGCCATCTAGCAACGGTCCATGACACTAGAGACTAGGTGAAATTTCGGGGATGAACATTTGGGCTCTAACAGCACACTTGTCCTTCTGTCTACGGTCTCACCACTTAGGGTCTAGGGCACGGATAATGCAGGTACCCATTTTGGACCTAAGTGTCGGTCTGTCCTCACTAAACGCCGCAAGGGAAACCTTCCCTTCTGTTCAGTTACTGTGGCCACAGATTTTGGGGACAAGATACAGAGCATACGTGAGACTCAACTGTCAATGCCTTTGACAGGAGACAGATCCTTTCTTGGAAACTACTGTCACTCTGTACACCAGAGCTGCACTAGACATGGCTTATGACTACTCAAGTGCTTCTTGGCAATCTCTCACCATATCTAAGATACAGACCTGATATACAGGTAAACTAAGCAGTTCCTCAAGTCAAAGGACTTGGCCTGTACCATTGGAATTGGGAATACACGTCATACCTTGCTGACCCTACTCAAGGTCCTCCGTAAGACGGTTCCCGCGAGTCACCTCAGTCAGCTGCTCCCTAGCAGGCTAACCCACTAACACTGCTTAGACGACCTTTGTCACCCGTCGATGAAATACGACAACAAATGCTTAGTGCAAGTCTCAAGGGGAATCTCGGTACCCATTTTCGAGATTCCTTGACTTGGAGATTTCCGGACTGATTCGGCGGGACTGATTTTATGGACCTACCTCCAAGCATAGTCCCAGTCCCCGAAATAGGTTTTCAGTCCGTGGGCTTTGTTTACGTAGTGAACAGATAATCATAAAGCAGATAAAGTGAACGCCAACAAAGTGATGCCAAATGAATTTCACTTCTTTATTCATTAATAGTTTTATCAAAACACTGAAATTGTCTAGACATAGGTTACATTTTGACTGCCAAGATTGGCTACATGGTCACCTATTCTAACAATCTCCCACTTTTGAGATGTCAAACTTCTGAAAGCTCTTCATGGATTCAAGAACGAAGTAAACATCATCTTTGATTGAGGAGGTGAAGGAACTCCTTTTGATGATTAAGAATAAAACCTCTCGCCTTGAAATACCAACACCGCGGCATGACAAGAAGTTTTTTTCCTCTTAAGACCCATTGCAAGATGACGATTTGTAGCCAACAAGTTAGACCTAAAAGTCGATCCTTGACTGTCTTGAGAAGTCTCATCATCTTTGACGACTAAGACTTTATCTTTGAGCTACAACAATGCATCAACTTGAGATAGAAACAAACAAGATCTTATCGCTAAAAAGAATAATAAAAGGGAAACGGGTAAGAAAAAAATAACCTCCTTGATGAATTTCAACATCAATGGTTCATGACTTGCGCCTTCACCATCAACGTCAATGTTTGTTGGCTTCGAATCCCTCTTCGGCCTCTTCTAATGACGAATGGAGGATTGACCATTGTTACTACTTTTCGAAGCAAATGGTAAGCATGAAGCAGGAATTTGCAAGAACGAGGCACAAGTCTCTATCCCATCTTGTCAACACCGTTAAGCTCCTTGGCACTTGGGACGACTTCGTTGTAAAAAATCCGGCAAGGGTATGCACGTCCCACAACGAGATAGACAACTCTCCAAAGGATGTCAGAAGAGTGTAAGTGGATGGGCACCACGCTTCGCAGAATGCCTTGATGATTTCGGAATTACGATTGTAAGTGAACAATGAGGTGTACACGACATCATATACTTGAGCTGCAACTAGCTTGTGATCGCACCGGCTGACTACGTCTTCCGTCCACTCTCAAAAACCGTTGATGTAGCGGAACTTGCTGGCAAAGTGAATATTGTCGCCCCACTTGGCTTTCCCTTCTATGGTGTGGTAGTCTAACGTCGGTAAAAAACTTGGTTCATCAGAACAACGATGATGAGTCACTTGCAAAGACCACACCTTGAAAGTCTTGCTCAATGAAACTTCTCGAGACCATTGCTCCGTGTGAAGTGGATGCGTCTCTATGCCATTGTTTTACATATCGGATAAGAGGAGCGCGAGTCATCAAAGTTGTATCACACCTTGAAAGTCTTGCTCAATGAAACTTCTCGAGACCATTGCTCCGTGTGAAGTGGATGTGTCAATCTTGGCCATTGCTTTGCGTATCGAATGATAGGAGCGCGAGTCGTCAAAGTTGTCCCTTTATCCACAAGTGGACTTTCGTCGTCAAGAGTGACCAAGTTTTGTTGATCGGAGGAAAAAGACTCGTCTTTAAAATAAACCATGTTGCAACCTAGCCAAAGACAAAAGAGGCATTAAGTTAGTTCAAATTCAATGACAAATTTAAAGCTAATTTTGTAAATTGAGCTGGAACTACCCAAAAGACATATTCTCAAGAATGTCCATGTGACAAGAAGATGCACCAATATATATATATATATAGATAGATAGATAACAAGTGATCTGATACGTTGACACTCTTAAAGAATGCAAAAATTAAAAATGCATGAGACAGGCTTGGGTACATGACAAAGACAAAGGAAAGACAAGCATACACATATATATTGGATATGCATATGAAAACTCAAGGCTTTGGTACATGACAAAAGAAAAGACGAAAATAGGGAGGCTAACCATCTTAAGATAAAGTCTCATATTGCAGGAAAAAAAAATTCATTGGGCGGGCCGAAATTCAAGAACCGAAATATTCTCAATTGGTCAATATTAGATTATTGTAAGACTAGTGATTGGATAGGATACATATCAATATGCATGAGACATGAGAGTAAATATTTTCGGTTGGACATTTTTCAAATCCCACATGCTCAACACATAATTTATGGGATATTGACCAATATGGATCATTGCAAAAAGGATAGTCATCACCATGTACCTTCAAGAGTAGTGGCCACCGGTGGTGATTGAAGTCTTGTTGCTTGAGAAACTCCTTCAGATGTTACCCAAAAATTAGCTGTTGTTCGAGATAGGTCGTTGCAGGCGTAGAGTTTGAATTCACGGAACTCTGCGAAACGTGATCTGCAAAGAAATTCAAAGAAAGTCCAGCGTCAGCTCATTGAGGCATTATAACAAACAGTTTGTGTGTGTACCCAAAAAACCGAGAAACAAAGATATTTGGCCAACAAAGCATACCTCAAATTCCTCCAACAATCGACTTTTTCACAATGTTCGATTAATGCGAAGCTAAGCCCTTTATATAACAACAATTCAAGAGGTTTAGTTCAATTAAATTTGGTATCTTGTAGAGGCTTAGTTAAATTGGATGATTGTTCCTCTTCCTTCTCGTCAAGTTAATTCATAATCTTCAGAATGTTAGTTGTGGTCGGATTAACACGAAGGAAGAAGTCGAATCAAGTCATGCCTCCAAAACTTGGTGCCAGGTCTCCACCGTCGGTGCGGGAAAGAAGTCTCCATCTTCAAACAAAAAAAATGGAGCGTGTACAGAGGATAAAAGAGAAGAAACCAACAATAATCCAATATTCTTGCTTCACCAACACCAAATAGGAGTCGGGGCCCACAATGCTTGAAAATATAAAACCAAGACATGGCCTTCATTTCTTTCATTTCACATTCAACTTCTTTTGTTGGCCCACCATCCCAAGGCCTCGAGAGACCCAAATAGAATTGGTTAGGAGAAAAATTCAAAATGGCGTTTTTTCATATTTCGCGATTCATTCACTTTAAAAAATGACATGTTCAAGCATATGTTCGTAAACGAGTTTCGAGTGGGCATTTGTAGACAAATTAATTTGCGCCCAATCAAATGACGAAATGTGAAAATATATATTATTTATCAATTATATTCCTTTTTCTATTTATATTCCAGAATTTACTAAATTAATTTCAAATATAAATAGTTAATTTAATTGATATTTTAATACAATTTCGTCATCAAATCAACGGTCGACAAGTGGAAAATTGAGGTGTTCCGACCAATCAAATCAAAAATATTTGACATTATCTCTTTGAAAAATACAAATAATAATGAGATAATATCGAAATTAACCAATTATGTCTTCCCAAATATTTAATGTATTTATTTCATTAGGTTAAAATAAAGAGATAATACAAAATGGTGTTCTAGTTCACCACAACTCTACCTCTTTGACAATTATATAAAGGGGTCATTGGAACCCATTTGAGACGAATACAGTTGAAGATACAAGCAAGAGAACACTCAAGAAGTCCTGAAATCCTCTCAAGCGCAAATCAAGGAAGATCCACAACGTTCAAGGCAATATTCAAGGCGTTTGACACGGAAATCATCCAATGTTAGCGTTTAATTCGAGAAGAAGTCCGAAAACCGGCGAATTAACGTTATCAAGACGAAAGTACACCTTGGCGGAAGATAAAAGTCTCAAATCCACCAAGAAATATTCCAAATTCAAGTCAGATATTCCAAATTTATAGCGTTTAATGCGGAACAAGTCAACGACTCTAAATTAACGTTATTCAACGTCGAAGGAGATCAAACGTCAAGTTTCACCTCCTAAGTTGCCGAAATCGAAGATCAAGTTCTTAAAGTTAAGAATCACATGTTTCAAGTAGAGATTTCGCACCCACAAATACACCAATTAATTTAAAGAACTTATTTGTAATAGTTTCTTATTTCGATAAAAGGTGAATTACAATGGTCTCCCCTGAGGTTTGGCATAATGACAAATACCCCCTTGTTATTTCAAAAATTACAAATTACCCCCTGAGCTTTGTAATTTTTAACTAAGGGCCTGAAATGGTCCATTTTGCCCTTGTTTTTTTTTTTTCATTATACAAAAATCAGTCGAGGTAAATTACATTATTTCTCCTCTGTGTAAAAATCTAAGAAATATCTCTTTGCGCATTTTTGTCCAAAAAAATTTAGAAAATTTTAAAAAATAATTCAATTTGCATATGGGCATTTTAGTCAGTTCACCCATAAAAATGGATGGAAATGAGTTATTTGTTAGATGGATACAAAATTCGGGGGGGTATTTGTAATTTTTGAAACAACTTGGGGTATCTGTAATTACGCCAAACATCAGGGGAGATCATTGTAATTCCACTAAAAAAAATGCGATACTTGGAGCGGGTTTAGGAACGATTTTTGGAATGGCTTTAAGTAGTTGGTTATTGGACCAGCATTTGGAACGGCCATGGAATGGGACTCCTCCCGTTGTAATAGACGGTGTTCCTAAATATTCATAACGGATGGACGGTGATCGTTCCTAATTAGTAAAAATTTTTGTACCACTTGTTCATAAACCGTTCCTAAATACGTTTGACTACTTAAAAATGTAAATTCTTTTTTTTGGAACACTTTTTTCTATTTGGAGCGGTTTTTCAAACGGGCATCGGAACACAGTTTGGACCTTCCATTGGAATATAATTTGGAATGGTTGTATCCTTTGTTTGGAATACATGTTTGGGTGGTTATAGGATTTATTTTGGAACGATTCTTACGATATTTAGTCATTAAATTTTGAACAATATTTATTTTGTTTAAACACATTCACAAACCGTTCAAAGCCCTTCCTAAATTATATATTTATTAATTTTTTTTGGTACTTTTGTAATAATAATTTTATAATTATAATTAATTAGTAAAATTAATTATTTTATCTTAATTTTATTAATTAAATAAATATTGAATAATGGAATGCAATTAACATAAAAAATGGATAATTACGGAAAAAATTATTATATTAATACAAAAACATTTACATTTACAAATATAATAAAAGGAATCCTAATCTACACCCCACCTTCCTCATCAGCATGGTCCTGCATCGACTTCATCATACTCATCATGTTGACCATCATCGTCTCCAATCGGACCATCCGACCCTAAAATAATATGAAATTTACATAAAATTCTAAAAAATTACAAAACTAAAATGACATAAATTTTTTAGAAATTTACATAAAATTCCCAAAATAACAGCAAGAAAAATTATTTCCAAGTTCCAAAAATTTGTAGAAACGAATTCCCAAAATTCCCAAATTCCAAAAATTTGTTGAAAATTACATAAAATTCCCAAAGATTAAGAAAAGTTATTATTTTCAGAATTTATACAATGAATTCTACACTAATTTAATAAACAATTAACCAACAATTAATTAACCAATTACTATATCAACACTAATTAACCCAACAGTTCATATCATAAATGCATTTTTAATATTTCATATCAATACTAATTAACCCAACAATAAAAAAATCGTAAAAAAAGAAAAAGAAAAACAGAAAAATTGCAGAAAAATATCAGAAAATCACAAAAAAAAAAAAGAAAATACTTTTATGAAAATTTCAACATTTCTAAAAAATTCTGAAAATTTCAGAAATATTTTGATATTCTTTTTTATACAAAATGCATTTTTCAATATAGAAAAACCCGAGAATTTTCCAAAAAATAAAAAAAAAATTCAGAAACTCGCCAAAAAAAAAAAATCCACAATATGCATTTTTTAGAAAAAATTGTCTGTCCACAATATGCATTTTTGAAAAATACCTACAATATTCACAAAAATCTCAATATCGACACTATTCACAAAAACCACAATATCCACAATATTCACACAAACGACAATATCCACAATACTACTAACATATGGGGGGGGGGGATTCATATGGAGACGGAGGCGACGTAGGCAAGCGAAGCTGACGGTGGAGCAGGCGGGAACAACGCGAACGAGGAGGATGGCGGGAGCAGGGGCCGGCAGAGGTGGGAACAATGGGGGAATTTGAGAGAGAGAGAGAGAGAGAGAGAGAGAGAGAGAGAGAGAGAGAGGAATGAGGGGGACGGCAGAAATGGCGGGAGGAGGCGAGAATGGGGGGAATATGTGTGAGAGAGAGAGAGACATAGGGGGGGAGGGGGGGAGGAGTTGAAGAGTGAGCAAAAATGTGCTAAGTGCCACTTTTATTTTAGGGATATTACACCCCTGCCATTAGATTTAGTGTAATTACACGTTGACCCCCTGTGGTTTGAAAAATTACATCTAATACCCCTGAGGTTTGTTTCTGTCTAACAAATAGGTTCCTCCATTAGTTAAAATTCACCGAGTTTGTTGATATTAACGAGCATTGGAATGGTCGTAAAATCCGCTCCAAATCCCGATTTTTTTCTAGCACCCTTCGATAAATTCAGGAACACGAAAGTCTGTTTACATCAAGTATTGTGGGACATTTTCAATTCATCAAGTGTTGAACAAGTGCCTAAGAATAAAGAAATAAAATGATATAATATTTTGTTAATGTTTATTCTATAAAGATAAACTAAAAGGAAAATATAATTAAAATTGCACTTACCATTCACCTCATTCCACAACGAACGACGAGAACACATTAATGCCTCTAGAGTACTTGGCTGGAGTTTACTATGATGAGGTGTTACGTTCATAGGATTTTATACATAATTAGAGTCTAATTGATAATTATTAAGAAAATTTAAATTTAATTACAAATAAGTTATAGGTTAAAACTGAATATATTAAAACTTGAAGGGATTAAAATGGAGCTTTATAAAATATTTATGGGCAAATTATATAAATTAAAAAGGTAGGGGATGTAATTGAATTTTTGTAAATAAATTAAACAAAAAAATAATATAAAGAGCAAAAACTTGGCTACCACCACACCGCCTGAATGCCTCTCTCTCTCCTCTAGAAAGGCACTATTCATTTCCCTCTGGTCATTCACCCATAATCGCTAAAGCCTCATGACAGTTGGCTTGCTTAAGAGATAGGAAAGGTAGATCCGCTTATTCTATTCTTTCTTTCAGTCAAAATAGTGCTGGTCGTTTAGCTCATTTAACTCAAGAGAAAAAAGAGCACTATAAATAAGCAATAGAAAGAGTTAGCTCCGTTCGTGCCTGCCAAACTAGGCAGTCACTCGCTCCCTAGCTACATTATAAAGGTATAGTATTACGTTCCTGCCTCTCACCTGAGAGTCAGTTCACTAACTACAAGTTTTTTTTTTTAGTAAATAAGCGAATGAACTTTTATAAACTTAAAACATGACCAAACTTACATAGCTTAAGTCCAAACTGCAGTACAACCTCTATAAATTATAACCTCTCAAAAATAATAATTTTTATCGGTCCCCACTTGGGTCCAAGATATAAATTAATAATTTTGATAAACTAATAAGATAATAATTTTTCAAAAGACCCTTATGTAAATTCATGGTCCCTTCATTACTATAAATTAATAATTCTAAAATTACAATATAACTAGGACAACTTAGTAAAATATGATTCTATTGTTATTTGCTTCTTCTTAAAATTTAAATCTAGTTGGTATCCCTCCTTTTTTGTAAGTTTGCCGAAAAGCACTCAAATGATCGCTTGAGTGTATTCGATATTGTACCTTGACTAACTTTCAAATGAAAAATTTCATCAATCCATTGTTGCAAATCTTTTTGAGTGCATGTGGGGTGATCTCTCTTATACTCACATAGTGCTTTACGTATTTGATTTGTCTTGATTGATTCTTGGACACCTTTTAGATGCGAGCCATGTTTTGTGGTTTTGATTATTGACTAATTAAGAGCGTTTGATGTTGTTTATATAGTGGTATATACATAATTAAAGTGATTATTTGAATATGTCTAGGTTCATCCAAGGATGTCTAGATTCATTCCAATCAATCACCATCAATTCTTCAATCAAGCCTACCAAAATTTATGGTATGACCAAATCATACCAAAAGAGAAGAGCTTGATTGGAGTTGATTTGTCTCTTTCCAAAAGAGATAAGTCAACATACCACCTAGTATGAAACATGGCTGATTTTGCTTCCTCCAAGGGAGCGTGTCGGCCATGTTTGATTAAGGAAAGAAGTCCAACTTCTTCCCATTCCAAATTAAGAAGTATTTCTCCTCTCGGGTATAATTTAACGGACTGGGTTTTATCGCAATCCAATTACGACGAACCCAATATTAAATCCAATTTAATATCCACTTAAATTATTCCCATTGATCTTTTAATCCAATTGAAAGATCCAACGTCTCAACATCTCAACTTTCCATATTTAATCGAAAATCCAATTTACCGATTAAATGAAAGCTCGATACAATATCGGCCCGTCCATCCAATGGACTTTCCCTTAAGTAATCCAATTACTTATTTTATCCTTCGAGATTGACTCCAAGTCGATCTCTCAACCTCCTCGGTGATTTGTGTGTGACCCTTTAGGTTCACCCTCAGCTAGACTTGGGCCCGTGTCCCACAAGGACCCGTTACCATGGGTGGCCGTCTAGCAGCGGTCCATGGCACTAGAGACTAGGTGAATTGGCGTGAACATTTAGGCGCCGATTCCGTACGGGTACGATCCTTCCGTCTATCGTCTCCCGGCCTTAGTCTAGGGTATGGAATTGGGCGTCGGTTCCCATCCTTGACTAGGCATCTATGCTTAATACTCGAGACCACGTATGCTTCATTGCGTCGACACAGGAAACCATTCCCTGTTCGACCAACCACTGTGGCCACAGCTTCAAACGGCATGAACGTGTCTCCGAGTGCATAGGAGATACCTCTGTCACATACTGACAGGGGACGGATCCTCTTCTTGGAATCCACCGTCCTCGCTACATATTCCGACTGCACTGGACAAGGCTTATGATAATCATCTTACAGAATGATTACCTCTCGCCAGATCCAAGATACAGCGGTCCTGTGCACGCGACTGCCATGATCCCTCAAGTCTGAGGATTACTCCCGTACTATCGAAACCGGGGAAAAACCAATCATACCGACCAAGCCTCCAAGGCTTCCATATGATGATCCCCGCGAGTCAGTCCAGTCGGTTCGACCCCAGTCGACCAACCCATCAAGATCGTGTAGGCCTCCCACGCCTGTCACTGATGAAACACAACACTCATCCAATAAACACGACTCTTGACGCAAGTCTCAATAGGACTCTCGATGCCCTGTCTCGAGGTCCTCGACTTGGAACGTTTCAGACCCAACTCTTAATCAGTTGGTTTCATGATCACCATCCAATGCGTGGCCCAACTGCATGAGTTGTTATCCATGGTCTGTGGGCTTTGTTCCGATATAAGTTAAACACCGTTTTAACAAATGTAAGATGAGCGCAACAAAGAAGGTACCATTGGTGACGAACACTCATCTTATTCATCACGTAATAATATTACATTCACATCAAGTTGTCGGAAAGGTTACAAATTGCCAAACCTATTGGCTTTCTGGTCACCTATTCCAACATGTATAATAAAGCAAGCCCACGAAAAAAAAAGGTGGCCTATGTTGGACGGAGGCCCAAGGTGAGACATCAAAGCGAAACAAGTAGAGTACAAGGCCCATTGGCATGACATTGGGTTAATTTATTGTAATAGTGTAGGACCACCCTAGACAGACCATAAAATCACTGCGGGCTCAGTGGGTCGCATAGGTTGGGGTCATGATCATCCAACAGGGGTATGCTAGATTTACTTGCATGCGATGCATTTATTTAAATGCTTTGTAATATTGGATATTTATGCATGCAAAAATATTAATGTGATGAGGTCTCGGTCAATAATTTTGAACTCTCACTTGGTTGGACCAAGTTAAAATATTAGGCCCATGATGGACTTGGATGAAAATGGTTTTGATCTGTCCAAGCCTTCCATCCATAGCAATGTTGTGAGGAAGCTACCGCTACACAAGTGTGGTCTCACGAGTCGTGGCACATTTGGAATAGAGGATAGTTGCACCGTTGTTGTGAACAAGGAGTACGCTCATTGTTTCCTTGTCTCACGAGTCGTTACACACTTGGATAAGACGTTACACACTTAACACTTGGAAGACTACCACACTCCCACTCACACCAATGCTCGTTATTGACCGAGTGATACATCGTCTGGGTTCGTCAAAACGAATATTCCGGTTACATGAAATCTCAAAACTAGTTTGAATTTCAAGATAGATCCCGCGGCTCCAAGCCATTGATCCAATCCCGATATCCAACATCGCTTCTCCATATGTCCTTTGGATCATGCTCCAATTGACCAGTCGGACCCTGAAACCTGTACTCATCAGGTATCTAAGGTATTCTGTCGTCCCTGGGAGGGCTGGAATATAGTTAGTTGGAAATAACCTGATGTTTGCATTTATTTTGCACTAGACACGCACAAATCAAGTACCGGGTCTAGTCTGTCTTCCTACTAGTCCCTTGACGTATGCAGGACCATCCCATATACTAAAGAACTTTGTAGGATACAGGTTTTCCAAACCATATCCAATATGGTAACTAGATCATGACTTTAAGAAAGTGCATGTTTCTCAACCTAGCAACTTTCAAGTGCATGTCTAGATGGGTTAAGGTAACTTCAGTGAAATACCCAGCAAACCAATTCCAACAGGGTTCGTTTTCTACCTTATTAGAGACCATTCATCCATGTCCGCTTCAAGAAGAATTTCACTGATTGAGAATTCCATTCTCATTCGGATATTCGAGAACTCCCACTAAATACACATCCATTCGATATAATCAAAAGGTAACCAATTTGATTCACCACTCCAAGTCTAATTCCCCGAACCTACGAAAGGTTCTTAGACTTGTGAATCCTCTTTTAGTCTTGTGTATTCATTAACCTTTTGGATATCCAATCCAATAGGGTATTGGCGCTCCCACTAAATACACACTCTCTCGATCTAATCGAAAAGAGACCAGTTTGGTTCACAACTCCAAGTTTAATTCCCCGAACCTACCAAAGGTTCTTAAACTTGTGAACCCTATTGTGGTCCTATGTATTCAGTAATCCACAGAAGTCTTTTTGGATCCAATCCAATAGACTATCGGCAAGCTAACTTTGTCTTACAAAATGACTTTTTAGTCTTTTCCTCCTCAGAGAAGATTTGCAAGCTAGCAGTCCAAATCATCTATTGCTAGACTCTTTGGATCTTCCAACTTCCTCATCCTTAACTAAAGGAAAGTAACCTAGTCATGGATGCCAAATCCGTAAGTTCGTCTTGATTATATCCATTTTTAGTCATTTGTTTTGAGTTCTCATAATCCAATTATGGGATAGTGTCAAGTGCTTATTTACCAAACCTAGCGGACAAGAATCTCCATTCTTTGTCAAATAAAAGTAATTTTATTGATCAAATTATTGTATCCAAAATTGTCCAACAATAAATGGAACATATTTTGATCATGCTAGGTTACATAATTCCCGCAGACACAATCTTAACATGATCACTACTAAGCCTAACTAGTCCTTAGTTTTTTGCAGCAACAGTTTCGCCATTGCTAGATCTTAGGATCGTCTGTCTTAGCTTTCTATTCCTTATCATCACCTGTGAACCATTCACAGGTT
The DNA here is from genome assembly GCA_034509735.1 of Sesamum alatum. Classification (NCBI taxonomy): domain Eukaryota; kingdom Viridiplantae; phylum Streptophyta; class Magnoliopsida; order Lamiales; family Pedaliaceae; genus Sesamum; species Sesamum alatum. The sequence continues at coordinate 33,038,762 of JACGWO010000002.1, forward strand.
ATGAACGACCGGTATCCAATACCAAAGAACAGAAAAGTGATCATCTTGATACTCAATTCAAATGTCACCTTCATTGGAGAGGGGCTTTAGGAAACTCCCTCTTCCAATGTCCCTTTTCTCCCAGTTAATGCAAACATCATTTGGAACTTCTAACTGCCGAACCCTTTTCCTCTTTCCTTTACCCCCGCCCAGTAGTGTAATAGGAGCACTCAAAGTGCTGGCAGCGGCTGATATTGTCTGAGCCTTCTTCCTCTTCCTGTGTCCGGCATCCTTGCCTTTCGCTTTAGAGGTCGAAGCCTTCTCACTAGTACCGTCGGCGCAGATTTTTCAATCGTTGCCTTGTACTGGACCAACATTTTTATCAACTCATGAAGGTCTTTCTCAAGCCCACTCTGAAGGACAAGTGGATCCACCCGGAGCGCGAGCGGAAGCGAGAAAGCGAGAAAACTACATAAATTTAAATCTAATTTAAATAAAAGAATCCCAAGGGGTGTACCCTTGGGTGCTCAACCGGGCGTTCGATGTAGAATGTGTAAATATTGGAAACATATATTTAAACACATAGGGCATAGATATATACAATAAATCAATCAAAGCGTAAGGAGACTTTTACATTCGATTGTTTAGCGTATGCTCCCGGCTACTTGCGTTGCTCCTTCTCCGGAATGCTCACGAAATCAAAACGTATGAATTCTCCAAAGGTGATCCACACCACACCGGAAGAAACACACGTTCTTCTTGCTAGAAAAGAACGGGTTTAAGAAGGAATCGGTTTAAGAGAAGAACACTATGAATTAGTGTTCTCTTAAACTTACTTAGTTCTTCTTCTTGATTCAAAATTAAGTGAAAAACACAAGTGTTAGAGAGGGAGAGAGGCCGAGAGTTGAGAGAGAGGAGAGGGGTTTTTTTTTTCTTCTCTTTTCCCTAGAAAAAGATGAATAATGAATCACTTATGCTTGGTGTTGTATATTCTAATATATATACATAATTAATGTGATTATTGGAATGTGTCTAGGTTCATCCAAGGATGTCTAGATTCATTCCAATCAATCACCATCAATTCTTCAATCAAGCCTACCAAAATTTATGGTATGATCAAATCATACCAAAAGGGAAGAGCTTGATTGGAGTTGACTTGTCTCTTTCCAATAGAGATAAGTCAACATACCACCTAGCATGAAACATGACTGATTTTGCTTCCTCCAAGGGAGCATGTCGGCCATGTTTAAATAATGGAAGAAGTCCAACTTCTTCCTATTCCAAAATAGGAATTATTTCTCCTCTCGAGTAAATTTAACGGACCGGGTTTTATCGTAATCCAATTATGACGAACCCAACATTAAATCAAATTTAATGTCCATTTAAATTATTCTCGTTGATCTTTTAATCCAATTAAAAGATCCAACGTCTCAACGTCTCAACTTTCCATATTTAATAGAAAATCCAATTTACCGATTAAATGAAAGCTCGATACAATATCGGCCCGTCCATCCAATGGACTTTCCCTTAAGTAATCCAATTACTTATTTATCCTTCGAGATTGACTCCAAGTCGATCTCTCAACCTCCTCGGTGATTTTGTGTGTGACCCTTTAGGTTCACCTTCAGCTAGACTTGGGCCCGTGTCCCACAAGGGCCCGTTACCATGGGTGGCCGTCTAGCAACGGTCCATGGCACTAGAGACTAGGTGAATTGGCGTGAACATTTAGGCGCCGATTCCGTACGGGTACGATCCTTCCGTCTACCGTCTCCCAGCCTTAGTCTAGGGTATGGAATTGGGCGTCGGTTCCCATTCTTGACTAGGCATCTATGCTTAATACTCGAGACCACGTATGCTTCATTGCGTCGACACAGGAAACCATTCTCTGTTCGAATCAGTCCAGTCGGCTCGACCCCAGTCGACCAACCCATCAAGATCGTGTAGGCATCCCACGCTTGTCGCCGATGAAACAGGACACTCATCCAATAAACACGACTCTTGACGCAAGTCTTAATAGGACTCTCGATGCCCTGTCTCGAGGTCCTCGACTTGGAACGTTTCAGACCCAACTCTTAATCAGTTGGTTTCATGACCACCATCTAATGCGTGGCCCAACTGCACGAGTTGTTAACCATGGTCTATGGGCTTTGTTGCGATACAAGTTAAACACCATTTTAACAAATGTGAAATGAGCGCAACAAAGTAAGCACTAGAAGTGATAAATACTCATTTTATTCTTCACATAATAATATTACATTTACATCGAGTTTATAATAGGTTACAAATCGCCAAACCTATTGGCTTTCTGGTCACCTATTCTAACACACTCATGCTGTAGTTGACTATAAATAGGTCGGGTGAGGGGAGAAGAGACTGAAGGATCACGTCGATGTACATCTCTCTTTCGAGATCAGCTTGGAGGTCTTTGAGTTTTTCCACAAGGGATAGTATCATCACTCCATGCTCTTGTACCGATGATCCTTCTATCGTCTTTGCTCGAAGAATGCCTTCATTGCAACATATCTAACATGCCGGTCTGGGACCGCATAGACTTGCTTTAATCGAAACATCATCGAGCCAACATCCTCCAGCCTATCATACTGCTTCGGCATCTCATTATCAATGGTTGCTAGTATGATGCTGCAGACCTTCCAGTTGTCATCAAGTCTCGTCTTGAACGTCAAACGTTCTTTGGGCGATGACCCTTCCGACAAGGTCTGAAGAAAAACCTTATCCAAAATATAAGTCTGGTTCTTTGAAATCTAAGACCATCTTAAGATTTCACAGCCAGGCGTGGTAATACGTTCCATTAGACTTTATTAGTCTCAAATATAAGGGTTAGTGGATTCTTTGACATCAATAGTTAAACAGAAAAACATTAAGTAGATTATAACAATATTATGTTCAAGTTAAGACTTGGTCCTTTAGTCATTAACCCCTCCCACTAATTCTACGAAAGCCCATCACTCTCAAATGGGGTTTCGGGAAACCGTTTCCTAGTGGGCTTGGGATCCACAAGTGCAATTGTCATGCGCCGCTTTTACGATTCATATGGGAAAAGCCTCGTGGGAGGTATCCAATACCATTCTCAACAGATGAGATTCCAAAGATATTCTGCCTCACCTCTTCATATGATCCCGAGAACTCCAAGCGAATCATGCTACTCGATGTTAGGCTCCACCCATCAATCAAATCATACCTCAACTGTCGCCCCCTACGACTCGTGACATAGGGAAACAGTGAGCGTACTGTTTGTTCACAACAACGGTGCAACTTTCCTCAATTCCAAATGTGCCACGACTTGTGAGACCACACTTGGGTAGTGGTAGCTTCCTCACGATATTGCTATGGATGGAAGGCTTGGACAGATCAAAACCATTTTGATCCAAGTCCATCATGGGCCTAATATTTTAACTTGGTCCAACCAAGTGAGAGTTTGAAATTATATAGACCGAGACTTCATCACATTAATATTTTGTATACATAAATATCCAGTAATATAAAGCATTTAAATAAATGCATCGCATGCAAGTAAATCTAGCATACCCCTGTTGGATTATCATGAGCCCAACCTATGCGACCCACTAAGCCCACAGTGAGTCTATGGTCTGTCTAGGGTGGTCCTACACTATTACAACAGATTAACCCAATGCCAAGTCAATGGACCTTGTACTCTATTTGTTTCGCCTTGATGTCTCCCCTTGGGCCTCCGTCCAACGTAGGCCTCCTTTTTCTCCTTGGGCTTGCATTATTATATATAAAATGTAAAACCTCACAAATATATTCCTAACTACTCTCATTACAAGAGAAATGGAATACATGGAAAGAAAAAGGAAAATGACAAGCCTTAACATCATGAGGCGAAAGTTGGAGATAATAGTCCCAAACCAAGAGGCACGCAGGCCCCACCCAAAAAGAATTTAAAACCATACACAGGTCAATGGGCTTCGTGATCATCCCTTGTTAATCTAATTAACAAAACACAACATAATTACATATAATATAATCATGCTCCAAACAATACAAACCATGTATTAAATAAATGATATCCAATATCATTCCACAACATAATTAAATGCAGAAAAATACATGTCAATAATATAATTAAAAATGGATATTAGAAACCTTGTACAACCTATGTACATTTTTTTTAATTAAATTCTGCACATAAAAAACTGAAATAAATACCCAGATTTCAGAAAATCCAATTTCATAAAATCACCCAAATATCCATGATTAATCACATAATTAAACATGCAAATTTCAACAAATAATTATGAAAATTAAAATCAATAAATACATGCTTTTAAAGCCTATCTAAACACGTTGAACATGATTGCACACATAAAACATGTAATTCATAGCCACATACACCGATCCGGGCTCTGATACCACTTGAAGGAAAGCGGATGGGCCCGGGAACGCGGCGGAAGCGCAGTGGAGATTAGAACATGCGGAATAAAATAATTTAAATTGCGTTCAAGGGGTGTTCCCTTGAATGTTCCCGGACTATCGGTGTAAAAACGCAGAATATAAACATATACAAAATAAATAAGCGTTTGTTGCTATAGAATAAAGAAGAAACCGAGAGCATAAATATAAATCGGAATACCTTTCTCGATTTTGTATTTTGATCGGTTACACGCATTGATTCCCCCGACGTTCATCCACGCGAGGTCCCAACGTAGAGACCCTCTAACGTAGTCCACACCACACCGGGAGAGATCTCGTTTTTCTTGCTAGAAAAAAACAGATCTAGAGGATGAAATCAAAGAAGAGATTACACTATCAAATTAGTGTTCCTTCTTTATCTTACTTTGTTCTTCAATTGATCCTAGATCAGTGAAGCAACAAAGAGGATCTTGAGAGTAGAGAGAGTGAGAGAGTGTACGGAGAGTTTTCATCTTTTTCCTCGAAAAAGATGAATAATAAAATTCATCATCAATAGGTGTTAGTATATCACATATATATATATACATAATTAATGTGATTATTGGAATGTGTCTAGGTTCATCCAAGGATGTCTAGATACATCCCAATCAATCACCATCAATTCTTCAATCAAGCCTACCAACATTTAAGGTATGATCAAATCATACCAAATGAAAGAATATGTGGATCGTCCCGGGAAATTGTGCGAATGCGGAAACGCGATATAAAATAAAATACAAAAATTTAAAGCATGCTTTAATCAAATTAAAGAACACGCTCAAGGGGTGTACCCTTGAGATTCCCGTGAGTTCGGTGTATCTCATGAGTAAACAATATGTAAATGATCATGGAGGCCATAGGGTAGAAAATTAAAGAGGACGAAAATATTAAACGAGACCTACCCGTTGTTGTTTTTGTCTTCAACAGCTACACGCGTTGTTCCCCGTTTTGCACCGAGATCTCGTTCTTGAGACCCTCCAAAGTTCTAGTCAAAGTAGAATTTGACCTTGTCAAATTCAATCCTAGCCTTTGATCTCTCCCATTAAATCTCAACCATTAATTTAATTTAATAGAATATTTAAATCCTATTAAATATTCCAAAAGGCCAAATAAATATAATAAATAAATATTAATATTTATTCTAGGCCCATTAAATTAATTTTCTTAATAAATTCAATTTATTAATTTAATTCCCTTTATCAAATAGAAGGAATTATTTTCTCCAAGAAAAATATAGGACCCGATTGAATCCAATTTAATCATTCCTTTCCAATATTTAATTCCAAATTAAATACTAAGTGTGTGTGGATAGTGTGTGACTCTTTAGGTTCACCTTTCAGCTAGACTTGGTCGGATTCCTAGAATCCGTCCGTTACCATGGGTGGCCATCTAGCAACGGTCCATGGCACTAGAGACTAGGTGAAATAATCGGGGATGAACATTTAGGCTCGAACAGTACACTTGTCCTTCTGTCTTCGGTCTCATCACTTACAGTCTAGGGCACGGAAAATGCAGGTACCCATTTTGGACCTAAGTGTCGGTCTGTCCTTACTAAACGCCGCAAGGGAAACCTTCCCTTCTGTTCAGTTACTGTGGCCACATATTTTAAGGACAAGACACAGAGCATACATGAGACTCAACTGTCAATGCCTTTTGACAGGAGACAGATCCTTTATTGGAAACTACTGTCACTCTGTACACCCGAGCTGCACTAGACATGGTTTATGACTACTCAAGAGTATTTTGGCAATCTCTCACCATATCTAAGATACAGACCTGATGTACAGGTAAACTCAGCAGTTCCTCAAGTCAAAGGACTTGACCTGTACCGTTGGAACAGGGAACTCACGTCATAGCTTGCTGACCATACTCAAGGTCCTCCGTAAGACGGTTCCCGCGAGTCACCTTAGTCAGTTGCTTCCTAGCATGCTGACCCACTAACACTGCTTAGACGACCTTCGTCACCCATCGATGAAGTACGACAGCAGATGCTTAGTGCAAGTCTCAAAGGGAATCCCGGTACCCATTTTCGAGATTCCTTGACTTGGAGATTTTCGGACTGATTTGGTAAGACTGATTTCATGGACCTACCTCCAAGCGTAGTGCCAGTCTCCGAAATCGATTCTCAGTCCGTGGGCTTTGTTTGCGTAGTGAACAGATATGTAATAGCAGATATAAGTGAACGTAAACAAAGTGTTGCCATATGAATCTTCACTTCTTTATTCATAAATGTTTTATCAAACACCTGAAATGGTCTAGACATAGGTTACATATTCCTGCCAAAATTGGCTTACATGGTCACCTATTCTAACAATCTCCCACTTGACCTTTAAAGCCAATCGCCCATATGTCTAATCCCCATCTTCTCAAGATGTTGCGTATGAGCGCTCTGGGACATAGGCTTTGTCAGCGGATCTGCTGTGTTGTCTGCTGAGTTGACTCGGTCCATCCGGACGTCACCTCTTCCTACCATTTCTCTAAGAAGATGGTAGCGTCTAAGAATGTGTTTGGAACGGTGATGAGATCTCGGTTCCTTTGCTTGCGCTATTGCACCGTTGTTATCACAGAAGATGACAACAGGCTCGGCGATGCTAGGCACCACACCCAACTTTTGGATGTAGTTTCTCATCCGAACTACTTCCTTAGCAGCTTCTGAAGCTGCTATGTATTCAGCCTCTGTGGTGGAGTCAGCAATGGTTGCTTGCTTGGAACTTTTCCAAGCTACTACTCCTCCATTGAGTTTGAATATGTACCCCGATTGGGACTTGGCATCATCGCCATCATCGCCATCATCGCTAAAGCCTTTCAAAATTAGTTCTCCATTGCCATAGACTAGGAACATTTCCTTAGTCCTCCTTAGGTACTTAAGGATGCCCTTAACAGCATTCCAATGTGCCTCTCCTGCGCAGGACTGATATCTGCTTGTTACGCTCAAAGCGTATGCAATGTCAGGCCTAGTGCAGTAGACCGCATATTGGATGCTACCTACGGCAGAAGCATAGGGGATGACTTTCATCCTTTCAAGTTCCTCATCAGTCTGTGGGGATTGTTTCTTGGACAACTTGATCCCATGCCTCATGAGAAGGAATCCTCGTTTGGAGTTGTCCATTCGATATCTCTTTAGGACTTTCTCCATATACGAGTTTTGGGTGAGTCCTAACATCCTTTTAGATCTGTCCATGACAATCTGGATGCCTAGGATGTAGGAAGCTTCACCCAAGTCCTTCATGGAAAATTGCGTTGACAACCATGCTTTAGTGTTTTCTAACATTCTAACATCATTACCAATGAGTAGAATGTCGTCCACATAAAGCACTAGGAACACTATTGAGCTCCCACTGACCTTTTTGTATACACAAGGGTCGGATTCGTTCTTGATGAAGTCATAACCCCGTATTACTTCATCAAATCGAATGTTCCAACTTCGGGATGCTTGTTTGAGGCCATAGATGGACTTCTGGAGACGACAGACTTTCTGTTCTTCTCCAGTGACCGTGAAACCCTCCGGCTGATCCATATAGATCTCTTCTTCAACGAAACCGTTGAGGAAGGCCGTTTTCACGTCCATCTGCCATATCTCATAGTCATACCATACTGCTATGGCGAGCAGGATCCGAATGGATTTAGCCATGGCTACTGGCGAGTAGGTATCCTGAAAATTGTCCCCGGGTCGTTGAGTGTATCCCTTAGCTACAAGCCTAGCCTTAAAGGTTGTGACTTCTCCATCAACGCCAAGTTTGCGCTTGTAGACCCACTGACAGCCCACTGGCTTAACACCTTTCGGTGGATCTACAAGACTCCAGACTTGGTTCTCGCTCATGGAGTCCATTTCAGCTTTCATGGCCTCAAGCCATTTCCCGGAGTCGATGTCAGACATCGCTTCTCCATATGTCTTGGGATTGTTATCCAAAAGATCGGTCGCTCCTAGAAAGCCATACCTTACTGGAGGTCTGGACTCTCTAGTGGACCTACGGAGAACGGGAACGTTAGTGGTGACTGTGGGCGCTGACTGTATCGGAGCCGGGGCTGGCCGTTCCTGAGGCTGTCCTTCATGCCTAGCATGTTGGACCTCTCAAGGTTGGTCAGCCCTTCGGTTGTTTATCCTGAATCCTCTAAGTGAGGGTTCCGTGCTGCCTCTGATGGCTGGATTCCATCACTTGATTCCTCAAGGATCAGCTCATCAGGTTGGATATCCTCCGGGAAGCCTTGCTCCAAGAATACAGCATTTCTTGAAACAAACACCTTTTGTTCCAAGGGGTCATAAAAGTAATAACTCGCAGTTTCTTTAGGGTATCCAACGAACCTGCATAAGCTAGACCTAGATTCTAGCTTACCTCCCACTAACCTCTTGACGTATGCGGGGCTACCCCACACTCTCAAGTAGTTGTAGGACGCAGGCTTGCCGTGCCATATCTCATATGGCGTTTGGGTCAATGCACTGGTAGGCGCCAAATTCAACAACTTGGCCACCGTTTCTAGTGCATAGCCCCAAATGGATAAGGGCAGTTTGGTAAAACTCATCATAGACCGAACCATGTCCAACAGGGTTCGATTCCTCCTTTCAGAGACACCATTTAACTGTGGTGTTCCTGGAGCTGTCCATTCTGATATTATACCATGTTCTTTTAGATAATCTAGGAACTCCCTACTAAGGTATTCACCGCCTCGGTCTGACCGTAGGACTTTAATTTTGCAGTTGGTCTGGTTCTCTACTTCAAGTCTGAATTCTTTAAACCTCTCAAGAGCTTCAGACTTGTACCTCATTAGGTAAACATAACCATAACGTGAATGATCATCGGTAAAGGTTATGAAGTAGAAGAACCCACCTCGGGCCTGCGTCCTTAGTGGTCCACATACGTCTGTATGGACCAAGTCCAACAGACCTGTGGCAAGCCTACTTTGTCCTACAAAGGGCTTTTTGGTCATTTTCCCTCTTAGACAGGATTCACAAGTTGGTAGATCACTCAAGTCCCCAACCTCTAAGTTCTTTGAGCCTACCAACCTTTTCATCCTATCTTGGGATATGTGACCTAGCCTAGCGTGCCACAGACGTGCGTTCCCGTTATTATCTAATTTTCGTTTGTGTTGAGTGTTGAGAACGAAATTCATTTGTTGCAAGATATAGAGCCTGTTATGCAATGTACCAAGTAGATGAGCAATTCCACACCTCATCATATAAAAGCAATTTTTATTGATTCTAAACTCATAACCACTATTGTCCAACAATGGAATGGAAATGATGTTTTTAATCATACTAGGTACCAAATAAACTTGCTCTAAATCTATGCTAATACTATCACTAATCACTAGAGTGGCGGATCCTACTGCTTCTGCCGAGATGGCCTTGCCATTCCCAAGCTTCAGGATCATGTCCCCGCTACCCAGTTTTCTGCTTCTTTTCAACACCTACAAGTCATTGCAAATGTGAGCTCCACAGCCGGTATCTAATACCCAAGAGGTAGAATTAGTGACCATATTAACCTCAATCACATAAATACCTTGGTTCGAGAAGAGTTTGGGGCACTCTCTCTTCCAATGCCCTTTCTCACGGCAGTTGATACATATGTCATATGCCTTCGACTGTTGCTTGGAGATAACCTTTCCCTTTCCTTTGCCCTTCCCCTCTTTGGCAATGGGAACACTCTTAGTGTTCGTAGCTGCTTTGACGGCCTTTCCCTTCCCTTTCTTCTTGTTCCAACGTCCGGCACCTTTGCCTTTCGTATTGGAAGTCAAAGCACCTCCAAACAATACCGAAGGCGTGGACTTCTTAGTCGTTGCCTCGTATTGCACCAACATATTGATCAACTCATGAATGCCCTTCTCAAGTGCGTTCACGTTGTAGTTGACGATAAATTGGTCAAAGGAGGGTGGGAGTGACTGAAGGATCACATCTTTGTACGTTTCATTATCGAGACCTGCTTTTAGGTCCTCGAGCTTTTCCACCAGGGTAAGCATTTTAACCCCGTGCTCTTGTACAGAGGATCCTTCTGTCATTTTAGTTTCAAAGAATGCCTTGGTCGCGACATACCTAGTATGCCGGTCCGGGACTGCATACCAATCCTTAAGGCGAGCCATTATGGAAGGGACGTCGTCTAGCCTTTCATATTGCTTCTGAATCTCATTGGTCATCGAAGCAAGTATGACGCTACGGACCTTCCGGTTATCCTTATGCCATGTCTCGAACGTCTCACATTCTTCTGCCGTGGATCCTTCCGGCAAGGTCCTAGCGAGATGCTCGTCCATGACGTAGCCTTGGTTCTCGTAATCTAGGACTATCCTGAGATTGCGCAACCAGTCGTTGTAATTTTTTCCATTGAATTTGTTTGTCTCAAGAATGGTTGAAAGTGGGTTCTTAGACATTTTTTAAATCTACATTTAGAAAACAGCGCCGCGATCAGCAGAAAATAAAAGACGGTGGTTTGATAAAAAATGATTAAATGCATCGACTTTAGTCATTTAATCCTCCCACTATTTATACGAAAGCACGATACTCTCAAACGTGATTTTTCGGGAAATCCTTTCCTAGTGGGCTTGGGATCTACAGCGATTTTTCCCATACCCCGCTTTTACGATTCGCATGGAAAAGATCCTGTGGGAGGTATTCCATACCATTCTCGTTCCACGAGATTCCCAAGATTATTGCCTCACCCTTTCACATGATCCCGAGGACTCCAAGCGAATCATGCTATTTGGGCGTTAGACCCAACCCAATCGACCGAGCCACAGACCCACTGGTACCCCCACGACTCGTGAAAAGGTACAGCAGCCTATTTTTCGTTCATGACAAAGTGCAGCTTCTTTTAAGTACAATAACGTGCCACGACTCGTGAGACCACGCTATTGACCTAAAACAGCTTCCTCACTAAACCATGGATTGGAAGGCATGGACAAACTCCTAGAGTTCATGTCCATTTTGTCCAGGGTCTAATGTTTCAACATTGGTCCCACCAATGTGAGAGTAGTGAATGACCGAGATCTCAAAATAAATAAACATTCACACATCCATCCATAATGCGTAAATTAAACCATCCATAGCAGTTATATGATAAATAAAAAACCCATTCATCCATCATAATAACCACATGCAAAATTAAAGCCTAGCACGCCCCTGTTGGATGATCACGAGCCCGAATCCTATGCGATCCACTGAGCCCGCAGTGGATCTATGGTCAATCTAGGGTTGGTCCTACACTATTACATTAATAGTAACCCAATCATCATGCTGATGGGCCTTGGTCTCTTTTCTCTTTCTTCACTTCATGGAAAACTCCAAGGGACCTCCCGTCTGGGCTCTCCATGTGGTCCTTCCTTCTTCTCCACCGATTACAAAAAGGAAACCTCACTCCTAGTCTACTCTCATTACATATAAAAAATAGAAAGAAACCCCAGCGAAAACCCGGGGGAGTACATAAGGAGGGAGGTAGAATGCCTTATTATTCCAAGGCAACTACAAACAGAGAAGGAGAAAGCAGTAAAAGAGGCACACAGGCCCAACAGAAATTAAACCATATATATTCGGTCTAGGGCTCGTGATCATCCATTTCCGTCCAACAGACATAATCACATGATTTAATCACATAATTACAATATACCAACAATTCATGATTTCCAATCATAATTATACAAAATGAATATGTGGGTAACGTGTGAAAAAAAAAAAACATAAATATTGGTAATAATATTTTCTCGTTTTAGGAAAATCTTCCTCATTATTTTAAGTAAAATAACCCTGAGATTCCAAATTCAATGTATTTTACTCCTAAAATAATGTCTGTAGAAAATTAGGCATAATTGAACCCCAAAAATGATTTTTCAGAATTAATTCAAAATTAAAACTGAAAATAATTAAAAAATAAAAGAAAAAACTACTAGGGTTTAAAAAACCCTAGCAGCAGCACCGGCCGCCGCCGCCGGCAGCGGCCTTGCCTCGCGCGCGCTGGCCTGCTGGCTGCCAGCCGCGCCCTTGCCCTGCGCAGTGCGCGCGCAGACGTGCACTGGGCAAGCCTATCGGGCGCGCGCGCGCAGACTCCTCCGTTTGCGTGTGCGCGCGCCTGGCGGCACTGCCCGGTGTCCGTCTGCTCGTGGACTCTCAGGCGCGCAGCCTTGCGCGCGCGAGCGCAGACACCCTCGTCTGCGTGCGCGCGCGCCTGCGCGCAGCCGCCCTGGCTGCGCGCTGCCCCTGCGCGACCGGCTGGACGGGCGCGCGCAGGCTTCCCTTGCCTGCGCGCGGCCAGCCCTCCCGGCTGGCCAGCTGCGGCGTTTCTTGTTTTTCGTTCAATTATTCCACCCCGTTTTCCAAGAAAAACAGAAAAATACCAATATTCAGAAATTCACATGAATCGAAAGCCATAAAACGACATGCTTTAAAATCAAGAAAATCAAGATTTAATTAAAAACATGCCAATATCACGTTTCATGCTTAAAACGCACATAAACCGGGCTCTGATACCACTGAAAGAATATGTGGATCGTCCCGGGAAATTGCGCGAATGCGGAAGCGCGATATAAAATAAAATACAATTATTTAAAGCATGCTTTAATCAAATTAAAGAACACGCTCAAGGGGTGTACCCTTGAGATTCCCGGGTGTTCGGTGTATCTCATGAGTAAACAACATGTAAATGATCATGGAGGCCATAGGGTAGAAAATTAAAGAGGAGGAAAATATTAAACGAGACCTACCCGTTGTCGTTTACGTCTTCAACAGCTACACGCGTTGTTCCCCATTTTTCACCGAGATCTCGTTCTTGAGACCCTCCAAATCGTGACACACGATCCACCCACGTATCTTGCACGTCGTGCTAGCAACGAACAAGTGTATATTTTGGAGTGGATGAATCAACAACACGTTATGAATTAACGGTATTGATTCATCTAAGTTCTAATGTTTCAAGAATAAGATAACTAGAAAAGAATTTCTTGGAGAGAGTGGAGAGAGAGGGCGGATGAGAGAGAGGGGAGAGAGAGCCAAAAGTGAGTGTGTGTTGTGTGTGTGTTGGAATTTCATCATCCTTCAAAAGGTGCAAGGTTAGGGGTTTATATAGAGGAAGAGTTTAATCCTCTTTAAACTCCACCTCTTTAGAAGCTTAATTTGACTAGGAATTTGACCTAGTCAAAGTCCTAGTCAAAGTAGAATTTGACCTTGTCAAATTCAATCCTAGCATTTGATCTCTCCCATTAAATCTCAACCATTAATTTAATTTAATGAAATATTTAAATCTTATTAAATATTCCAAAATGCCAAATAAATATAATAAATAAATATTAATATTTATTCTAGGCCCATTAAATTAATTCCCTTAATAAATCCAATTTATTAATTTAATTCCCTTTATCAAATACAAGGAATTATTTTCTCCAAGAAAAGAAATAGGACCCGATTAAATCCAATTTAATCATTCCTTTATTCCAATATTTAATTCCAAATTAAATACTAAGTGTGTGTGGATAGTGTGTGACTCTTTAGGTTCACCTTTCAGCTAAACTTGGTCGGATTCCTAGAATCCGTCCGTTACCATGGGTGGCCATCTAGCAACGGTTCATGGCACTAGAGACTAGGTGAAATAATTGGAGATGAACATTTAGGCTCTAACAGTACACTTGTCCTTCTATCTTCGGTCTCATCACTTACAGTCTAGGGCACGGAAAGTGCAGGTACCCATTTTGGACCTAAGTGTCGGTATGTCCTTACTAAACGCCGCAAGGGAAACCTTCCTTTCTGTTTAGTTACTGTGACCACAGATTTTAGGCACAAGACACAGAGCATACATGAGACTCAACTGTCAATGCCTTTTGACAGGAGACAGATCCTTTATTGGAAACTACTGTCACTCTGTACACCCGAGCTGCACTAGACATGGCTTATGACTACTCAAGAGTATTTTGGCAATCTCTCACCATATCTAAGATACAAACCTGATGTACAGGTAAACTCAGCAGTTCCTCAAGTCAAAGGACTTGACCTGTACCGTTGGAACCGGGAACTCACGTCATACCTTGCTGACCATACTCAAGGTCCTCCGTAAGACGGTTCCCGCGAGTCACCTCAGTCAGTTGCTTTCTAGCATGTTGACCCACTAACACTGCTTAGACGACCTTCGTCACCCGTCGATGAAGTACGACAACAGATGCTTAGTGCAAGTGTCAAAGGGAATCCCGGTACCCATTTTCGAGATTCCTTGACTTGGAGATTTTCGGACTGATTCGATAAGACTGATTTCATGGACCTACCTCCAAGCGTAGTGCCAGTCTCCGAAATCGATTCTCAGTCCGTGGGCTTTGTTTGCATAGTGAACAGATATGTAATAGCAGATATAAGTGAACGTAAATAAAGTGTTGCCATATGAATCTTCACTTCTTTATTCATAAATGTTTTATCAAACACCTGAAATTGTCTAGACATAGGTTACATATTCCTGCCAAAATTGGCTTACATGGTCACCTATTCTAACACCAAAAGGGAAGGGCTTGATTGGAGTTGATTTGTCTCTTACAAAAAGAGACAAGCAACTTACACCTAGCATCCAACAACAATGATTTTTGCTCCCTCCAAGGTGGCAATTTTCGGCCATGTTATTTAGGGAAGAAGTCCAATTTCTTCCTATTCCATAAATGGAATTAACACACCTATCGGGTCAAAATTTAAAAGATCGGGTTCTACAATAATCCAATTACGACGAACCCAAAAATTAAATCCAATTTAATTTAATGTCCACTTAAATAATTCCTGTTGATCTTTTAATCCAATTAAAAGATCCAATAACTCAACTTTTCATATTAATCAATAAATCCTATTTACCGATTAAACGAGGGCCCGATACAATATCAGCCCGTCCATCCAATGGACAATCCCTTAAGTAATCCAATTACTTATCATCCTCTGAAATTGACTCCAAGTCAATTCCTTCACCTCCTCGGTGATTTATGTGTGACCCTTTAGGTTCACCCTCAGCTAGACTTGGGCTCGTGTCCAACAGGAGCCCGTCACCATGGGTGGCCATCTAGCAACGGTCCATGGCACTAGAGACTAGGTGAATGTTGGCGTGAACATTTCGGCGCCGATTCCGTACGGGTATGGTCCTATTGTCGACCGTATCCCGACCTTAGTCTAGGGTATGGAATTGGGCGTCGGTTCCCATCCTTGACTAGGCAACTATGCTTCATACCCGAGATGCGTTTACTCTATCGATCGACGTAGGAAACCCTTTCCTACTCAATCAATTGTATGGCCATAGACTTTCAGAGTCTAAATCGTCTCAGAGTACATAGGAGACATCAACGTCATGTACTGACAGGGGACAGGTCCTATCTTGGAACACCGTCCTCGCTACATACTCCAACTGCACTGGACAAGGCTTATAATGACCATCTTACAGAATGATCACCTCTCGCCAGATCCAAGATACGGTCTTCATATGCACGTGACTGCCATGATTCCTCAAGTCCGAGGACTAATCCCATACTATCGGAATCGGGAATTCCAGTCATACCGACCAAGCCTCCAAGGCTTCCATATGATGATTCCCGCGAGTCACTTCAGTCAGTTGACCACCTTGTCAACTAACCCACTAAAATTGCATAGACGACCTTCGTCTGTTGCGGATGAAACTCGACACTCACCCAGTGAATGCAATACTTAGTGCAAGTCTCAATAGGACACTCGATGCCGAGTCTCGACATCCTCGACTTGGAATGTTTCAGACCAACCCTCAGAAGTTGGTTTCATAGCCGCCATCCAATGCGCAGCCCAACTACATGGGTTATCCAATTGGTCTGTGGGCATTTATTGTGACGTTTGAAACGCCATTCAACGTTAGTAGTAAGCACAACAAACACAGTGCCAGTGATGAATACTTACTCTATTCATCAGGATAGTATTGTATTAATAAAGATTGATGAATAGTTCCCAAAACCGTCAATCCAATTGGCTTTCTGGTCACCTATTCTAACATTGAATACATATCAAATAAATATTTGAGTCCAACAAATAATATTTCCATCTAGTTAAAGACGAAAATAGCCCATTCCCTAATTCCATAAATCCTATTTATGAGTCAAGTCTATTTAATCTAATTAAAGACTTGACACTCCAAGAAGAGAACCAATTTAATCAAATTAAATTGTTCGATTGCCCGGAATTAATCTCAAATTAATTCCTCTATTACCTGTGAATTATTTGTGACTCTTTAGGTTCACCCTTAGCTAGACTTGGCCGAATTTCTAATCATCATATGATGGGAATTCTTCCATCATCATGGGTGGCCGTCTAGCAATAGTCCATGGTACTATAGACTAGGTGAATTTTATGGCGTGAACATTTAGGCTCTTGAGCACGCATGTCCTTCCGTCTACTACCTCACAACTATAGTCTAGGGTATGAACTTTGGATGTCGATACCCATTCTTGACACAAGCTTTGGGCTCGTCTACACTAAACGTCACTGGGATCCCATCCCACTGTTCAGTCACTATGGCCACAAATTTATGGAGGACGAGTCTCTGAATATAAGTGAGACACTACTGTCAATCGTATGACAGGAGACGGAGTCTATCTTGGGACCTACTGTCCATACTACACATCTTGACTGCACTAGATAGGGCTTATAGCAACCAAGTCTCTCGACTTGGTAGCCTCTTGCCAAACATAAGATACAGGCATGGTGTGTATGTGACCACAGTAGTCCTCAAGTCCGAGGACCAATCTCGTACTGTCGAAATCGAGAATCCAAGTCTTACCGACCAACCTACTCAAGTTTTCCCATATGACAATTCCCACGAGTCACCTTAGTCAGCTGGCACCGAGCTGGCTAACCCACTAGTATTGCATGGATGACTCTCGTCACTCGTCGATGAAACGCGACCGCAATCACTTAGTGCAAGTCTCAAATGGACCTTCGATACCCAATCTCAAGGTCCTTTGACTTTGAGTATTTTAGACTGATCCACATAAACTGATTTCATGACTTGCCATCCTATCCGCAGTCCAGTTTCTTGGATTAACCTTTTGGTCTGTGGACTTTGGTTGTGCATTCAATAGTTATTAATGCCGTAACTTAACTTCACTTTTATTCAGAATGAACTTTAGTTAAACACCTAATGTCAAAAATAGGTTACACAAGCCTAACAAGATTGGCTTCACGGTCACCTATTCTAACACCAGGATGAAACCTGAGACGACATTGGACATGATGAAGTCATAGCTGTCCTATGCACAAGGTTACTGTGGAACCTCAAGTGTAAGGAATAGTTAGTGCACTATCGTAGCCCTAGGAGTTATAGTCATACCAATCATGCCATATAGGGCTTCCATATGGCAACTCCTGCAAGTCGATTGAGTGAACTTGATAACTCCTTATCAAGCACCCACTAAAGTACGCAGACGTCATACGTCTCTGTCTATGAAACTCGACATTCATCTTATAAACGCATCACTTAGTGCAAGTTTTTAAGGAATGGCCGATGCCCTGTCTCAACCGATTCATCGACTTGGAATATTTTATATCAAACCATAGAGGTTGGTTCATGGTCACCATCATATGTGCGAGCCAACCCTATAGTATAATTGACCTAAGGGCTTCAACCAAATGTACACATAAATATAATGTTTAAATCATCTGATGAAGATAGCCAAAGAACATTTCTTAAATTAACATACTATTTTAAAAGATTGTCTAGAATAGTTTATAAAGAGTCAATTAATTGGCGTGACGGTCACCTATTCTAACAATCACCCACTTGACCTAAAGCCAATTGCCCATGTTCTTTAATCCCATCTTCTCAAGATGTTGAGGATGAGCAATTTGTGATATCGGCTTTGTAAGCGGGTCTGCTATGTTCTCCGTTGATGCAACGCGGTCCACTCGCACATCTTCCTACCATCTGTCTGATTAGATGGTAGCGGCTAATTATGTTTTTGGCTTTGTAATGAGGTCTTGGCTCTTTCCCTTGCGCAATAGCCCCGTTGTTATCACAAAGTATAAATACAGGTTTGGCAATGCCAGGCACCACACCCAACTTTTGGATGTAGTTTTTTATCCGAACAACCTCATTTGCAGATTCAGAAGCTACAATGTATTCGGCTTTTGTCATGGAATCCGCTGTCGTATCTTGCTTGGAACTTTTCCAACTGACAGCTCCTCAATATGCTGTTCAATGAAAGAGGCCTGATATAGCTTACGCTCTATGTGTTACGAGTCGTTATCAGGCATGTGCCAGCCACGATCACTGGACTATTGTCAAAAATATCCTTAAGTACTTGAGAAGAACTATGGATTTATTTTTGGTGTACGGTGATGGAGAATTGATATTGGAAGGATATACTGATGCTAGCTTCCAATCGGATTTGGATGACACTAAGTCTCAATCTGGTTATGTATTCCGGTTGAATGGAGGATGCTGCCAACAGCAGAAGCATAGGGAATTTCTGATATTTTCGTAACTTCCACATCAGTCTAGGGAGACGGA
The DNA here is from genome assembly GCA_034509735.1 of Sesamum alatum. Taxonomy (NCBI): domain Eukaryota; kingdom Viridiplantae; phylum Streptophyta; class Magnoliopsida; order Lamiales; family Pedaliaceae; genus Sesamum; species Sesamum alatum. The sequence goes on from JACGWO010000002.1 coordinate 33,057,634, forward strand.
GTCTTGGAGAGTTTAATTCCATGCCTCATGGGAAGAAAACCCCTTTTTGATTCATCTATCGTGAACCTTTTCAATGAAAGCCTTGGGTAGGCGTGTGGATCATCCCGGGAGAAGCGCGAATGCGGAAGCATGGTATAATTTAAATTACGAAAATTTAAACATGCATAACATATATTAAAAATAAACTCATTCAAGGGGTGTGCCCTTGAAACTCTCGGGTGTTCGGTGTATCTCATGAATAATAAAAGGCATACATAGCAATCATGGAGGCCATAGGATACGAAAATAAAGAGAACGGAAAACGTAAATGAAAACCTACCGATTCGTCGTTTTTTGCTTCTAACCAGTACTCGCGTTGTTCCCCGATTTGCTCCAAGATCTCGTATGGGAGACCCTCTAATTTGTGACACGCAATCCACCACGTATCTTGAACTTCGTGCTAGCGAACGAACAAGTATTATTTTGGGAGAGGACGGATCGATCAAACGTTATTAATGTAACGAGATCAACCCTCCTATGTTCAATTTTTGAAGAACAAAAGAACAAGAAACTATTTTCTTGGACAGAGAAGAGAGGTGCGGCCGAGAGGAGAGAGAGAGAGCACACGTGAGTGTGTGTGTTTCAAGATTCATCATCCTCTTTAATGTGTGTGCTAAGGAGTATTTATAGAAGAGGAATCCTTTTCCTCTTCAATCCCCTACACTTTCAAGACTCCTCTACAACTAGGATTTGACCTAATCAAATCCTAGTCAAAATCAAGCTTCTTTGGTCAAACCAATATTAGCCATTGATCTCTCCCTTTTAATCTCAACCATTAATTTAATTTGATGGAATATTAAAATCCTATTTAAATATTCCAAGGGCAATAAATAAATATATTAAATATAAATATTTATTCTAAGCCCATTAAATTAATTTTCTAATAAATCTAATTTATTAGATAAATCCCTTTTATCTAATAAAAGGAATTAATTCTTTTCCAAGAAAATAAGGACCCGATTAAATCCAATTTAATCATTCCATTTCTCCAAATATTTAATTCTAAATTAAATACTTTTATGTGTGCGGATTGTGTGTGACTCTTTAGGTTCACCTTCAGCTAGACTTGGTCGAATTCCTAGAATCCGTCCGTTACCATGGGGGTCATCTAGCAAGGGTCCATGCCACTAGAGACTAGGTGAATATACGGGGATGAACATGTAGGCTCTACAGTACATCTATCCTTCCGTCTACGGTCTCACCACTTAGGGTCTAGAGCACGGAAAATGCAGGTACCCATTCTGGACCTAAGTGTCGGTCTGTCCTTTACTAAACGCCACAAGGGAAACCTTCCCTTCTGTTCAGTTACTGTGGCCACAGATTTTAGGGACAAGACACAGAGCATTTGTGAGACACAACTGTCAATATCTTGATAGGAGACAGATCCTTTCTTGGAAACTACTGTCACTCTGCACACCGGGGCTGTACTAGATATGGCTTATGACTACTCAAGTGCTTCTTGGCAATCTCTCACCATATCTAAGAAATAGCCCTGATATACAAGTAAACTCAGCAGTTCCTCAAGTCAAAGGACTTGACCTGTACTGTTGGAACCGGGATCACACGTCATACCTAACCGATCTTACTCAAGGTCCTCCGTAAGATGGTTCCTGCGAGTCACCTCAGTCAGCTGCTCCCTAGCAGGCTAACCCACTAACACTGGTTAGACGACCCTCGTCACCCGTCAATGAAATACGACAGCAGATGCTTAGTGCAAGTCTCAAGGGGAACCTCAGTACCCACTTTCGAGATTCCTCGACTCGGAGATTTCTGGACTGATTCGGCGGAACTGATTTCATAGACATAACTCCAAGTGTAGTCCCAGTCCCTGAAATGTGTTTTCAGTCCGTGGGCTTTGTTTGGGTAGTGAACAGATATATATAAAACAAATAAAGTGAACACAAACAAAGTAAATGCCAAATGAATTTCACTTCTTATTCATTAATGATTTATTAAAACCTCGAAAATGTTCAGACATAGGTTACAATTCGCCTACCAAAATTGGCTACATGGTCATCTATTCTAACAATCTCCCACTTGACCTTTAAAGCCAATCGCCCATATGCCTAATCCCCATCTTCTCAAGATGTTGTGTATGAGCGCTCTGCGACATAGGCTTTGTCAACAGATCTGCTGTGTTGTCTGCTGAGTTGACTCGGTCCATCCGAACATCACCTCTTTCTACCATTTTTCTTAGAAGACGGTAGCGTCTAAGAATGTGTTTGGAACGGTGATGAGATCTCGGTTCCTTTGCTTGCGCTATTGCTCCGTTGTTATCACAAAAGATGACAACGGGCTCGGCGATGCTAGGCACCACACTCAACTCTTGGATGTAGTTTCTCATCCAAACCACTTCCTTGGCAGCTTCTAAAGCTGCTATGTATTCGGCCTCAGTGGTGGAATCAGCAGTGGTTACTTGCTTGGAACTTTTCCAAGCCACTACTCCTCCATTGAGCCTGAATACATAACCCGATTGAGACTTGGCATCATTCTCATCAGCCTAGAAGCTAGCATCTCTAAAGCCTTCCAGGATCAGTTCTCCATTGCCATAGACCAAGAACATTTCCTTAGTCCTCCTCAGGTACTTAAGGATGCCCTTAACTGCATTCCAATGTGCCTCTCTTGCACAAGACTGGTATCTGCTTGTTACACTCAAAGCATAAGCAATGTCAGGTCTAATACAGTGGACCGCATATTGGATGCTTCCTGCGGCAGAAGCATAGGGGATGACTTTCATCCTTTCAAGTGAAGGACAAGCGGATCCGCCCGGGAGCGCGAGCGGAAGCGAGAAAGCGAGAAATTGTGCACAAATTTAAATCTAATTTAAATATGCGAATTCCAAGGGGTGTACCCTTGGGTGCTCAACCGGGCGTTCGATGTAGGATGTGTAAATATTGAAAACATATATTTAAACACATAGGGCATAGATATATAAATGAAATCAATCAAAGCGTAATAAACCGTTACCTTTGATTGTTTAGCGTATGCTCCCGGCTACTAGCGTTGTTCCTTCTCCGGAATGCTCACGAAATCCAAACGTATGGATTCTCCAAAGGTGATCCACACCACACCGGAAGAAACACACGTTCTTCTTGCTAGAAAAGAACGGGTTTAGGAAGGAATCGGTTTAAGAGAAGAATACTATGAATTAGTGTTCTCTTAAACTTACTTTGTTCTTCTTCTTGATTCAAAATCAAGTGAAGAACACAAGTGTAAGAGAGGGAGAGAGCACGGAAATTGAGAGAGAGGAGAGGATTTTTGTCTTCTCTTTTTCCTAGAAAAAGATGAGTAATGAATCACTTATGCTTGGTGTTGTATATTCTCATATATATACATAATTAATGTGATTATTGGAATGTGTCTAGGTTCATCCAAGGATGTCTATATTCATTCCAATCAATCACCATCAATTCTTCAATCAAGCCTACCAAAATTTATGGTATGATCAAATCATTCCAAAAGGGAAGAGCTTGATTGGAGTTGATTTGTCTCTTTCCAAAAGAGATAAGTCAACATACAACCTAGCATGAAACATGGCTAATTTTGATTCCTCCAAGGGAGCATGTCGGCCATGTTTAATTAAGGGAAGAAGTCCAACTTCTTCCTATTCCAAAATAGGAATTCTTTCTCCTCTTGAGTATAATTTAACGGATCGGGTTTTATCGTAATCCAATTACGACGAATCCAACATTCTCCAATTTAATGTCCATTTAAATTATTCCCGTTGATCTTTTAATCCAATTAAAAGATCCAATGTCTCAACTTTCCATATTTAATCGAAAATCCAATTTACCGATTAAACGAAAGCCCGATACAATATCGGCCCATCCATCCAATGGACTTTCCCTTAAGTAATCCAATTACTTATTTTTTTTATCCTTCGAGATTGACTCCAAGTTGATCTCTCAACCTCCTCGGTGATTTGTGTGTGACCCTTTAGGTTCACGCTCAGCTAGACTTGGGCCCGTGTCCCATAAGGGCCCGTTACCATGGGTGGCTGTCTAGCAACGGTCCATGGCATTATAAACTAGGTGAATTGGCGTGAATATTTAGGCGCCGATTCCGTACGGGTACGATCCTTCCGTCTACCGTCTCCCAGCCTTAGTCTAGGGTATGGAATTGGGCGTCGGTTCCCATCCTTGACTAGGCATTTATGCTTAATACTTGAGATCACATATGCTTCATTGCGTCGACACAAGAAACCATTCTCTGTTCGACCAACCACTGTGGCCACAGCTTCAAACAGCATGAACGTGTCTCTGAGTGCATAGGAGATACCTCTGTCACATACTGACAGGGGACGGATCCTCTTCTTGGAATCCACCGTCCTCGCTACACATTCCGACTGCACTGGACAAGGCTTATGATAATCATCTTACAGAATGATTACCTCTCGCCAGATCCAAGATACAGCTGTCCTGTGCACGCGACTGCCATGATCCCTCAAGTCTGAGGAATACTCCCGTACTATCGGAACCGGGGAAAACCAATCATACCGACCAAGCCTCCAAGGCTTCCATATGATGATCCCCGCGAGTCAGTCCAGTTGGCTCGACCCCAGTCGACCAACCCATCAAGATCGTGTAGGCGTCCCACGCCTGTCGCCGATGAAACACGGCACTCATCCAATGAACACGACTCTTGACGCTAGTCTCAATAGGACTCTCGATGCCCTGTCTCGAGGTCCTCGACTTGGAACGTTTCAGACCCAACTCTTAATCAGTTGGTTTCATGACCACCATCCAATGCGTGGCCCAACTGCACGAGTTGTTATCCATGGTCTGTGGGCTTTGTTGCGATATAAGTTAAACACCGTTTTAACAAATGTAAGATGAGCGCAACAAAGAAGGTACCATTGGTGACGAACACTCATCTTATTCATCACATAATAATATTACATTCACATGAAGTTGTCGGATAGGTTACAAATTGCCAAACCTATTGGCTTTCTGGTCACCTATTCCAACAATCTCCCACTTGACCTAAAGCCAATCACCCATTGACCTCAAACCTCTTATTCAGATGGTGAGTATGGGCAACTTGCGACATGGGCTTAGCAAGTGGATCTGCTATGTTTTCTGCGGAGCTGACTCGGTCCAACCTAACGTCACTCCTGCTATCCATCTCTCTAAGAGATGGTAGCGTCTAAGAATATGCTTTGATCGTGATGAGATCTCAGTTCCTTTGCTAGCGCTATTGCCCCGTTGTTATCATAAAGATAATTACAGGCTTAGCAATGCTAGGTACTACATCCAACCCTTGGATGTAGCTCATCAACCAAACCACTCCTTAGCAGCTTCCAAAGCCGCTATGTATTTAAAACTCTATGGTGGAGTCCGCCGTGGTAGCCTGCTTGGAACCCTTCCAAGTAACCACGCCACCATTTAGTCTAAATACAAAACCAAACTGAGACTTGGCATCATCTTCATCCGACTGGAAGCTAGCGTCGCTATAGCCTTCCAGTATCAATTCTCCACCGCCGTAGATCAAGAACATGTCCTTAGTCCTTTTCAGGTACTTTAGGATAGTCTTGACTGCACTCCAGTGTGCCTCCCCGGCACACGACTGATATCGGCTAGTTACGCTCAAAGCGAAAGCCACATCAGGTCTAGTGCACTGAACAACATACTGTATGCTACCTACAGCTGAAGCATAGAGGATGTCCAACATCCTTTTAAGCTCCTCATCAGTCTTATGAGACTGTTTCTTGGATAACTTAATTCCATGCCTCATAGGAAGGAATCCTCGTTTTGAGTTCTCCATCTTGAATCTCTTCAAGACTTTCTCAATGTACGAGGACTGGACCATCCCTAACATCCTTTTAGATCTATCCCTGTAGATCTTGATGCCAAGGATGTAGGATGCCTCGCCCATATCCTTCATGGAGAATTGCGTTGACAACCAAGCTTTAGTGGTACCCAACATCTTAGCACATTCCCAATGAGCAAGATGTCATCCACGTAAAGCACCAAAAACGCAACTGAGCTCCCACTGATCTTCTTGTATACACAAGGATCGGACTCGTTCTTGATGAAATCATATCCCCGTATGACTTCATCAAAACGTATGTTCCAGCTTCGGGAAGCTTGTTTGAGGCCATAGATGGACCTTTGGAGACGGCAGACCTTCTGCCCTTCTCCAACAGTTGTGAAACCTTCCGGCTGATCCATATAGATCTCTTCCTCTACGAAACCATTGAGGGAAGCCGTTTTCACGTCCATCTGCCATATTTCATAGTCATACCATGCTGCTATGGCAAGCAGTATCCGAATGGACTTGGCCATTGCTACGGGCGAGTAGGTTTCCTCAAAATCGACCCCGGGTCGTTGAGTGTAACCTTTCGCCACAAGCCTGGCTTTGAAGGTTGTAACCTCCCCGTCAGCTCCAAGCTTACGTTTGTAGACCCATTTACACCCTACGGGTTTAACCCCTTTGGGTGGATCAACTAGGGTCCAAACCTTGTTTGTACCCATCGAGTCCATCTCGGATTTCATGGCCTCAAGCCACTTGTCCAAATCGATGTCCGACATCGCTTCTCCGTACGTCTTTGGATCATTATCCAACTGACCGGTCAGGCCCAGAAATCCATACGTATCAGGTGCATGGGATACTCTGGCCGACCTACAGAGGACTGGAACAATATCAGTGGGAACCACTGGCTCAGATGTCACTGCCGCCTCATGGGGTACCTCACTTAATTCCTCAAGGAGTACCTCATCGCGTCGACTATCCGATGGAAAACCTTTTTCCAAGAACACTGCGTTTCGCGAGACAAAAACCTTTTGCTCGGACGGATCATAGAAATAATACCCCGCAGTTTCTTTCGGATAGCCGATGAACCTGCATAAACTAGACCTCGAGTCCAGTTTATCTCCCACTAATCTCTTGACATATGCGGGGCAACCCCACACTTTCAAGTATTTGTAGGAGGCAGGCTTGCCATGCCATATCTCATATAGCGTCTGGGATACCTTTTTAGATGGCGCCAAGTTGAAAACTTTCGCCGTCGTCTCAAGAGCGTATCCCCAGAAGGAAAGGGGGAGTTCGGTAAAACTCATCATGGATCGGACCATGTCCAACAAGGTCCGATTCCTCCTTTCAGACACACCATTAAGCTGCGGTGTTCCAGGAGGGGTCCACTGAGAGAGAATCCCATTCTCTTTTAGATAATCAGTAAACTCACCACTCAAATACTCTCCACCTCGGTCCGATCGAAGGGCTTTGATCTTTCGACCGATTTGGTTCTCTACTTCAAGTCTGTATTCCTTAAACCTTCAAAAGGCTTCAGACTTGTACCTCATCAGGTAAACATAACCATACCGTGAGTGATCATCGGTAAAGGTTATGAAGTACGAGTACCCACCTCTAGCCTGAGTATTTAGTGGACCACAGACATTTGTATGGATCAAATCCAACAGACCACTGGCTAGCGTACTTTGTCCAACAAAGGGTTTCTTGGTCATCTTTCCCTTTAGACAGGATTCGAGGTCGGTAGGTTGTCCAAATCGTCTATTTCTAGACCCTTTGAGTCCACCAACCTTCTTATCCTATCTTTAGAGATATGACCTAACCTCGCATGCCATATCTGTGCGTTATTGTGATCATCACACTTTCGTTTGTGTTCTGCAGTCATAATCCAATTAGACTGTTGAAGTATGTACAGACCGTTGACCAATGTACCAAGCAGATGAGAAATACCATCTTTGATAATGAAAAAACCGTTTTTATTGATGGTAAATTCATATCCCTCCTTATAAGGGACTGGGATGGAAACAATATTTTTAATCATGCTAGGTACATAGAAACAGTCGTTCAGTACAATCCTAACATGTCTACTAATGGCTAACTCGAGTGATCCTACGGCCTCCACAGCAACGGCCTTGCCATCGCCTAGCCTCAGGATCATCTCATCCTTGGTTAGCCTTCTGCTTCTTTGCAGTTCCTGCAAATCATTGCAGATGTGAGCACCACACCCGGTATCCAATACCCATGAGGCAGAATTAGTAATCATATTAACTTCAACCACAAACACACCTGGGTTGGAGAGGAGTTGTAGGCACTCCCTCTTCCAATGCCCTTTCCCTTGGCAATGTATGCAGACATCATTTGCCTTGGACCGCTGAGAACCACGGGCCTTCCCTTTCCCTTTGCTCGGTCCAACCGGAGCAACAGGGACGCCCGGAGCGTGAGCACGGGCCACAACCGTCTTCCCTTTGCCGTTCTTCCTCTTCCAGCATCCAGCCCTCTTACCATTCGCCTTGGAGGTTGAAGCCTCTCCTATCAATACCGTCGACGCCGACTTGTGGGTCGTTGCCTCGTATTGGACCAGCATGTTGATCAACTCATGAACAGACTTCTCAAGTCCGTTCATGTTGTAGTTTACAACAAACGGGTCATAGGATGGAGGAAGCGACTGGAGGATCACGTCAATGTACGTGTCATTTGTTAAGCCCAGCTTTAAGGTCCTCGAGTTTCTCCACTAGGGATAGCATCTTGACCCCATGACTTTGTACTGACACTCCTTCAGCAAGCTTGGTGCCAAAGAATGCTTTTGTGGCGGCATATCTAATATGCCTATCCGGAACCGCATAAACCTCGTTCATGCGGAGCATTATGGCGGAGACGTTGTCCAGCCTCTCATACTGCTTCTGGATGTCGTTAGACATCGAAGCCAGTATGATACTGCGTACTTTCCGGTTGTCCTCATGCCATTCTCGAACGTCAAACGTTCTTCAGGCGTTGACCCCTCTGGTAAGTCGCTAGGTGGCGGCTCATCCAAGACGTAGCCTTGGTTCTCGAAACCGAGGACAATCCTCAGGTTTCTCAGCCAGTCCGAGTAGTTTGTTCCGTTGAATTTGTTAGTCTCAAGAATCATGGTTAACGGGTTCTAAGACATATCTACATTAATGAAAATGTAAAGCAGAAATTAGCAAATGATGGTAATATTATTGTTCAAGTTGAAGACTTGGTGTTTTAGTCTTTAACCCTCCCACTATTTATACGAAAGTCTGCCACTCTCAAGCGGAGTTTCGGGAAACCATTTCCTAGTGGGCTTGGGATCCACAAGCGTAATCTCCATGCCCTGCTTTTACGATTCACATGAAGAAGACCTCGTGGGAGATATCTAATATCATTCTCATCTAATGAGATTCCCAAGATATTTTGCCTCACCTATTCGCATGGTTCCGAGGACTCCAAGCGAACCATGTTACTCAGTGTTAGGCCCGACCCATCAACCAAATCATACCTCAAGCTGTCGCCCCCCACGACTCGTGAGATAGGGAAACAACGAGCGCAGTCTTTTTGTTCACAACAATAGTGCAGCTTTCCCCCATTCCAAGTGTGCCACGACTCGTGAGACCACACTTGGGTAGTGGTAGCTTCCTCACCACATTGCTGTGGATGGAAGGCTCAGACAGACCAAAATACCATTTTGATCCAAGTCCGTTCTTGGCCTAATACTTAATTTGGTCCAACCAAATGAGAGTTTAAGTGTGATCGAGACCTCATCACGTTATTGTGTTTTAGCATGCATAAATATCCAATATTTAAAGCGATAAATAAATACGCCGCATGCAGAAAACATAGCATACCCCTGTTAGGATGATCACAAGCCCAACCTATGCGACCCATTGAGCCCGCAGTGAGTCTATGGTCTGTCTAGGGTGGTCCTAAATTATTACAATAATAATAAACCCATTGTCATTCCAATGGGCCTTGAAGTGCTTCTTGCTTCACGCCTTGATGCTTCTCCTTGGGGTCTCCGACTCCAATTGCTTGTTAAAATTAAAACCTCACCAATCCTATCTACTCTCATTACAATTGAAAGTAATACATTGGTAATAAAAAAAACAAGCCTTAACACCATGAGGCTGAAAAATATGGGAGATGATAGTCCCAAAAACAAGAGGCACGCAGGCCCCACCCAACAGAAAATAAATGATCATACATCCATCCATACATAAGGTCTAGGGCTCTTGTGATCATCCCATGTTGATTCCATCAACTCACATAACACAATTATTCCAAATAATCATGCATAAATAACCAATGGATATTCCAAATACCCAAGTGATGTCCAACATCACAAAAGCATAAACATACAAATAATATGCAAAATTCAAATTTTAAATTTAATGGACATTTTAAACAATGTATCCAATGCATGTATTAATCCCAAATTAATTAAGCAAATTTAATCCAAGGAATAATCCGATTATTCCAAAATCAAAAATGCAAAATTAATATATTTTCAGAATATTGTGCAGAAAATACAGAAAATCAAATTTTCTGGAAAAAATCGAAAAACGGCCCAGCCGTTGTGCTGGCCGGCCGACCGCGCGCGCACGCTGGCCTCGGCCAGCAGCGGTCGGCTGCGCACAGCGCGCACGCGCGCGCAGCGTCCGCGCAGGCGCCCGCCTGCGCGCAGCCACTGCCGGCCCGATCATTTTTTTTTTTTTTTTGTTTTTCAAAACTGTTTCAGCATAATAACAATAATATTTTTCTAAAAAATAAGCATGCAATTTTAGATCCAATCTAACAAAATAAAGCATGCCAAAAGTCCATTAAATCCAAACAATTGAATTATCATAACACTCATATATTTATACAAACTAACATGCCAATAAAATCATTAAAAGCAAGTAGATCATGCCAAACACATATATCTATGCCCCTTACATCGAATCGGGCTCTGATACCACTTGAAGGACAAGCGGATCCGCCCGGGAGCGCGAGCGGAAGCGAGAAATTATGCACAAATTTAAATCTTATTTAAATATGCGAATTCCAAGGGGTGTACCCTTGGGTGCTCAACCGGGCGTTCGATGTAGGATGTGTAAATATTGAAAACATATATTCAAACACATAGGGCATAGATATATGAATGAAATCAATCAAAGCGTAATAAACCGTTACCTTTGATTGTTTAGCGTATGCTCCCGGCTACTATCGTTGTTCCTTCTCCGGAATCTCACGAAATCCAAACGTATGGATTCTCCAAAGGTGATCCACACCACACCGGAAGAAACACACGTTCTTCTTGCTAGAAAAGAACGGGTTTAGGAAGGAATCGGTTTAAGAGAAGAACACTATGAATTAGTGTTCTCTTAAACTTACTTTGTTCTTCTTCTTGATTCAAAATCAAGTGAAGAACACAAGTGTAAGAGAGGGAGAGAGCATGAAAATTGAGAGAGAGGAGAGGATTTTTGTCTTCTCTTTTTCCTAGAAAAAGATGAGTAATGAATCACTTATACTTGGTGTTGTATATTCTCATATATATACATAATTAATGTGATTATTGGAATGTGTCTAGGTTCATCCAAGGATGTCTGGATTCATTTCCAATCAATCACCATCAATTCTTCAATCAAGCCTACCAAAATTTATGGTATGATCAAATCATACCAAAAGGGAAGAGCTTGATTGGAGTTGATTTGTATCTTTCCAAAAGAGATAAGTCAACATACAACCTAGCATGAAACATGGCTGATTTTGCTTCCTCCAAGGGAGCATGTCGGCCATGTTTAATTAAGGGAAGAAGTCCAACTTCTTCCTATTCCAAAATAGGAATTATTTCTCCTCTCGGGTATAATTTAACGGACCGAGTTTTATCGTAATCCAATTACGACGAATCCAACATTAAATCCAATTTAATGTCCATTTAAATTATTCCCGTTGATCTTTTAATCCAATTAAAAGATCCAATGTCTCAACGTCTCAACTTTCCATATTTAGTCGAAAATCCAATTTACCGATTAAACGAAAGTCCCGATACAATATCGGCCCGTCCATTCAATGGACTTTTCCTTAAGTAATCCAATTACTTATTTTTTTTATCCTTCGAGATTGACTCCAAGTTGTTCCCTCAACCTCCTCGGTGATTTGTGTGTGACCCTTTAGGTTCACCCTCAGCTAGACTTGGGCCCGTGTCCCACAAGGGCCCGTTACCATGGGTGGCCGTCTAGCAACGGTCCATGGTACTAGAGACTAGGTGAATTGGCGTGAACATTTAGGCGCCGATTCTGTACGGGTACGATCCTTCCATCTACCGTCTCCCGGTCTTAGTCTAGGGTATGAAATTGGGCGTCGGTTTCCCATCCTTGACTAGGCATCTATGCTTAATAATCGAGATCACGTATGCTTCATTGTGTCGACACAAGAAACCATTCCCTGTTCGACCAACCACTATGGCCACAGCTTCAAATAGAATGAACGTGGCTCCGAGTGCATAGGAGATACCTCTGTCACATACTGACAGGGGACGGATTCTCTTCTTGGAATCCACCGTCCTCGCTACACATTCCGACTGCACTGCACAAGGCTTATGATAATCATCTTACAGAATGATTACCTCTCGCCAGATCCAAGATACAGCCGTCCTGTGCACGCGACTGCCATGATCCCTCAAGTCTGAGGATTACTCCCGTACTATCGGAACCGGGGAAAACCAATCATACCGACCAAGCCTCCAAGGCTTCCATATGATGATCCCCGCGAGTCAGTCCAGTTGGCTCGACCCCAATCGACCAACCCATCAAGATCGTGTAGGCGTCCCACGCCTGTCGTCGATGAAACACGGCACTCATCCAATGAACACGACCCTTGACGCAAGTCTCAATAGGACTCTCGATGCCCTGTCTCGAGGTCCTCGACGAACGTTTCAGACCCAACTCTTATTCAGTTGGTTTCATGACCACCATCCAATGCGTGGCCCAACTGCACGAGTTGTTATCCATGGTCTGTGGGCTTTGTTGCGATATAAGTTAAACACCGTTTTAACAAATGTAAGATGAGCGCAACAAAGAAGGTACCATTGGTGACGAACACTCATCTTATTCATCACATAATAATATTACATTCACATCAAGTTGTCGGATAGGTTACAAATTGCCAAACCTATTGGCTTTCTGGTCACCTATTCCAACAATAAGTTCCTCATCAGTCTGCGGGGACTGTTTCTTGGATAACTTGATCCCATGCCTCATGGGAAGGAGTCGTCGTTTGGAGTTGTCCATCCAAAATCTTTTCAGGACTTTCTTCATATACGAGTTTTGGGTGAGTCCTAACATTCTTTTAGATCTATCCCTGACAATCTGGATGCCAAGAATTTAGGAGGCTTCACCCAAGTTCTTCATGGAAAACTGGGTTGATAACCATGCTTTTGTGTCACCCAACATTCTAACGTTATTTCCTATGAGTAGAATGTCATCCACATAAAGCACTAAGAACACTATTGAGATCCCACTGACCTTCTTGTATACACAAGGGTCGGATTCGTTTTTGATTAAGTCATAACCCCGTATTACTGTTAGAATAGGTGACCATGTAGCCAATCTTGGTAGGCGAATTGTAACCTATGTTTGAACAATTTCGAGGTTTCAATAAATCATTAATAAATAAGAAGTGAAATTCATTTAGCATTTACTTTGTTTATGTTCACTTTATCTGCTTTATATATATCTATTTACTACGCAAACAAAGCCCACGGACTGAAAACACATTTCGGGGACTAGGACTACACTTGGAGGTAAGTCCATGAAATCATTTCCGCCGAATCAGTCCGGAAATCTCCAAGTCGAGGAATTTCGAAAGTAGGTACCGAGATTCCCTTGAGACTTGCACTAAGCATCTGCTGTCGTATTTCATCAACGGGTGATGAGGGTCGTCTAAGCAGTGTTAGTGGGTTAGCCTGCTAGGGAGCAGCTGACTGAGGTGACTCGCGGGAACCGTCTTACGGAGGACCTTGAGTACGGTCGGTTAGGTATGACGTGTGTTCCTGGTTCCAACAGTACAGGTCAAATCCTTTGACTTGAGGAACTGCTGAGTTTACTTGTATATTAGGGATGTATCTTAGATACGGTGAGAGATTGCCAACAAGCACTTGAGTAGTCATAAGCCATATCTATTGCAGCTCCTGTGTGCAGAGTGACAGTAGTTTCCGAGAAAGGATCTATCTCTTGTCAAGATATTGACAGTTGTGTCTCACAAATGCTCTGTGTCTTGTCCCTAAAATCTGTGGCCACAGTAACTGAACAGAAGAGAAGGTTTCCCTTGCGGCGTTTAGTAAAGGACAGACCGACACTTAGGTCCAGAATGGGTACCTGCATTTTCCGTGCCCTAAACCCTAAGTGGTGAGACCGTAGACGGAAGGATAGATGTACTGTAGCGCCTAAATGTTCATCCTCGTATATTCACCTAGTCTCTAGTGCCATGGACCGTTGCTAGATGGCCACCCATGGTAACGGGCGGATTCTAGGAATTCGACCAAGTCTAGCTGAAGGTGAACATAAAGAGTCACACACAATCCAAACACGTAAAAGTATTTAATTTAGAATTAAATATTTGGAGAAATGGAATGATTAAATTGGATTTAATCGGGGTCCTTATTTTCTTGGAAAATAATTAATTCCTTTTATTAGATAAAAGGGATTTATCTAATAAATTAGATTTATTAGAAAATTAATTTAATGGGCTTAGAATAAATATTTATATTTAATATATTTATTTATTGCCCTTGGAATATTTAAATTGAATTTTAATATTCCATCAAATTAAATTAATGGTTGAGATTAAAAGGGAGAGATTAATGGCTAATATTGGTTTGACCAAAAAAGCTTGATTTTGTAGAGGAGTCTTGAAAGTGTAGGAGATTGAAGAGGAAAAGGATTCCTCTTCTATAAATACTCCTTAGCACACATATTGAAGAGGATGATGAATCTTGAAACACACACACACACACACACACACACACACACACACTCACGTGTGCTCTCTCCCTCCTCTCGACCGCACCTCTCTTCTCTCTCCAAGAAAATAGTTTCTTGTTCTTTTGTTCTTCAACAATTGAACATAGGAGGGTTGATCTCGTTAAATTAATAACGTTTGATCGATCCGTCCTTTCCGAAAATAATACTTGTTCGTTCACTAGCACGAAGTTCAAGATACGTGGGCGGATTGCGTGTCACAAATTAGAGGGTCTCCCATACGAGATCTTGGAGCAAATCGGGGAACAACGCAAGTACTGGTTAGAAGGGGAAAACGACGAATCGGTAGGTTTTCGTTTACGTTTTCCGTTCTCTTTATTTTCGAATCCTATGGCCTCCATGATTACTATGTATGCCTTTTATTATTCATGAGATACACCAAACACCCGGGAGTTTCAAGGGCACACCCCTTGAACGAGTTTATTTTTCATATATGTTATGCATGTTTAAATTTTTGTAATTTAAATTATATAGCGCTTCCGCATTCACGCTTCTCCCAGGACGATCCACACGCCTACCCAATTATTCCATCTAGCAACAGTCCATGGCACTAGAGACTAGATGAATATACGGGGATGAACAGTTAGGCTCTACTGTACATCTATCCTTCCGTCTACGGTCTCACCACTTAGGGTCTAGGGCACGGAAAATGCAGGTACCCATTCTGGACCTAAGTGTCGGTCTGTCCTTTACTAAATGCCGCAAGCCCCGGTCCCTCCATTGACTGACTGGCTTAGAGGCCATTTCACGCAATGACCAGTGCAATTCGTGCATCTTAAACCTTCCCTTCTGTTTAGTTACTGTGGCCACAGATTTTAGGAACAAGACACAGAGCATTTGTGAGACACAACTGTCAATATCTTGACAGGAGACAGATCCTTTCTTGGAAACTACTGTCACTCTGCACACCGGAGCTGCACTAGATATGGCTTATGACAACTCAAGTGCTTCTTGGCAATCTCTCATCATATCTAAGAAACAGCCTTGATATACAAGTAAAACTCAGCAGTTCCTCAAGTCAAAGGACTTGACCCATACTGTTGGAACCGAGAACACACGTCATACCTAACCGACCCTACTCAAGGTCCTCCGTAAGACGGTTCCCACGAGTCACCTCAGTCAGCTGCTCCCTAGCAGGCTAACCCACTAACACTGCTTAGACGACCCTCGTCACCCGTCGATGAAATACGAAAGTGTCAAGGGGAATCTCGGTGCCCACTTTTGTGATTCCTCGACTTGGAGATTTTCGGAGTGATTCGGCGGAACAGATTTCATGGACTTACCTCCAAGCGTAGTCCCAGTCCCCGAAATGTGTTTTCAGTCCGTGGGCTTTGTTTGCGTAGTGAACAGATATATATAAAGCAGATAAAGTGAACACAAACAAATTAAATGCCAAATGAATTTCACTTCTTATTCATTAATGATTTATTGAAAGCTTGAAATTGTTCAGACATAGGTTACAATTCGCCTACGAAGATTAGCTACATGGTCACCTATTGTAACATTCAAGACTTTATCAATGTATCAGACTTGGGTCATTTCTAACATTCTTTTAGATCTATCTCTATAGATTTTTATCCCAAGAATATAGGAATCTCCACCTAATTCCTTCGTGGAGAATTGAGCAGATAACTATGCTTTAGTGTCACCTAATATATTAACATCATTCTCGATGACTAAGATGTAATCCACATAAAGCACAAGGAACACAATAGAGCTCCCACTAACCTTTTTATATACACAGGGATCATATTTGCTCTTGATGAAGTCATAACATTTTATAACCTCATCAAAACGAATGTTCTAACTTCGGAATGCCTGTTTGAGCCCGTAAATGGACCTCTGGAGTTTACAAACTGTTTTCTCTTTTTCTTTGGATTTAAACCTTGTGGTTGATCCATATAGATTTCTTCCTCAATGAATCTATTAAGGAATGCGATTTTTACATCCATTTGCCATATCTCATAATCATAATATGCAGCTATGGCAAGTAAGATTCTTATGGACTTGGCCATACGACAGGCGAATAGGTTTCCTCAAAGTGCACACCAGGCCTTTGAGTGTAGCCTTTCGCTACCAATCGGGCCTTAAAGGTGGATACCTCTTCATCGGCTCCAAGCTTTCGCTTGTAGACCCATTTGCACCCAACGGGTCTAACTCCCTTAGGTGGTTCCACCAAGGTCCATACCTTGTTGGAGTTCATGGAGTCCATTTCAGATCTCATGGCCTCAAGCCATTTACCCAAATCGATGTCAGACATCACCTCTTCTAACGTCTTTGGATCATTATCTAATTGACCAGTCAAGGCTAGCATACCATATTTCTCAGGCTGTTTAGAGACTCTAGCCGACTTTCTCAGAGGATGTGTAAAATCAAAAGGTTCATTGTGAGGCAATATGGGTGTCATTTCTGCCATGGGCAATTCATCACTCGACTCTTCGAGTTGATTTTGAGTATCTGAAGGAAAACCCTTTTCCAAGAACACTGCGTTTCTCAAAACAAACATGTTTTGTTTCGAGGGATCATATAAGTAGTATCCTACAGTTTCTTTCGGATATCTAACAAATATACATAAGATGGATCTCATATCTAACTTATCTCCCACTAGTCTTTTGACATATGCGGGACACCCCCATATTCTCAAATACTTATAAGAGGGTGGTTTGCCATGCCATATTTCATATGGTGTTTTGGGTACAACCTTAGATGGCACCATGTTTAATAACTTGGCTGCTGTGTCTAACGCATAACCCAAAAAAGAAAGAGGTATTGTAGTAAAACTCATCATGTAACGAACCATGTCCAACAAAGTTCAGTTCCTCCTTTCAGCAACGCCATTAAGTTATGGCGTTGCAGGAGGAGTCCACTGAGAAAGAATCCCATTCTCTTTTAAGTAATTCCAGAATTCACCACCTAAGTATTCACCACCACGATCAGATCGAATGGTCTTAATTTTTCGTCTAATCTGATTTTCTACTTTAAGTTTGAACTCTTTGAAAATTTCAAATGCTTCAGACTTGTACTTCAGTAAGTACACATAACCGAATCGTGAGTGATCATCGGTGAAGGTTATGAAGTAAGAAAATCCTCCTCTAGCTGGATTACTCAATGGTCCACAAACATCTGTGTGGATTAAATCCGACAAAGCAATGACACAGGTACTTTGTCCAATAAATGGTGTTTTGGTCATTTTTCCCTTGGGACAAGATTCACAAGTTGAAACAGCATCTAATTTCTCTATTTCTAGATTATTAGAGTCAATCAACCTCTTCATCCTATCCTTGAAAATGTGACCCAACCTAGCGTGCCATGTTTGTGCATTTTCTTGATCATCCAATATTCGTTTATGTTGAACGTTCATAATCATATTATGTTGTTGGATAGTATATAAACCATTTATTAAAGTGCCAAGTAAAACAGAAGAACCATTCCTCATTAAGTAGAAACATTGTTTTGATACACAAAATTCATACCACTATTTATCAAGAGTAGGTGTAGATACAATGTTTCTTATCATACTTGGTACATAATAACAACTATTAAGTACTATCCTAACATCCTTGCTAATAGCTAAGTGAATAGTTCCAACTGCTTCAGCAGCAACCTGTTTGTCGTATCCAAGCCTGAGGATCACATCCCCGTCACCTAACTTCTTGCTTCTTCTTATTACCTCCAAATTATTGCAAATATGAGCTCCACAACCAGTATATAATACCCAAGAAGCATTATTAGCAACCATGTTAATTTCAACAATGAAAATACGTTGGACTGTTGCAAGAAACTTCTTGCAATTCCTCTTCCAATGGCCTTTTTCGTGGCAGTGATGACACTCATCATTTTCTGGATTGGCCTTGATTATCTTCTTCCCTCTGCTCTTCGCTTAGGCGTCCTTATTGCTTTTCTTCCTCCCCTTTCCATTTCTCTTCCATCTCTTGACCTTTTTGGTCATGGAGGAAGATGTGGATGGGGTTGCTAGCATTACTAGTGCAGGCTTCTTTATACTAGCCTCGTATTGCATAAGCAATCGTCTCAAGACGCGTTCATATTGTAATTAACAACAAATTGATCCAAAGACTAGGGTAGTGACTGTAAGATCACATCTATGTATGAGTCATTATTATGCCTGCGTTCAAAGATATTAACTTCTCAGTGAGAGAAAGCATCTTGATGCCGTGATCATGAACAGACGACCCCTTGGTCATCTTTGTTCTGTAGAACTCCTTTAATGTTGCACATCTAATATGTCGATCTTGTACCGCAAACAACTCTTGTAAGAGTACAAAGATCTCGAATGCATGCTTAAGGTGTTCGTGTTGCTTTTGCAGTTCATTGCACATAGATGCCAGCATAAGGCAATGGGCCTAAAGGTCATCATCGATCCAATGTTGGAACATCACACGTTCTTCGTTAGTCGAATCCTCGGGAAGCTCAGTGGGAGGATGAGATTCCAACACATAAGAGCGTTTCTCAAAATCTAAAATGATTTTGAGATTCCTAAGCCAGTCAGCATAGTTCGTTCCAACAAGTTTGTTTGTCTCAAGTATGATAGCATGTGGACTTTTAGACATTTTCAATCTACAAGAAAGAAAGGAAGAAACAACAGAAGCATTCTTGAATTAATGTTAATTAAATTTATGATATGGTCTTTAATCATAAATTGCTCCCACTATTTCTTCAAAATTTCATAAACCCCCATAAGGACTTTCGGGAAACATTTTTCCTAGTGGGCTTGAGGTCCATAGAACGAATTTCATATCCCGTTGTTACAATTCGCATGAAAATAATTATAATGGGCTTTCACCATGCACATCTTATGAGATCCCTGAAAGAATCGGTACGGCCCGGGAACGCGGCGGAAACGTAAAATAAAAGGAATTCAAAACGATTTCAAAGGGTTGTTCCCTTTGAATTCCCAGGCGTTCGGTGTATTCAAAAGAATCAAAATATATAGAAAAAATATGCTTGAGCATGTGGCTAGAGGAGGAAACAAAAAGGTACAATAATTTAAATAGTAACATTACCTTTTCGTTTCACATGTAGAATAGTAACAAGCTTTCAATCCCTTTTCGTTCCTTTTCCGTTCACCTTAGGATTCAAATTAGAACCCTCTAATTTGTCCACACCACAGCAATGGAAGCAAATCTACATCTACTGCTATGTAGAAGCTAGATCAAGGAAGAAATGAAAAACGTATTACACGATTGATTAGTGTATACGTATTTCTTATGTTCTCATCTTGAATCTAATTGAAAGAGAACTCAAAAGAAGGAGAAAAATGGAGGAAATTTTGTGGCTTGTGTGCTGAAAAAGTGCAAGTTAGGGAGTTGAAAAGTGTATACATGTGTTGTGTAGTTGTAGGTAGTTTCCAAAACTACCTACACACTAATGTACAACTTGTGCTCAACCTCCAACCATGTTAGCACAATATGTGGACCACCTAGCCATCATGGCAAGCCACATCATTGCTTACATGGAGCCACATCATTGCTTACATGGAGGGCTTTCAACTCCTCTTAAACTTGCATCAAACCTTTGAGCTTTCATTTCAAGTCATGGACCGATTTTGACTGGTCTTGATTTAATCAAATTAAATCAAGTGATCCATGGGTTTTCAATTAATCCAATTAATTTTAAACCTTGTTGAAATCCAAAAGTTTATTTAATCCAATTAAAGAAACATAAGCTCAAACACTAATTAATTAATCCAATGAATTAATTAAACGAAATCCAATAAATTAATCCAATTAATTTAAAGGTATTAAGCCCAAAATTAATTAATCTAATTAATTAATTCTTGGGCCATCCATCCAATGAATTTCTCCCAATAAATGATCCAATCATTTATATTCTCCTTGAATTAATTTAATCCAATTAAATTAATTCACTTCCTCCATAATTAATCCAAATTAATTCCACTACTTCCACAGTGATTTGTGTGTGACTCTTTAGGTTCACTCTCAGCTAGACTTGGGCTTGTGTCCAACACAATTGATTAATTAAATCTAATTTAATTAATTATTTCTGATTAAGCATTAATCAGAAATGCCCGTTACCATGGGTGGCCGTCCAGTAACGGTCCATGGCACTAGAGACTAGGTGAATGTTGGCGTGAACATTTAGGATCCGAATTCCATGCAGGTATAGTCCTTCCATCGACCATCTCCCGGCCTTAGTCTAGGGCATGAAATTGGGCGTCGGTTTCCATCCTGAACTAGGCAACTATGCTACAAACTCGAGACGCGTTTACTCTATTGATTGACCTAGGGAACCATTCCCTACTCAACCAATCGCTACGGCCGTAGACTTAAAGAGTTGAAACCATCTCAAAGCGCATAGGAGACACAGCTGTCAAATACTGACAGGGGACAGATTCTATCTTGGAATCCACCGTCCTCACTACATACTCCGACTGCACTGGACAAGGCTTTAATGACCATATCAAAGACACAGTCACCTCTCACCAGATCCAAGATACAACCTTCATATGCATGCGATTGCCATGATTCCTCAAGTCCGAGGACTAATCCCGTACTATCGAAACCGGGAATTCCAGTCATACCGACCAAGCCTCCAAGGCTTCCATATGAAGATTCCCGCGAGTCAGTTCAGTCAGTCGACTACCTTGCCAACTAACCCACTAAAATTGCATAGACGACCTACGTCTAGCACCGATGAAACTCGGCACTCACCCAGTGAATGCAATACTTAGTGCAAGTCTCTATAGGGCACTCGAGGCCCAATCTCGAGGTCCTCGACTTGGAACGTTTCAAACCGACCCTCAAGGGGTTGGTTTCACAGCCGCCAACGTATGCGCAGCTCAACTCAATGGGTTTAACCAATCAGTTTGTAGGCATTTGTTGTGACATTGAAACGGCATTCAATGTAAGTAGTAAGCACAACAAACACATTTTGCCAGTGATGAATACTTACTTTATCCATCAGTATAATATTACTTTGATAAACATCGACGAATAGTTCCCAGAACAGTCAATCTAATTAACTTTCTGGTCACCTATTCTAACAATCTCCCACTTGACCACAAAGCCAATTTCCCATGTTGCTCAGATCCTTCTGAGCATGAGCAATCTAAGATACTGGCTCGGTCTCGTGGGTCTACTATATTTCTCTGCCGAAGTGACATGGTCCAACCATGTCACCTATTCCTACTATTGCTTCCTGCAAATAGTGGTTGTCTAAGAATTTTCCGTGGATCTGTGATGAGATCTCGGGCCCAAAATGCTTTTGCCAAAGCCTAGTTGTTCGCCTTCAAGGCAACTACTGGCTCGGCCGTGCTAGGCACCACATCCATCCTATGGATGCAGTTTTCAATCCAAACCACTTTCCAAAAACGACTTCCAAATTCGCCATACATTCGACTTTCATAATGACATGTCGTGGTATCCTGCTTGAAACCTTTCCAAGCCACCACATTTACCATTAAGTCTAAATGTACATACATATTGAGACTAAACATTATTCACATGATTCTGGAAGCTAGTATCGCTATAGCCTTCTAGAATCAACCCTCCACAAAACGTGCATTAAGAACGCTTCTTTATTCCTTATTCAGGTATTAAAGATATTCTCAACAGCTGTCTACTACCTTCTCGGCACAAGCCCAATAACCGTTGTTATACCTAAAGCATACACAACATCAGGTCCAATGCACGAAGAATATTTTCATGCTGCCTAAGGCAAAGATGTAGGGGATGTCAAACATCTAAGTTTTCTCATCAGTCTAACGTGACTGAGTCTTGAACAGTTTAACCCTGTATAAAGGAATTCAATTTCTATCATGGAGAATTGCGTGAACAACACTCGTGTTTCAGTATTTCCTAACATCTGAAATTCATTCCAAATGAATAAGACACTACACACTAAACACTCGGAATAAAACTATCCTCCCACTGACCTTAAAGCCTGTTACTGATCCAGTCAAGGAGAATATAAATGATTGGATCATTTATTGGGAAAAATCCATTGGATGGATGGCCTAAGAATTAATTAATTGGATTAATTAATTTTGGGCTTAATACCTTTAAATTAATTGGATTAATTTATTGGTTTTCGTTTAATTAATTGATTGGATCAATTAATTAGTGTTTGAGCTTATGTTTATTTAATTGGATTAAATAAACTTTTGGATTTCAATAAGGTTTAAAATTAATTGGATTAATTTAAAACCCATGGATCACTTGATTTAATTTGATTAAATCAAGATCGGTCAAAACCGGTCCATGACTTGAAATGAAAGCTCAAAGGTTTGATGCAAGTTTAAGAGGAGTTGAAAGTCCTCCATGTAAGAAATGATGTGGCTCCATGTAAGCAATGATGTGGCTTTCCATGATGGCTAGGTGGTCCACATATTGTGCTAACATGGTTGGAGGTTGAGCACAAGTTGTATATTAATGTGTAGGTGGTTTTGAAAACAACCTACAACTACACAACACATGTATACACCTTTCAACTCCCTAACTTGCACTTTTTCAGCATACAAGCCACGAAATTTCCTCCATTTTCTCCTTCTTTTGAGTTCTCTTTGAATTAGATTCAAGATGAGAACATGAGAAATACGTATACACTAATCAATAGTGTAATACGTTTTTTGTTTCTTCCTTGATCTAGCTTCTACCTAGCAGTAGCTGTGGATTTGCTTCCATTGCTGTGGTGTGGACAAATTAGAGGGGTTCTAATTTGAATCCTAAGGTGAACGGAAAAGGAACGAAAAGGGATTCAAAGCTTGTTGTCGTTCCACCTGTAAAACGTAAAGGTAACGTTACTTTTTAAATTATTGTACCTTTTTGTTTCCTCCTCTAGCCACATGCTCAAGCATATTTTTTCTATATATTTTTGATGCTTTTGAATACACAGAACGCCCGGGAATTCAAAGGGAATACCCCTTTGAAATCGTTTTAAAATTTCTTTTATTTTACGCTTCCGCCGCGTTCCCGGGCTGTACCGATTCTTTCAGTGGTATCAGAGCCCGGTTCGGTGTTGTGGCTTTAGGAATATCATGTTTTAATGTGATGAGCATGTTCAACATGTTTTATTTGCTTTTCGAAAGCATGTTTTACAGTTTTTGAGCATGATTATATGTTTAGAAAAATATGTGTTAATTTTGCTTTTAATTATGGATATCCATGCATTTTTTAAAAATTGGATTTTCTGATAAATGCATGTTTTAGTTTCAGCTTTAATGCAAAAATTTTAAAAAAAAAATGGGTTGAAAAACAGTGCAGCTGGCAGCACAGTGCCAGCAGGCGCTCCCAGCCCGCGCGCTGGCCGGCCGGGTGCGCTCATGCGCGCGTGCAGGCACCGTGCAGTGCTGGCCAGGCGCGCGCACGGCCGGAAGTGCTGCCGGCCGGCCAGTTTCAAACGACTGGGCAGTTTTTGCCGTTTTTACCTGAAAAATTGGATTTTCCACATTTCTGCATATTTTCTTAAATGATTAATTTTGGCTAATTTTAATTTTAGTTAAATTGGATTTTTCTAAAATTAAATTGTGCCTTAGATTAATTTGGAAATGGTTTCCAAACAAAAAAAGTATTTTTTGGTACATTGGATGTATGATACTTGATATCCATTTTTAATTGCATTATTAATATATATATATTTCTAAATATAATTATGTTGTTGTTTATGATATTGGATATCATTTTTATAAATGCATTGGATGTATTTATTTGTTGGGCATGTTTATATTTGATATAAATGTGTATTAATTGTTTATTGGATAAACAATGGGATGATTACAAAGCCCATAGCCCTTATGTATGGTTTAATTTTTGTTGGGTGAGGCCTGCGTGCCTCTTTGTTTTATTATTCTCTTTCTCTCTCTCGTTTTTAGCCTTCAAATAATAAGGCTTGCTTTCTTCCTCCTTTTGTACTCCCCCCAACTTCTGATTGGGGTTTTCTATTTAAATTGTAATGAGTGTAGTTGGGTTGGTGAAGATTTATTTTTTGTAATAAGTTGTAAGGAAGCACTTCCATGGCGATGGAGGCTCAAGAAGAGGCCCGTTGGACGGAGCCCACGATGGAGAGTCCAAAAGAATGAAGAGGTGTTACAAGGCCCATTAGAATGATAATGGGTTATATTTTTGTAATAGTGTAGGCTACCCTAAATTAACCATAGATCCACTGCGGGCTCAGTGGATCACATAGGATTAGGCTTGTGATCATCCAACAGGGGCGTGTTAGGGTTATTTTGCATGTGGTGTATGTTTTAATATTTGATGTATGATATTTTTGGAATGCATCCTTTATATTCAATGTCAAAACTCGAGCATGCAAAACTTTCTTAATGATGAGGTCTCGGTCACTAATAAACTTAACTGTCACTTGGATGGCCCAAGTAAATATTAGGCCCATTAATGGATTAAAAAGTCAAATGGTTTGATTTAAATCCAAGCCTTCCATCCATAGCAATGTAGTGAGAAAGCTACTTTCACCCATTCGTGGTCTCACGAGTCGTGACACGTTTAGAATGGAAGAAAGTTGTGCTATTGTTATGAACAAAGGAATACGCTCCTATTTCCCTGTCTCACGAGTCGTGGGGGGCGATAGTTGAGATATTCATTTGGTTGATGGGTGGGGCCTAACGCTGAATAACATGATTCGCTTGGAGTCCTCGGGATCATGTGAAGAGACGAGGCAAAATAACTTGGGATTCTTATTGGATGAGAATGGTATAGGTTACCTCCCACAAAGCTTTTTTCCGTGTGAATCGTAAAAGCGGGGCATGGACAATTGCGTTTGTGGACCTAAAGCCCACTAGGAAACGGTTTCCCGGAACCCCATTTGAGAGTGATGGGCTTTCGCAGAAATAGTGGGAGGGGTTAATGACTAAAGACCATGTCTTAACTTGAACATAATATTACTATAATCTACTTAATGTTTTTCTGTTTACATTTTGAATGTATATGTCTAAGAATCCACTAACGCCAATACTTGAGGCTAATATGTTTAATAGAACAAACTACAACGACTGGTTGCAAAATTTTAAAATAGTCTTACATTTCAAGAACCAGACTTACATTCCGGATAAAGATCTTCCTCAGGCCTTGTCGGATGGATCAATGCATGAAGAACGCTTTGCGTTCGAGAAGATGCATGTTGACCATCGGCAGGTGTGCAGGATCGTACTGGCCTCAATGACTAACGAGATCCAGAAGTAGTACGATAGGCTAGACGATGTTGGCTCGATTACGCTTCGTTTGCAAGATATCTATGCAGTCTCGGACCGGCAAGTTAGATATGCTGCAACGAAGGCATTCTTCGGACCTAAGATGACAGAAGGGTCGTCTGTACAAGAGCATGGAGTGATGATGCTATCCCTAGTGGAGAAGCTCAAAGACCTCCAAGCTAATCTTGAAAAAGAGACGTACATCTTTGTGATCCTTCAGTCTCTTTCTACCTCCTTCGACAAATTTATTGTGAACTTGATAAATATGTTGGTCCGGTACGAGGCAATGATTGAAAAATCTGTGCCGGCGGTACTAGTGGGAGAGGCTTTGACCTCAGAAGCAAAAGGCAAGGGTGCCAGACACTGGAAGAGGAAGAAAGCTAAGACAACATCAGCCGCTGCTAGCCCTTTGAGTGATCCTGTTATGAAGGACTTTACATAATTGAGAAGTACGTGTTGTGTGATTGTGAACTTGTTGCGCCATACTACGAGTTGTTAGAATAGGTGACCAGAAAGCCAATTGGATTGGTGGTTTTGGGTTCTATTTAGCAATCTTTATTAAAGTAATATTGACTCGATGAATATATTAAGTATTCATCCTTGGCAGTATGTGTTTGTTGTGCTTAGTAATTACGTTAAACGACATTTTAACGTCACAACAAATGCCCACAGACCAATTGGATAACCCATGTAGTTGAGTTGCGCATTGGATGGCAGTTATGAAACCAACTTCTGAGGGTTGGTCTGGAATGTTCCAAGTTGAGGACCTCGAGACACGGCATCGAGGGTCCTACAGAGACTTGCACTAAGGATTGCATTCATTGGATGAGTGTCGTGTTTCATCGGCGACAGACGTTGGACGTCTATGCAATATTCGTGGGTTAATTGACAAGGGTGTTAGCTGACTGAACTGACTCGCGGGAATCGTTATATGGAAGCCTTGGAGGCTTGGTCGGTATGACTGGAATTCCCGGCTCTGATAGTACGAGATTAGTCCTCGAACTTGAGGAATCATGGCAGTCACATGCATATGAAGGCTGTATCTAGGGTCTGGCAAGAGATGTCCGTATCTGGGATACGTTCATCATAAGCTTTATCAAGTGTAGTCGGAATATGTATTGAGGACGATGGATTCCAAGATAGGATCCGTCACCTGTCAGAATATGACAGTCGAGTCTCCTATGCGCTCTGAGACGGTTTAAGCTCTTTAAGTCTGTGGCCACAGCGATTGGTCGAGTAGGGAATGGTTTCCTACGTCGATCAATAGAGGAAACGTGTCTCGAGTTGTTGAGCATAGTTGTCTAGTCTAGGATGGAAACCTGTTACAATAGATGACCATATAGCCAATCTTGGCGGGCAAAATGTAACCTATGTCTATACAATTTCATTGTTTTGATAAACTATTAATGAATAAAGAAGTGAAATTCATTCTGGCATTACTTTGTTTGCGTTCAATTTACTGCTTTATATCTATCTGTTCACTACGCAAACAAAGCCCATGGACTGAAAACCTATTTCGGGGACTGGGACTATGCTTGGAGGTAGGTCCACGAAATCAGTCCCGCCGAATCAGTCCAGAAATCTCCAAGTCAAGGAATCTCGAAAATGGGTATCGAGATTCTCCTTGAGACTTGCACTAAGCATCTGCTGTCGTATTTCATCGACGGGTGACGAAGGTTGTCTAAGTAGTGTTAGTGGGTTACCCTGCTAGGGAGCAGCTGACTCAGGTGACTCGCGGGAACCGTCTTACGGAGGACCTTGAGTAGGGTCAGCAAGGTGTGACGTATATTCCCGGTTCCAACGGTACAGGCCAAGTCCTTTGACTTGAGGAACTGCTGAGTTTACCTGTATATCAGGTCTGTATCTTAGATATGGTGAGAGATTGCCAAGAAGTACTTAAGTGGTCATAAGCCATGTCTAGTGCAGCTCTGGTGTACAGAGTGGCAATAGTTTCCAAGAAAGGATCTGTCTCATGTCAAAGGCATTGACAGTTGAGTCTCACGTATGCTCTGTGTCTTGTCCCTAAAATTTGTGGCCACAGTAACTGAACAGAAGGGAAGGTTTCCCTTGCGGCGTTTAGTACGGACAGACCGACACTTAGGTCCAAAATGGGTACCTGCATTTTCCGTGCCCTAGACCCTAAGAAGTGAGACCGTAGACAGAAGGACAAGTGTACTGTTATAGCCTAAATGTTCATCCCCGAAATTTCACCTAGTCTGTAGTGCCATGGACCGTTGCTAGATGGCCACCCATGGTAACGGACGGATTCCAGGAATCCGACCAAGTCTAGCTGAAAGGTGAACCTAAAGAGTCACACACAATCCACACACATTGAGTATTTAATTTAGAATTAAATATTGGAGAAAAGGAATGATTAAATTGGATTTAATCGGGTCCTTTTATTATCTTGGAGAATTAATTCCTTTTATTTGATAAAAGGGATTAATCTAATAAATTAGATTTATTAGAGAATTAATTTAATGGCCTTAGAATAAATATTTATATTTATTATATTTATTTGGGCCTTTGGAATATTTAATAGGATTTAAATATTCCATTAAAATTAAATTAATGGTTGAGATGGAAAGGGAGAGATGGATGGCTAGGATTGATTTGACTAGATCAAATACTACTTTTGTTAGAATAGGTGACCATGTAAGCCAATTTTGGCAGGAATATGTAACCTATGTCTAGACAATTTCAGGTGTTTTGATAAAACATTTATGAATAAAGAAGTGAAAAGTTCATATGGCAATACTTTGTTTACGTTCACTTATATCTGCTTTTACATATCTGTTCACTACGCAAACAAAGCCCACGGACTGAGAATCGATTTCGGGGATTGGGACTACGCTTGGAGGTAGGTCCATGAAATCAGTCTTATGGAATCAATCCGGAAATCTCCTAGTCAAGGAATCCCAAAAATGCGTACCGGGATTCCCTTTGAGACTTGCACTAAGCATCTGTTGTCGTATTTCATCGACGGGTGACGAAGGTTATCTAAGCAGTGTTAGTGGGTCAGCATGCTAGGAAGCAGCTGACTAAGGTGACTCGCGGGAACTGTCTTACGAAGGATCTTGAGTATGGTCTGCAAGGTATGACGTATTCCCGGTTCCAACGGTACAGGTCAAGTCCTTTGATTTGAGGAACTGCTAAGTTTACCTGCGCATCAGGTCTGTATCTTAGATATGGTGAGAGATTGCCAAAATACTGTTGAGTAGTCATAAGCCATGTCTAGTACAGCTCGAGTGTACAGAGTGACAGTAGTTTCCAAGAAAGGATCTGTCTCCTGTCAAAAGGTATTGACAGTTGAGTCTCATGTATGCTCTGAGTCTTGTCCCTAAAATCTGTGGCCACAGTAACTGAACAGAAGGGAAGGTTTCCCTTGCGGCGTTTGGTAAGGACAGACCGACACTTAGGTCCAAAATGGGTACCTGCATTTTCCGTGCCCTAGACTCTAAGTGATGAGACCGAAGACAGAAGGACAAGTGTACTGTTAGGGCCTAAATATTCATCCCCGATTATTTCACTTAGTCTCTAGTGCCATGGATCGTTGCTAGATGGCCACCCATGGTAACGGACGGATTCTAGGAATCCGACCAAGTCTAGCTGAAAGGTGAACCTAAAGAGTCACACACAATCCACACACATTGAGTATTTAATTTAGAATTAATTATTGGAAAAAAGAAATGATTAAATTGGATTTAATCGGGTCCTTTTATTTTCTTGGAGAATTAATTCCTTTTATTTGATAAAAGGGATTAATCTAATAAATTAGATTTATTAGAGAATTAATTTAATGGCCTTAGAATAAATATTTATATTTATTATATTTATTTGGGCCTTTGGAATATTTAATAGGATTTAAATATTCCATTAAAATTAAATTAATGGTTGAGATGGAAAGGGAGAGATGGATGGCTAGGATTGATTTGACTAGGTCAAACACTACTTTTGTTCGAATAGGTGACCATGTAAGCAATTTTTGGCAGGAATATGTAACCTATGTCTAGACAATTTCAGGTGTTTGATAAAATATTTATGAATAAAGAAGTGAAAAGTTCATATGGCAATACTTTGTTTACGTTCACTTATATCTGCTTTTACATATCTGTTCACTACGCAAACAAAGCCCACGGACTGAGAATCGATTTCGGGGATTGGGACTACGCTTGGAGGTAGGTCCATGAAATCAGTCTTACCGAATCAGTCCGGAAATCTCCTAGTCAAGGAATCCGAAAAATGGGTACCGGGATTCCCTTTGAGACTTGCACTCAGCATCTGCTGTCGTATTTCATCAACGGGTGACGAAGGTCGTCTAAGCACTGTTAGTGGGTCAGCATGCTAGGAAGCAGCTGACTAAGGTGACTCGCGGGAACCGTCTTACGGAGGACCTTGAGTATGGTCAGCAAGGTATGACGTATTCCCGGTTTCAACGGTACAGGTCAAGTCCTTTGACTTGAGGAACTGTTGAGTTTACCTGTGCATCAGGTCTGTATCTTAGATATGATGAGAGATTGCAAAAATACTCTTGAGTAGTCATAAGCCATGTCTAGTGCAGCTCGGGTGTACAGAGTGACAGTAGTTTCCAAGAAAGGATCTGTCTCCTGTCAAAAGGTATTGACAGTTGAGTCTCATGTATGCTCTGAGTCTTGTCCCTAAAATCTGTGGCCACAGTAACTGAACAGAAGGGAAGGTTTCCCTTGCGGCGTTTGGTAAGTATTTAATTTGGAATTAAATATTGGAGTAAAGGAATGATTAAATTAGATTTAATCGGGTCCTATATTTTCTTGGATAAATTAATTCCTTCTATTTGATAAAGGGAATTAAATTAATAAATTAGATTTATTAAGGGAATTGATTTAATGGGCCTAGAATAAATATTAATATTTATTTATTATATTTATTTGGCCTTTTAGAATATTTAATGGAATTTAAATGTTCCATTAAATTAAAATCAAGGGTTGAGATGAAAAGGGGAGATGGAAGGCTAGGATTGGTTTGACTAGGTCAAACATTAGTTTGACTAGGACTTTGACTAGGTCAAAATCCTAGTCAAATTAGAGTTCTTAGAGTTGGAGTTTAAAGAGGATTAAACTCCTCCTCTATATAAACCTCTAACTTCCAACAATTGAAGGATGATGAAATTCCAACACACACACACAACACACAATTTCGGCCCCCTCTCCCATCTCTCTCGTCCGCCCTCTCTCTCTCCACTCTCTCCAAGAAATTATTTTCTAGTTCTCTTGTTCTTGGAACATTAGAACTTAGATGAATCAATACCGTTAATTGATAAGGCATCGTTGATTTATCCACTCCAAAATATACACTTGTTCGTTGCTAGCACGACGTACAAGATGTGGGTAGATCGTGTGTCACGATTTGGAGGGTCTCAAGAACGAGATCTCGGTGCAAAATGGGGAACAACGCGTGTAGCCGTTGAAGACGAAAACGACAACGGGTAGGTTTCGTTTAATATTTTCGTCCTCTTTAATTTTCTACCCTATGGCCTCCATGATCTTTTATATGTTCTTTAATCATGAGATACATTGAACACCCGGGAATCTCAAGGGTACACTCCTTGAGCGTGTTCTTTAATTCATTAAAGCATGCTTTAATTTTTGTATTTTATTTTATATCGCGCTCCTGCATTCGCGCAATTTCCCGGGACGATCCACGATTCCTTTCAAACACTACTTTGAGATGGAAAGGGATGTTAGAATAGGTGACCATGTAAGCTAATTTTGGCAGGAATATGTAACCTATGTCTAGACAATTTTTGGTATTTGATAAAAATATTTATGAATAAAGAAGTGAAAATTCATATGGCAATACTTTGTTTACGTTCACTTATATCTGCATTTACATTTTTGTTCACTACGCAAACAAAGCCCACGGACTGAGAATCGATTTCGGGGACTGGGAGTACGCTTGGAGGTAGGTCCATGAAATCAGTCTTACCGAATCAGTCCAGAAATCTCCAAGTCAAGGAATCCCGAAAATGGGTACCGGGATTCCCTTTGAGACTTGCATAAGCATCTGCTGTCGTATTTCATCGACGGGTGACGAAGGTCGTGTAAGCAGTGTTAGTGGGTCAGCATGCTAGGAAGCAGCTGACTGAGGTGACTCGCGGGAACCGTCTTACGGAGGACCTTGAGTATGGTCAGCAAGGTATGACGTGTATTCCCGGTTCCAACAGTACAGGCCAAGTCCTTTGACTTGAGGAACTGCTGAGTTTACCTATGCATCAGGTCTGTATCTTAGATACGGTGAGAGATTGCCAAAATACTCTTGAGTAGTCATAAGCCATGTCTAGTGCAGCTCGGGTGTACAGAGTGACAGTAGTTTCCAAGAAAGGATCTGTCTCCTGTCAAAAGGTATTGACAGTTAACTCTCATGTATGCTCTGTGTCATGTCCCTGAAATCTGTGGCCACAGTAACTGAACAAAAGGGAAAGGTTTCCCTTGCGGCGTTTAGTAAGGACAGACCCACACTTAGATCCAAAATAGGTACCTGCTTTTTCCGTGCCCTAGACTCTAAGTGAGACCGAAGACAGAAGGACAAGTATACATTTAGAGCCTTAATGTTCATACCCAATTATTTCACCTAGTCTCTAGTGCCATGGACCGTTGCTAGATGACCACCCATGGTAACGGGCGGATTCTAGGAATCCGACCAAGTCTAGCTGAGAGGTTAACCTAAAGAGTCACACACTATCAACACACACTTAGTATTTAATTTGGAATTAAATATTGGAGTAAAGGAATGATTAAATTAGATTTAATCGGGTCCTATATTTTCTTGGATAAATTAATTCATTCTATTTGATAAAGGGAATTAAATTAATAAATAGGATTTATTAAAGGGTTGATTTAATGGGTTTAGAATAAATATTAATATTTATTATATTTATTTTTTTAGCCTTTTGGAATATTTAATGGGATTTAAATATTCCATTAAATTAAAATCAACGGTTGAGATGGAAAGGGGAGATGGAAGGCTAGGATTTGTTTGACTAGGTCAAACACTAGTTTGACTAGGACTTTGACTAGGTCAAAATCCTAGACAAATTAGAGTTCTTAGAGTAGGAGTTTTAAGAGGATTAAACTCCTCGTCTATAAATACCTGTAGCTTCTAACTTTTTGAAGGATGATGAAATTCCAACACACACACAACACACACTCGACTCTCTCCCCTTGCCTCTCGTCCGCCCCCTCTCTCTCTACAATAAAATATTTTTCTAGTTCTTTTGTTCTTGGAACATTAGAACTTAGTTGAATCAATACCGTTAATTGATAACGTGTTGTTGATTCATCCACTCCAAAAATATACACTTGTTCGTTGCTAGCACGACGTGCAAGATACGTGGGTGGATCGTGTGTCACGATTTGGAGCGTATCAAGAATGAGATATCGGTGCAAAACGGGGACCAACGCGTGTAGCCGTTGAAGACGAAAACGACAACGGGTAGGTCTCGTTTTATTTTTTCGTCTCTCTCTTTATCTTCAACTCTATGACCTCCATGATTTCTTTGCATGTTGTTTGATCATGAGATACACCGAACACCCGGGAATCTCAAGGGTACACCCCTTGAGCGTGTTATTTTATTATTAAAAGCATGCTTTAATTTTTGTATGTTATTTTATATCGCGCTTCCGCATTCGCGCAATTCCCGGGACGATCCACTAATTTCTTTCAGTGGTATCAGAGCCCGGTTCGGTGTATAGGCCTCGGGTTTATGTGCGTTATAAGTATGAAACGTGAAATTGGCATGTTTTTTAATTAAATCTTGATTTTCTTGATTTTAAAGCATGTCGGTTTTATTGCTTTTGATTCGTGTGTATTTTCTGAATATTGGTGTTTTTCTGTTTTTCTTGGGAAACGGGGTAGAAAAATTTAACGGAAAACGAGAAACGACGCAGCGGGCCAGCCGGGAGGGCTGGCCGCGCGCTGCCGGCAGGACAGACGCGCGCAGGCAAGGGAAGCCTGCGCGCGCCCGCCCAGCCGGTCGTGCAGGGGCAGCGCGCCTGAGAGTCCGCGCACGGACGGACTCTGGGCAGCGCCGCCAAGCGCGCGCGCACGCAGACGGAGGAGTCTGCGCGCGCGCGCCCGGCAGGCGTGCCCAGTGCACGTCTGCGCGCGCACTGCGCATGGCGCGGCCGGCAGCCAGCAGGCCAGCGCGCGCGCGAGGCAAGGGAGCCCGCGCGCATGACGGCCTGCCGGAATGCCCGGGCCGCGCAGCGTGTTGCAGGCCAGGCGCGCGCGCACGCAGGCAGGGGCCTGCGCGCGCAGGGGCGGCAGGCTGAGCCTGCTGCCCTGTGCGCGCGCCGGCAGGCCGCTGCCGGCGGCGGCTGCTGCTAGGGTTTCAAAACCCTAGTAGTGTTTTCTTTTATTTTTTAATTATTTTCAGTTTTAATTTTGAATTAATTCTGAAAAATCATTTTGTGGGTTCAATTATGCCTAATTTTCTAAAGACGTTATTTTAGGAGTAAAATAAATTAGATTTGGAATCCCGGGGTTATTTTACTTAAAATAATGAGGAAAGGTTTTCCTAAAACGAGAAAATCTTATTACCAATATTTATGTTTTATTTTTCAGACGTTACGCACATATTCATTTATTATTTTTAATATTTATGATTGGGAATCATGTGTTGTTGGTATATTGTAATTGTATGATGGGATCATGTGATTATGTGTGTTGGATGGAAATGGATGATCACGAGCCCTAGACCGAATGTATGGTTTATTTTCTGTTGGGCCTGTGTGCCTCTTTTACTGCTTTCTCCTTCTCTCTTTCTAGTTGCCTTGGAATAATAAGGCATTCTACCTCCCTCCTTATGTACTCCCCCCGGGTTTTCGCTGGGGTTTCTTTTTTTATATGTAATGAGAGTAGAATAGGAGTGAGGTTTCTAATTTTGTAATTGGTGGAGAAAGAAGGAAGGACCACATGGAGAGCCCAAACGGGAGGTCTATTGGAGTTTTCCATGAAGTGAAGAAAGAGAAAAGAGACTAAGGCCCATCAGCATGATGATTGGGTTACTATTAATGTAATAGTGTAGGACCAACCCTAGATTGACCATAGATCCACTGCGGGCTCAGTGGGTCGAATAGGATTCGGGCTCGTGATCATCCAACAGGGGCGTGCTAGGCTTTAATTTTGCATGTGGTTATGATGATGGATGAATGGGTTATTTATTTATCATATAACTGCTATGGATGGTTTATTTACGCATTATGGTTGTATATGTGTGAATGTATATTTATGAGATCTCGGTCATTTACTACTCTCACATTGGTTGAACCAATGTCAAAATATTAGACCCTAGACAAAATGGACATGAACTCTAGGAGTTTGTCCATGCCTTCCAATCCATGGCATAGTGAGGAAGCTGCTTTAGGTCAATAGCGTGGTCTCACAAGTCGTGGCACGTTATTGTACTTAAAGGAAGCTGCACTATACCATGAACGAGAAATGGGCTGCTGTTACCTGTCTCACGAGTCGTGGGGGTACCAGTGGGTCTGTGGCTCGGTCGATTGGGTTGGGTCTAACGCCCAATTAACATGATTCGCTTGGAGTCCTCAAGATCATGTGAAAGGGTGAGGCAATAATCTTGGGAATCTCGTGGAACGAGAATGGTATGGAATACCTCCCACAGGATCTTTTCCATGCGAATTGTAAAAGCGGGGTATGGGAAAAATCGCTGTGGATCCCAAGCCCACTAGGAAAGGATTTCCCGAAAATCACGTTTGAGAGTACCGTGTTTTCGTATAAATAGTGGGAGGATTAAATGACTAATGTCCATGCATTTAATTATTTTATCAAACCACCATCTTTTATTTTCTGCTGATCGCGCGTTGTTTTCTAAAATGTAGATTTTAAAATGTCTAAGAACCCACTTTCCACCATTCTTGAGACAAACAAATTCAATGGAACAAATTACAACGACTGGTTGCGCAATCTCAGGATAGTCCTGGATTACGAGAACCAAGGCTACGTCATGGACGAGCCTCTCCCTAGGACCTTGCCGGAAGGATCCACGCCAGAAGAACGTGAGACGTTCGAGACTTGGCATAAGGATAACCGGAAGGTCCGTAGCATCATACTTGCTTCGATGACCAATGAGATTCAAAAGCAATATGAAAGGCTAGACGATGTCCCTTCCATTATGGCTCGCCTTAAGGATTGCTATGCAGTCCCGGACCGGCATACTAGGTATATCGCGACCAAGGCGTTCTTTGGAACGAAAATGACATAAGGATCCTCTGTACAAGAGCACGGGGTTAAAATTCTTACCCTGGTGGAAAAGCTCGAGGACCTAAAGGAAGGTCTCGATAATGAAACGTACATAGATGTGATCCTTCAGTCACTCCCACCCTCCTTTGACCAATTTATCGTCAACTACAACATGAACGCACTTGAGAAGGGCATTCATGAGTTGATCAATATGTTGGTGCAATACGAGGCAACGACTAAGAAGTCCACGCCTTCAGTATTGTTTGGAGGTGCTTCAACTTCAAATACGAAAGGCAAGGGTGCTGGACGTTGGAAGAAGAAGAAAGGGAAGGGAAAGGCCGTCAAAGCAGCTACGAACACTAAGAGTGTTCCCATTGCCAAAGAGGGGAAAGGCAAAGGAAAGGGAAAGGTTGTCTCCAAGCAACAGTCGAAGGCATATGACATATGTATCAACTGTCGTGAGAAAGGGCATTGGAAGAGAGAGTGCCCCAAACTCTTCTCGAACCAAGGTATATATGTGATTGAGGTTAATATGGTCACTAATTCTGCCTCTTGGGTATTAGATACCGGCTGTGGAGCTCACATTTGCAATGACTTGCAGGTGTTGAAAAGAAGCAGAAAACTGGGTAGCGGGGACATGATCCTGAAGCTTGGGAATGACAAGGCCATCTTGGCAGAAGCAGTAGGATCCGCCACTCTAGTGATTAGTGATAGTATTAGCATAGATTTAGAGCAAGTTTATTTTGTACCTAGTATGATTAAAAACATCATTTCCATTCCATTGTTGGACAATAGTGGTTATGAGTTTAGAATCAATAAAAATTGCTTTTATTTGATGAGGTGTGGAATTGCTCATCTACTTGGTACATTGCATAACGGACTCTATATCTTGCAACAAACGAATATCGTCCTCAATGCACAACACAAACGGAAATTAGATAATAACGGGAACGCATGACTGTGGCACGCTAGGCTAGGTCACATATCCCAAGATAGGATAAAAAGGTTGGTAGACTCAAAGAACCTAGAGGTTGGGGACTTGAGCGATCTACCAACTTGTGAATCCTGTCTAAGAGGGAAAATGACCAAGAAGCCCTTTGTAGGACAAAGCAGGCTTGCCACAGGTCTGTTGGACTTGGTCTATATAGACGTATGTGGGCCACTAAGGACACAGGCCCGAGGTGGGTTTTCCTACTTCATAACCTTTACCGATGATCATTCACGGTATGGTTATGTTTAGCTGATGAGGTACAAGTCTGAAGCTCTTGAGAGGTTTAAAGAATTCAGACTTGAAGTGGAGAACCATACCAACTGCAAAATTAAAGTCCTACGGTCAGACCGAGACGGTGAATACCTAGTATAGAGTTCCTAGATTATCTAAAAGAACATGGTATAATATCAGAATGGACACCTCCGGGAACACCATAGTTAAATGGTGTCTTTGCAAGGAGGAATCGAACCCTGTTGGACATGGTTCGGTCCATGATGAGTTTCACCAAACTGCCCTTATCCTTTTGGGGCTATGCACTAGAAACGGCGGCCAAGTTGTTGAATTTGGCGCCTACTAGTACATTAACCCAAACGCCATATGAAATATGGCACGGCAAGCCTGCGTCCTACAACTACTTGTAAGTGTGGGGTAGCCCCGCATACGTCAAGAGGTTAGTGGGAGATAAGTTAGAATCCAGGTCAAGCTTATGCAGGTTCATTGGATACCCTAAAGAAACTGCGGGTTATTACTTTTATGACCCCTTGGAACAAAAGGTCTTTGTTTCAAGAAACGCAGTATTCTTGGAGCAAGGCTTCTCGGAGGATATCCAACCTGATGAGCTGATCCTTGAGGAATCAAGTGATGGAATCCAGCCATCAGAGGTAGCCACGGAACCCTCACTTAGAGGATTCAGGATACACAGCCGAGGGCTGACCAACCTCGAGAGGTCCAACATGCTAGGCATGAAGGACAGCCTCAGGAACAGCCAGCCCCGGTTCCTGAACCACCGGCTCCGATACAGTCAGCGCCCACAGTCACCACTAACGTTTCCGTTCTCCGTAGGTCCACTAGAGAGTCCAGACCTCCAGTGAGATATGGCTTTCTAGGTGCGACCGATCTTTTGGATAACGATCCTAAGACTTATGGAGAAGCGATGTCAGACATCGACAACGGGAAATGGCTTGAGGCCATGAAAGCCGAAATGCACTCCATGAGCGAGAACCAAGTTTGGAGTCTTGTAGATCCACCGAAAGGTGTTAAGCCAGTAGGCTGTAAGTGGGTCTACAAGCAAACTTGGCGTTGATGGAGAAGTCACAACTTTTAAGGCTAGGCTTGTAACTAAGGGATACACACAACGACCCGGGGTCGATTTTGAGGATACCTACTCGCCAGTAGCCATGGCTAAGTCCATTCGGATCCTGCTCGCCATAGCAACATGGTATGACTATGAAATATGGCAGATGGACGTGAAAACGGCCTTCCTCAATGGTTTCGTTGAAGAAGAGATCTATATGGATCAGCCGGAGGGTTTCACGGTCACTGGAGAAGAACAGAAAGTCTGTCGTCTCCAGAAGTCCATCTATGGCCTCAAATAAGCCTCCCGAAGTTGGAACATTCGCTTTGACCAAGTAATACGGGGGTATGACTTCATCAAAAATGAATCCGACCCTTGTGTATACAAGAAGGTCAGTGGGAGCTCAATTGTGTTCCTAGTGCTTTATGTGGATGACATTCTGCTCATTGGTAATGACGTTAGAATGTTAGGAAACACAAAAGCATGGGTGTCAACCCAGTTTTCCATGAAGGACTTGTGTGAAGCCTCCTACATCCTAGGCATCCAGATTGTCAGGGACAGATCTAAAAGGGTGTTAGGACTCACCCAAAACTCGTATATGGAGAAAGTCCTAAAGAGATATCGAATGGACAACTCCAAACGGGGATTCCTTCCCATGAGGCATGGGATCAAGTTGTCCAAGAAACAGTCCCCACAAACTGATGAGGAACTTGAAAGGATGAAAGTCATCCCCTATGCTTCTGCCGTAGGTAGCATCCAATATGCGGTCCACTGAACTAGGCCTGATGTTGCATACGCTTTGAGCGTAACAAGCAGATATCAGTCCTGCGCAGGAGAGGCACACTGGAATGAAGTTAAGGGCATCCTTAAGTACCTAAGGAGGACTAAGGAAATGTTCCTTGTCTATGGCAATGGAGAACTAATTCTGGAAGGTTTTAGCGACGCTAGCCTCCAGTCTGATGACGATGATGCCAAGTCTCAATCGGGGTACGTATTCAAACTCAATGGAGGAGTCGTAGCTTGGAAAAGTTCCAAGCAAGCAACTATTGCTGACTCCACCACAGAGGCTGAATACATAGCAGCTTCAGAAGCTGCTAAGGAAGCGGTTTGGATGAGAAACTACATCCAAGAGTTGGGTGTGGTGCCTAGCATCGTCGAGCCCGTTGTCATCTTCTGTGATAACAACAGAGCAATAGCGCAAGCAAAGGAACCGGGATCTCATCACCGTTCCAAACACATTCTTAGACGTTACCATCTTCTTAGAGAAATGGTAGGAAAAGGTGACGTCCGGATGGACCAAGTCAACTCGGCAGACAACACAGCAGACCCGCTGACCAAGCCTATGTCGCAGAGCGCTCATACGCAACATCTTGAGAAGATGGGGGTTAAGCATATGGGCAATTGGCTTTAAAGGTCAAGTGGAAGATTGTAAGAATAGGTGACCATGTAAGCTAATTTTGGCAGGAATATGTAACCTATGTCTAGACAATTTTTGGTATTTGATAAAAACATTTATGAATAAAGAAGTGAAAATTCATATGGCAATACTTTGTTTACATTCACTTATATCTGCATTTACATTTCTGTTCACTATGCAAACAAAGCCCACGAACTGAGAATCGATTTCGGGGACTGGGAGTACGCTTGGAGGTAGGTCTATGAAATCAGTCTTACCGAATCAGTCCGGAAATCTCCAAGTCAAGGAATCCCGAAAATGGGTACCGGGATTCCCTTTGAGACTTGCACTAAGCATCTGCTGCCGTATTTCATCGACGGGTGACGAAGGTCATCTAAGCAGTATTAGTAGGTCAGCATGCTAGGAAGCAGCTGACTGAGGTGACTCGCGGGAACCGTCTTACGGAAGACCTTGAGTATGGTCAGCAAGGTATGACGTGTATTCCCGGTTCCAACGGTACAGGCCAAGTCCTTTGACTTGAGGAACTGCTGAGTTTACCTGTGCATCAGGTCTGTATCTTAGATATGGTGAGAGATCGCCAAAATACTGTTGAGTAGTCATAAGCCATGTCTAGTGCAGCTCGGGTGTACAGAGTGACAGTAGTTTCCAAGAAAGGATCTGTCTCCTGTCAAAAGGTATTGACAGTTGAGTCTCATGTATGCTCTGTGTCTTGTCCCTGAAATCTGTGGCCACAGTAACTGAACAAAAGGGAAAGGTTTCCCTTGCGGCGTTTAGTAAGGACAGACCCACACTTAGGTCCAAAATGGGTACCTGCTTTTTCCGTGCCCTAGACTTTAAGTGATGAGACCGAAGACAGAAGGACAACTGTACTGTTAGAGCCTAAATGTTCATCCCCAATTATTTCACCTAGTCTCTAGT
This sequence comes from Sesamum alatum, assembly GCA_034509735.1. Taxonomy (NCBI): domain Eukaryota; kingdom Viridiplantae; phylum Streptophyta; class Magnoliopsida; order Lamiales; family Pedaliaceae; genus Sesamum; species Sesamum alatum. Next base: position 33,098,479 of record JACGWO010000002.1, read on the forward strand.
GCCATGGACCGTTGCTAGATGGCCACCCATGGTAACGGGCGGATTCTAGGAATCCGACCAAGGCTAGCTGAGAGGTGAACCTAAAGAGTCACACACTATCCACACACACTTAGTATTTAATTTGGAATTAAATATTGGAGTAAAGGAATGATTAAATTAGATTTAATCGGGTCCTATATTTTCTTGGATAAATTAATTCATTCTATTTGATAAAGGGAATTAAATTAATAAATAGGATTTATTAAAGGGTTGATTTAATGGGCTTGGAATAAATATTAATATTTATTATATTTATTTTTTTTTTAGCCTTTTGGAATATTTAATGGGATTTAAATATTCCATTAAATTAAAATCAACGGTTGAGATGGAAAGGGAGATGGAAGGCTAGGATTTGTTTGACTAGGTCAAACACTAGTTTGACTAGGACTTTGACTAGGTCAAAATCCTAGACAAATTAGAGTTCTTAGAGTAGGAGTTTTAAGAGGATTAAACTCCTCGTCTATAAATACCTCTAGCTTCCAAATTTTTGAAGGATGATGAAATTCCAACATACACACAACACACACTCGACTCTCTCCCCTTGGCTCTCATCCGCCCCCTCTCTCTCTACAAGAAAATATTTTTCTAGTTCTTTTGTTCTTGGAACATTAGAACTTGGATGAATCAATACTGTTAATTGATAACGTGTTGTTGATTCATCCACTCCAAAAATATACACTTGTTCGTTGCTAGCACGACGTGCAAGATACGTGGGTGGATCGTGTGTCACGATTTGGAGCGTCTCAAGAATGAGATATCGGTGCAAAACGGGGACCAACGCGTGTAGCCGTTGAAGACGAAAACGACAACGGGTAGGTCTCGTTTTATTTTTTCGTCTCTCTCTTTATCTTCAACTCTATGGCCTCCATGATTTCTTTGCATGTTGTTTGATCATGAGATACACCAAACACCCGGGAATCTCAAGGGTACACCCCTTGAGCGTGATATTTTATTATTAAAAGTATGCTTTAATTTTTGTATGTTATTTTATATCGCGCTTCCGCATTCACGCAATTCCCGGGACGATCCACCGATTTCTTTCAAGGGAGATATGGATGGCTAGGATTGATTTGACTAGGTCAAACACTACTTTGACTAGGACTTTGACTATAATGTTGCATGTTTATGTAGAGAGTGGTGAGTGTATGTAGGTTGCTTTGGAAGTTAACCATAAAAGTTGAATTTTGAATTCAACAACTCTACATACACAAAACCATTCACATAACTTGAATGGTTTTGGTGTTGCATGAATTTTTTCATCAAAATACTCTCCAAAATTCTCTGAAAAACTCTCCTTTTTTTGTTCATACCTTTTGGAAAAGGATTGAACTAAAAACATTCCAAAAGGCACTAAACAATAGTGTTGTTTTGGAAGTGTTTCTTCTTCTTTTCTCTACTTCTATCTAGTAATAGATTAGAGATCTATTCTATAGTGTGGTGTGGACAAATTAGAGGAGTTCTATGTTGAATTCTCAAGTGAACGAAAGGAGAAACTGAAAGGAAACAACGCACATACCGGTTATACGTGTAGTAAACAAAAAGGTAGGTTTTCTTTACATTTTCATGTATCTTTTTGTTTTCTTCCTTTAGCCACATGTCCAGTATCTTCTCCTTCTTTATTTATGCTATGACAAACACCGAACTCCCGGCAACTTCAAAGGGAACATCCCTTTGAACCCGTTTTAAATTTATGCTTTAAATTAACGTTTTTACGCTTCCGTTGCGTTCCCGGGCCGTACCCGATTCTTTCACGAGTAAGTGTACAGATACATACACATATAGTCTAACGATCATTTAAGTTTGAACATGTATATTTATAATTATCATTGTTTCTGATACAAGTCGTTCTTGAATGATCTGTATGAGCAACAACATTCGGAGGACCCAATAATTGATCAACTAGTGGCAACTGAATTCAAGGATTGGTTCAAATGTCGTGTAAGTGTCACTTTTATAAATTATGACGGTCTGGTCAATTTCTTATAAATTATTTCAATTGATATATGAATTGCAGGTCAAACCTGAATTAAACTACATGAAAAATGAATTGTTTAGGTTGCATTATTGGAGTCCTAGGGCAGAAGTGACGACGTTCCCGTGTTACTTCGTGAATGGTTTCAGTTTCTATTTTGAACATCATAATGTCGGCAAGTCAACAATGAATTGTCGTGTTTGTGTCAAAATCTCATCATATAGAGACGCGAACAATGACTTCTATGGAATACTTAAAGAGATAATTCATTTAGATTACCCACTTATTCGGGACATGCACATTGTATTTTTTATTTTTCGTTGGGTCGATCCGGTACGAGGCGTGAAGATACACCCTTGTTATCACATTGTTGATGTCAATTTCAAAAATTTGTACCAAAAGAATGAACCATTCATACTGACACAACAAGCAGTACAAGTCTACTACACGGATTACCCGAGCATTAAGAGAGATAAAAGCTGATTGGAAAGCTTTTTGCAAAATCAAGACCCGAAGAGTAATCGATGACTCGTGAAGGACCGAGGTCGTCTATCAGATTGATGAAGCCGTATCTACTCCAAATGTTGGTGCAGACAATCAAATATACGAACTTCATGATCCAGGTGGTATACAGTTAGTCATTGATCTATCCGTGGTACAACGTGGAGTAGGTACATCCTGCTCACCAAATGGTGAATCTGATGATGAAGATGATGAAGATAGCTTTGAGGAGTATGAGATCGAAGAAGAGACTTATTGAGTGTGTAGTGCTTAGTTATCTTTTAAATGTGTAGAGAAAAAACCGTAGTTTAAACATTGTATTAATTATATTTTTTTTATAAACAAATATTTTTAGAATAGGTGACCATGTAGCCAATCTTGGTAGGCGAATTGTAACCTATGTTTGAACAATTTCGAGGTTTTAATAAATCGTTAATGAATGAGAAGTGAAATTCATTTGGTATTTACTTTCTTTGTGTTCACTTTATCTGCTTTATATATCTGTTCACTACACAAACAAAGCCCATAGACAGAAAAACGCATTTCGGGGACTAGGACTACGCTTGGAGGTAGGTCCATAAAATTAGTTCCGCAGAATCAGTTTGGAAATCTCCAAGTCAAGGAATCTCGCAAGTGGGAACCGAGATTCCCATTGAGACTTGCACTAAGCATCTACTGTCATATTTCATCAACAGGTGACGAGGGTCATCAAAGCAGTGTTAGTGGGTTGGCCTGCTGGGGAGCGGCTGACTAAGGTGACTCGCGGGAACTGTCTTACGGAGGACCTTGAGTAGGGTCGGTTAGGTATGACGTGTGTTCCCGGTTCCAACAGTACAAGTCAAGTCCTTTGACTAGAGGAATTGCTGAGTTCACCTGTACATTAGGGTTGTATCTTAGATATGGTGAGAGATTGTCAAAATGCACTTGAGTAGTTATAAGCCATATCTAGTGCAGCTCCGGTGTGCAGAGTGACAGTAGTTTCCAAGAAAGGATCTGTCTCCAGTCAAAAGGTGTTGACAGTTATGTCTCACAAATGCTCTGTGTCTTGTCCCTAAAATCTGTGGCCACAGTAACTGAACAGAAGGGAAGGTTTCCCTTGCGGTGTTTAGTAAAGGACAGACCGACACTTAGGTCCAAAAAGGGTACCTGCATTATCCGTGCCCTAGACCCTAAGTGGTGAGACCGTAGACGGAAGGATAGATGTACTGTAGAGCCTAAATGTTCATCCCCGTATATTCACCTAGTCTCTAATGCCATGGACCGTTGCTAGATGGCCACCCATGGTAACGGGTGGATTCTAGGAATCCAACCAAGTCTAGCTGAAGGTGAACCTAAAGAGTCACACACAATCCGCACACATAAAGGTATTTAATTTAGAATTAAATATTTGGAGAAATGGAGCGATTAAATTGGATTTAATCGGGTTCTTATTTCCTTAGGAATAATTAATTCCTTTTATTAGATAAAAGGGATTTATCTAATAAATTAGATTTATTAGAAAATTAATTTAATGGGCTTGGAATAAATATTTATATTTAATATATTTATTTATTGCCCTTGAAATATTTAACTAGAATTTTAATATTCCATTAAATTAAATTAATGGTTGAGATTAAAGGGAGAAATCAATGGCTAAATTTGGTTTGAGCAAAGAAACTAGATTTGACTAGGATTTGACTAAGTCAAATCCTAGTCGTAGTGGAGTCTTCAAAGTGTAGGGAACTTGAAGAGGAAAAGGATTCCTCTTCTATAAATACTCCTTAGCACACAAATTGAAGAAGATGATGAATCTTGAAACACACACACACACACACACTCGTGTACTCCCTCCCCTCTCTCGGCCGTGCCTCTCTCCTCTTCCAAGAAAAAATACTTTCTTGTTCTTTTGTTTTAACAATTGAACAAAAAGGAGGATTGATCTCGTTAAACTAATAACGTTTGATCGATCCGTCCTCTCCTAAATATACTTGTTCTTTCGCTAGCAAGAAGTTCAAGATACGTGGGCGGATTGCGTGTCACAATTAGAGGGTCTCCTATACGAGATCTTGGAGCAAATCGGGGAACAACGCGAGTACCGGTTAGAAGGCGAAAACGACAATCGGTAGGTTTTCGATTTACGTTTTTTCGTCCTCTTTTATTTAGAATCCTATGGCATCCATGATTGCTATGTATGCCTTTTATTATTCATGAGATCCACCGAACGCCCGGGAGTTTCAAGGGTACACCCCTTGAACGTGTTTATTCAATATACATTTATGCATGTTTTAATTTCTTTAAATTTAAATTATATACCGTACTTCCGCATTCGAGCTACTCCCGGGACGATCCACACCCCCTACCCTAATCTTTCAGTGGTATTAGAGCCCGGTACGGTGGATAGGCCTAGGGTTTGGTGTGCGTTTTTAGCATGAAAACGTGTATGGTATTTTTTAATTTATTCTTGATATTTTTTATCGTAAAGCATATCGTTTTCTTGCTTTCTATTATGTATGATTTTGGTACTGTTGGTTTTTTTCTACTGTTCTTGGGAAACGGGGGCAAAAACGAATGAAACGGAGAAAACGGCACACGCGGCTAGCAGGTGGCTGACCGCGCACGCTGTGCGCTCAGGCGAGGCGGGCGCGCGCAGGCAGGGGAGCCTTTGCCAGGCGTGCACGGCGCGCGCGGATCAGGCCACCGGGCGCGCGGCCGGGCGACAAGCGTAGACGGGTGGCCAGGTGCACGCGCATGCGGGCAGGGAAGTCCGCGCGCGCATTCAGACAGCGGAGTCTGTGCGCGCGCGCCCGGTAGGCACCGCCAGGCGCGCGCACACGCAGACGATGGAGTCTACGTGCGTGCGCCCGGCAGGCGCGCCCAATGCGCTTACGCGGGCGCGGCCTGCGCATGACAGACACACGCAGGTGGCCGGCAAATTGGCGCGCGCGGGCAGAGGTTGCCGCGCGCGCGCCAGGACAGCAGGCTGGGCCTGCTGACCTGTGTGCGCCGGCAGAGTGCTGCCAGTGGCGACAACCGGTTGACATCATCGTTTTCTCGTTGTTTTAATTTTTTGGATATTTTTGAAAATTCGTTTTATTTAATTTTGCATATTTGCTCTAAGAACCTTATTTGGGAGGTTAATTGTATTGGATTTTGAATTCCAAAATCACCTACCTTCAAATAATGAGGAAGCGTCTTCCTAAACGAGAAAGGTTGTTGCCAACGATTGTACCATATTTTTCATACGTAGATCATATATTTATTATGGATGGATATGATTGGTAATAATGGATTATTAGCATATGTTTATGTGATTGGATCATGTGATTATGTGCGTTTAATGGAAATGGATGATCGCGAGCCTTAGACCAAATGTATGGTTTAATTTATGTTGGGCCTGTGTGCCTCTTTTTGCTTTCTCCTTCTCCCATTCTAGTTGCCTTGGAATAATAAGGCATTCTTTCTCTCTCCTAATGTACTCCCCCCGGGTTTTTCGCTAGGGTTTCTTTTTACATATGTAATGAGAGTAGAATAGGAGTGAGGATTTTATTTTTATGCATTTGGTGGAGAAGAAGGAAGGTCCACATGGAGAGCCCAGAATGGAGGATCCAAGGCGTTTCCATGAAGAGTTGAAAGAGAAAAGAGACCAAGTCCCATCAGAATGGTGATCAGGTTACTATTAATGTAATAGTGTAGGACCAACCCCAGATTGACCATAGATCCACTGCGGGCTCAGTGGGTCGCATAGGATTCGGGCTCGTGATCATCCAACAGGGGCGTGCTAGGCTTTAATTTTGCATATGGTTGTTATGATGAATAAATGGTTTTTTATTTATCGTATAACTGCTATGGGATGCAATTTATTTATTTATGCATTGTGGATGAATGTGTTTATATATATATATACATGAGATCTCAGTCATCTACAACTCTCACTTGGTTGGACCAATATCCAAATATTAGACCCTAGACAAAGTGGACATGTACTCTAGGAGTTTGTACATGCCTTCTAATCCATGGCATAGTGAGGAAGCTAATTTAGGTCGAAAGCGTGGTCTCACGAGTCGTGGCACGTCTATCGTACTTAAAAGAAGCTGCACTGTGTCATGAACGAAAAGTAGACCACTGTTACCTGTCTCACGAGTCGTGGAGGTAGCAGCGGGTCTATGATTCGGTTGATTGGGTCGGGTCTAACGCCCGATTAGCATGATTCGCTTGGAGTCCTCGGCATCATGTGAAAGGGTGAGGCAATTATCCTTGGAATCTCGTGGAACGAGAATGGTATGGCATACCTCCCACAGGATTCTTCTTATGCGAATCGTAAAAGCGGGGTATGGGAAAATTCACTGTGGATCCCAAGCCCAATAGGAAAAGGTTTTTCGAAAACGACGTTTAAGAGTATCGTGTTTTCGTATAAATAGTGGGAGCATTAAATGACTAAAGACCAAGCATTTAATTATTTATCTAAACTTCCGTCTTTTAAATTTTGCTGATCGCGAGTTCTGTTTTTAAATGTAGATTTAAAATGTCTAAGAACCCATTATCAACCATACTTGAGACCAACAAGTTTAATGGAACAAATTACAACGACTGGTTGCGCAATCTGAGGATAGTCCTAGATTACGAGAACCAAGGCTACGTCATGGACGAGCCTCTCCCTTGGACCTTACCGGAAGGATCCATGCCAAAAGAACATGAGACGTTCGAGATTTGGCATAAGGATAACCGGAAGGTCCGTAGCATCATACTTGCCTCTATGACGAATGAGATTCAGAAATAGTATGAAAGGCTAGACGATGTCCCTTCCATTATGACTCGTCTGAAGGATTGCTATGCAGTCCCGGACCGGCATACTAGGTATGTCGCGACGAAGGCGTTCTTTGGAACTAAAATGATCGAAGGATGCTCTGTACAAGAGGACGGGGTTAAAATGCTTACCCTGGTGGAAAAGCTCGAAGACCTAAAGATAGGCCTCGATAATGAGATGTATATAGATGTGATCCTGCAGTCTCTCCCACCCTCCTTCGACCAATTTATTGTTAACTATAACATGAAAACACTTGACAAGGGTATTCATGAGTTAATCAATATGTTGGTGCAAATGAGGCAACGACCAAAAAGTCCACGCCGTCGGTATTGTTTGAAGGTGCTTTGACTTACAAGAGGAAAGGCAAGGGTGCCGGACGTTGGAAAACGAAGAAGGGAAAGGGAAAAGCCATCAAAGCAGCTACAAAGACTAAGAGTGTTCCCGTTGCCAAAAAGGGAAAAGGCAAAGGAAAGAGGAAGGTTGTCTCCAAGCAACAGTCGAGGGCATATGACATATGTATCAATTGCCATGAGAAAGGGCATTGGAAGAGGGAGTGCCCCAAACTCCTCTCCAACCAAGGTATCTTTGTGATTGAGGTTAACATGGTTACTAACTCTGCCTCTTGGGTATTAGATACTGGCTGTGGAGCTCACATTTGCAATGATTTGCAGGTGCTGAAAAGAAGCAGAAAACTGGATAGCGGGGATATGATCCTGAAGCTTGGGAATGGCAAGGCCATCTCGGCAGAAGCAGTAGGATCCGCCACCCTAGTAGTTAGTGATCGTATTAGTATAGAGTTAGAGCAAGTTTATTATGTACCTAGTATGATTAAAAACATCATTTCCATTCCGTTGTTAGACAATAGTGGATACGAGTTTATGATCAATAAAAATTGCTTCTATTTGATGAGGTGTGGAATTGCTCATCTGCTTGGTAAACTTAATAATGGGCTCTATATCTTACAACAAACGAACTTCGTTCTAAACGCTCAACATAAATGTAAAATAGATAACAACGGGAACGCACGACTGTGGCACGCTAGGCTAGGTCACATATCCCAAGATAGGATGAAAAGGTTGGTAGACTCAAAGAACCTAGAGGTTGGGGACTTGAGTGAGCTACCAACTTGTGAATCTTGTCTAAGAGGGAAAATGACCAAGAAGCCCTTTGTAGGACAAAGCAGGCTTGCAATAATTCTGTTGGACCTGGTCCATACAGACGTATGTGGACCACTAAGGACGCAGGCCCGAGGTGGGTTCTCCTACTTCATAACCTTCACCGATGATCATTCACGATATGGTTACGTATACCTGATGAGGTACAAGTCTGAAGCTCTTGAGAGGTTTAAAGAATTCGGATTTGAAGTTGAGAACCAAAGCGGCTGCAAAATTAAAGTCCTACGGTCAGACCGAGGCGGAGAGTACCTTAGTACTGAGTTCCTTGATTATCTTAAAAAAAATGGTATAATATCTGAATGGACACCTCCCGGGACACCATAGTTGAATGGTGTCTCTGAAAGGAGGAATCTAACCCTGTTGGACATGGTTCGATCTATGATGAGTTTTACCAAATTGCCCTTTTCCTTTTGGGGCTACGCATTGGAGACTGCGGCCAAATTACTAAATTTGGCGCCAACCAGTGTTTTGACCCAAATACCATATGGAATATGGCAAGGCAAGCCTGCGTCCTACAACTACTTGAAAGTGTGGGGTAGCCCCACATACATCTAGTGGTTAGTGGGAGATAAGCTAGAATCCAGGTCTAGCTTATGCATGTTTGTTGGATACCCTAAAGAAACTGCAGGTTATTACTTCTATGACCCCTTGGAACAAAAGGTATTTGTTTCAAGGAACGCAGTATTCTTGGAACAAGGCTTTCCAGAGGATATCCAACCTGATGAACTGATCCTTGAAGAATCAAGTGATGGAAACCAGTCATCAGAGGTAGCCGCGGATTCCTCACTTAGAGGATTCAGGATAGATACCCAAAGGGCTGACCGGCCTCGAGAAGTCCAGCATGCTAGGCATGAAGGACGACCTCAGGAAGGGCCAGCCTCGGTACCTGAACCGCCAGCTCCTATATAGTCAGCGCCCACAGTCACCACTGACGTTCCCATTCTCCGTAGGTCAATTAGAGAGTCTCGACCTTCGGTGAGATATGGTTTTCTAAATACGACCAGTCTGCTGGATAAGGATCCTAAGACCTACGGGGAAGCGATGTCTGACATCAACTCTGGAAAATGGCTTGAGGCCATGAAAATCGAAATGGACTCCTTGAGCGAGAATCGAGTCTGGAGACTTGTAGACCCACCAAAAGGGGTTAAGCTAGTTGGCCATAAGTGGGTCTATAAGCGCAAACTTGGCGTTGATGGAAAAGTCACAACATTTAAGGCTAGGCTAATAGCTAAAGGGTACACTCAACGACCTGAGGTCGATTTTGAGGACACCTACTCGCCAGTAGCCATGGCTAAATCCATTCAGATCCTGCTTGCCATAGCAGCATGGTATGACTATGAGATATGGCAGATGGACGTGAAAACGGCCTTCCTCAATGGTTTCATGGAGGAAGAGATCTACAGGGATCAGCCGGAGGGTTTCACGGTCACTGGAGAAGAACAGAAGGTCTGTCGTCTCCAGAAGTCCATCTATGGCCTCAAACAAGCATCCCGAAGTTGGAACATTTGCTTTGATGAAGTAATACGGGGTTATGATTTCATCAAAAACGAATCCGACCCTTGTGTATACAAGAAGGTCAGTGGGAGCTCTATAGTGTTCCTAGTGCTTTATGTGGATGACATTCTACTCATAGGTAATGATGTTAGAATGTTGGGTGACACAAAAGCATGGTTATCAACTCAGTTTTCTATGAATGATTTGGGTGAAGCCTCCTACATTCTAGGCATCCAGATTGTCAGGGACAGATCTAAAAGAATGTTAGGACTCACCCAAAACTCGTATATGGAGAAATTCCTGAAGAGGTTTTGGATGGACAACTCCAAACGAGGATTCCTTCCCATAAGGCATGGGATCAAGTTATCCAAGAAACAGTCCCCGCAGACTGATGAGGAACTTGAAAGGATGAAAATCATCCCCTATGCTTCTGCCGTAGGAAGCATCCAATATGCGGTCCACTGCACCAGACCATACATTGCTTACGCTTTAAGTGTAACGAGCAGATATCAGTCTTGTGCAGGAGAGGCACATTGGAATGCAGTTAAGGGCATCCTTAAGTACCTGAGGAGGACTAAGGAAATGTTCTTGGTCTATGGAAATGGAGAACTGATCCTGGAAGGCTTTAGCGATGCTAGATTCCGGGCTGATGACGATGATGCCAAGTCTCAATCGGGTTATGTATTCAGGCTCAATGGAGGAGTAGTGGCTTGAAAAAGTTCCAAGCAAGCAATCACTGCTGATTCCACCACTGAGGCCGAATACATAGCAGCTTCAGAAACTGCCAAAGAAGCGGTTTGGATGAGAAACTACATCCAAGAGTTAGGTGTGGTGTCTAGCATCGCCGAGCCTGTTGTCATCTTTTGTGATAACAACGGAGCAAAAGCGCAAGCAAAGGAACCGAGATCTCATCACCGTTCCAAACACATTCTTAGATGCTACCACCTTCTAAGAGAAATGGTAGGAAGAGGTAACGTTCGGATGGACCGAGTCAACTCAGCACACAACACAGCAGATCCGTTGACAAAGACTATGTGGCAGAGCGCTCATACGCAACATCTCGAGAAGATGGGGATTAAGCATATGGGCGATTGGCTTTAAGGTCAAGTGGGAGATTGTTAGAATAGGTGACCATGTAGTCAATCTTGGTAGGCGAATTATAACCTATGTCTGAATAATTTCGAGGTTTTAATAAATCGTTAATGAATGAGAAGTGAAATTCATTTGGCATTTACTTTGTTTGTGTTCACTTTATCTGCCTCATATATCTGTTCACTATACAAACAAAGCCCACAGACTGAAAACGTATTTCGGGGACTGGGACTACGCTTGGAGTTAGGTCCATGAAATCAGTTCCACCGAATCAGTCTGGAAATATCCAAGTCAAGGAATCTCGAAAGTGGGTACCGAGATTCCCCTTGAGACATGCACTAAGCATCTGCTGTCGTATTTCATCGACGGGTGACGAGGGTCGTCTAAGCAGTGTTAGTGGGTTGGCCTGCTGGGGAGTGGCTGATTGAGATGACTCGCGGGAACCGTCTTACGGAGGACCTTGAGTAGGGTCGGTTAGGTATAACGTGTGTTCCCGGTTCTAACGGTACAGGTCAAGTCCTTTGACATGAGGAATTGCTGAGTTCACCTGTACATCAGGGCTGTATCTTAGATATTGTGAGAGATTGCGAAGATGCACTTGAGTAGTCATAAGCTATATCTAGTGCAGCTCCGGTGTGTAGAGTGACAGTAGTTTCCAAGAAAAGATTTGTATCCTGTGAAAATGTGTTGACAGTTGTGTCCACAAATGCTCTGTGTCTTGTCCCTAAAATCTGTGGCCACAGTAACTGAACAGAAGGGAAGGTTTCCGTTGCAGCATTTAGTAAAGGACAGACCGACACTTAGGTCCAAAATGGGTACCTGCATTATCCGTGCCTTAGACCCTAAGTGGTGAGACCGTAGACGGAAGGATAGATGTACTGTAGAGCCTAAATGTTCATCCCTGTATATTCACCTAGTCTCTAGTACCGTGGACCGTTGCTAGATGGCCACCCATGGTAACGGGCGGATTCTAAGAATCCAACCAAGTCTAGCTGAAGGTGAACCTAAAGAGTCACACACAATCCGCACACATAAAGGTATTTAATTTAGAATTAAATATTTGGAGAAATGGAGCGATTAAATTGGATTTAATCGGGTCCTTATGTTCTTGGGAAGAATTAATTCCTTTTATTAGATAAAAGGGATTTATCTAATAAATTAGATTTATTAGAAAATTAATTTAATGGGCTTGGAATAAATATTTATATTTAATATATTTATTTATTGCCCTTGGAATATTTAAATAGGATTTTAATATTCCATTAAATTAAATTAATGGTTGAGATTAAAGGGAGAAATCAATGGCTAAATTTGGTTTGACCAAAGAAGCTAGATTTGACTAGGTCAAATCCTAGTTGTAGTGGAGTCTTCAAAGTGTAGGGAACTTGAAGAGGAAAAGGATTCCTCTTCTATAAATACTGCTTAGCACACACATTGAAGAAGATGATGAATCTTGAAACACACACACACACACACACACTCGTGTACTCCCTTCCCTCTCTCGGCCATGCCTCTCTCCTCTTCCAAGAAAAATACTTTCTTGTTCTTTTGTTTTAACAATTGAACAAAAAGGAGGATTGATCTCGTTAAACTAATAACGTTTGATCGATCCGTCCTCTCCTAAATACACTTGTTCTTTTGCTATCACGAAGTTCAAGATACGTGGGTGAATTGCATGTCACGAACTAGAGGCTATCCTATGCGAGATCTTGGAGCCAATCGGGGAACAACGTCTGTACCGGTTAGAAGGCAAAAACGACAATCGGTAGGTTTCCAGTTTATGTTTTTTCGTCCGGCTATGTATGCCTTTTATTATTCATGAGATACACCAAGCGCCCGGGAGTTTCAAGGGTACACCCCTTGAACGTGTTTATTCAATATACGTTTATGCATGTTTTAAATTCTTTAAAATTAAATTATACCGTGCTTCCGCATTCGCGCTACTCCCGGGACGATCCACACGCCTACCCTAGGCTTTCAAATATAACTTTTGTGTTGTTTAAACATTGTAAAATACTGCAAATTCAAAGGTAGGAACAATTTTGTTTTTCCAACCAGACCATTCCTAAATTAATTGTTACACAATTTCAGTTTGGAACGTCTTGGAAAATAGGTGGGAAATTTGAAACTTGGAATGGTCAAAATATATTTCAATCATTCCAATTATAGTTTCAAATTTTCATTTAGGCGCCTTATGAAAAAAATAGGTCGGACATTTGAAACTTGGAACAGTCCAAATATATCATCGATCGTTCCAATAATAGGTCCAAAATTTCGATTTGGCGTCTTTTGAAAAAAATAGGTAGGAAAATCAAATTTTGGAGCAGTTAATTTACTTTAAACCATTTCATTCTATGCATTTGCATAAACCGTTTGTAATTGTAATCAATAACTGTGCCAAAGTCAGTAGCCAACCATTCCAAATACTGTTCCAATAATGTATATTTTATGCTCCTGTGACGATGTCTCAACATCTGTGAGCCGGTTTAACACCAAACTTAAACACACACAAGATTATGAATAATATTTCATATCTAATGGTCTGATTTTCAATTACATAACCTGATTGAAGGTTGCACCGTTTCTTATAATGAAGATTATGGACCAGATACGATATCTCGATATCTGCCCACCCAAATTGTTCAAAACTGCATATAATGTATTCTTTTGTGTGCTAAGTCATATCTAACGATTTAATTAAATTTTTTACGGTCTGATTATGTTAAAATAGGTGACCAGAAAATCAATGGTATTGGCTGTTTTGAGAACCATTCGTCAATCTGTGAACAAGTAATATTATGTTAATGAATGTAGTAAGGATTCATAGGCATGAAGTTTGTTGTACTTACTGCTTGCATCGTTTCGATGTCACAAAAAACGCCCACAAATTGAAATAACATTTCGGGAAATTGGAACTATACTTCGAGGTAGGTTCATGAAATCAGTTTCGCCGAATCGGTCTGAAATATTCCAAGTCAAAGGAATCTCGAGACAGGGCATCGAGAATCCATTTGAGACTTGCACTAAGCATCTGCAGTCGCATTTCATCGACAAGTGACGAGGCTCGTCCATGCAGTGTTAGTGGGTCAGCCAGCTAGGTGGCTGCTGACTGAGGTGACTCGCGGGAATCGTCATATGGAAGCCACTCGGGCTTGGTCGGTATGACTGGTATTCCCGATTCTGATAGTATGGGATTAGTCCTCAGACTTGAGGATCACGGCAGTCCCCTACATACTAAGGTTGTATCTTGGATCTGGTGAAATTTGACCGGTTATATGACATGGTCATCATAAGCCTTGTCTAGTGCAGTTGGAGTATGTAAGTACGGTGTATTCCAAGATAGGATCTGTCCCCTGTCAAAGGATATGACAGCGAGATCTCCTATGCGCTCTAAGATGGTTTAGACTCACAAAGTCTATGGCCATAGCACTTGATGTAGTGGGAAAGGATTTCCTACGTCGAGTTAAACCCATGTCGAGCATTAAACATAGATGCCTAGTCAAGGATGGGAACCGACACCCAATTCCATGCCCTAGACTAAAGGCCGGGAGACAGGCGACAGTAGGACATACCCGTACGTATCGAGCGTCGGTAGGACAGCACCTGCGTATAACTCGAAGCCTAAATGTTCACACCACATATTCACCTTGTCTCTAGTGCCATGGACCCTTGCTAGATGGCCACCCATGGTGATGGACTACTTATGTTATGGAATAACAAGAAGTAGGTCCAAGTCTAGCTGAAAGGTGAACCTAAAGAGTCACACCCGTTACACCAAATGAAAGGGAATTAATTTGGAATTAATTCCGGAAGAAGGTTTAATTTAATGGAATTAAATTATACTTCTTGGAGATTCAAGCCTCGATGGATTATTTGGAATAATTGGGCTTGAGTTCATAAATTAGATTTATGGATTTTATAAAGCATGGGCTTCCCTTTAAATTAGATTAAAAGGGTGAATTAATTAATGGGCTTGGTATATTAAATAGGATTTAATATAAAGTTCATGGGACTATTTAATTGGGAATTAAATGAAGTCCATTTCATTAATTAATTAATGGGCTTAGTATATTAAATAGGATTTAATATAAAGTCCATGGGATTATTTAATTTAGAATTAAATATGCCCATTTCATAAAGCCCATCAAAATGGATGGACAAGATTTGATGAAGGGATTGATGAGATGAAGGGCCATGATTAATTTGACTTAATCAAAGCCTAGTTTGACTAGGATTTGACTAGGTCAAAATCCTAGTCAAAGTGTATCTCTTTCGAAGAGTTTGAGAAGGAATAGGAAATTCCATCTTCTATAAATACTCAAACACACACACATACACCTACTAATC
This sequence comes from Sesamum alatum, assembly GCA_034509735.1. Classification (NCBI taxonomy): domain Eukaryota; kingdom Viridiplantae; phylum Streptophyta; class Magnoliopsida; order Lamiales; family Pedaliaceae; genus Sesamum; species Sesamum alatum. Next base: position 33,113,882 of record JACGWO010000002.1, read on the forward strand.
TCTACAACTCTCATCTCCCATAATTCTCTCAAGAATTCGTCCATCCCTCTTCTTCACTCTCCAAGAATTCTACTTTGTTCTTCTTGATGGGTTCAAGTTAGAACATAAGAGACGTCGATTGCGCTAATTGATAGCGTGTATCGATGTCTCTTCTCCCAAAATAATTTCTTGCTAGCACAAGGATTCTTTGCTTTCCGGTGTAGCGAGTGTCATGATTTCGAGGGTCTTTTCTTTGAGATCTTGGTGCAAAAACGGGGAACAATGCATGTAGCCGAACGAAGACAAAACTAAAATCGGGTAGGTTGTTTAATTACGTTTTTCGGTTCCAATTCTATGACCTCCATGTTGTGTTTTTATTGAACATGAGATACACCGAACCCCCGGGAGAATGAAGGGCACACCCCTTGATCCGGTTATGTATGTTATGCATGATTTAAATTCTGTTCAATTATGCTTTGCAATTTTATTATGCAATCTTTCGCGCTTTCGCTATTCGTGTTCATCTTGTTAGAATAGGTGACCATGTAAGCCAATTTTGGCAGGAATATGTAACCTATGTCTAGACAATTTCAGGTGTTTGATAAATCATTAATGAATAAAGAAGTGAATTTCATTTGGCATCACTTTGTTTGTGTTCACTTATATTTGTTTTCCATATCTGTTCACTACGCAAACAAAGCCCACGGACTGAGAATCAATTTCGGGGACTGGGACTATGCTTGGAGGTAGGTCCACGGAATCAGTCTTCCCGAATCAGTCCGGAAATCTCCAAGTCAAGGAACCCCGAAAATGGGTACCGGGATTCCATTTGAGACTTGCACTAAGCACCTGCTGTCGTGTTTCATCGACAGGTGACGAGGGTCGTCTAAGCAGTGTTAGTGGGTTAGCATGCTAGGACGCAGCTGACTGAGGTGACTCGCGGGAACCGTCTTACGGAGGACCTTGAGTATGGTCAGCAAGGTATGACGTGTATTCCCGGTTCCAACGGTACAGGCCAAGTCCTTTGACTTGAGGAATTGCTCAGTTTACCTGTACGTTAGGGCTGTATCTTAGATATGGTGAGAGATTGCCAGAATTCTCTTTGGTAGTCATAAGCCATGTCTAGTACAGTTCTGGTGTACAAAGTGACAGTAGTTTCCAAGAAAGGATCTGTCTCCTGCCAATAGGTATTGACAGTTGAGTCTCATGTATGCTCTGTGTCTTGTCCCTAAAATCCGTGGCCACAGTAACTGAACAGAAGGGAAGGATTCCCTTGCGGCGTTTAGTGAGGACAGACCGACACTTAGGTCCAAAATGGGTACCTGCATTATCCGTGCCCTAGACTCTAAGTGATGAGACCGAAGACAGAAGGACAAGTGTACTGTTAGAGCCTAAATGTTCATCCCTGAATATTTCACCTAGTCTCTAGTGCCATGGACCGTTTGCTAGATGGCCACCCATGGTAACGGAAGGATTCTAGGAATCCGACCAAGTCTAGCTGAAAGGTGAACCTAAAGAGTCACACACTATCCACACACATTTAGATATTTAATTAGGAATTAAATATTGGAGTGAAGGAATGATTAAATTGGATTTAATCGGGTCCTTTATTTTTCTTGGAGAAATAATTCCTTCTATTAGATATAAGGAATTAAATTGATAAATTAGATTTATCAAAAGGGATTTATTTAATGGGCTTAAATAATATTTATATTTATTTTAGCCTCTTGGAAATATTTAAATAGGTTTTAAATATTCCATTAAATTAAATTAAATCAACGGTGAGATGAATGGGAGAGATGGATGGCTAGGATTGTTTTGACTAGGTCAAAACACTACTTTGACTAGGACTTTGACTAGGTCAAAATCCTAGTCAAAATAGAGTTTTTGAAAGAGGAGTTTAAAGAGGATTAGACTCCTCTTCTATATAAACCCCTAGCATCCTACAAGTTGAAGGATGATGAAACTCCAACACACACACTACAACACACACACACGGATTCTCTCTCCCTCTCTCTCGTCCGATTCTCTCTCCCTCTCCAAGAAATATTTTCTTGGTTCTTTTTGTTCTTGGAACATTAAGAACTTGATGAATCAATACCATTAATCAATAATGTGTTATTGATTCATCCACTCCAAAAACATAAACTTGTTCGTTGCTAGCACGACGTGCAAGATACGTGGGTGGATCGTGTGTCATGATTTAGAGGGTCTCAAAGACGAGATCTTGGTGCAAAACGGGGAACAACGCTTGTAGCCGTTGAAGACGAAAACGACAACGGGTAGGTCTCGTTTTAATTTTTCGTCCTCTCTTTAATTTCCAACCCTATAGTCTCCATGATTTATTTTGTGTTATTCGTTCATGAGATACACCGAACGCCCGGGAAATTTCAAAGGCACACCCTTTGAAACGTGTTTTAATTTAAAAGCATGTTTAAATTCCGTTTTAATTTTAATTATACCGCGCTTCCGCATTCGCGCTTTTCCCGGGACGATCCACAATTTCTTTCAGTGGTATCAGAGCCCGGTTCGGTGTATAGGCCTAGGGTTTATGTGCGTTTTAAGCATGAAACGTGATTTAGCATGTTTTAATTGAATCTTGAATTTCTTGATTATTAAAGCATGTTATTTTATTGCTTTTAATTCGTGTGAATTTATGAATGTTGGTGTTTTTCTGTTTTTCTTGGGAAACGGGATGGGAAATTAATCTGAAAAACGAGAGAAAACGCCACAGCCGGCCAGCTGGGAAGGCTGGCCGCGCGCAGCCGAGCACTGCCGGTAGGGTGGACGCGCGCAGGCATGGGAAGCCTGCGCGCGCGCGCACTGCCGGCCGCGCAGGGGCAGCGCGCAGCCAGGATGGCTGCGTGCGGGCGTGCGCGCATGGAAGCGCCTCCAGGCGCGCGCGCGCCCGGCAGGCACGCCCATGCGCGCGCGCGCGCAAGGCTGACGGGCAGGGAGCCCGCGCGCGGACGGGCACCAGGCGCGCCGCCAGGCCCGCGCGCACGCAGACGGAGGCGTCTGCGCGCGCGCGCCCGGCAGGCACGCCCAGTGCGCGTCTGCGCGCGCGCTCTGCGCACAGCGCAGGCACACGGCCAGCGGCCAGCAAGCCAGCGCGCGCAAGGAAGAGGAGCCTGCGCGCGCGTCGGCCTGCCGATGCGCTAGGCCGTGCAGTGCGCTGCCGATCAGGCGCGCGCGCCCGGCCAGGCAGCGCCTGCGCGCGCGGCCGGACGGCTGGCTGCCGCAGGCGGCGGCGGCCGGTGGCTGTGAAGCTAGGGTTTTTGAAACCCTAGTGTTATTTTATTTTAAATTAATTTTCAGTTTTAATTTTGAATTAATTCTGAAAAATCGTTTTTTGGGTTCAATTTTTCCTAAGTTCCTAAAGACATTATTTTAGGAGTAAAATAAATTGGATTTGGAATCCCGGGGTTATTTTACTTAAGATAATGAGGAAAGGTTTCCCTAAAACGAGAAAAAAGATTAATATTACCAATATTTATATTTTTTTTTTTTTTATTTTCACACGTTGCGCACATGTTCATTTATTTTCATCTTGGATTAATATGATTGGAAATCATGTGTTGTTGGAATATTATGATTATGTGATTGGATCATGTAATTACGTGTGTTGGATGGAAATGGATGATCACGAGCCCTAGACCGAATGTATGGTTTAATTTTCTGTTGGGCCTGTGTGCCTCTTTAACTGCTTTCTCCTTCTCTCTTTCTAGTTGCCTTGGAATAATAAGGCATTCTACCTCCCTCCTTATGTACTCCCCCCGGGTTTTCGCTGGGGTTTCTATTTTTATAATGTAATGAGAGTAGACTAGGAGTGAGGTTTTTCATTTTTTGTAATTGGTGGAGAAGAAGGAAGGACCACATGGAGAGCCCAGACCGGAGGTCCCTTGGCGTTTTCCATGAAGTGAAGAAAGAGGAAAAGAGACCAAGGCCCATCAGCATGATGATTGGGTTACTATTATTGTAATAGTATAGGACCAACCCTAGATTGACCATAGATCCACTGCGGGCTCAGTGGATCGCATAGGATTCGGGCTCGTGATCATCCAACAGGGGCGTGCTAGGCTTTAATTTTGCATGTGGTTATTATGATGGATGAATGGCTTTTATTTATCATATAACTGCTATGGATGGATTTTATTTATGCATTATGGATGAATGTATGCATATATATTATGAGATCTCGGTCATTCACTACTCTCACATTGGTTGGACCAATGTTGAAATATTAGACCCTAGATAAAGTGGACATGAACTCTAGGAGTTTGTCCATGCCTTCCAATCCATGGCACAGTGAGGAAGCTGTTTTAGGTCAATAGCGTGGTCTCACGAGTCGTGGCACGTTATTGTACTTAAAGGAAGCTGCATTATGTCATGAACGAAAAGCGGGCTGCTGCTACCTGTCTCACGAGTCGTGGGGGTACCAGTGGGTCCGTGGCTCGGTCGATTGGGTTGGGGTCTAACGCCCAATTAACATGATTCGCTTGGAGTCCTCGGGATCATGCGAAAGGGTGAGGCAATAATCTTGGGAATCTCGTGGAACGAGAATGGTATGGAATACCTCCCACAGGATCTTTTCCATGCGAATCGTAAAAGCGGGGTATGGGAAAAAATCGTTGTGGATCCCAAGCCCACTAGGAAAGGATTTCCCGAAAATCACGTTTGAGAGTACCGTGTTTTCGTATAAATAGTGGGAGGATTAAATGACTAAAGACCAAGCATTTAATTATTTCATCAAACCACCGTCTTTATTTTCTGCTGATCGCGCGTTGTTTTTCTAAATGTAGATTTAAAATGTCTAAGAACCCACTATCAACCATTCTTGAGACAAACAAATTTATGGAACCAACTACAACGACTGGTTGCGCAATCTCAGGATAGTCCTAGATTACGAGAACCAAGGCTACGTCATGGACGAGCCTCTCCCTAGGACCTTACCGGAAGGATCCACGCCAGAAGAACGTGAGACGTTCGAGACTTGGCATAAGGATAACCGGAAGGTTCGTAGCGTCATACTTGCTTCGATGACCAATGAGATTCAGAAGCAATATGAAAGGCTAGACGATGTCCCTTCCATTATGGCTCGCCTTAAGGATTGCTATGCAGTCCCGGATCGGCATACTAGGTATGTCGCGACCAAGGCGTTCTTTGGAACTAAAATGACAGAAGGATCCTCTGTACAAGAGCATGGGGTTAAAAATGCTTACCCTAGTGGAAAAGCTCGAGGACCTAAAGGCAGGTCTCGATAACGAAACGTACATAGATGTGATCCTTCAGTCACTCCCACCCTCCTTCGACCAATTTATCGTCAACTATAACATGAATGCACTTGAGAAGGGCATTCATGAGTTGATCAATATGTTGGTGCAATACGAGGCAACGACTAAGAAGTCCACGCCTTCGGTATTGTTTGGAGGTGCTTCAACTTCCAAGACGAAAGGCAAGGGTGCCGGACGTTGGAAAAAGAAGAAAGGGAAGGGAAAAGCCGTCATAGCAGCTACGAACACTCAGAGTGTTCCCATTGCCAAAGAGGGAAAGGCAAAGGAAAGGGAAAGGTTGTCTCCAAGCAACAGTCAAAGGCATATGACATATGTATCAACTGCCGTGAGAAAGGGCATTGGAAGAGAGAGTGCCCCAAACTCTTCTCAAACCAAGGTATATATGTGATTGAGGTTAATATGGTCACTAATTCTGCCTCTTGGGGATTGGATACCGGCTGTGGAGCTCACATTTGCAATGATTTGCAGGTGCTGAAAAGAAGCAGAAAACTAAGTAGCGGGGACATGATCCTGAAGCTTGAAAATGGCAAGGCCATCTCGGCAGAAGCAGTAGGATCCACCACTTTAGTGATTAGTGATACCATTAGCATAGAATTAGAGCAGGTTTATTTTGTACCTAGTATGATTAAGAACATCATTTCCATTCCATTGTTGGACAATAGTGGTTATGAGTTCAGAATCAATAAAAATTGCTTTTATTTGATGAGGTGTGGAATTGCTCATCTACTTGGTACATTGCACAACGGGCTCTATATCTTGCAACAAACGAATTTCATTCTTAACACTCAACACAAACAGAAATTAGATAATAACGGGAACGCACGTCTGTGGCACGCTAAGCTAGGTCACATATCCCAAGATAGGATGAAAAGGTTGGTAGACTCAAAGAACCTAGAGGTTGGGGACTTGAGCGATCTACCAACTTGTGAATCTTGTCTAAGAGGGAAAATGACCAAGAAGCCCTTTGTAGGTCAAAGCAGGCTTGCCACGGGTCTGTTGGACTTGGTCCATACAGACGTATGTGGACCACTAAGGACGCAGGCTCGAGGTGGGTTCTCCTACTTCATAACCTTCACCGATGATCATTCACGGTATGGTTATGTTTACCTAATGAGGTACAAGTCTGAAGCTCTTGAGAGGTTTAAAGAATTCAGACTTGAAGTGGAGAACCAGACCAACTGCAAAATTAAAGTCCTACGGTCAGACCGAGGTGGTGAATACCTTAGTGCCGAATTCCTTGATTATCTAAAAGAACATGGTATAATATCAGAATGGACACCTCCCAGAACACCACAGTTTAACGGCATCTCTGAAAGGAGGAACCGAACCCTGTTGGACATGGTTCGGTCCATGATGAGTTTTACCAAATTGCCCTTATCGTTTTGGAGTTATGCATTAGAAACGGCAGCCAAGTTGTTGAATTTGGCGCCTACCAGTGCATTGACCCAAACGCCATATGAGATATGGCACGGCAAGCCTGCGTCCTACAATTACTTGAAAGTGTGGGGTAGCCCCGCATACGTCAAGAGGTTAGTGGGAGATAAGCTAGAATCCAGGTCTAGCCTATGCAGGTTCGTTGGATACCCTAGAGAAACTGCGGGTTATTACTTTTATGACCCTTTGGAACAAAAGGTATTTGTTTCAAGGAATGCAGTATTCTTGGAGCAAGGCTTCCCGGAGGATATCCAACCTGATGAGCTAATCCTTGAGGAATCATGTGATGGAACTCAGCCATCAGAAAATAGCCGCGGAAACCTCACCAAGAGGATTTAGGATTAACGCACGGAGGGCTGACCAACCTAGAGAAGTCCAACATGCTAGGCATGAAGGACAACCTCAAGAAAGGCCAGTCCCGGCCCCTGAACCGCCGGCTCCGATACAGTCAGCGCCCACAGTCACCACTGACGTTCCCGTCCTCCGTAGGTCCACTAGAGAATCCAGACCTCCAGTGAGATATGGGTTTCTAGGTGCGATCGATCTTCCGGATAACGATCCTAAGACATACGGGGAAGCGATGTCTGACATCGACTCCGGGAAATGGCTTGAGGCCATGAAGACCGAAATGGACTCCATGAGCGAGAACCAAGTTTGGAGACTTGTAGATCCACCGAAAGGTGTTAAGCCAGTGGGCTGTAAGTGGGTCTACAAGTGCAAACTCGGCGTTGATGGAGAAGTCACAACCTTTAAGGCTAGGCTTGTAGCTAAGGGATACACTCAACGACCCGGGGTCGATTTTGAGGATACCTACTCGCCAGTAGCCATGGCTAAGTCCATTCGGATCCTGCTTGCCATAGCAGCATGGTATGACTATGAAATATGGCAGATGGACGTGAAAACGGCCTTCCTCAACGGTTTCGTTGAAGAAGAGATCTATATGGATCAGCCGGAGGGTTTCACGGTCACTGGAGAAGATCAGAAGGTCTGTCGTCTCCAGAAGTCCATCTATGGCCTCAAACAAGCATCCCGAAGTTGGAATATTCAATTTGATGAAGTAATACGGGGATATGACTTCATCAAAAACGAATCCGACCCTTGTGTATACAAGAAGGTCAGTGGGAGCTCTATAGTGTTCCTAGTGCTTTACGTGGATGACATTCTGCTCATTGGTAATGACGTCAGAATGTTAGGAAACACAAAAGCAGGGTTGTCAACCAAGTTTTCCATGAAGGACTTGGGTGAAGCCTTCTACATCCTAGGCATCCAGATTGTCAGGGACAGATCTAAAAGGATGTTAGGGCTCACCCAAAACTCGTATATGGAGAAAGTCCTAAAGAGATATCGAATGGACAACTCCAAACGAGGATTCCTTCCAATGAGGCATGGGATCAAGTTGTCCAAGAAGCAGTCCCCGCAGACTGATGAGGAACTTGAAAAGATGAAAGTCATCCCCTATGCTTCTGCCGTAGGTAGCATCCAATATGCGGTCCATTGCACCAGGCCTGACATTGCATACGCTTTGAGCGTGACAAGCAGATATCAGTCCTGTGCAGGAGAGGCACATTGGAATGCCGTTAAGGGCATCCTTAAGTACCTTAGGAGGACTAAGGAAATGTTCTTGGTCTATGGCAATGGAGAACTAATTCTGGAAGGCTTTAGCGACGCTAGATTCCAGTCTGATGACGATGATGCCAAGTCTCAATCGGGGTATGTATTCAAACTCAACGGAGGAGTAGTGGCTTGGAAAAGTTCCAAGCAAGCAACCACTGCTGACTCCACCACTGAGGCTGAATACATAGCAGCTTCAGAAGCTGCTAAGGAAGCGGTTTGGATGAGAAACTACATCCAAGAGTTGGGTGTGGTTCCTAGCATCGCCGAGCCTGTTGTCATCTTCTGTGATAACAACGGTGCAATAGCGCAAGCAAAGGAACCGAGATCTCATCACCGTTCCAAACACATTCTTAGACGCTACCATCTTCTTAGAGAAATGGTAGGAAGAGGTGACGTTCGGATGGACCGAGTCAACTCAGCAGACAACACAGCAGACCCGCTGACAAAGCCTATGTCGCAGAGTGCTCATACGCAACATCTTGAGAAGATGGGGATTAGGCATATGGGTGATTAGCTTTAAAGGTCAAGTGGGAGATTGTTAGAATAGGTGACCATGTAAGCCAATTTTGGCAGGAATATGTAACCTATGTCTAGACAATTTCAGGTGTTTGATAAATCATTAATGAATAAAGAAGTGAATTTCATTTGGCATCACTTTGTTTGTGTTCACTTATATTTGTTTTCCATATCTGTTCACTACGCAAACAAAGCCCACGGACTGAGCATCAATTTCGGGGACTGGGACTACACTTGGAGGTAGGTCTATGGAATCAGTCTTCCCGAATCAGTCCGGAAATCTCCAAGTCAAGGAACCCTGAAAATGGGTACCGGGATTCCATTTGAGACTTGCACTAAGCACCTGCTGTCGTGTTTCATCGACGGGTGACGAGGGTCGTCTAAGCAGTGTTAGTGGGTTAGCATGCTAGGACGCAGTTGACTGAGGTGACTCGCGGGAACCGTCTTACGGAGGACCTTGAGTATGATCAGCAAGGTATGACGTGTATTCCCGGTTCCAACGGTACAGGCCAAGTCCTTTGACTTGAGGAATTGCTCAGTTTACCTGTACGTTAGGGCTGTATCTTAGATATGGTGAGAGATTGCCAGAATTCTCTTTGGTAGTCATAAGCCATGTCTAGTACAGTTCTGGTGTACAAAGTGACAGTAGTTTCCAAGAAAGGATCTGTCTCTTGCCAATAGGTATTGACAGTTGAGTCTCATGTATGCTCTGTGTCTTGTCCCTAAAATCTGTGGCCACAGTAACTGAACAGAAGGGAAGGATTCCCTTGCGGCGTTTAGTGAGGACAGACCGACACTTAGGTCCAAAATGGGTACCTGCATTATCCGTGCCCTAGACTCTAAGTGATGAGACCGAAGACAGAAGGACAAGTGTACTGTTAGAGCCTAAATGTTCATCCCTGAATATTTCACCTAGTCTCTAGTGCCATGGACCGTTGCTAGATGGCCACCCATGGTAACGGAAGGATTCTAGGAATCCGACCAAGTCTAGCTGAAAGGTGAACCTAAAGAGTCACACACTATCCACACACATTTAGATATTTAATTAGGAATTAAATATTGGAGTGAAGGAATGATTAAATTGGATTTAATCGGGTCCTTTATTTTTCTTGGAGAAATAATTCCTTCTATTAGATATAAGGAATTAAATTGATAAATTAGATTTATCAAAGGGATTTATTTAATGGGCTTAAATAATATTTATATTTATTTTAGCCTCTTGGAAATATTTAAATAGGTTTTAAATATTCCATTAAATTAAATTAAATCAACGGTGAGATGAATGGGAGAGATGGATGGCTAGGATTGTTTTGACTAGGTCAAAACACTACTTTGACTAGGACTTTGACTAGGTCAAAATCCTAGTCAAAATAGAGTTCTTGAAAGAGGAGTTTAAAGAGGATTAGACTCCTCTTCTATATAAACCCCTAGCATCCTACAAGTTGAAGGATGATGAAACTCCAACACACACACTACAACACACACACACGGATTCTCTCTCCCTCTCTCTCGTCCGATTCTCTCTCCCTCTCCAAGAAATATTTTCTTGGTTCTTTTTGTTCTTGGAACATTAAGAACTTGATGAATCAATACCATTAATCAATAATGTGTTATTGATTCATCCACTCCAAAAACATAAACTTGTTCGTTGCTAGCACGACGTGCAAGATACGTGGGTGGATCGTGTGTCATGATTTAGAGGGTCTCAAAGACGAGATCTTGGTGCAAAACGGGGAACAACGCTTGTAGCCGTTGAAGACGAAAACGACAACGGGTAGGTCTCGTTTTAATTTTTCGTCCTCTCTTTAATTTCCAACCCTATGGTCTCCATGATTTATTTTGTGTTATTCGTTCATGAGATACACCGAACGCCCGGGAAATTTCAAAGGCACACCCTTTGAAACATGTTTTAATTTAAAAGCATGTTTAAATTCCGTTTTAATTTTAATTATACCGCGCTTCCGCATTCGCGCTTTTCCCGGGACAATCCACAATTTCTTTCACATCTCCCGGGACGATCCACATAATGTTTCAGTGGTATCAGAGCCCGGTTTGGTGTATAGGCCTAGAATTCTATGTGCTATGTGCGTTTATGCATGATAAACGTGTTTTAATTTACGTTTATAGCATGTTTAGCGTAGATTTTGATTGGCGTTTAATTTTGCATGGGATTTTAGATCTTGGTCTTCTTTAATGTGTTTTTAGATGTTCTTGGGTTGAATTTATCTTGTAGTTCAGAAAAATAGCATGAAAAGTCGAAAAGGAGTGAAAAATGGCAAACCAGCAGCAGCAACACGCTGGCCGCGCGCACAGGGGCGCGGCCGGGCGTGCGTGCAGGCAGGGGCCAGTGCGCCCAGCGTGCGCGGACAGCGCGCGCGTGCAAGCGCTAGGCGCAGGCGCTCGCACGGCAGGCGCGGCCGTCTACGTCGGCGCCCGCGCACCTGGCCGGCCGGCTGTGCCGTTTTCCGTTTCTCTCCCGTTTTTGGCTCGTTTCTCAAAATTGTTTTTACTGAATTATTTTTATGATATTTTCTGCATTATTCTGAACTCGTTGACTTAGAATATTTATTTTTTGAGACTTGGAATTTCTTAAAATAAACGTTGCTTTGTTGATGAGGAATAGGTTTCCTAACAAGATTTAATTCTTGAAAGATTGTGTGGATCGGCCCGGGAGATAAGCGCGTATAGCGGAAGCGCGAAAGATTGCATAATAAAAAATTGCAAAGCATAATTAAAAGGAATTTAAATCGTGCATAACAAACATAAACGAATCAAGGGGTGTGCCCTTGATTCTCCCGGGCGTTCGGTGTATCTCATGTTCAATAAAACACAACATGGAGGCCATAGAATTAGAACCGAAAAACATAATTAAAAACCTACCCGGTTGTAGTTTTGTCTTCGTTTCGGCTACATGCATTGTTCCCCGTTTTGCACCAAAATCTCAAAGAAGAGACCCTCTAAATCATCTCACTCGCTACACCGGAAAGCAAACAACCTTGTGCTAGCAAGAAATTATTTTGGGGAGAAAAGACAACGATACACGCTATGAATTAACGCAATCAATGTCTCTTATGTTCTTAACTTGAATAAATCAAGAAGAACAAAGTAGTATTCTTGGAGAGTGAAATAGGGATGGACGAAAATTTTAGGAAATGAGAGATGAGAGTTGTAGAGATTAGTAGGTGTGTGTGTGTGTTATTGAGTATTTATAGAAGATGGAATTTCCTATTCCTTCTCAAACTCTTCCAAAGAGACACACTTTGACTAGGATTTTGACCTAGTCAGATCCTAGTCAAACTAGGTTTGTTTAAGTCAAATTAATCATGGCCCTTCATCTCATCAATCCCTTGATTAAATCTTGTCCATCCATTTTGATGGGCTTTATGGAATGGGCTTTATTTAATTCTAAATTAAATAATCCCATGGACTTTATATTAATATCCTATTTAATATACAAGCCCATTAATTAATTAATGAAATGGACTTTATTTAATTATAAATTAAATAGTCCATGGACTTTATATTAAATCCTCTTTTAATATACCAAGTCCATTAATTAATTCATCCATTTAATCGAATTAAAAGGGAAGCCCATGCTTTATAAAATTCATAAACCTAATTTATGAACTCAAGCCCAATCATTCCAAATAATTCATCAAGGCTTGAATCTCCAAGAAGTATAATTTAATTCCATTAAATTAAACCTTCTCCCGGAATTAATTCCAAATTAATTCCCTTTCATTTGGTGTAGCGGGTGTGACTCTTTAGGTTCACCTTTTAGCTAGACTTGGACCTACTTCTTGTTATTTCATAACCAAAGTAGTCCATTACCATGGGTGGCCATCTGCAACGGTCCATGGCACTAGAGACTAAGTGAATTTATGGTGTGAACATTTAGGCTCCGAGTTATACGTAGGTGCGGTCCTACCGACGCTCGATACGTACGGGTACGGTCCTACTGTCGCCTGTCTCCCGGCCTTTAGTCTAGGGGTCGGTTCCCATCCTTGACTAGGCAACTGTGCATAATGCACGAGATAGGTTTAACTCGACGTAGGAAATCCTTTCCCACTACATCAAGTGCCACGGCCATAGACTTTGTGAGCCTAAACCATCTCCGAGCGCATAGGAGATCTCGCTGTCATATCCTTTGACAGGGGACAGATCCTATGTTGGAATACACCGTTCTTACATACTCCGACTGCACTGGACAAGGCTTATGATGACCATGTAATATAACCGGTCAAATTTCACCATATCCAAGATACAACCTTCGTATGTAGGGGACTGCCGTGATCCTCAAGTTCGAGGACTATTCCCGTACTATCGGAACCGGAAATACGAGTCATACCGACCAAGCCCGAGTGGCTTCCATATGACGATTCCCGCGAGTCACCTCAGTCGGCCGCTCCCCAGCAGGCCGACCCACTTGTTAGAATAGGTGACCATGTAAGTCAATTTTGGCAGGAATATGTAACCTATGTCTAGACAATTTCAGGTGTTTGATAAAACATTTATGAATAAAGAAGTGAAAATTCATATGGCAACACTTTGTTTATGTTCACTTATATCTGCTATTACATATCTGTTCACTACGCAAACAAAGCCCACGGAATGAGAATCGATTTCGGGGACTGGGACTACGCTTGGAGGTAGGTCCATGAAATCAGTCTTACCGAATCAGTCCGGAAATCTCCAAGTCAAGGAATCTCGAAAATGGGTACAGGGATTCCCTTTGATACTTGCACTAAGCATCTGCTGTCGTATTTCATCGATGGGTGACGAAGGTCGTCTAAGCAGTGTTAGTGGGTCAGCATGCTAGGAAGCAGCTGACTAAGGTGACTCACGGGAACCGTCTTACGGAGGACCTTGAGTATGGTCAGCAAGGTATGACGTGTATTCCCGGTTCCAATGGTACAGGTCAAGTCCTTTGACTTGAGGAACTTCTGAGTTTACCTGTACATCAGGTCTGTATCTTAGATATGGTGAGAGATTGCCAAAATACTCTGAGTAGTCATAAGCCATGTCTAGTGCAGCTCGGGTGTACAGAGTGAAAGTAGTTTCCAAGAAAAGATCTGTCTCCTGTCAAAAGGCATTGACAGTTGAGTCTCATGAATGCTCTGTGTCTTATCCCTAAAATCTGTGGCCACAGTAACTGAACAGAAGGGAAGGTTTCCCTTGCGGCGTTTAGTATGGACAGACCGACACTTAGGTCCAAAATGGGTACCTGCATTTTCCGTGCCCTAGACTCTAAGTGATGAGACAGAAGACAGAAGGACAAGTGTACTGTTAGAGCTTAAATGTTCATCCCCGATTATTTCACCTAGTGTCTAGTGCCATGGACCGTTGCTAGATGGCCACCCATGGTAACGGACGGATTCTAGGAATCTGACCAAGTCTAGCTGAAAGGTGAACCTAAAGAGTCACACACTATCCACACACACTTAGTATTTAATTTGGAATTAAATATTGGAGTAAAGGAACACTAAGAGTGTTCCCATTGCCAAAGAGGGGAAAGGCAAAGGAAAGGGAAATGTTGTCTCCAAGCAACAGTCGAAGGCATATGACATATGTATCAACTGCCGTGAGAAAGGGGATTGGAAGAGAGAGTGCCCCAAACTCTTTTCGAACCAAGGTATTTATGTGATTGAGGTTAATATGGTCACTAATTCTGCCTTTTGGGTATTAGATACCGGCTGTGGAGCTCACATTTGCAATGACTTGCAGGTGTTGAAAAGAAGCAGAAAACTGGGTAGCGGGGACATGATCCTGAAGCTTGGGAATGGCAAGGCCATCTCGGCAAAAGCAGTAGGATCCGCCACTCTAGTGATTAGTGATTGTATTAGCATAGATTTAGAGCAAGTTTATTTTGTACCTAGTATGATTAAAAACATCATTTCCATTCCATTGTTGGACAATAGTGGTTATGAGTTTAGAATCAATAAAAATTGCTTTTATTTGATGAGGTGTGGAATTGCTCATCTACTTGGTACATTGCATAACGGGCTCTATATCTTGCAACAAACGAACTTCGTTCTTAACGCTCAACACAAACGAAAATTAGATAATAACGGGAACGCACGTCTGTGGCACGCTAGGCTAGGTCACATATCCCAAGATAGGATGAAAAGGTTGGTAGACTCAAAGAACCTAGAGGTTGGGGACTTGAGTGATCTACCAACTTGTGAATCCTGTCTAAGAGGGAAAATGACCAAGAAGCCCTTTGTAGGACAAAGCAGGCTTGCCACAGGTCTGTTGGACTTGGTCCATACAGACGTGTGTGGACCACTAAGGACGCAGGCCCGAGGTGGGTTCTCCTACTTCATAACCTTTACCGATGATCATTCATGGTATGGTTATGTTTACCTAATGAGGTACAAGTCTGAAGCTCTTGAGAGGTTTAAAGAATTTAGACTTGAAGTGGAGAACCAGACCAACTGCAAAATTAAAGTCCTACGGTCGGACCGAGGCGGCGAATACCTTAGTACGGAGTTCCTAGATTATCTAAAAGAACATGGTATAATATCAGAATGGACACCTCCCGGAACACCACAGTTAAATGGTATCTCTGAAAGGAGGAATCGAACCCTCTTGGACATGGTTCGATCCATTTACCAGATTGCCCTTATCCTTTTGGGGCTATGCACTAGAAACGACAGCCAAATTGTTGAATTTGGCGCCTACCAGTTCATTGACCCAAACGCCATATGAGATATGGCACGGCAGGCCTGCGTCCTACAACTACTTGAGAGTGTGGGGTAGCCCCGCATACGTCAAGAGGTTAGTGGGAGATGAGCTAGAATCTAGATCTAGCTTATGCAGGTTCGTTGGATACCCTAAGGAAACTGCGGGTTATTACTTCTATGACCCCTTGGAACAAAAGGTGTTTGTTTCAAGAAATGCAGTATTCTTGGAGCAAGCCTTCCCAGAGGATGTCCAACCAGATGAGCTGATCCTTCAGGAATCAAGTAATGGAGTACAACCATCAGAGGTAGCCGCGGAACCCTCACTCAGAGGATTCAGGATAGACAGCCGAAGGGCTGACCAACCTCGAGAAGTCCAACATGCTAGGCATGAAGGACAACCTCAGGAACAGCCGGCCCCGGTTCCTGAACTGCTGGCTCCGATACAGTCAGCACCCACAGTCACCACTAACGTTCCCGTTCTCCGTAGGTCCACTAGAGAGTCCAGACCTCCAGTGAGATATGGCTTTCTAGGAGCGACCGATCTTTTGGATAACGATCCTAAGACATATGGAGAACCGATGTCTGACATCGACCCCGGGAAATGGCTTGAAGCCATGAAAGCCGAAATGGACTCCATGAGCGAGAACCAAGTCTAGAGTCTTGTAGATCCACCGAAAGGTGTTAAGCCAGTGTGCTGTAAGTGGGTCTACAAGCGCAAACTTGGCGTTGATGGAGAAGTCACAACCTTTAAGGCTAGGCTTGTAGCTAAGGGATACACTCAACAACCCGGGGTCGATTTTGAGGATACCTACTCGCCAGTAGCCATGGTTAAGTCCATTCGGATCCTGCTCAACATAGCAGCATGGTATGACTATGAGATATGGCAGATGGACGTGAAAACGGTCTTCCTCAACGGTTTCGTTTAAGAAGAGATCTATATGGATCAGCCGGGGGTTTCACGGTAACTGGAGAAGAACAGAATGTCTGTCGTCTCCAGAAGTCCATCTATGGCCTCAAACGAGCATCCCGAAGTTGGAACACTCGATTTGATGAAGTAATATGGGGTTATGACTTCATCAAAAACGAATCCGATCCTTGTGTATACGAGAGGGTCAGTGGGAGCTCAATAGTGTTCCTAGTGCTTTATGTGAATGACATTCTACTCATTGGTAATGACGTTAGAATGTTAGGAAACACAAAAGCATGGTTGTCAACCCAGTTTTCCATGAAGGACTTGGGTGAAGCCTCCTACATCCTAGGCATCCAGATTGTCAGGGACAGATCTAAAAGGATGTTAGGACTCACCCAAAACTCGTATATGGAGAAAGTCCTAAAGAGATATCGAATGGACAACTCCAAACGAGGATTCCTTCCCATGAGGCATGGGATCAAGTTGTCCAAGAAACAGTCCCCACAAACTGATGAGGAACTTGAAAGGATGAAAGTCATCCCCTATGCTTCTGCCGTAAGTAGCATCCAATATGCGGTCCACTGCACTAGGCCTGACATTGCGTACGCTTTGAGCGTAACAAGCAGATATCAGTCCTGCGTAGGAGAGGCACATTGGAATGCTGTTAAGGGCATCCTTAAGTACCTAAGGAGGACTAACGAAATGTTCGTAGTCTATGGCAATGGAGAACTAATTCTAGAAGGCTTTAGCGACGCTAGCTTCCAGTCTGATGACGATGATGCCAAGTCTCAATCGGGTTACGTATTCAAACTCAATGGAGGAGTAGTGGCTTGGAAAAGTTCCAAGCAAGCAACCACTGCTGACTCCACTACAGAGGCTGAATACATAGCAGCTTCAGAAGCTGCTAAGGAAGCGGTTTGGATGAGAAACTACATCCAAGAGTTGGGTGTGGTGCCTAGCATCGCCGAGCCTGTTGTCATCTTCTGTGATAACAACGGTGCAATAGCGCAAGCAAAGGAACCGAGATCTCATCACTGTTCCAAACATATTCTTAGACGCTACCATCTTCTTAGAGAAATGGTAGGAAGAGGTGACGTCCGGGTGGACCGAGTCAACTCAGCAGACAACACAACAGATCCGCTGACAAAGCCTATGTCGCAGAGCGCTCATACGCAACATCTTGAGAAGATGGGGATTAGACATATGGGCGATTGGCTTTAAAGGTGAAGTGGGAGATTGTTAAAATAGGTGACCATGTAAGCCAATTTTGGCAGGAATATGTAACCTATGTCTAGACAATTTCAGGTGTTTGATAAAACATTTATGAATAAAGAAGTGAAAATTCATATGGCAACACTTTGTTTACGTTCATTTATATCTGCTATTACATATCTGTTCACTACGCAAACAAAGCCCACGGACTGAGAATCGATTTTGGGGTCTGGGACTACGCTTGGAGGTAGGTCCATGAAATCAGTCTTACCGAATCAGTCCGGAAATCTCCAAGTCAAGGAATCTCGAAAATGGGTACCGGGATTCCCTTTGAGACTTGCACTAAGCATCTGCTGTCGTATTTCATCGACGGGTGACGAAGGTCGTCTAAGCAGTGTTAGTGGGTCAGCATGCTAGGAAGCAGCTGACTGAGGTGACTCGTGGGAACCGTCTTATGGAGGACCTTGAGTATGGTCAGCAAGGTATGACGTGTATTCCCGGTTCCAACGGTACAGGTCAAGTCCTTTGACTTGAGGAACTACTGAGTTTACCTGTACATCAGGTCTGTATCTTAGATATGGTAAGAGATTGCCAAAAATACTCTTGAGTAGTCATAAGCCATGTCTAGTGCAGCTCGGGTGTACAGAGTGACAGTAGTTTCCAAGAAAGGATCTGTCTCCTGTCAAAAGGCATTGACAGTTGAGTCTCATGAATGCTCTGTGTCTTGTCCCTAAAATCTGTGACCACAGTAACTGAACAGAAGGGAAGGTTTCCCTTGCGGCGTTTAGTAAGGAGAGACCGACACTTAGGTCCAAAACGGGTACCTGCATTTTCCGTGCCCTAGACTCTAAGAGATGAGACCGAAGACAGAAGGACAAGTGTACTGTTAGAGCCTAAATGTTCATCCCCGATTATTTCACCTAGTCTCTAGTGCCATGGATCGTTGCTAGATGGCCACCCATGGTAATGGACGGATTCTAGGAATCTAACCAAGTCTAGCTGAAAGGTGAACCTAAAGAGTCACACACTATCCACACACACTTAGTATTTAATTTGGAATTAAATATTGGAGTAAAGGGATGATTAAATTGGATTTAATCGGGTATTATATTTTCTTGGAGAAGTTAATTCCTTCTATTTGATAAAGGGAATTAAATTAATAAATTGAATTTATTAAGGGAATTAATTTAATGGGCCTAGAATAGGTATTAATATTTATTTATTATATTTATTTGGCCTTTCGGAATACTTAATAGGATTTAAATATTCCATTAAATTAAATTAATGGTTGAGATTTAATGGGAGAGATCAAAGGCTAGGATTGAATTTGACAAGGTCAAATTCTACTTTGACTAGGACTTTGACTAGGTCAAAATCCTAGTCAAATTAAGCTTCTAAAGAGGTGGAGTTTAAAGAGGATTAAACTCTTCCTCTATATATACCCCTAGCCTTGCACCTTTTGAAGGATGATGAAATTCCAACACACACACAACACACACTCGTCTCTCTCCCTCTTACCTCTCGTCCGCCCACTCTCTTTCTCTACAAGAAATATATTTTCTTGTTCTTTTGTTCTTGGAACACTAGAACATTGATGAATCAATACTGTTAATTCATAACGTGTTGTTGATTCATCCACTCCAAAAAATCGTACTTGTTCGTTGCTAGCACGACGTGCAAGATACGTGGGTGGATCGTGTGTCACGATTTGGAGGGTCTCAAGAACGAGATCTTGGTGCAAAACGGGGAACAACGCGTGTAGCCGTTGAAGATGAAAACGACAACGGGTAGGTCTCGTTTTAATTTTTTGTCTCTTTTATTTTTTCTCCCTATGGCCTCCATGACTATTGCATGTTCTTCATATCATGAGATACACCGAACACCCGGGAATCTCAAGGGTACACCCCTTGAGCGTGTTCTTTATTTATTAAAGCATGCTTTAAATTTTCGTATTTTATTTTATACCGCGCTTCCGCACTCGCGCAATTTCCCGGGACGATCCACGACTCCTTTCACCACTAACACTGCTTAGACGATCCTCGTCACCCGTCGATGAAACACGACAGCAGATGCTTAGTGCAAGTCTCAAATGGATTCTCGATGCCCTGTCTCGAGATTCCTTTGACTTGGAGTATTTCAGACTGATTCGGCGAAACTGATTTCATGAACCTACCTCCAAGCGTAGTTCCAATTTCCCGAAATGTTATTTCAGTCTATGGGCGTTTGTTGTGATAAGTAGTAAGTACAACAAACTCATATCTATGAATCCTTACTACATTCATAATATTACTTGTTCACAGATTGACGAATGGTTCTCATAACAACCAATCCCATTGACTTTCTGGTCACCTATTCTAACAATCTCCCACTTGACCATTAAGTCAATTACCCCTTTGTTCAGAATCCTCTGAGTATGAGTAATCTACGATCCTGACTAAGGTATTGTGAGTCCGCTTATATTTCCTTGCGAAGCAATACGGTCTAACCGTGTTACCTCTATCCACCATTACCTTTTAGAGATGGTGGTTGTTTAAGAATATTTTCGTAGATCTTGTGATGAGATCTCGTGCCAATACTCCCATAGCCAAGTTGCCTGCCGTATAGGCGAACGTGGCTTGGTCGTGCTAGGCGCCACGTCCATCCTATGGACGCGGTCTTCATCAGTGACCACTATCTGATGCACTCGTCATTGGGCCTGACTGTGCATACCTTTGAGACTAACTGGTTTTCACTTATGCTCTTGAAGCTAGTATCGCTTTAGCCTTCCAAAGCAACTCTCAACAGACGGTGCATCATGAACACATCTTTAGTCCTTATTCAGGTACTAAGGATCATTCTTGATTCTTGTCTTCAACCCCTCAGTGCATTACCGTTTATGTTGAGCCATGCTAGAAGCACTCTCAACATCGGTTCCTATGCACCGAGTAAACATATCATATGTTTGCCTAGGGTTAAGACGTAGGGGATACTCAACATCCAAGCCTTCTCATTAGTCCACCGTGACTAAGTCTTGAATAGATTGATGCTTTATTCACAGTATCTAAGTTTTCTCATCAGTCTTACCATGACTGAGTCTCGAACAACTTGTCCCTCTACATATTTGAGTTTTCTCATCAGTCTACCATGACTGAGTCTTTGAAAAGCTCAATTCATGATATGTATGTGGGAACCCTAAAATGTCATGGAGAATTTTCGTGAGTTACAATTGTGTTTTAGTGATTCCTAATGTCTTGAATTCATCCATGAATCAAGACATTACACAGACTTAAACACATGGAACACCATTTCTACTCCCACTGATCACCTACGTCGTTTAAGACCGAGTCATGCTCCGTATGAGCTCGTGAAAACGAATATTCCAGTTATGCGGTGTTTCAAACCTTGTTTGAATTTCCTAGTGGATTCTATGGCTCCTCTCCATAAATCCTACTACGATGTCCAACATCACGTTCCGCGGGTCATTTGGATTACTATCCAAATTTGACTGAACATATCCCGATCACTCGTACCTCTTACGACATTCGGGTTCGTTCTTAAGGGGACTTGGAATATGATCAATTTAAGAAATGCGATTCTAAGCAATGTTAGTATTATTCTGTCGTAAACTTGTACAAATTAGACACCGAGTCTAATTTGTCTCCTACTAGTCCCTTGACGTATGTAGGATCCTTCTACATGCTCAAGGACTTTGTCGGGACACAGGCTTGCCCAACCATGGCTCCTTGTGCGTGACTCCTAGCAAAGTGCCACGTTCCTTATGTTGGCAATTTTGAGTCTACGTCTACATGGGCTAAGGTAATTGGGCGAAACTTCAATCGATCTTCGTCCAACGAGATTCGATCGTTTCCTTTATCAGAGACCGTCATACTTGGCCTTTACAGGAAACGTTTCATTGAGAATTCCATTCTCAACTTGGATGCTCAAGAGCTCCCACTAAATACACGGCCTTTTCAATCCTATCGAAACAGGTTTAATTTTGCAACCATTTATGGTTCACCTCCTTAAGTCTAATTCCCAAACCTCCTATGGGACCTTTAGACTTTTGAACCCTCTTATGGTCTTGTGTATTAGTAACCTACAGTTGTCTTATTGGATCCCTTCCAATAGACTATTTGGCAAGCCTACTTCGTCCAACAAAGAGCTTTGGGACTTTCTTCTTTATAAAAGACTCGTAAATTTAGTCGATTCGAATCATCTATTTCTAGATTCATCGAACTTTCCAATTTACTTATCTTTTAATAAGAAGAAACGTTCTAGCTGTTGTAGATGCCAAATTTGTAAGTTGGTCTTGATTAATCCATTTAGATAATTTGAATTTTGAGTATCCATAAACCTTTTATGGGATGGTGTTCTACGAATTTACGTGTAAATACTAGCAAACATGAATCAATATTCAATAATTTTGTTTGATCAAATATGTATGTAATAGAACCTTTTTCCAACAAAGAGACATACTTTTGATCATGCTAGATTACGTAATTCCCAACATGATCATCATTATGGGCCTAACAAGTCTCTAGTCCTTTTCAGCAATGGACCTTGCCATTGTTGAATCCTAGAACTATTTTTGGCTTTTAAGTCCTTATTCACTTTCTGCAAACCACCCGCAGATTAGTGATAGGAACGGTATCAAATACCAAAAAGTGATTATGTCAATACTCAATATCAAATTTTACCTACATTGGAGAGAGGTTTAGGATACTCCCCTTTCCAATAGCCCTCTTTATGACAGTGAATGCTTATGTTCTTAGAAATCTATGAACTTGACTGCTTGAACCTTTTGCTCTTCCTTTACCTCCACCTTGTGTTGTAAAGGAACAACACTTGAAGTGCTTAATAGTTGATGTCACCTTACCCTTCTTCCTCTTTTGGCGTCTGGCACCCTTGCCTTTTGCTATGGAGGTTGAAGCCTGTCCTACTAGTACCGACGGCGCAGATTTTGCAATCGTTGCTTCGTACTAGACCAATATAATTACCAACCTATGAAGATCTTTTCTAAGCTCATTCATGTTGATAATTAATGGTTCATAGGAGGGAGGAAGAGACTGAAGGATCATGTCAATGTACGTCTCTTTTTCAAGACTGACGTGGAGGTCTTTTGAGCTTCTCCCTAGGGATTGCATCATCACTCCATGTTCTTTGTACAGACATCCCTTCCATCATCTTAGCTTCAACCATGCCTTCGTTGCATTTTACCCCACATGCTGGTCTAGGACCATATAGACATGATGCAAACGAAGCATAGTTTGAGCCAACATCATTATATCCTACTTGCCGGTGGTCATCTTTCAATTTTTGAACGCCAAGCGTTGCCTTAGTTGTCGACCCCTCTGGCAAGGGATGAGGAACGTCCTTATCCGGTTATGTGAGTTGAGGTTCTGAAAATCTAAGACCATCTTAAGATTTCGCAGTCAATTCGTGAAATTGGTTCCCTTTTAGTAAGCCTCTTAGTAATGTGTTTGGTGGATTCTTAGACATTCACAAATTGGGTTCATTTTGAAAAAACACAGGGGGGTAAATTGCTTTATTTTGAAAAACACAAGGAGGTAAATTGCTATTTATTATTTCATAGGGGGGGTAATTTGCTCATTTGCAATATCATAGTGGGGTTTCTTGCATTTTTTCCTTCACAAATATATAAAAACAAAAAATAATAAGCAGAATGAAGTAATATTTTGGTTAAGTCTCGGTCTTTAGTCCTTAACCTCTCCCACTATTTCTACGAAAACACGACACTCTCAAATGTTGTTTTCGGGAAATCCTTTCCTAGTGGGCTCGGGATCCACAGCGATCTTCCCCATACCCCGCTTTTACGATTCGCATGGGAAAAGAACCCGTGGGAGGTATTCCATACCATTCTCGTTGCACGAGATTCCCAAGACAATTGCCTCACCCTTTCACGTGATCCCGAGGATTCCAAGCGAATCACGTTATTCGCACGTTAGACCCGACCCAATGAACCGATTCATAGGCCCACTGCTACCTCCACGACTCGTGAGACAGGTAACAACAGTCTATTCCTCGTTCATGACAAAGTGCAGCTTCTTTTAAGCACGATAGTCGTGCCACGACTCGTGAGACCACGCTATCGACCTAAAAGATCTTCCTCACTTTTGCCATGGATGGAAGGCTTGCATAGACTCCCAGAGTCCTAGTCCATTTATTAAGGGTCTATATTTAACTTGGTTCAACCAAGTGAGAGTTTTGATAGAACGAGACCTCGTCACATATAAAGTGCATTGCATGCGTTATAGCAGAAATATTCTAAGCATAAATGTAACCATACATAAAGCATATAGAATAATCATAAGCATATGAAACACATCGCATGCAAAATAAAGCCTAGCACGCCCCTGTAGGATGATCACAAGCCCAAACCTATGCGACATACTGAGCCCGCAGTGGATCTATGGTCAATCTAAGGGTAGGCCCTATGCTATTACAAGATTTAATAACCCATGACATGCAATGGGCCTTGTAAGTCCTCTTTATCTTCTTGGGCTCTCCATCTTGGGCCTACACCGGGCTCCTTCTCCATGGATCCTCCGTGGGCCATCTGATGGCTACCTCCATGGGCCTCCAACACCTTGGGCTTGTCTTCTCTTGCAGCTTTTATTTACAAAATAAAACCTCACCCCTAATTCTACTCTCAATACATCATAAAATAAGAAACCCCAATTAAATATTTGGGGGGGGGGGGTACATTAGGAGGGAGAGAGAAAGCCTTATTATTCCAAGGCAACTAGAAGAGAGACAGAGAGGAAAATGAAGAGGCACACAGGCCACAACCCAACAAATAAATATAAATAAACTATACATGCAGTCTACGGGCTTTGTGATCATCCTTTGTCAAATCAATTAACACAAATAGCACAAATACATATCCCACGTAAAATATGCTATACCAACATCCATGATAACCCATACCATAAAATAAATATAGAAATTACATGTAAAATATTCACACCAAATATAGGATAATGGTGCAACCTATGCACAACGATTTTTGTTGGAAAATCCTTTTCCATAATTAACAAGGCAATATTAATTCTATGAAATATAAAATCTCAACCAAAATTAAAATGCCCCAAGTTAATTAATTCAGAAAAATTCCCAGAATTATACAGAAAAATCAAATTTTCTGAAAACGCACGAAAACAACAAAAAACCGAAAAACGGTCCACAACCGTCGACCAGGCGCGCAGCCTGCACAGGACACGCGCCTGCGCGTGCACAGGCCCTCGCCCGCGCGCGCAGGTGCTGTCCTTGTGCAGCTGCTGCACTGCAGCGCACATACACAGTGCAGTGCGCACGCCTGCACGCGCCTGCCGTCTGCTGTGCGGCCTTCCTGCCGACCTCCACCGTTTTTCATGTTTAAATGTTTTCTTGCAATTTAAATTTCTGAAACACAAAAATAAGAATTCAAGAATATCCCCATTTATTCAAGAATTCCAAAATCCAACATTTGTACAAAATTAATACATGTCAAGATCTACTCATACTCAAGCCATAAAATAACCATGATGTCCAACATCATAAATGCAGAAATTATAGCGAAATTTTACATTTAAATCTTGATCATTGGTGCAACAATTGCAAGAATTAAATCTTGTTAGGAAACCTATTCCTCATCAACAAAGCAACATTTATTTTAAGAAATTCCAAATCTCAAAAATAAATATTCCAAGTCAATGGGTTCAGAAAAATGCAGATAATATCATAAAAATAATCCAGTAAAAAAAATTTTGAAAAACAAGCCAAAAAACGGGAGAGAAACGGAAAACGGCATAGCCGGCCGGCCAAGCGCGCGCAGACGCCTCTGCCTGCGCGCAGGCGCCCTTGCCGGCTGCTGCTGCCGGTTCGCCGTTTTTCACTCCTTTTCGACTTTTCATGCAATTTTTCTGAACCACAAGATAAATTAAACCCTAGAACATATATGTACATATTCAAGAAAATCAAGATCCAAAATCCCATGCAAAATTAAACGCCAATCAAGATCTACGTTTATCATGCTTAAACGCACATAGCACATAGAATTCTAGGCCTATACACCGAACCGGGCTCTGATACCACTGAAAGATTGTGTGGATCGGCCCGGGAGATAAGCACGTATAGCGGAAGCCCGAAAGATTACGTAATAAAAAATTGCAAAGCATAATTAAAAGGAATTTAAATCGTGCATAACAAACATAAACGAATCAAGGGGTGTGCCCTTGATTCTCCCGGGCGTTCGGTGTATCTCATGTTCAATAAAACACAACATGGAGGCCATAGAATTAGAACTGAAAAACATAATTAAAGAACCTACCCGATTGTAGTTTTGTCTTTGTTTCGGCTACATGCATTGTTCCCCGTTTTGCACCAAGATCTCAAAGAAGAGACCCTCTAAATCATCTCACTCGCTACACCGGAAAGCAAACAACCCTTGTGCTAGCAAAAAATTATTTTGGGGAGAAGAGACATCGATACACGCTATGAATTAATGCAATCAATGTCTCTTATGTTCTTAACTTGAATAAATCAAGAAGAACAAAGTAGTATTCTTGGAGAGTGAAATAGGGATGGACGAAAATTTGAGGGAATTGAGAGATGAGAGTTGTAGAGATTAGTAGGTGTGTGTGTGGGTTTTTGAGTATTTATAGAAGATGGAATTTTCCATTCCTTCTCAAACTCTTCCAAAGAGACATACTTTGACTAGGATTGTGACCTAGTCAAATCCTAGTCAAACTAGGCTTTGATTAGGTCAAATTAATCATGGCCCTTCATCTCATCAATTTCTTGATTAAATCTTGTCCATCCATTTTGATGGGCTTTATGGAATGGGCTTTATTTAATTCTAAATTAAATAATCCCATGGACTTTAAATTAAAATCCTATTTAATATACAAGCCCATTAATTAATTAATGGAATGGACTTTATTTAATTCTAAATTAAATAGTCCATGGACTTTATATTAAATTCTCTTTTAATATACCAAGTCCATTAATTAATTCATCCTTTTAATCTAATTAAAAGGGAAGCCCATGCTTTATAAAATTCATAAACCTAATTTATGAACTCAAGCCCAATTATTCCAAATAATTCATCGAGGCTTGAATCTCCAAGAAGTATAATTTAATTCCATTAAATTAAACCTTCTCCCGGAATTAATTCCAAATTAATTCCGTTTCATTTGGTGTAGCGGGTATGACTCTTTAGGTTCACCTTTCAGCTAGACTTGGACCTACTTCTTGTTATTTCATAACCAAACTAGTCCGTGGGTGAATTTATGGTGTGAACATTTAGGCTCCGAGTTATACGTAGGTGCGGTCCTACCGACGCTCGATACGCACGGGTACGGTCCTACTGTCGCCTGTCTCCCGGCCTTTAGTCTAGGGGTCGGTTCCCATCCTTGACTAGGCAACTATGCATAATGCTCGAGATAGGTTTAACTCGACGTAGGAAATCCTTTCCCACTACATCAAGTGCTACGGCCATAGACTTTATGAGTCTAAACCATCTCCGAGCACATAGGAGATCTCGCTGTCATATCCTTTGACAGGGGACAGATCCTATGTTGGAATACACCGTTCTTACATACTCCGACTGCACTGGACAAGGCTTATGATGACCATGTAATATAACCGGTCAAATTTCACCATATCCAAGATACAGCCTTAGTATGTAGGGGATTGCCGTGATCCTCAAGTCCGAGGACTAATCCCGTACTATCGGAACCGGGAATACGAGTCATACCGACCAAGCCCGAGTGGCTTCCATATGACGATTCCCGCGAGTCACCTCAGTCGGCCGCTCCCCAGCAAGCCGACCCACTAACACTGCTTAGCTGATCCTCATCACCCGTCGATGAAACACGACAACAGATGCTTAGTTCAAGTCTCAAATGGATTCTCGATGCCCTGTCTCGAGATTCCTTTGACTTGGAGTATTTCAGACTGATTCGACAAAACTGATTTCATGAACCTACCTCCAAGCGTAGTTCCAATTTTTCGAAATGTTATTTCAGTCTGTGGGCGTTTGTTGTGGTAAGTAGTAAGTACAAAAAACTCATGCCTATGAATCCTTACTACATTCATAATATTACTTGTTCACAGATTGTCGAATGGTTCTCAAAACAGCCAATCCCATTGACTTTCTGGTCACCTATTCTAACAATTCTTGCAATTGTTGCAACCAATGATCAAGATTTAAATGTAAAATTTCACTATAATTTCTGTGTTTTATGATGTTGGACATCATGGTTATTTTATGGCTTGAGCATGAGTAGATCTTGACATTTATTAATATTGCACAAATGTTGGATTTTTGAATTCTTGAATATATGGGCATATTCTTGAATTGTTGATTTTTGTGTTTCAAAAATTTAATTGCAAGAAAAAATTTAAATATGAAAAACGGTGGTGGTCGGCAGGGAGGCAGCACGGCAGGCAGCAGGCGCGTGCAGGCGTGCGCACTGGACTGTGTGGGCGTGTGTCCTGTGCAGGTTGCGCGCCTAGCCGACCGTGCAGGACCGTTTTTCGGTTTTTTGTTGTTTTCGTACATTTTCAGAAAATCTGATTTCTTTGTATTGTTCTGGGAATTTTTCCGAACTAATTAACTTGGGACATTTTAATTTTGGTTGAAATTGGTTATTTCATAGAATTAATATTGCCTTGTTAATTATGAAAAAGGATTTTCCAACAAAAATCATTGTGCATAGGTTGCACCATTATCCAATGTTTGGTGTGAATATTTTGCATGTAATTTCTACATTTATTTTATGGTATGGGATATCATGGATGTTTGAATGGCATATTTTACGTGAGATATGTATTTGTGCTATTTGTGTTAATTGGATTTACGAAGGATGATCAAAAAGCCCCTAAACCGTATGTATGGTTTATTTATATTTATTTGTTGGGTTGTGGCCTGTGTGCCTCTTTATTTTCTCTCTCTCTCTCTCTCTCTCTCTCTCTCTCTCTCTCTCTCTAGTTGCCTTAGAATAACAAGGCTTGCTCTCTCCCTCCTAATGTACTCCCCCCAAATATTTAATTGGGGTTTCTTATTTTATGATGTAATGAGAGTAGAATTAGTAGTGAGGTTTTATTTTTGTAAATAAAAGCTGCAAGAGAAGACAAGCCCGAGGTGTTGGAGGCCCATGGAGGTAGCCATCAGATGGCCCACGGAGGATCCATGGAGAAGGAGCCCGGTGTAGGCCCAATATGGAGAGCCCAAGAAGATAAAGAGAACTTACAAGGCCCATTGCATGTAATGGGTTATTAAATCTTGTAATAGCATAGGGCCTACCCTTAGATTGACCATAGATCTACTGCGGGCTCAGTGGGTCACATAGGTTTGGGCTTGTGATCATCCTACAGGGGCGTGCTAGGCTTTATTTTGCATGCGATGCGTTTTATATGCTTATGATTATTCTATATGCTTTATGTATGGTTACATTTATGCTTAGAATATTTCTGCTATAACGCATGCAAAACACTTAATATGTGATTAGGTCTCGTTCTGTGACGCCCATAAATTTTTATACATAATTATGGGGTTAATTGGTAATTATTTAAGAAAATTTAATTAATTAGTAGATATATTATAGATTAAATTGTGATCATATTAAGACTTGAACGGAGTGAATTGGAGCTTTGTATAATATTTGGGAGCAAATTATATTAATTAAGAAATTAGAAAGGACGTAATGGGTATTTTTGAAAATTTTAAAAAAAATTAAAAAAAAAAAAAGGAAAAAGAGGGGTGGGATAATGATGGGCCACCCAGCCCCCATTATTTAACCACACACACACACACCCCTAAAACACACACATACACTAAACACATACAAACAAATAGTGTTCGGCGAAAAAATTTAGGACATAGGGATAAAGTAGATGATCGTACGACTTCATATCAGCTAACTAAATCTGTATAAGATTGAGGTAAGTAAATAATTAGTGCTGCTTATATATGTTCCTTTTCCTATTAATGTTGTGTACGTAAATAATTAGTATTATCTATACATGTTTCATTTCTTGGTGATATTACTTTTATGT
Source organism: Sesamum alatum (assembly GCA_034509735.1). NCBI lineage: Eukaryota > Viridiplantae > Streptophyta > Magnoliopsida > Lamiales > Pedaliaceae > Sesamum > Sesamum alatum. The sequence continues at coordinate 33,143,563 of JACGWO010000002.1, forward strand.
GAGCTTATGATTCGTGCTTGACTAATCTATTTTGAACTGTACGAGTGGTTTATGATTATGTTGAAATGATTATGTCGTGAAAGTGAAATGAGAAAGATATGCCATTGGTTGTTTGATATCAGTGATATGTGCTTGTACTTGAAAAATGCTGCTATGTGGTTTTATGTAGCTAGTTGGCTTACAAGAACGGTGATACGTGGAATCGAGGGAGTGATGGAAATCGAATGTAATTATGATATGAATACCCCTTGATGTTGTTAAAAAGCCTATGTGGCAAAATGATATGAAAGAGCTATGATGCGATGTGAAAAGAGCTATGATGCGAAATGAAATTGATGAGTCTGTGTGGCATGCCAAGGGGATTCATGTATATATATGAATGAATAGTGAGGATGAGTTGGTGGAGAAAAACACTATATCACCTTTCTGGTAAGCCAACTAGGAAACGACAAGTTTGATTCGTTATCGTGTTATGGGATGACTACTTGGAGAAATAAAATGAAATGTGCTTGATCGAATTGATTATATATTATATACGTTGCTTATTTTGTCTTGTTGAAACTACATTTGAGGTGCGTATATAGTTGGTGTCGATTGTTTACTTATTGAGTTGCAGGCTCATCCCTCTGCTAACATTTTTCAGGTGTAGATTTTGCTGTTCCTATTCACGACAACTAGGTCCACGTTTTGCATTCCAATCAGGTCGGGCCAGTATGCAGTTTTCTCCTTATCATAAATAGAAATAGAATTCACATTTTGGATTAAAAGCGAGAATAGCATGTGAACTAATTATAATAGTCCCATTTTTGTCGTACTTGATATATGTATATATGATCTTGTGGATGAGATATTAAATATTCTTGTTGTGATGATGAGACTATGTGTATATATACTCAACAGGGACTAGATTACGTGCCTAATTATACATATAATCAGGGTTTACATTAAGTGTGATATTTAGGGAAGATATAGTCGTAGTGCCGTTAGAGGGTGCTACACGTTCTATCAAAGCTCTCACTTGATCGAACCAAATTAAATATAGACCCTTAATAAATGGACTAGGACTCTGGGAGTCTGTCCAAGCCTTCCATTCATGGCAAAAGTGAGGAAGATCTTTTAGGTCGATAGCGTGGTCTCACGAGTCGTATGGCACGACTATCGTGCTTAAAAGAAGCTGCAGTTTGTCATGAACGAGGAGTAGACTGCTGTTACCTGTCTCACGAGTCGTGGAGGTAGTAGTGGGTCTATGAATCGGTTGATGAGTCGAGTCTAACGCCCGAATAACGTGATTCGCTTGGAGTCCTCGGGATCATGTGAAAGGGTAAGGCAATTATCTTGGGAATCTCGTGGAACGAGAATGGTATGGAATACCTCCCATGGGTTCTTTTCCCATGCGAATTGTAAAAGCGGGGTATGGGGGAGATCGTTGTGGATCCCGAGCCCACTAGGAAAGGATTTCCCGAAAAGAACGTTTGAGAGTGCCGTGTTTTCGTAGAAATAGTGGGAGAGGTTAAGGACTAAAGACCGAGACTTAACCTTAATATTACTTCATTCCGCTTATTATTTCTGCTTTATATATTTCTGAATGTCTAAGTATCCACCAAACACATCACTAAGATGCTTACTAAAAGGGAACCAATTACACGAACTGACTGTGAAATCTTAAGATGGTCTTAGATTTCCAGAACCTTAACTCACATACCGGATAAGGACGTTCTCAACCCTTGCCAGAGGGGTCGACAACTAAGGCAATGCTTGGCGTTCAAAATTTGAAGGATGACCACCGACAAGTAGGATAAAATGATGTTGGCTCAAACTATGCTTCGTTTGCATTAGATGTTCCCGGACCAGCATGTAGGGTAAAATGCAACGAAGGCGTTTTTGGAGCTAAGATGACGGAAGGGATGTCTGTACAAAGAACATGGAGTGATGATGCAATCCCTAGTGGAGAAGCTTAAAAGACCTCCACGTCAGTCTTGAAATAGAGACGCACATTGACATGATCCTTTAGTCTCTTCCTTCCTCCTACGAACCATTAATTATCAACATGAACGAGCTTAGAAAAGATCTTCATAGGTTGGTAATTATGTTGGTCTAGTACGAAGCAACGATTCCAAAATCTGCGTCGTTGGTACTAGTAGGAGAGGCTTCAACCTCCATAGCGAAAGGCAAGGGTGCCAGACGCCAAAAGAGGAAGAAGGGTAAGGTGACATCAACTATTAAGCACTTCAAGTGTTGTTCCTTTACAACATAAGGTGGAGGTAAAGGTGTTAGAATAGGTGACCATGTAAGCCAATTTTTGGCAGGAATATGTAACCTATGTCTAGACAATTCTTTGGTATTTGATAAAATATTTATGAATAAAGAAGTGAAAATTCATATGGCAATACTTTGTTTACGTTCACTTATCTGCATTTACATTTCTGTTCACTATACAAACAAAGCCCACGGACTGAGTAACGTTTTCGGGGACTGGGACTACGCTTGGAGGTAGGTCCATGAAATCAGTCTCACCGAATCAGTCCGGAAATCTCCAAGTCAAGGAATCCCGAAAATGGGTACCGGGATTCCCTTTGAGACTTGCACTAAGCATCTGCTGTCGTATTTCATCGACGGGTGACGAAGGTCGTCTAAGCAGTGTTAGTGGGTCAGCGTGCTAGGAAGCAGCTGACTGAGGTGACTCGTGGGAACCGTCTTACGGAGGGCCTTGAGTATGGTCAGCAAGGTATGACGTGTATTCCTGGTTCCAACGGTACAGGCCAAGTCCTTTGACTTGAGGAACTGCTGAGTTTACCTGTACATCAGGTCTGTATCTTAGATATGGTGAGAGATTGCCAAAATACTCTTGAGTAGTCATAAGCCATGTCTAGTGCAGCTCGGGTGTACAAAGTGACAGTAGTTTCCAAGAAAGGATCTGTCTCCTGTCAAAAGGTGTTGACAGTTGAGTCTCATATATGCTCTGTGTCTTGTCCCTGAAATCTGTGGCCACAGTGACTGAACAGAAGGGAAAAGGTTTCCCTTGCGGCGTTTGGTGAGGACAGACCGACACTTAGGTCCAAAATGGGTACCTGCATTTTCCGTGCCCTAGACCCTAAGTGATGAGACCGAAGACAGAAGGACAAGTGTACTGTTAGAGCCTAAATGTTCATCCCCGAAAATTTCACCTAGTCTCTAGTGCCATGGACCGTTGCTAGATGGCCACCCATAGTAACGGACAGATTCTAGGAATCCGACCAAGTCTAGCTGAATGGTGAACCTAAAGAGTCACACACTATCCACACACACACTTAGTATTTAATTTAGAATTAAATATTGGAGTAAAGGAATGATTAAATTAGATTTAATGGGGTCCTATATTTTCTTGGAGAAATTAATTCCTTCTATTTGATAAAGGGAATTAAATTAATAAATAGGATTTGTTAAAAGGGTTGATTTAATGGGCTTAGAATAAATTATAATATTTATTTATTATATTATATTTATTCCTTTAGCCTTTTGGAATATTTAATAGGATTTAAATATTCCATTAAATTAAAATCAACGGTTGAGATGGAAAGGGGAGATGGAAGGCTAGGATTCGTTTGACTAGGTCAAACACTAGTTTGACTAGGACTTTGACTAGGTCAAAATCCTAGTCAAATTAGGTTACTTAGAGTTTGAGTTTAAAGAGGATTAAACTCTTCCTCTATATAAACCCCTAGCTTCCAACATTTAAGAGATTGATGATTCTTGAAAAAAACACACAACACACACTCTCCCTCTCCTACCTCTCGTCCGCCCCCTCTCTCTTTCTCTAGCAAGAAAATATTTTTTCCTTAGTTCTTTTTGTTCTTGGAACATTAAGAACTTAGACGAACCAATACTGTTAATTGATAACGAGTTATTGCTTCGTCCACTCCAAAAATAATACTTGTTCGTTGCTAGCACGACGTGCAAGATACGTGGGTGGATCGTGTGTCATGATTTGGAGGATCTCAAGAACGAGGTCTTGGTGCAAAACGGGGAACAACACGAGTAGCAGTTGAAGACGAAAACGACAACGGGTAGGTCTCGTTTAAGATTTTCATCTCTCTTTATTTTTTCAACTCTATGGCCTCCATGATTTATTTAATTGTTTATGATCATGAGATACACCGAACGCCCGGGAACCTCAAGGGCACACCCCTTGAGCGTGTTCTTTAAATTAAAAAACATGCCTTTTATTTTGTAAAATTTAATATGTTTAATTTTACCGCGCTTCCGCATTCGCGCAATTCCCGGGACGATCCACCGGATTTTCTTTTCAAAAGGAAAGAGCAAAAAGGTTCAAGCAGTCAAGTTCATAGATTTCTAAGAACGTAAGCATTCACTGTCGTAAAGAGGGCCATTGGAAAGGGGGAGTATCCTAAACCTCTCTCCAATGTAGGTAAAATTTGATATTGAGTATTGACATGATCACTTTTTGGTATTTGATACCGTTCCTATCACTAATCTACGGGTGGTTTGCAGAAAGTGAATAAGGACTTAAAAGCCAAGAATAGTTCTAGGATTCAACAATGGCAAGGTCCATTGCTGAAAAGGACTAGAGACTTGTTAGGCCCATTATCGTGATAAAAAATATGTCTCTTTGTTGGACAAACGTTTTATTTCATACATATTTGATCAACAAAATTAATGAATATTGATTCTTGTTTGCTAGTGTTTGCACGTAAATTCCTAAAATACCATCCCATAAATGGTTTATGGATACTCAAAATTCAAATTATCTAAATGGACTAATCAAGGCTAACTTACAGATTTGGCATCTGCAACAGCTAGGATGTTTCCTCTCATTAAAAGATAAGTAAATTGGAAAGTTCGAGAAATCTAGATATAGATGATTCGAATCGACTAAATTTACAAGTCTTTTATGAAGAAGAAAGTCCTAAAGCACTTTGCTGGACGAAGTCGGCTTGCCAAATAGTCTATTGGAAGAGATCCAATAAGACAACTGTAGGTTACTAATACACAAGACCATAAGAGGGTTCAAAAGTCTAAAGGTCCCATAGGAGGTTTGGGAATTAGACTTAAGGAGGTGAACCATAAATGGTTGCAAAATTAAACCTGTTTCGATAGGATTGAAAAAGCCGTGTATTTAGTGGGAGCTCTTGAGCATCCAAATTGAGAATGGAATTCTCAATGAAACATTTTCTGTAAAGGCCAAGTATGACGGTCTCTGATAAAGGGAACGATCGAGTCTCGTTGGACGAAGATCGATCGAAAGTTTCGCCCAATTACCTTAGCCCGTGTAGACGTAGACTCAAAATTGCCAACTTAAGGAACGTGGCACTTTGCTAGGAGTCATGCACAAGGAGCCATGGTTTGGCAAGCCTGTGTCCGGCAAAGTCCTTGAGCATGTAGAAGGATCATACATACGTCAAAGGACTAGTGGGAGATAAATTAGACTCGGTGCCTGGTTTGTATAAGTTTACAATAGAATAGTGCTAAACGTTAATCGCATTTCTTACTTAATTGATCATATTCCAGTCCCCTTAAGAACGAACCCGAATGTCGTAAGAGGTACGCGTAATCGGGATATGTTCGGTCAAATTTGGATAGTAATCCAAATGACGTACAGAACGTGATGTTGGACATCGGAGTAGGATTTATGGAGAGGAGCCATAGAATCCGCTAGGAAATTCAGACAAGGTTTGAAACACCGCATAACTAGAATATTCGTTTTGACGAGCTCATACGGAGCATGACTCGATCTTAAACAACGTAGGTGATCAGTGGGAGTAAAAATGGTGTTCCATGTGTTTCAGTGTGTAATGTCTTGATTCATGGATGAATTCAAGGCATTAGGAATCACTAAAACACAAACCCTAACTCACAAAAATTAGCCATGACATTTTAGGGTTCCCACATACATATCATGAATTGAGCTTTTTCAAAGACTCAGTCATGGTAGACTGATGAGAAAACTCAAATATGTAGAGGGACAAGTTGTTCGAGACTCAGTCCTGGTAAGACTGATGAGAAAACTTAGATACTATGAATAAAAGCATCAAGCCATTCAAGACATAGTCGCGGTGGACTAATGAGAAAGCTTGGATGTAGAGTATCCCCTACGTCTTAACCCTAGGCAAACATACTATATGTTTACTCGGTGCATAGGAACCGATTTTGAGTGTGCTTCTTGCATGACTCCACAGAAATTGGTAATGCACTGAGGGCTTCAAGACAACAATCAAGAACAATCCTTAGTACCTGAATAAGGACTAAAGATGTGTTCATGATGCACAGTCTGTTTGAGAATTGCTTTGGAAGGCTAAAGCGATACTAGCTTCCAGAGTACAGTGAAAACCAATTAGTCTCAAAGGTATGCACAGTCCCGCCCAATGACGAGTGCATCGGATAGTGGTCACTGATGAAGACCGCGTCCATAGGATGGACGTGGCGCCTAGCATGGCCAAGCCATGTTTGCCTATATGGCAGGCAACTTGGCTATGGGAGCATTGGCGCGAGATCTCATCACAAGATCCATGAAAATATTTTTAGACAACCACCATCTCTAGGAGGCAATTGTGGATAGAGGTAACACGGTTAGACCGTATTGCCTCGCCAAGGAAATATAAACGGACTCACAATACCTTAGTCGGTATCATAGATTACTCATACTCAGAGGATTCTGAATAAAGTGGGTAATTGACTTAATGGTTAAGTGGGAGATTGTTAGAATAGGTGACCAGAAAGTCAATGGTATTGGCTGTTCTGAGAACCATTCGTCAATCTGTGAACAAGTAATATTATGTTAATGAATGTAGTAAGGATTCATAGGCATGAAGTTTGTTGTACTTACTGCTTGCATCATTTCAATGTCACAACAAATGCCCACAGATTGAAATAACATTTCAGGAAATTGGAATTACGCTTGGAGGTAGGTTCATGAAATCAATTTCACCGAATCGATCTGAAATACTCCAAGTCAAAGGAATCTCGAGACAGGGCATCGAGAATCCATTTGAGACTTGTAATAAGCATCTGCAGTCGCATTTCATCGACAAGTGAGGAGGCTCGTCCATGCAGTTTTAGTGGGTCAGCCAGCTAGGTGGCTGCTGACTGAGGTGACTCGTGGGAATCGTCATATGGAAGCCACTCTGGATTGGTCGGTATAACTGGTATTCCCGATTTCGATAGTATGGGATTAGTCCTCGGACTTGAGGATCACGGTAGTCCCCTACATACTAAGGTTGTATGTTGGATCTGGTGAAATTTGATCGGTTATATGACATGGTCATCATAAGGCTTGTCTAGTGCAGTTGGAGTATGTAAGAACGGTGTATTCCAAGATAGGATCTGTCCCCTGTCAAAGGATATGACAGCGAGATCTCCTATGCGCTCTGAGATGGTTTAGACTCACAAAGTCTATGGCCATGGCACTTGATGTAGTGGGAAAGGATTTCCTACGTCGAGTTAAACCCATCTCGAGCATTAAGCATAGATGCCTAGTCAAGGATGGGAACCGACGCCCAATTCCATGCCCTAAACTAAAGTCCGGGAGACAGGCGACAGTAGGACGTAGCCGTACGTATCAAGCGACGATAGGACCGCACCTGCGTATAACTCGGAGCCTAAATGTTTACACCACATATTCACCTAGTCTCTAGTGCCATGGACCGTTACTAGATGGCCACCCATGGTGACAGACTACTTATGTTATGGAATAACAAGAAGTAGGTCCAACTCTAGCTGAAAGATGAACCTAAAGAGTCACACCCGCTACACCAAATGAAAGGGAATTAATTTGGAATTAATTTCGGGAGAAGGTTTAATTTAATGGAATTAAATTATACTTCTTGAAGATTCAAGCCTCGATGGATTATTTGGAATAATTGGGCTTGAGTTCATAAATTAGATTAATGGATTTTATAAAGCATATGGGCTTCCCTTTTAATTAGATTAAAAGGGTGAATTAATTAATGGGCTTGGTACATTAAATAGGATTTAATATAAAATTCATGGGACTATTTAATTGGGAATTAAATGAAGTCCATTCCATTAATTAATTATGGGCTTAGTATATTAAATAGGATTTAATAAAAAGTCCATGGATTATTTAATTTAAAATTAAATAAAGCCCATTCCATAAAGCCCATCAAATGGATGGACAAGATTTGATCAGGGGATTGATGAGATGAAAGGCCATGATTAATGTGACTTAATCAAAGCGTAGTTTGACTAGGATTTGACTAGGTCAAAATCCTAGTCAAAGTGTGTCTCTTTAGAAGAGTTTGAGAAGGAATAGGAAATTTCATCTTCTATAAATACTCAAAAACACACAGATGCACCTACTAATCTCTACAACTCTCATCTCCCATAATTCTCTCAAGAATTCGTCCATCCCTCTTCTTCACTCTCCAAGAATTCTACTTTGTTCTTCTTGATGGATTCAAGTACAACATAAGAGACGTCGATTGCGTTATTTGATAGCGTGTATCGATGTCTCTTCTCCCCAAATAATTTCTTGCTAGCACAAGGATTCTTTGCTTTTTGGTGTAGCGAGTGTCATGATTTAGAGGGTCTCTTCTTTGAGATCTTGGTGCAAAACGGGGAACAATGCATGTGACCGAAACAAAGGACAAAACTACAACTGGGTAGGTTGTTTAATTACGTTTTTCGGTTCCAATTCTATGGCCTCCATGTTGTGTTTTTATTGAACATGAGATACACCGAACGCCCGGGAGAATCAAGGGCACACTCCTTTGATCCGGTTATGTATGTTATGCATGATTTAAATTCCATTTAATTATGCTTTGGAATTTTATTATGCAATCTTTCGCGCTTCCGCTATTCGTGTTCATCTCCCAGGACGATCCACATAACGTTTTGGGATTACAGTATAAACAATATACGATGCTAGTTACATATGTGAAATACTAAGAAATTTACTTCATATTGTGAACATGTGTCAATATCACGAAAAATATTTTATATTTTTAAATTCTTTAAACGGCACATTGAACACTTTTCTTCGCTCATTAACGTGTCGGGAATGTATTTTTCTTAATTTTTATTAATTTTTTTTATAAATAAATAATTATTTGGAATTTCATTAGGAACGATTACTTAAAATATGGGAACGGTCATTGGAACATATATTGTTCATTGCTCATAGGAATGGTTAGAGGACCGGTGTTTTCTATGGGCTAACAAGGTGCTCAATTAAAACGGTGTCGTTTTTCTCTTCAATACGATGTCGTTTATAATAGTGGAACGGTTACAAATCTACATTTTAATATATAAGTGACACTTAGCAGATTTTTCCCTTTGTGTGTGTGTGTGTGTGTGTTTTTTGATTCCCCCCACCCAACCCCTCTGTTGTCTGCCACCATCCACCGCCTGTTAGAATAGGTGACCAGAAAGCCAATAGGTTAGCGATTTGTAACCTATCTAACAACTCGATCTAAATGTAATATTATTATGTGATGAATAAAATGAGTATTCGTCACTTCTGGTGCTTACTTTGTTGCGCTCATTTCACATTTGTTAAAACGGTGTTTAATTTATATCGCAACAAAGCCCACAGACCATGGATAACAACTCGTGCAGTTGGGCCACGCATTGGATGGTGGTCATGAAACCAACTGATTAAGACTTGGGTCGGAAACGTTCCAAGTCGAGGACCTTGAGACAAAGGCATCGAGAGTCCTATTGAGACTTGCGTCAAGAGTTGTGTTTCATTGGATGAGTGCCGTGTTCATCGGCGACAGGCGTGGGATGCCTACACGATCTTCATGGGTTGGTCGATTGGGGTCGAGCCGACTGGACTGACTCACGGGGATCATCATATGGAAGCCTTGGAGGCTTGGTCGGTATGATTGGTTTTCCCCGGTTCCGATAGTACGGGAGTAATCCTCAGACTTCACGGATCATGACAGTCCCGTGCACATGACGGTTGTATCTTGGATCTGACGAGAGGTAATCATTCTGTAAGATGATTATCATAAGCTTTGTCTAGTACAGTCGGAATGTGTAGCGAGGACGGTGGATTCCAAGAAGAGGATCCGTACTCTGTGAGTATGTGACGGAGGTATCTCCTATGCACTCGGAGACACGTTCATGCTGTTTCAAGCTGTGGCCACAGTGGTTAGTCGAATAGGGAATGTTTTCCTGTGTCGACACAATGAAGCATACGTGCTCTCAACCATTAAGCATAGATGCCTAGTCAAGGATGGGAACCGACGCCCCAATTCCATACCCCTAGACTAAGGCCGGGAGACGATAGACGGAAGGATCGTACCCGTACGGAATCGGCGCCTAAATGTTCACGCCAATTCACCTAGTCTCTAGTGCCATGGACCGTTGCTAGACGGCAACGGGCCCTTGTGGGACACGGGCACATGTCTAGCTGAGGGTGAACCTAAAGGGTCACACACAAATCACCAAGGGAGGTGAGAGATCGACTTGGAGTCAATCTCGAAGGATAAAATAAGTAATTGGATTACTTAAGGGAAAGTCCATTTGAATGGACAGGCCGATATTGTATCGGGCTTCCGTTTAATCGGTAAATTGGATTTTCGATTAAATATGGAAAGTTGAGACGTTGAGACGTTGGATTATTTAATTGGATTAAAAGATCAACGAGAATAATTTAAGGACATTAAATTGGAGTTAATGTTGCGTTCGTCGTAACTGGATTACGATAAAACCCGGTCCGTTAAATTTACTCGAGAGGAGAAATGATTCCTATTTTGGAATAGGAAGAACTTGGACTTCTTCCCTTATATTAAACATGGCCGACATGCTCCCTTGGAGGAAGCAAAATCAGCCATGTTTCATGCTAGGTGGTATGTTGACTTATCTCTTTTGGAAAGAGACAAATCAACTCCAATCAAGCTCTTCCCTTTTGGTATGATTTGTGAAAGAAATCGGTGGATCGGCCCGGGAGATGAGCGCGTATAGCGGAAGCGCGGAATAGTGCGTAATAAAATTACAAAGCATAATTAAATCGAATTTAAATCATGCATAATATACATAAACGAATCAAGGGGTGTGCCCTTGATTCTCCCGGGCGTTCGGTGTATCTCATGTTCAATAAAACACAACATGGAGGCCATAGAATTGAAACCGAAAAAAAACGAAATTAAAGAACCTACCCGGTTGTAGTTTTGTCTTCGTTTCGGCTACACGCATTGTTCCCCGTTTTGCACCAAGATCTCAAATAAGAGACCCTCTAAATCATCTCACTCGCTGCACCGGAAAGCAACGAACCCTTGTGCTAGCAAGAAAATCATTTGGGGAGAAGAGACATCGATAGACGCTATGAATTAACGCAATCAATGTCTCTTATGTTCTTAACTTGAATAAATCAAGAAGAACAAATTAGTATTCTTGGAGAGAAGAAAGAGGAGTGGACGAATTTGAGAGGGAATTTGAGAGATGAGAGTTGTAGAGAATAGTAGGTGTAAGTGTGTGTTTTTTTTAAGTATTTTATAGAAGATGGAATTCCTATTCCTTCTCAAACTCTTCCAAAGAGACACACTTTGACTAGGATTTTGACCTAGTCAAATCCTAGTCAAATTAGGCTTTGATTAAGTCAAATTAATCATGGCCCTTCATCTCATCATTCTCTAGATCAAATCTTGTCCATCCATTTTGATGGGCTTTATGGAATGGGCCTATTTAATTCTAAATTAAAAATTCTCATGGACTTTATATTAAAATCCTATTTAATATACTAAGCCCATTAATTAATGGAATGGACTTTATTTAATTCCAAATTAAATAGTCCATGGACTTTATATTAAATCCTATTTAATACCAAAGCCCATTAATTAATTCCATAGAATGGGATTATTTAATTCTAAATTAAATAGTCCCATGGACTTTATATTAAATCCTATTTAATATACTAAGCCCATTAATTAATTAATGGAATGGACTTTATTTTAATTCCAAATTAAATAGTCCATGGACTTTATATTAAATCCTATTTAATACCAAGCCCATTAATTAATTAATTCACCCTTTTAATCTAATTAAAAGGAAAGCCCATGCTTTGTAAAATTCATAAATCTAATTTATGAACTCAAGCCCGATTATTCCAAATAATACATCGAGGCTTGTATCTCCAAGAAGTATAATTTAATTCCATTAAATTAAACCTTCTCCCGGAATTAATTCCAAATTAATTCCCTTTCATTTGGTGTAGCGGGTGTGACTCTTTAGGTTCACCTTTCAGCTAGACTTGGACCTACTTTTCATTATTTCATAACTAAAGTAGTCCGTTACCATGGGTGGCCATCTAGCAACGGTCCATGGCACTAGAGACTAGGTGAATTTATGGTGTGAACATTTAGGCTCCGAGTTATACGCAGGTGCGGTCCTACCGACGCTCGATACGTACGGGTACGGTCCTACTGTCGCCTGTCTCCCGGCCTTTAGTCTAGGGGTCGGTTCCCATCGTTGACTAGGCAACTATGCATAATGCTCGAGATAGGTTTAACTCGACGTAGGAAATCCTTTCCCACTACATCAAGTGCTATGGCCATAGACTTTGTGAGTCTAAACCATCTCCGAGCGCATAGGAGATCTTGCTGTCATATCCTTTGACAGGGGACAGATCCTATCTTGGAATTCACCGTTCTTACATACTCCGACTGCACTGGACGAGGCTTATGATGACCATGTGATATAATCGGTCAAATTTCACCAGATCCAAGATACAGCCTTAGTATGTAGGGGACTGCCGTGATCCTCAAGTCCGAGGACTAATCCCGTACTATCGGAACCGGGAATACGAGTCATACCGACCAAGCCCGAGTAGCTTCTATATGACGATTCCCGCGAGTCACCTCAGTCGGCCGCTCCCCAGCAGGCCGACCCACTAACACTGCTTAGACGATCCTCGTCACCCGTCGATGAAACACGACAGCAGATGCTTAGTGCAAGTCTCAAATGGATTCTCGATGCCCTGTCTCGAGATTCCTTTGACTTGGAGTATTTCAGACTAATTCGGCGAAACTGATTTCATGAACCTACCTCCAAGCGTAGTTCCAATTTCCCGAAATGTTATTTCAGTCTGTGGGCGTTTGTTGTGACATCGTAACGATGCAAGCAGTAAGTACAACAAACTCATGCCTATGAATCCTTACTGCATTCATTAACATAATATTACTTGTTCACAGATTGACGAATGGTTCTCAGAACAGCCAATACCATTGACTTTCTGGATGAGCCGCCACCGAGCGACTTATCGGAGGGGTCCACGCCTGAAGAACGTTTGACGTTCGAGAAATGGCATGAGGACAACGGGAAAGTATGCAGTATCATACTGGCTTCGATGTCTAACGACATCCAGAAGCAGTATGAGAGGCTGGACAACGTCTCCGGCATAATGCTCCGCATGAACGAAGTTAATGCGGTTCCGAATAGGTATATTAGATATGCCGCCACAAAAGCATTCTTTGGCACGAAGCTTGCTGAAGGAGCGTCTGTACAAAGTCATGGAGTCAAGATGCTCTCCATAGTGGAGAAGCTCGAGGATCTAAAGCTGGGCTTAACAATGACACGCACATTGACGTGATCCTCCAGTCGCTTTCTCCATCCTATGACCCGTTTGTTGTAAACTACAACATGAATGGACTTGAGAAGTCTATTCAAGAGTTGATCAACATGCTGGTCCAATACGAGACAACGACCCACAAGTCGGCGCCGGCGGTATTGATCGGAGAGGCTTCAACCTCCAAGGCGAATGGCAAGAGGGCCGGACGTTGGAAGAGGAAGAAGGGCAAAGGGAAGACGGTTGCGGCCCCTGCTCGCGCTCCGGGCGTCCCTGTTGCTCCGGTTGGATCGAGCAAAGGGAAAGGGAATGCCCATGGTTCTCAGCGGTCCAAGGCAAATGATGTCTGCATGCATTGCCAAGGGAAAGGGCATTGGAAGAGGGAGTGACCACTACTCCTCTCCAACCCAGGTATGTTTGTGTTCAACAGTCTAATTGGATTATGACTGCAGAACACAGATGAAAACGTAATGATCATAATAACGCCCGGATATGGCATGCGAGGTTAAGTCATATCTCTAAAGATAGGATAAGAAGGTTGGTGGACTCAAAGAGTCTAGAAATAGACGATTTAGACAACCTACCGACCTGCGAATCCTATCTGAAGGGAAAGATGACCAAGAAACCCTTTGTTGGACAAAGTACGCTAGCTAGTGGTCTGTTGGATTTGATCCATACGGATGTCTGTGGCCCATTAAATACTCAGGCTAAAGGTGGGTACTCGTACTTCATAACCTTTACCGATGATCACTCACGATATGATTATGTTTACCTGATGAGGTACAAGTCTGAAACCTTTGGAAGGTTTAAGGAATACAGACTTGAAGTAGAGAACCAAACCGGTCGAAAGATCAAAGCCCTTCGGTTGGACTGAGGTGGAGAGTATTTAAGTGGAGAGTTTACTAATTATCTAAAAGAGAATGAGATTCTCTCTCAATGGACCCCTCCTGGAACACCACAGCTTAATGGTGTGTCTGAAAGGAGGAATCAAACCTTGTTGGACATGGTCCGATCCATGATGAGTTTCACCGAACTCCCCCTTTCCTTCTGGGGATACGCTCTTGAGACGGCGGCCAAAGTTTTGAACTTGGCGCCATCTAAAACAAAAGGTATCCCAGACGCCATATGAGATATGGCATGACAAGCCTGCCTCCTACAAATACTTGAAAGTGTGGGGTTGCCCCGCATATGTCAAGAGATTAGTGGTTGACGAATGGTTCTCAGAACAGCCAATACCATTGACTTTCTGGTCACCTATTCTAACAATCTCCCACTTGACCAATAAGTCAATTACCCACTTTGTTCAGAATCCTCTGAGTATGAGTAATCTACGATACCGACTAAGGTATTGTGAGTCCGCTTATATTTCCTTGCGAAGCAATACGGTCTAACCGTGTTACCTCTATCCACCATTGCCTCTTAGAGATTGTGGTTGTCTAAGAATATTTTCGTGGATCTTGTGATGAGATCTCGTGCCAATACTCCCATAGCCAAGTTGCCTGCCATATAGGCAAACATGGCTTGGTCGTGCTAGGCGCCACGTCCATCCTATGGACGCGGTCTTCATCAGTGACCACTATCCGATGCACTCGTCATTGGGCCTGACTGTGCATACCTTTGAGACTAACTGGTTTTCACTTATGCTCTGGAAGCTAGTATCGCTCTAGCCTTCCAAAACAACTCTCAACAGACAGTGCATCATGAACACATCTTTAGTCCTTATTCAGGTACTAAGGATCGTTCTTGATTGCTGTCTTCAACCCCTCAGTGCATTACCGATTTATGTTGAGCCATGCTAGAAGCACTCTCAACATCGGTTCCTATGCACCGAGTAAACATATCATATGTTTGCCTAGGGTTGAGACGTAGGGGATACTCAACATCCAAGCCTTCTCATTAGTCCACCGTGACTAAGTCTTGAATGGCTTGATGCTTTATGCATAGTATCCAAGTTTTCTCATCAGTCTTACTATGACTGAGTCTTGAACAACTTGTCTCTCTACATATATGAGTTTTTCTCATCAGTCCACCATGACTGAGTCTTTGAAAAGCTCAATTCATGAAATGTATGTGGGATCCCTAAAATGTCATGGAGAATTTTCGTGAGTTACAGTTTGTGTTTTAGTGATTCCTAATGCCTTGAATTCATCCATGAATCAAGATATTACACACTTAAACACTTGGAACACCATTTCTACTCCCACTGATCACCTACGTCGTTTAAGACCGAGTCATGCTCCGTATGAGCTCGTCAAAACGAATATTCCAATTATGCGGTGTTTCAAATCTTGTTTGAATTTCCTAGTGGATTCTATGGCTCCTCTCCATAAATCCTACTACGATGTCCAACATCACATTCCGCAGGTCATTTGGATTACTATCCAAATTTGACCGAACATATCCCGATCACTCGTACCTTTTACGACATTCGGGTTCGTTCTTAAGGGGACTTGGAATATGATCAATTTAAGATAGAAATGCAATTATAAGCAACGTTTTAGCATTATTCTGTCGTAAACTTGTACAAATTAGACACCGAGTCTAATTTGTCTCCCACTAGTCCCTTGACGTATGTAGGATCCTTCTACATGCTCAAGGACTTTGTCGGGACATAGGCTTGCCAAACCATGGCTCCTTGTGCGTGACTCTTGGCAAAGTGCCATGTTCCTTACGTTGGCAATTTTGAGTCTACGTCTACACGGGCTAAGGTAATTGGGCGAAACTTCGATCGATCTTCGTCCAACGAGATTCGATCGTTCCCTTTATCAGAGACCGTCATACTTGGCCTTTATAGGAAATGTTTCATTGAGAATTCCATTTTCAACTTGGATGCTCAAGAGCTCCCACTAAATACACGGCCTTTTCGATCCTATCGAAACAGGTTTAATTTTTGCAACCATTTATGGTTCACCTCCTTAAGTCTAATTCCCAAACCTCCTATGGGACCTTTAGACTTTTGAACCCTCTTATGGTCTTTGTGTATTAGTAACCTACAGTTGTCTTATTGGCTCCCTTCCAATAGACTATTTGGCAAGCCTACTTTGTCCAACAAAGAGCTTTCGGACTTTCTTCTTCATAAAAGACTTGTAAATTTAGTCGATTCGAATCATCTATTTCTAGATTCATCGAACTTTCCAATTTACTTATCTTTTAATAAGAAGAAACGTCCTAGCTGTTGTAGATGCCAAATCTGTAAGTTGGTCTTGATTAATCCATTTTAGATAATTTGAATTTTGAGTATCCATAAACCTTTTTTATGGGATGGTATTTTAGGAATTTACGTACTAGCAAACATGAATCAATATTCAATAATTTTGTTTGATCAAATATGTATGTAATAAAACCTTTGTCCAACAAAGAGACATACTTTTGATCATGCTAGGTTACGTAATTCCTATATTATCCTAACATGATCACGATTATGGGCCTAACAAGTCTCTAGTCCTTTTCATCAATGGACCTTGCCATTGTTGAATCCTAGAACTGTTCTTGGCTTTTTAAGTCCTTATTCACTTTCTGCAAACCACCCGCAGATTAGTGATAGGAATGGTATCAAATACAAAATAAAGTGATCATGTCAATACTCAATATCAAATTTTACCTACATTGGAGAGAGGTTTAGAATACTCCCCTTTCCAATGGCCCTCTTAACGACAGTAAATGCTTACGTTCTTAGAAACTATGAACTTGACTGCTGAACCTTTTGCTCTTTCCTTTACCTCCACCTTGTGTTGTAAAGGAACAGCACTTGAAGTGCTTAATAGTTGATGTCACCTTACCCTTCTTCCTCTTTTGGCGTCTGGCACCCTTGCCTTTCGCTATGGAGGTTGAAGCCTCTCCTACTAGTACCGACGGTGCAGATTTTGCAATCGTTGCTTCGTACTAGACCAACATAATTACCAACCTATGAAGATCTTTTCTAAGCTCATTCATGTTGATAATTAATGGTTCGTAGGAGGGAGGAAGAGACTGAAGGATCATGTCAATGTACGTCTCTTTTTCAAGACTGACATGGAGGTCTTTTGAGCTTCTCCACTAGGGATTGCATCATCACTCCATGTTCTTTGTACCGACATCCCTTCCGTCATCTTAGCTCCAAACATGCCTTCGTTGCATTTTACCCACATGCTGGTCCAAGACCATATAGACATGATGCAAGCGAAGCATAGTTTGAGCCAACATCATTATATCCTATTTGCCGGTGGTCATCCTTCAACTTTTGAACGCCAAGCGTTGCCTTAGTTGTCGACCCCTCCGGCAAGCGCTGAGGAACGCCCTCATTCCGGTATGTGAGTTAAGGTTCTGGAAATCTAAGACCATCTTAAGATTTCGCAGTCAATTCGTGTAATTGGTTCCTTTTTTAGTGAGCCTCTTAGTGATGTGTTTGGTGGATTCTTAGACATTCACAACATATATGAAACAGAAAATAATAAGCAGAATGAAGTAATATTTTGGTTAAGTCTCGGTCTTTAGTCCTTAACCTCTCCCACTATTTCTACGAAAACACGGCACTCTCAAACGTTGTTTTCGGGAAATCCTTTCCTAGTGGGCTCGGGATCCACAGCGATCTCCCCCATACCCCGCTTTTACGATTCGCATGGGAAAAGAACCCGTGGGAGGTATTCCATACCATTCTCGTTCCACGAGATTCCCAAGATAATTGCCTCACCCTTTCACGTGATCCCGAGGACTCCAAGCGAATCACGTTATTCGGGCGTTAGACCCGACCCAATCAACCGATTCATAAACTCACTGCTACCTCCACGACTCGTGAGACAGGTAACAGTAGTCTACTCATCGTTCATGACAAAGTGCAGCTTCTTTTAAGCACGATAGTCCGTGCCACGACTCGTGAGACCACGCTATCGACCTAAAAGATCTTCCTCACTTTTGCCATGGATGGAAGGCTTGGACAGACTCCCAGAGTCCTAGTCCATTTATTAAGGGTCTATATTTAACTTGGTTTAACCAAGTGAGAGTTTTTGATAGAACGAGACCTCATCACATATTAAGTATTGCATTGCGTGCGTTATGGCAGAAATATTCTAAGCGTGAATGTAACCATACATAAAGCATATAGAATAATCATAAGCAATTAATACGCATCGCATGCAAAATAAAGCCTAGCACGCCCCTGTAGGATGATCACAAGCCCAAACCTATGCGACCCACTGAGCCCGCAGTGGATCTATGGTCAATCTAAGGGTAGGTCCTATGCTATTACAAGTTTTAATAACCCATTACATGCAATGGGCCTTGTAAGTCCTCTTTATCTTCTTGGGCTCTCCATCGTGGGCCTACACCGGGCTTCTTCTCCATGGATCCTCCGTGGGCCATCTGATGGCAACCTCCATGGGCCTCCAACACCTTGGGCTTATCTTCTCTTGCAGCTTTTATTTACAAAAAGAAATAAAACCTCACCACTAATTCTACTCTCATTACATCATAAAATAAGAAACCCCAATTAAACATTTGGGGGGAGTACATTGGGAGGGAGAGAGAAAGCCTTATTATTCCAAGGCACTAGAAGAGAGACAGAGAGGAAAATAAAGAGGCACACAGGCCACAACCCAACAAATAACTGTAAATAAACCATACATGCGGTCTAGGGGCTTTGTGATCATCCTTTATCAAATCAATTAACACAAATAGCACAAATACATATCCCACGTAAAATATGCTATACCAACATCCATGATAATCCATACCATAAAATAAATGTAGAAATTACATGTAAAATATTCACACCAAATATTGGATAATAGCGCAAACCTATGCACAACGATTTTTGTTGGAAAAACCTTTTCCATAATTAACAAGGCAATATTAATTCTATGAAATATAAAATCTCAACCAAAATTAAAATGCCCCAAGTTAATTAATTCAGAAAAATTCCCAGAATTATACAGAAAAATCAAATTTTTTTTGAAACACAAAAATCAACAATTCAAGAATATGCCCATTTATTCAAGAATTCCAAAATCCAACATTCGTGCAATATTAATACATGTTAAGATCTACTCATGCTCAAACCATAAAATAAACATGATGTCCAACATCATAAAACGCAGAAATTATTGCGAAATTTCACATATGAATTTTGATCATTGGTGCAACCATTGCAAAAATTAAATCTTGTTAGGAAACCCTTTCCTCATCAACCAAGCAATATTTATTTTAGAAAATTCCAAATCTCAAAAATAAAATATTCTAAGTCAACGGGTTCAGAATAATGCAGAAAATATCATAAAAATAATACAGTAAAAACAGTTTTTGAAAAACGAGCCAAAAACGGGAGAGAAACGGAAAACGGCACAGCCGGCCGGCCAGGCGCGCGCGCGCGCGCGCAGGCTCCTCTGCCTGCGCGCACAGCGCGCGCGCCCAGCGCGCGCCCAGCGCATGCCGTGCGCGCGCCCAGCGCGCGCCTGCGCCTAGCGCTTGCGCGCGCGCGCAGGCGCCCATGCCTGCGCGCGCGGCCGGCACAGCGCGCGCGCTGTCCGCGCACGCTGGGCGCGCTGGCCGGGCGCGCGCAGGCCCCTGCCTGCACGCGCGGCCAGCGTGCTGCTGCTGCCGGTTCGCCGTTTTTCACTTCTTTTCGATTTTTCATGCAATTTTTCTGAACCACAAGATAAATAAAACCCTAGAACATGTATAAACACATTCAAGAAAACCAAGATCCAAAATCCCATGCAAAAATTAAACGCCAATAAATATCTACGATAAACATGCTATAAACGTAAATTAAAACACGTTTATCATGCTTAAACGCACATAGCACATAGAATTCTAGGCCTATACACCGAACCGGGCTCTGATACCACTGAAAGAAATCGGTGGATCGGCCCGGGAGATGAGCGCGTATAGCGGAAGCGCGGAATAGTGCGTAATAAAATTACAAAGCATAATTAAATCGAATTTAAATCATGCATAATATACATAAACGAATCAAGGGGTGTGCCCTTGATTCTCCCGGGCGTTCGGTGTATCTCATGTTCAATAAAACACAACATGGAGGCCATAGAATTGAAACCGAAAAAACGAAATTAAAGAACCTACCCGGTTGTAGTTTTGTCTTCGTTTCGGCTACACGCATTGTTCCCCGTTTTGCACCAAGATCTCAAATAAGAGACCCTCTAAATCATCTCACTCGCTGCACCGGAAAGCAACGAACCCTTGTGCTAGCAAGAAAATCATTTGGGGAGAAGAGACATCGATAGACGCTATGAATTAACGCAATCAATGTCTCTTATGTTCTTAACTTGAATAAATCAAGAAGAACAAAGTAGTATTCTTGGAGAGAAGAAAGAGGAGTGGACGAATTTGAGAGGGAATTTGAGAGATGAGAGTTGTAGAGAATAGTAGGTGTAAGTGTGTGTTTTTTTTAAGTATTTATAGAAGATGGAATTCCTATTCCTTCTCAAACTCTTCCAAAGAGACACACTTTGACTAGGATTTTGACCTAGTCAAATCCTAGTCAAATTAGGCTTTGATTAAGTCAAATTAATCATGGCCCTTCATCTCATCATTCTCTAGATCAAATCTTGTCCATCCATTTTGATGGGCTTTATGGAATGGGCCTATTTAATTCTAAATTAAAAATTCTCATGGACTTTATATTAAAATCCTATTTAATATACTAAGCCCATTAATTAATGGAATGGACTTTATTTAATTCCAAATTAAATAGTCCATGGACTTTATATTAAATCCTATTTAATACCAAGCCCATTAATTAATTCCATAGAATGGGATTATTTAATTCTAAATTAAATAGTCCCATGGACTTTATATTAAATCCTATTTAATATACTAAGCCCATTAATTAATTAATGGAATGGACTTTATTTAATTCCAAATTAAATAGTCCATGGACTTTATATTAAATCCTATTTAATACCAAGCCCATTAATTAATTAATTCACCCTTTTAATCTAATTAAAAGGAAAGCCCATGCTTTGTAAAATTCATAAATCTAATTTATGAACTCAAGCCCGATTATTCCAAATAATACATCGAGGCTTGTATCTCCAAGAAGTATAATTTAATTCCATTAAATTAAACCTTCTCCCGGAATTAATTCCAAATTAATTCCCTTTCATTTGGTGTAGCGGGTGTGACTCTTTAGGTTCACCTTTCAGCTAGACTTGGACCTACTTTTCATTATTTCATAACTAAAGTAGTCCGTTACCATGGGTGGCCATCTAGCAACGGTCCATGGCACTAGAGACTAGGTGAATTTATGGTGTGAACATTTAGGCTCCGAGTTATACGCAGGTGCGGTCCTACCGACGCTCGATACGTACGGGTACGGTCCTACTGTCGCCTGTCTCCCGGCCTTTAGTCTAGGGGTCGGTTCCCATCGTTGACTAGGCAACTATGCATAATGCTCGAGATAGGTTTAACTCGACGTAGGAAATCCTTTCCCACTACATCAAGTGCTATGGCCATAGACTTTGTGAGTCTAAACCATCTCCGAGCGCATAGGAGATCTTGCTGTCATATCCTTTGACAGGGGACAGATCCTATCTTGGAATTCACCGTTCTTACATACTCCGACTGCACTGGACGAGGCTTATGATGACCATGTGATATAATCGGTCAAATTTCACCAGATCCAAGATACAGCCTTAGTATGTAGGGGACTGCCGTGATCCTCAAGTCCGAGGACTAATCCGTACTATCGGAACCGGGAATACGAGTCATACCGACCAAGCCCGAGTAGCTTCTATATGACGATTCCCGCGAGTCACCTCAGTCGGCCGCTCCCCAGCAGGCCGACCCACTAACACTGCTTAGACGATCCTCGTCACCCGTCGATGAAACACGACAGCAGATGCTTAGTGCAAGTCTCAAATGGATTCTCGATGCCCTGTCTCGAGATTCCTTTGACTTGGAGTATTTCAGACTAATTCGGCGAAACTGATTTCATGAACCTACCTCCAAGCGTAGTTCCAATTTCCCGAAATGTTATTTCAGTCTGTGGGCGTTTGTTGTGACATCGTAACGATGCAAGCAGTAAGTACAACAAACTCATGCCTATGAATCCTTACTGCATTCATTAACATAATATTACTTGTTCACAGATTGACGAATGGTTTCTCAGAACAGCCAATACCATTGACTTTCTGGATGAGCCGCCACCGAGCGACTTATCGGAGGGGTCCACGCCTGAAGAACGTTTGACGTTCGAGAAATGGCATGAGGACAACGGGAAAGTATGCAGTATCATACTGGCTTCGATGTCTAACGACATCCAGAAGCAGTATGAGAGGCTGGACAACGTCTCCGGCATAATGCTCCGCATGAACGAAGTTAATGCGGTTCCGAATAGGTATATTAGATATGCCGCCACAAAAGCATTCTTTGGCACGAAGCTTGCTGAAGGAGCGTCTGTACAAAGTCATGGAGTCAAGATGCTCTCCATAGTGGAGAAGCTCGAGGATCTAAAGCTGGGCTTAACAATGACACGCACATTGACGTGATCCTCCAGTCGCTTTCTCCATCCTATGACCCGTTTGTTGTAAAACTACAACATGAATGGACTTGAGAAGTCTATTCAAGAGTTGATCAACATGCTGGTCCAATACGAGACAACGACCCACAAGTCGGCGCCGGCGGTATTGATCGGAGAGGCTTCAACCTCCAAGGCGAATGGCAAGAGGGCCGGACGTTGGAAGAGGAAGAAGGGCAAAGGGAAGACGGTTGCGGCCCTGCTCGCGCTCCGGGCGTCCCTGTTGCTCCGGTTGGATCGAGCAAAGGGAAAGGGAATGCCCATGGTTCTCAGCGGTCCAAGGCAAATGATGTCTGCATGCATTGCCAAGGGAAAGGGCATTGGAAGAGGGAGTGACCACTACTCCTCTCCAACCCAGGTATGTTTGTGTTCAACAGTCTAATTGGATTATGACTGCAGAACACAGATGAAAACGTAATGATCATAATAACGCCCGGATATGGCATGCGAGGTTAAGTCATATCTCTAAAGATAGGATAAGAAGGTTGGTGGACTCAAAGAGTCTAGAAATAGACGATTTAGACAACCTACCGACCTGCGAATCCTATCTGAAGGGAAAGATGACCAAGAAACCCTTTGTTGGACAAAAGTACGCTAGCTAGTGGTCTGTTGGATTTGATCCATACGGATGTCTGTGGCCCATTAAATACTCAGGCTAAAGGTGGTACTCGTACTTCATAACCTTTACCGATGATCACTCACGATATGATTATGTTTACCTGATGAGGTACAAGTCTGAAACCTTTGGAAGGTTTAAGGAATACAGACTTGAAGTAGAGAACCAAACCGGTCGAAAGATCAAAGCCCTTCGGTTGGACTGAGGTGGAGAGTATTTAAGTGGAGAGTTTACTAATTATCTAAAGAGAATGAGATTCTCTTCTCAATGGACCCCTCCTGGAACACCACAGCTTAATGGTGTGTCTGAAAGGAGGAATCAAACCTTGTTGGACATGGTCCGATCCATGATGAGTTTCACCGAACTCCCCCTTTCCTTCTGGGGATACGCTCTTGAGACGGCGGCCAAAGTTTTGAACTTGGCGCCATCTAAAACAAAAGGTATCCCAGACGCCATATGAGATATGGCATGACAAGCCTGCCTCCTACAAATACTTGAAAGTGTGGGGTTGCCCCGCATATGTCAAGAGATTAGTGGGAGATAAACTGGACTCAAGGTCTAGTTTATGCAGGTTCATCGGCTATCCGAAAGAAACTGTGGGGTATTATTTCTATGATCCCTCCGAGCAAAAGGTTTTTGTCTCGCGAAACGCAGTGTTCTTGGAAAAGGGTTTTCCATCGGATAGTCGACGCGATGAGGTGCTCCTTGAGGAATCAAGTGAGGCACCCCATGAGGCGGCAGTGACATCTGATCCAGTAGTTCCCACTGATATTGTTCCAGTCCTCCGTAGGTCGACCAGAGTATCCCATGCACCTGATAGGTATGGATTTCTGGGCCTGATCGGTCAGTTGGATAATGATCCAAAGACATATGGAGAAGCGATGTCGGACATCGATTCGGACAAGTGGCTTGAGGCCATGAAATCCGAGATGGACTCGATGGGTACAAACCAAGTTTGGACCCTAATAAACCCACCCAAAGGGGTTAAACCCGTAAGGTGTAAATGGGTCTACAAACGTAAGCTTGGAGCTGACGGGGAGGTTACAACCTTCAAACCCAGGCTTGTGGCGAAAGGTTACACTCAACGACCCGGGGTCGATTTTGAGGAAACCTGCTAGCCCGTAGCAATAGCCAAGTCCATTCGGATACTACTTGCCATAGCAGCATGGTATGACTATGAAATATGGCAGATAGACGTGAAAACGGCCTTCCTCAACAGTTTCGGAGAGAAAGAGATCTATATGGATCAGCCGGAAGGTTTCACAACTGTTGGAGAAGAGCAGAAGGTCTGCCGTCTCCAAAGGACCATCTATGGCCTCAAACAAGCTTCCTGAAGCTGGAACATACGTTTTGATGAAGTCATACGGGGATATGATTTCATCAAGAACGAGTCCGATCCTTGTGTATACAAGAAGATCAGTGGGAGCTCAGTGCGTTTCTGGTGCTTTACGTGGATGACATCTTGCTCATTGGGAATGATGCTAAGATGTTGGGTACCACTAAAGCTTGGTTTGTGAACGCAATTCTCCATGAAGGATATGGGCGAGGCATCCTACATCCTTGGCATCAAAATCTATAGGGATAGATCTAGAAGGATGTTAGGAATGACCTAGTCCTCGTATATTGAGAAAGTCTTGAAGAGATTCAAGATGGAGAACTCAAAACGAGATTCCTTCCTATGAGGCATAGAATTAAGTTATCCAAGAAGCAGTTTCCTAAGACTGATGAGGAGCTTAAACGGATGTTGGACATACCCTATGCTTCAGCCGTAGGCAGCACACAGTATGTTGTTCAGTGCACTAGATCTAAGTGGCTTTCGCTTTGAGCGTAACAAGTCGATATCAGTAGTGTGCCGGGGAGGCATACTGGAGTGCAGTCAAGACTATCCTGACGTACCTGAAAAGGACTAAGGACATGTTCTTGATCTACGGCGGTGGAGATTTGATACTGGAAGGCTATAGCGACGCTACCTTCTAGTCGGATGACGATGATGCCAAGTCTCAGTTTGGTTTTTGTATTTAGACTAAATGGTGGCATGGTTACTTGGAAGGGCTCCAAGCAGGCTACCACGGCGGACTCCACCATAGAGTTTTTGAATACATAGCGGCTTTGGAAGCTGCTAAGGAGTGGTTTGGTTGATGAGCTACATCCAAGACATGGATGTAGTACCTAGCATTGCTAAGCCTATAATTATCTTTTATAATAACAACAGGGCGATAGCGCTAGCAAAGGAACCGAGATATCATCACGATCCAAGCGTATTCTTAGATGCTACCATCTACTTAGAGAGAAGGAAAGCAGGAGTGACGTTCGGTTGGACTGAGTCAGCTCCGCAGAAAACATAGCAGATCCACTTGCTAAACCCATGTCGCAAGTTGCCCACACTCACCATCTGAATAAGAGGTTTGAGGTCAATGGGTGATTGTCTTTAGGTCAAGTGGGAGATTGTTAGAGTAGGTGAGCAGAACGCCAATAGGTTTGGCGATTTGTAACCTATCTGACAACTTGATGTAAATGTAATATTATTATGTGATGAATAACATGAGTATTCGTCACTTCTGGTGTTTACTTTGTTGCGCTCATTTCACATTTGTTAAAACGGTGTTTAACTTTTATCGCAACAAAGCCCACAGACCATGGATAACAACTCATGCAGTTGGGCCACGCATTGGATGGTGGTCATGAAAACCAACTGATTAAGAGTTGGGTCGGAAACGTTCCAAGTCGAGGACCTCGAGACAGGGCATCGAGAGTCTTATTGAGACTTGCGTCAAGAGTCGTGTTCATTGGATGAGTGCTGTGTTTCATCGACGACAGGCGTGGGACGCCTACACGATCTTGATGGGTTGGTCGACTGGGGTCGAGCCGACTGGACTGACTCGCGGGGATCATCATATGGAAGCCTTGGAGGCTTGGTCGGTATGATAGGATTTCCCCGGTTCCGATAGTACGGGAGTAATCCTCAGACTTGAGGGATCATGGTAGTCGCGTGCACATGACGGCTGTATCTTGGATTTGGCGAGAGGTAATCATTCTGTAAGATGATTATCATAAGCTTCGTCTAGTACAGTCGGAATGTGTAGCGAGGACGGTGATTCCAAGAAGAGGATCCGTCCCTGTCAGTATGTGACGGAGGTATCTCCTATGCACTCGGAGACATGTTCATGCTGTTTGAAATTGTGGCCACAGTGGTTGGTCGAACAGGGAATGGTTTCTGTGTCGATGCAATGAAGCATACATGGTCTCGAGTATTAAGCATAGATGCCTAGTCAAGGATGGGAACCGACGCCCAATTCCATACCCTAGACTAAGGCCGAGAGACGGCAGACGGAAAGATCGTACCCGTACGGAATCGGCGCCTAAATGTTCACGCCAATTCACCTAGTCTCTAGTGCCTTGGACCGTTGCTAGACGGCCACCCATGGTAACGGGCTATTGTGGGACACGGGCCCAAGTCTAGCTGAGGGTGAACCTAAAGGGTCACACACAAATCACCGAGGAGGTAGAGAGATCGACTTGGAGTCAAAAGGATAAATAAGTAATTGGATTACTTAAGGAAAGTCCATTGGATGGACGGGCCGATATTGTATCGGGCTTCCGTTTAAGCGGTAAATTGCATTTTTGATTAAATATGGAAAGTTGAGACGTTGAGACGTTGGATGTTTTAATTGGATTAAAAGATCAACGAGAATAATTTAAATGGACATTAAATTGGATTTAATGTTGAGTTCATCGTAATTGGATTACGATAAAACCCGGTCCGTTAAATTTACTTGAGAGGAGAAATGATTCCTATTTTGGAATAGGAAGAAGTTAGGCTTCTTCCCTTATTTAAACCTGGCCGACATGCTCCCTTGGGGGAAGCAAAATCAGCCATGTTTCATGCTAGGTGGTATGTTGACTTATCTCTTTTAGAAAGAGACAAATCAAACTCCAATCAAGCTCTTCCCTTTCGGTATGATTTCACCATACCATAAATTTTGGTAGGCTTGATTGAAGAATTGATAGTGATTGATTGGAATGAATCTAGACATCCTTGGATGAACCTAGACACATTCCAATAATCACATTAATTATGTATATATATTAGAATATACAACACCAAGCATAAGTGATTCATTATTCATCTTTTTCTAGGAAAAAGAGAAGACAAAAATCCCTCTCCTCTCTCTCAACTCTCGGCCTCTCTCCCTCTCTAACAGTTGTGTTCTTCACTTGATTTTGAATCAAGAAGAAGAACAAAGTAAGTTTAAGAGAGCACTAATTCATAGTGTTCTTCTCTTAAACTGATTCCTTCTTAATCCCGTTCTTTTCTAGCAAGAAGTGTTAGAATAGGTGACCATGTAAGCCAATTTTGGCAGGAATATGTAACCTATGTCTAGACAATTCTTTGGTATTTGATAAAACATTTATGAATAAAGAAGTGAAAATTCAAATGGCAATACTTTGTTTACGTTCACTTATCTGCATTTACATTTCTGTTCACTACGCAAACAAAGCCCACGGACTAAGAAACAATTTCGGGGACTGGGACTACGCTTGGAGGTAGGTCCATGAAATCAGTCTCGTCGAATCAGTCCGGAAATCTCCAAGTCAAGGAATCCCGAAAATGGGTACCGGGATTCCCTTTGAGACTTGCACTAAGCATCTGCTGTCGTATTTCATCGACGGGTGGCGAAGGTCGTCTAAGCAGTGTTAGTGGGTCAGCATGCTAGGAAGCAGCTGACTGAGGTGACTCGTGGGAACCGTCATACGGAGGACCTTGAGTATGGTCAGCAAGGTATGACGTGTATTCCCGGTTCCAACAGTACAGGCCAAGTCCTTTGACTTGAGAAACTACTGAGTTTACCTGTGCATCAGGTCTGTATCTTAGATATGGTGAGAGATTGCCAAAATACTCTTGAGTAGTAATAAGCCATGTCTAGTGCAGCTCGGGTGTACAAAGTGACAGTAGTTTCCAAGAAAGGATCTGTCTCCTGTCAAAAGGTATTGACAGTTGAGTCTCATGTATGCTCTGTGTCTTGTCCCTGAAATCTGTGGCCACAGTAACTGAACAGAAGGGAAAGGTTTCCCTTGCGGCATTTAGTAAGGACAGACCGACACTTAGGTCCAAAATGGGTACCTGCATTTTCCGTGCCCTAGACCCTAAGTGATGAGACCGAAGATAGAAGGACAAGTATACTGTTTAGAGCCTAAATGTTCATCCCGAATATTTCACCTAGTCTCTAGTGCCATGGACCGTTGCTAGATGGCCACCCATGGTAACGGGCGGATTCTAGGAATCCGACCAAGTCTAGCTGAATGGTGAACCTAAAGAGTCACACACTATCCACACACACTTAGTATTTAATTCGGAATTAAATATTGGAGTAAAGGAATGATTAAATTAGATTTAATCGGGTCCTATATTTTCTTGGAGAAATTAATTCCTTCTATTTGATAAAGGGAACTAAATTAATAAATAGGATTTATTAAAAGGGTTGATTTAATGGGCTTAGAATAAATAATAATATTTATTTATTATATTATATTTATTCTTTTAGCCTTTTGGAATATTTAATAGGATTTAAATATTCATTAAATTAAAATGAACGGTTGAGATGGAAAGGGGAGATGGAAGGCTAGGATTCGTTTGACTAGGTCAAACACTAGTTTGACTAGGACTTTGACTAGGTCAAAATCCTAGTCAAATTAGAGTTCTTAGAGTTGGAGTTTAAAGAGGATTAAACTCCTCCTGTATATAAACCTCTAGCTTCCAATAATTGAAGGATGATGATTCTTGAAAACACACACAACATACACTCTCCCCTCCCTCTCTCTCCAAGAAGAAAATATTTTTTAGTTCTTTTTGTTTTTGGAACATTAGAACTTAGACGAACCAATACCGTTAATTGATAACGTGTTATTGATTCGTCCACTCCAAAAATTATACACTTGTTCGTTGCCAGCACGACGTGCAAGATACGTGGGTGGATCGTGTGTCACGATTTGGAGGGTCTCAAGAACGAGATCTCGGTGCAAAACAAGGAACAACGCGAGTAGCCGTTGAAGACGAAAACGACAACGGGTAGGTCTCGTTTTACTTTTTCGTCCCTCTTTAATTTTCAACTCTATGGCCTCCATGACTTCTTTACATGCTTTATGATCATGAGATACACCGAACGCCCGGAAACCTCAAGGGCACACCCCTTGAGCGTGTTCTTTTAAATTAAAAGCATGCTTTATTTTTTGTATGTTTAATTTTATCGCGCTTCCGCATTCGCGCAATTACCGGGACGATCCACCGATTTCTTTCAGTGGTATCAGAGCCCGGTTCAGTGTATAGGCCGTCGCGCGCGCGCACGTAGACAAAGGTGTCTGCGCGCGCGCGCGTGCAAGGCTGCGCGCCTGCGAGTCCGCAGGCGGACGGGCTCTGGGCAGCGCCGCCAGGCGCGCGCGCGAGCAGACGGAGGAGTCTGCGCGCGCGTGTCCGGAATAGGTGACCAGAAAGCCAATATGTTTGGCAATTTGTAACCTATCCGACAACTTGATGTGAATGTAATATTATTATGTGATGAATAAGATGAGTGTTCGTCACCAATGGTACCTTCTTTGTTGCGCTCATCTTACATTTGTTAAACCGGTGTTTAACTTATATCGCAACAAAGCCCACAGACCATGGATAACAACTCGTGCAGTTGGGCCACGCATTGGATGGTGGTCATGAAACCAACTGATTAAGAGTTGGGTCTGAAACGTTCCAAGTCGAGGACCTCGAGACAGGGCATCGAGAGTCCTATTGAGACTTGCGTCAAGAGTCGTGTTCATTGGATGAGTGCCGTGTTTCATCGGCGACAAGCGTGGGACGCCTACACGATCTTGATGGGTTGGTCGACTGGGGTCGAGCCGACTGGACTGACTCGCGGGGATCATCATATGGAAGCCTTGGAGGCTTGGTCGATATGATTGGATTCCCTGGTTCCGATAGTACGGGAGTAATCCTAAGACTTGAGGAATCATGGCAGTCACGTGCACAGGACGGCTGTATCTTGGATTTGGCGAGAGGTGATCATTCTGTAAGATGATCATTATAAGCCTTGTCCAGTGCAGTCAGAATGTGTAGCGAGGACGGTGGATTCCAAGAAGAGGATCCGTCCCCTATATGACAGAGGTATCTCCTATGCACTCGGAGACACGTACATGCTGTTTGAAGCTGTGGCCACAGTGGTTGGTCGAACAGGGAATGGTTTCCTGTGTCAATGCAATGAAGCATACGTGGTCTCGAGTATTAAGCATAGATGCCTAGTCAAGGATGGTAATCGACGCCCAATTTCATACCCTAGACTAAGGCCGGGAGACGGTAGACGGTAGACGGAAGGATCGTACCCGTACGGAATCGGCGCCTAAATGCTCACGCCAATTCACCTAGTCTCTAGTGCCATGGACCGTTGCTAGACGGCCACCCATGGTAACGGGCCCTTGTGGGACACGGGCCCAAGTCTAGCTGAGGGTGAACCTAAAGGGTCACACACAAATCACCGAGGAGGTTGAGAGATCGACTTGGAGTCAATCTCGAAGGATAAAATAAGTAATTGGATTACTTAAGGGAAAGTCCATTGGATGGACGGGCCGATATTGTATCGGGCTTTCATTTAATCGGTAAATTGGATTTTCGATTAAATATGGAAAGTTGAGGTGTTGAGACGTTGGATCTTTTAATTGGATTAAAAGATCAATGGGAATAATTTAAGTGGACATTAAATTGGATTTAATATTGGATTCGTCGTAATTGGATTACGATAAATCCCGGTCCGTTAAATTATACCCGAGAGGAGAAATAATTCCTAATTTGGAATAGGAAGAAGTTGGACTTCTTACCTTAATTAAACATGGCCGACATGCTCCCTTGGAGGAAGCAAAATCAGCCATGTTGCATGCTAGGTGGTATGTTGACTTGTCTCTTTTGGAAAGAGAAAAATCAACTCCAATCAAGCTCTTCCCTTTTGGTATGATTTGATCATACCATAAATTTTGGTAGGCTTGATTGAAGAATTGATGGTGATTGATTGGAATGAATCTAGACATCCTTGGATGAACCTAGACACATTCCAATAATCACATTAATTATGTATATATATGAGAATATACAACACCAAGCATAAGTGATTCATTATTCATCCTTTTTCTAGGAAAAAGAGAAGACAAAAATCCTCTCCTCTCTCTCAAAATTTCGTGCTCCCTCCCTCTCTTACACTTGTGTTCTTCACTTGATTTTGAATCAAGAAGAAGAACAAAGTAAGTTTAAGAGAACACTAATTCATAGTGTTCTTCTCTTAAACTGATTCCTTCCTAAACCCGTTCTTTTCTAGCAAGAAGAACGTGTGTTTCTTCCGGTGTGGTGTGGATCACCTTTGAAGAATCCATACGTTTGGATTTCGTGAGCATTCCGGAGAAGGAACAACGCTAGTAGCCGGGAGCATACGCTAAACAATCAAAGGTAACGGTTTATTACCCTTTGATTGATTTCATTTGTATATCTATGCCCTATGTGTTTAAATATATGTTTTAATATTTACACATCCTACATCGAACGCCCGGTTGAGCACCCAAGGGTACACCCCTTGGGATTCGCGTATTTTGAATTTGATTTAAATTTACGCACTTTCTCGCCTTTCTCGCTTCCGCTCGCGCTCCCGGGCGGATCCGCTTGTCCTTCAAGTGGTATTAGAGCCCGGTTTGATGTAAGGGGCATAGATATATGTGTTTGGCATGATCTACTTGCTTTTAAATGGCTTTATTGGCATGTTAGATTACGTAAATATATGAATAATATGATTATTCAATTTTTTGGATTTAATGGACTTTTGGCATGCTTAATTTGTTAGATTGGATCTAAAATTACATGCTTATTTTCAGAATAATATTAATTTTATTGTGCTGAAACAGTTTAAAATAAAAAAAAAAAAAAAAAAACTGGTCGGGCCGGCAGTGACCGCCCTGCGCGCGCGCACGCTGTGCGCAGCCGGCCGCTGCTGGCCGAGGGCCAGCGCGCAGGCTTGCTGCCTGCGCGCGCGGGCGGCCGGCCAGCACAACGGCTGGGCCGTTTTGTGCCGTTTTTCGACTTTTTCCGGAAAATTCGATTTTCGGTATTTTCTACACAATATTCTGAAAATATGTTAATTTTGCATTTTTGATTTTGGGATAATTGGATTATTCCTTGAATTAAATTTGCTTAATTAATTTGGGATTAATACATGCATTGGATGCATTGTTTAAAATGTCCATTAAATTTCAAATTTGAATTTTGCATATTATTTGTATATTTATGCTTTTGTGATGTTGGACATCACTTGGATATTTGGAATATCCATTGGTTTTATTGCATGATTATTTGGAATAATTATGTTATATGTGAGTTGATGGAATCAACATGGGATGATCACAAGAGCCCTAGACCTTATGTATGGATGAATGTATGATCATTTATTTTCTGTTGGGTGGGGCCTGCATGCCTCTTGGTTTTGGGACTATCATCTCCCGTATTTTCAGCCTCATGATGTTAAGGCTTGTTTTCTTTATTACCCGATGTATTACTTTCAGTTGTAATGAGAGTAGATAGGATTGGTGAGGTTTCAATTTTAACAAGCAATTGCAGTCGGAGACCCCAAGGAGGAGCATCAAGGCGTGAAACAAGAGCACTACAAGGTCCATTGGAATGACAATGGGTATATTACTATTGTAATAATTTAGGACCACCCTAGACAGACCATAGACTCACTGCGGGCTCAGTGGGTCGCATAGGTTGGGCTTGTGATCATCCTAACAGGGGTATGCTATGTTTTCTGCATGCGGCGTATTTATTTATCGCTTTAAATATTTGATATTTATGCATGCTAAAACACAATAATGTGATGAGGTCTCGGTCATACACAAACTCTCATTTGGTTGGACCAAATTAAATATTAGGCCCAGAACGGACATGGATCAAAATGGTATTTTGGTCTGTCCGAGCCTTCCATCCACAGCAATGTGGTGAGGAAGCTACCACTACCCAAGTGTGGTCTCACGAGTCGTGGCACACTTGGAATAGGGGAAAGCTGCACTATTGTTGTGAACAAAAAAGACTGCGCTTGTTGTTTTCCTGTCTCTCACGAGTCGTGGGGGCGACAGTTTGAGGCATGATTTGGTTGATGGGTCGGGCCCAACACTGAGTAACATGGTTCGCTTGGTGTCCTCGGGACCATGTGAATAGGTGAGGCAAAATATCTTGGGAATCTCATTGGATGAGAATGATATTGGATATCTCCCACAAGGTCTTCTTCATGTGAATCGTAAAAGCGGGGCATGGAGATTACGCTTGTGGATCCCAAGCCCACTAGGAAATGGTTTCCCGAAACTCCGCTTGAGAGTGGCGGACTTTCGTATAAATAGTGGGAGGGTTAAAGACTAAAAGACCAAAGTCTTCAACTTGAACAATAATATTACCATCATATGCTAATTTCTGCTTTACATTATCATTAATGTAGATATGTCTAAGAACCCGTTAACCATGATTCTTGAGACTAACAAATTCAACGGAACGAACTACTCGGACTGGCTGAGAAACCTGAGGATTGTCCTCGGTTTCGAGAACCAAGGCTACGTCTTGGACGAGCCGCCACCGAGCGACTTACCGGAGGGGTCCACGCCTGAAGAACGTTTGACGTTCGAGAAATGGCATGAGGACAACCGGAAAGTACGCAGTATCATACTGGCTTTCAATGTCTAACGACATCCAGAAGCAGTATGAGAGGCTGGACAACGTCTCCGCCATAATGCTCCGCATGAACGAGGTTTATGCGGTTCCGGATAGGCATATTAGATATGCCGCCACAAAAGCATTCTTTGGCACCAAGCTCGCTGAAGGAGCGTCTGTACAGAGTCATGGGGTCAAGATGCTCTCCCTAGTGGAGAAACTCGAGGACCTTAAAGCTGGGCTTAACAATGACACGTACATTGACGTGATCCTCCAGTCGCTTCCTCCATCCTATGACCCGTTTGTTGTAAACTACAACATGAACGGACTTGAGAAGTCTATTCATGAGTTGATCAACATGTTGGTCCAATACGAGGCAACGACCCACAAGTCGGCGCCGGCGGTATTGATAGGAGAGGCTTCAACCTCCAAGGCGAATGGCAAGAGGGCCGGACGCTGGAAGAGGAAGAAGGGCAAAGGGAAGACGGTTGCGGCCGCTGCTCACGCTCCGGGCGTCCCTGTTGCTCCGGTTGGACCGAGTAAAGGGAAAGGGAAGGTCCGTGGTTCTCAGCGGTCCAAGGCAAATGATGTCTGCATACATTGCCAAGGGAAAGGGCATTGGAAGAGGGAGTGCCCACAACTCCTCTCCAACCCAGGTGTGTTTGTGGTTGAAGTTAATATGATTACTAATTCTGCTTCATAGGTATTGGATACCGGGTGTGGTGCTCACATCTGCAATGATTTGCAGGCACTGCAAAGAAGCAGAAGGCTAACCAAGGATGAGATGATCCTGAGGCTAAGCGATGGCAAGGCCGTTGCTGCGGAGGCCGTAGGGTCACTAGAGTTAGCCATTAGTAGTCATGTTAGGATTGTACTGAACGACTGTTTCTATGTACCTAGCATGATTAAAAAATATTGTTTCCATCCCGGTCCTTGATAAGGAGGGATATTAATTTACCATCAATAAAAACGGTTTTTTTCATTATCAAAGATGGTATTTCTCATTTGCTTCGTACATTGGTCAACGGTCTGTACATACTTCAACAGTCTAATTGGATTATGACTGCAGAACACAAACGAAAACGTGATGATCATAATAACGCACAGATATGGCATGCGAGGTTAGGTCATATCTCTAAAGATAGGATAAGAAGGTTGGTGGACTCAAAGAGTCTAGAAATAGACGATTTGGACAACCTACCGACCTGCGAATCCTGTCTAAAGGGAAAGATGACCAAGAAATCCTTTGTTGGACAAAGTACGCTAGCCAGTGGTCTATTGGATTTGATCCATACAGATGTCTGTGGTCCACTAAATACTCAGGCTAGAGGTGGGTACTCGTACTTCATAACCTTTACTGATGATCACTCACGGTATGGTTATGTTTACCTGATGAGGTACAAGTCTGAAGCCTTTGGAAGGTTTAAAGAATACAGACTTGAAGTACAGAACCAAACCAGTCGAAAGATCAAAGCCCTTCGGTCGGACCGAGGTGGAGAGTATTTGAGTGGTGAGTTTACTGATTATCTAAAAGAGAATGGGATTCTCTCTCAGTGGACCCCTCCTGGAACACCGCAGCTTAATGGTGTGTCTGAAAGGAGGAATCGGACCTTGTTGGACATGGTCCGATCCATGATGAGTTTTACCGAACTACCCCTTTCCTTCTGTGGATACGCTCTTGAGACGGCGGCCAAAGTTTTGAACTTGGCGCCATCTAAAAAGATATCCCAGACGCCATATGAGATATGGCATGGCAAGCCTGCCTCCTACAAATACTTGAAAGTGTGGGGTTGCCCCGCATATGTCAAGAGATTAGTGGGAGATAAACTGGACTCGAGGTCTAGTTTATGCAGGTTCATCGGCTATCCGAAAGAAACTGCGGGGTATTATTTCTATGATCCCTCCGAGCAAAATGTTTTTGTCTCGCGAAACGCATTGTTCTCGGAAAAAGGTTTTCCATCGGATAGTCGACGCGATGAGGTGCTCCTTGAGGAATCAAGTTAGGCACCCCATGAGGCGGCAGTGACATCTGAGCCAGTGGTTCCCACTGATATTGTTCCAGTCCTCCGTAGGTCGGCCAGAGTATCCCATGCACCTGATAGGTATGGATTTCTGGGCCTGACCAGTCAGTTGGATAATGATCCAAAGACGTACGGAGAAGCGATGACGGACATCGATTCGGACAAGTGGCTTGAGGCCATGAAATTCGAGATGGACTCGATGGGTACAAACAAGGTTTGGACCCTAGCAGATCCACCAAAAGGGGTTAAACCCGAAGCTGGAACATACGTTTTGATGAAGTCATACGGGGATATAATTTCATCAAGAACGAGTCCGATCCTTGTGTATACAAGAAGATCAGTGGGAGCTCAGTTGCGTTTCTGGTGCTTTACGTGGATGACATCTTGCTCATTGGGAAATATGCTAAGATGTTGGGTACCACTAAAGCTTGGTTGTCAACACAATTCTCCATGAAGGATATGGGGGAGGCATCCTACATCCTTGGCATCAAGATCTACAGGGATAGATCTAAAAGGATGTTAGGAATGGCCCAGTCCTCGTACATTGAGAAAGTCTTGAAGAGATTCAAGATGGAGAACTCAAAACGAGGATTCCTTCCTATGAGGCATGGAATTAAGTTATCCAAGAAGCAGTCTCCTAAGACTGATGAGGAGCTTAAAAGGATGTTGGACATCCCCTATGCTTCAGCCGTAGGCAGCATACAGTATGTTGTTCAGTGCACTAGACTTGATGTGGTTTTCGCTTTGAGCGTAACTAGCCAATATCACTGGAGTGCAGTCAAGACTATCCTAAAGTACCTGAAAAGGACTAAGGACATGTTCTTGATCTACAGCGGTGGAGAGTTGATACTGGAAGGCTGTAGCGACGCTAGCTTCCAGTCGGATGACGATGATGCCAAGTCTCAGCATGGTTTTGTATTTAGACTAAATGGTGGCGTGGTTACTTGGAAGGGTTCCAAGCAAGCTACCACGGTGGACTCCACCATAGAGTTTTGAATACATAGCGGCTTTGGAAGCTGCTAAGGAGTGGTTTGGTTGATGAGCTACATCCAAGGGTTGGATGTAGTACCTAGCATGGCTAAGCCTGTAATTATCTTTTATGATAACAACGGGGCGATAGCGCTAGCAAAGGAACCAAGATCTCATCACGATCCAAGCATATTCTTAGACGCTACCATCTACATAGAGAGATGGATAGCAGGACTGACGTTCGGTTGGACCGAGTCAGCTCCGCCGAAAACATAGCAGATCCACTTGCTAAGCCCATGTCGCAAGTTGCCCATACTCACCATCTGAATAAGAGGTTCGAGGTCAATGGGTGATTGGCTTTAGGTCAAGTGGGAGATTGTTGGAATAGGTGACCAGAAAGCCAATAGGTTTGGCAATTTGTAACCTATCCGACAACTTGATGTGAATGTAATATTATTATGTGATGAATAAGATGAGTGTTCGTCACCAATGGTACCTTCTTTGTTGCGCTCATCTTACATTTGTTAAACCGGTGTTTAACTTATATCGCAACAAAGCCCACAGACCATGGATAACAACTCGTGCAGTTGGGCCACGCATTGGATGGTGGCCATGAAACCAACTGATTAAGAGTTGGGTCTGAAACGTTCCAAGTCGAGGACCTCGAGACAGGGCATCGAGAGTTCTATTGAGACTTGCGTCAAGAGTCGTGTTCATTGGATGAGTGCCGTGTTTCATCGGCGACAAGCGTGGGACGCCTACACGATCTTGATGGGTTGGTCGACTGGGGTCGAGCCGACTGGACTGACTCGCGGGGATCATCATATGTAAGCCTTGGAGGCTTGGTTGGTATGATTGGATTCCCCGGTTCCGATAGTACGGGAGTAATCCTCAGACTTGAGGAATCATGGCAGTCACGTGCACAGGACGGCTGTATCTTGGATCTGGCGAGAGGTGATCATTCTGTAAGATGATCATTATAAGCCTTGTCCAGTGCAGTCAGAATGTGTAGCGAGGACGGTGGATTCCAAGAAGAGGATCCGTCCCCTGTCACTATATGACAGAGGTATCTCCTATGCACTCGGAGACACGTACATGCTATTTGAAGCTGTGGCCACAGTGGTTGGTCGAACAGGGAATGGTTTCCTGTGTCGATGCAATGAAGCATACGTGGTCTCGAGTATTAAGCATAGATGCCTAGTCAAGGATGGGAACCGACGCCCAATTCCTTACCCTAGACTAAGGCCGGGAGACGGTAGACGGTAGACGGAAGGATCGTACCCGTACGGAATTAGCGCCTAAATGTTCACGCCAATTCACCTAGTCTCTAGTGCCATGGACCGTTGCTAGACGGCCACCCATGGTAACGGGCCCTTCTGGGACACGGGCCCAAGTCTAGCTGAGGGTGAACCTAAAGGGTCACACACAAATTACCGAGGAGGTTGAGAGATCGACTTGGAGTCAATCTCGAAGGATAAAATAAGTAATTGGATTACTTAAGGGAAAGTCCATTGGATGGACGGGCCGATATTGTATCGGGCTTTCATTTAATCGGTAAATTGGATTTTCGATTAAATATGGAAAGTTGAGATGTTGAGACGTTGGATCTTTTAATTGGA
This sequence comes from Sesamum alatum, assembly GCA_034509735.1. Lineage (NCBI taxonomy): Eukaryota > Viridiplantae > Streptophyta > Magnoliopsida > Lamiales > Pedaliaceae > Sesamum > Sesamum alatum. The sequence continues at coordinate 33,182,535 of JACGWO010000002.1, forward strand.
TTAAAAGATCAATGGGAATAATTTAAGTGGACATTAAATTGGATTTAATATTGGGTTCGTCGTAATTGGATTACGATAAATCCCAGTCCGTTAAATTATACCCGAGAGGAGAAATAATTCCTAATTTGGAATAGGAAGAAGTTGGACTTCTTACCTTAATTAAACATGGCCGACATGCTCCCTTGGAGGAAGCAAAATCAGCCATGTTGCATGCTAGGTGGTATGTTGACTTGTCTCTTTTGGAAAGAGACAAATCAACTCCAATCAAGCTCTTCCCTTTTGGTATGATTTGATCATACCATAAATTTTGGTAGGCTTGATTGAAGAATTGATGGTGATTGATTGGAATGAATCTAGACATCCTTGGATGAACCTAGACACATTCCAATAATCACATTAATTATGTATATATATGAGAATATACAACACCAAGCATAAGTGATTCATTATTCATCTTTTTCTAGGAAAAAGAGAAGACAAAGAAAAATCCCTCTCCTCTCTCGGCCCTTTCTCCCTCTCTTACACTTGTGTTCTTCACTTGATTTTGAATCAAGAAGAAGAACAAAGTAAGTTTAAGAGAACACTAATTCATAGTGTTCTTCTCTTAAACTGATCCCTTCCTAAACCCGTTCTTTTCTAGCAAGAAGAACGTGTGTTTCTTCCGGTGTGGTGTGGATCACCTTTGGAGAATCCATACATTTGGATTTCGTGAGCATTCCGGAGAAGGAACAACGCTAGTAGCCGGGAGCATACGCTAAACAATCAAAGGTAACGGTTTATTACGCTTTGATTGATTTCATTTGTATATCTATGCCCTATGTGTTTAAATATATGTTTTAATATTTACACATCCTACATCGAACGCCCGGTTGAGCACCCAAGGGTACACCCCTTGGGATTCGCGTATTTTGAATTTGATTTAAATTTACGCACTTTCTCGCCTTTCTCGCTTCCCCTCGCGCTCCCGGGCGGATCCGCTTGTCCTTCAGCGCGCGCCCGGCAGGCGTGCCAGTGCGCGTTTGCGCGCGCACTGCGCACGGCACGGCCGGCAGCCAGCAGGCCAGCGCGCACAGCGGCCTGCCGGATTGCCAGGCCGCGCAGCTCGCTGCCGGCCACGCGCGCGCTCGCCCGGCCAGGCAGCGCCTGCGTGCGCACAAGGGCGGCAGGCTGAGCCTGCTGCCTTGTGCGCGTGCCGGCGGGCCGCTGCCGGCGGCGCCTGCTGCTGCTAGGGTTTCAAAACCCTAGCAGTGTTTTTTTTTTTTTTAATTATTTTCAGTTTTAATTTTGAATTAATTCTGAAAAATCGTTTTTGGTTCAATTATGCCTATTTTTCTAAAGACATTATTTTAGGAGTAAAATAAATTGGATTTGAAATCCCGGGGTTATTTTACTTAAAATAATGAGCAAAGGTTTTCCTAAAACAAGAAAATAATATTACCAATATTTGTGTTTTATTTTTCACACGTTATGCGCATATTCATTTATTATTTTAGATATTTATGATTGGATATCATATGTTGTTGGTATTTTGTAATTATATGATTGGATCATGTGATTATGTGTGTTGGATGGAAATGGATGATCGCGAGCCCTAGACCGGATGTATGGTTTATTTTCTGTTGGGCCTGTGTGCCTCTTTTACTGCTTTCTCCTTCTCTCTTTCTAGTTGCCTTGGAATAATAAGGCATTCTACCTCCCTCCTTATGTACTCCCCCCGGGTTTTCGCTGGGGTTTCTATTTTTAATATGTAATGAGAGTAGACTAGGAGTGAGGTTTCTATTTTTTTTGTAATTGGTGGAGAAGAAGGAAGGACCACATGGAGAGCCTAGACGGGAGGCCCCCTTGGAGTTTTCCATGAAGTGAAGAAAGAGAAAAAGAGACCAAGGCCCATCAGCATGATGATTGGGTTACTATTAATGTAATAGTATAGGACCAACCCTAGATTGACCATAGATCCACTGCGGGCTCAGTGGGTCGCATAGGATTCCACTCGTGATCATCCAACAGGGGCGTTCTAGGCTTTAATTTTGCATGTGGTTATGATGATGAATGAATGGGTTGTTTATTTATCGTATAACTGTTGTGGATGGTTTATTTACGCATTATGGATGTATGTGTAGATATTTATTTATTTGAGATCTCGGTCATTACTTACTCTCACATTGGTTGGACCAATGTCTAAATATTAGACCCTAGACAAAGTGGACATGAACTCCAGGAGTTTGTCCATGCCTTCCAATCCATGGCATAGTGAGGAAGCTGCTTTAGGTCAATAGCGTGGTCTCACGAGTCGTGGCACGTTATTGTACTTAAAGGAAGTTGCATTGTGTCATGAACGAAAAGCGGGCTGCTGCTACCTGTCTCACGAGTCGTGGGGGTACCAGTGGGTCCGTGGCTCGGTCGATTGGGTTGGGTCTAACGCCCAATTAACATGATTCGCTTGGAGTACTCAGGATCATGTGAAAGGGTGAGACAATAATCTTGGGAATCTCGTGGAACGAGAATGGTATGTAATAGCTCCCACAGGATCTTTTCCATGCGAATCGTAAAAGCGGGGTATGGGAAAAATCGCTGTGGATCCCAAGCCCACTTGGAAAGGATTTCCCGAAAATCACGTTTGAGAGTACCGTGTTTTCGTATAAATAGTGGGAGGATTAAATGACTAAAGTCCATGCATTTAATTATTTTATCAAACCACCGTCTTTTATTTTCTGCTGATCACGCGCTGTTTTCTAAAATGTAGATTTTAAAATGTCTAAGAACCCACTTTCCACCATTCTTGAGACAAACAAATTCAATGGAACAAACTACAATGACTGGTTGCGCAATCTCAGGATAGTCCTAGATTACGAGAACCAAGGCTACGTCATGGACGAGCCTCTCCCTAGGACCTTACCGGAAGGATCCACGCCAGAAGAACGTGAGACGTTCGAGACTTGGCATAAGGATAACCGGAAGGTCCGTAGCATCATACTTGCTTCGATGACCAATGAGATTCAGAAGCAATATGAACGGCTAGACGATGTCCCTTCCATCATGGCTCGCCTTAAGGATTGCTATGCAGTCCCGGACCGGCATACTAGGTATGTCGCGACCAAGGCGTTCTTTAGAACGAAAATGACAGAAGGATCCTCTGTACAAGAGCACGGGGTTAAAATGCTTACCCTGGTGGAAAAGCTCGAGGACCTAAAGGCAGGTCTCGATAATGAAATGTATATAGATGTGATCCTTCAGTCACTCCCACCCTCCTTTGACCAATTTATCGTCAACTACAACATGAACGCACTTGAGAAGGGCATTCATGAGTTGATCAATATGTTGGTGGAATACGAGGCAACGACTAAGAAGTCCACGCCTTCGGTATTGTTTGGAGGTGCTTCGACTTCTAATACGAAAGGCAAGGGTGCCGGACGTTGGAAGAAGAAGAAAGGGAAGGGAAAGGCCGTCAAAGCAGCTACGAACACTAAGAGTGTTCCCATTGCCAAAGAAGGGAAAGGCAAAGGAAAGGGAAAGGTTGTCTCCAAGCAACAGTCGAAGGCATATGACATATGTATCAACTTCCGTAAGAAAGGGCATTGGAAGAGAGAGTGCCCCAAACTCTTCTCGAACCAAGGTATATATGTGATTGAGATTAATATGGTCACTAGTTCTGCCTCTTGGGTATTAGATACCGGCTGTGGAGCTCACATTTGCAATAACTTGCAGGTGTTGAAAAGAAGCAGAAAACTGGGTAGCGGGGACATGATCCTGTAGCTTGGGAATGGCAAGGCCATCTCGGCAGAAGCAGTAGGATCCGCCACTCTGGTGATTAGTGATAGTATTAGCATAGATTTAGAGCAAGTTTATTTTGTACCCAGTATGATTAAAAACATCATTTCCATTCCATTGTTGGACAATAGTGGTTATGAGTTTAGAATCAATAAAAATTGTTTTTATTTGATGAGGTGTGGAATTGCTCATCTACTTGGTACATTGCATAACGGACTCTATATCTTGCAACAAACGAATTTCGTCCTCAATGCACAACACAAACGAAAATTAGATAATAACGGGAACGCACGTCTGTGGCACGCTAGGCTAGGTCACATATCCCAAGATAGGATGAAAAGGTTGGTAGACTCAAAGAACCTAGAGGTTGGGGACTTGAGCGATCTACCAACTTGTGATTCTTGTTTTAGAGGGAAAATGACCAAGAAGCCCTTTGTGGGACAAAGCAGGCTTGCCACAGGTCTGTTGGACTTGGTCCATACAGACGTATGTGGACCACTAAGGACGCAGGCCCGAGGTGGGTTCTCCTACTTCATAACCTTCACCGATGATCATTCACGGTATGGTTATGTTTACCTGATGAGGTACAAGTCTGAAGCTCTTGAGAGGTTTAAAGAATTCAGACTTGAAGTGGAGAACCAGACCAACTGCAAAATTAAAATCCTACGGTCGGACCGAGGCGGTGAATACCTTAGTACGGAGTTCCTAGATTATCTAAAAGAACATGGTATAATATCAGAATGGACACCTCCAGGAACACCACAGTTAAATGGTGTCTCTGAAAGGAGGAATCGAACCCTGTTGGACATAGTTCGGTCCATGATGAGTTTTACCAAATTGCCCTTATCGTTTTGGGGCTATGCACTAGAGACGGCGACCAAATTATTGAATTTAGCGCCTACTAGTGCATTGACCCAAACGCCATATGAGATATGGCACGGCAAGCCTGCATCCTACAACTACTTGAAAGTGTGGGGTAGCCCCGCATACGTCAAGAGGTTAGTGGGAGATAAGTTAGAATCTAGGTCTAGCTTATGCAGGTTCGTTGGATACCCTAAAGAAACTGCGGGTTATTACTTTTATGACCCCTAGGAACAAAAGGTGTTTGTTTCAAGAAATGCAGTATTCTTGGAGCAAGGCTTCCCGGAGGATATCCAACCTGATGAGCTGATCCTTGAGGAATCAAGTGATGGAATCCAGCCATCAGAGGAAGCCGCGGAACCCTCACTTAGAGGATTCAGGATAGACAGCCGAAGGGCTGACCAACTTCGAGAAGTCCAACATGCTAGGCATGAAGGACAGCCTCAGGAACATCCAGCCCCGGTTCCTGAACCACCGGCTCCGATACAGTCAGCGCCCACAGTCACCACTGACGTTCCCATTCTCCGTAGGTCCACTAGAGAGTCCAGACCTCCAGTGAGATATGGCTTTCTAGGAGCGACCGATCTTTTGGATAACGATCCTAAGACATATGGAGAAGCGATGTCTGACATCGACTCCGGGAAATGGCTTGAGGCCATGAAAGCCGAAATGGACTCCATGAGCGAGAACCAAGTTTGGAGTCTCGTAGATCCACCGAAAGGTGTTAAGCCAGTGGGCTGTAAGTGGGTCTACAAGCGCAAACTTGGCGTTGATGGAGAAGTCACAACCTTTAAGGCTAGGCTTGTAGCTAAGGGATACACTCAACGACCCGGGGTCGATTTTGAGGATACCTACTCGCCAGTAGCCATGGCTAAATCCATTCGGATTCTGCTCGCCATAGCAGCATGGTATGACTATGAGATATGGCAGATGGACGTGAAAACGGCCTTCCTCAACGGTTTCGTTGAAGAAGAGATCTATATGGATCAGCCGCAGGGTTTCACGGTCACTGGAGAAGAACAGAAAGTCTGTCGTCTCCAGAAGTCCATCTATGGCCTCAAACAAGCCTCCCGAAGTTGGAACATTCGCTTTGATGAAGTAATACGGGGTTATGACTCCATCAAAAACGAATCCGACCCTTGTGTATACAAGAAGGTCAGTGGGAGCTCAATAGTGTTCCTAGTGCTTTATGTGGATGACATTCTGCTCATTGGTAATGACGTTAGAATGTTAGGAAACACAAAAGCATGTTTGTCAACCCAGTTTTCCATGAAGGACTTGGGTGAAGCCTCCTACATCCTAGGCATCCAGATCGTCAGGGACAGATCTAAGAAGATGTTAGGACTCACCCAAAACTCGTATATGGAGAAAGTCCTAAAGAGATATCGAATGGACAACTCCAAACGAGGATTCCTTCCAATGAGGCATGGGATCAAGTTATCCAAGAAACAGTCCCCACAGACTGATGAGGAACTTGAAATGATGAAGGTCATCCCCTATGCTTCTGTCGTAGGTAGCATACAATATGCGGTCCACTACACTAGGCCTGACATTGCGTACGCTTTGAGCGTGACAAGCAGATATCAGTCCTGCGCAGGAGAGGTACATTGGAATGTTGTTAAGGGCATCCTTAAGTACCTAAGGAGGACTAAGGAAATGTTCCTAGTCTATGGCAATGGAGAACTAATTCTGGAAGGCTTTAGCGACGCTAGCTTCCAGTCTGATGACGATGATGCCAAGTCTCAATCGGGGTACGTATTCAAACTCAATGGAGGAGTAGTAGCTTGGAAAAGTTCCAAGCAAGCAACCATTACTGACTCCACCACAGAGGCTGAATACAGAGCAGCTTCAGAAGCTGCTAAGGAAGCGGTTTGGATGAGAAACTACATCCAAGAGTTGGGTGTGGTGCCTAGCATCGCCGAGCCCGTTGTCATCTTCTGTGATAACAGCGGCGCAATAGCACAAGCAAAGGAACCGAGATCTCATCACCGTTCCAAACACATTCTTAGACGCTACCATCTTCTTAGAGAAATGGTAGGAAGAGGTGACGTCCGGATGGACCGAGTCAACTCGGCAGACAACACAGCAGACCCGCTGACAAAGCCTATGTCGCAGAGCGCTCATACGCAACATCTTGAGAAGATGGGGATTAGGCATATGGGCAATTGGCTTTAAAGGTCAAGTGGGAGATTGTTAAAATAGGTGACCATGTAAGCCAATTTTGGCAGGAATATGTAACCTATATCTAGACAATTCTTTGGTATTTGATAAAACATTTATGAATAAAGAAGTGAAAATTCAAATGGCAATACTTTGTTTACGTTCACTTATCTGCATTTACATTTCTGTTCACTACGCAAACAAAGCCCACGGACTGAGAAACGATTTCGGGGACAGGGACTACGCTTGGAGGTAGGTCCATGAAATCAGTCTCGCCGAATCAGTCCGGAAATCTCCAAGTCAAGGAATCCCGAAAATGGGTACCGGGATTCCCTTTGAGACTTGCACTAAGCATCTGCTGTCGTATTTCATCGACGGGTGACGAAGGTCGTCTAAGCAGTGTTAGTGGGTCAGCATGCTAGGAAGCAGCTGACTGAGGTGACTCGCTGGAACCGTCTTACGGAGGACCTTGAGTATGGTCAGCAAGGTATGACGTGTATTCCCAGTTCCAACAGTACAGGCCAAGTCATTTGACTTGAGGAACTGCTGAGTTTACCTGTGCATCAGGTCTGTATCTTAGATATGGTGAGAGATTGCCAAAATACTCTTGAGTAGTCATAAGCCATGTCTAGTGCAGCTCGGGTGTACAAAGTGACAGTAGTTTTCAAGAAAGGATCTGTCTCCTGTCAAAAGGTATTGACAGTTGAGTCTCATGTATGCTCTGTGTCTTGTCCCTGAAATCTGTGGCCACAGTAACTGAACAGAAGGGAAAGGTTTCCCTTGCGGCATTTAGTAAGGACAGACCGACACTTAGGTCCAAAATGGGTACCTGCATTTTCCGTGCCCTAGACCCTAAGTGATGAGACTGAAGATAGAAGGACAAGTATACTGTTAGAGCCTAAATGTTCATCCCCGAATATTTCACCTAGTCTCTAGTGCCATGAACCGTTGCTAGATGGCCACCCATGGTAACGGGCAGATTCTAGGAATCCGACCAAGTCTAGCTGAATGGTGAACCTAAAGAGTCACACACTATCCACCCACACTTAGTATTTAATTCGGAATTAAATATTGGAGTAAAGGAATGATTAAATTAGATTTAATCGGGTCCTATATTTTCTTGGAGAAATTAATTCCTTCTATTTGATAAAGAGAATTAAATTAATAAATAGGATTTATTAAAAGGGTTGATTTAATGGGCTTAGAATAAATAATAATATTTATTTATTATATTATATTTATTCTTTTAGCTTTTTGGAATATTTAATAGGATTTAAATATTCCATTAAATTAAAATCAACGGTTGAGATGGAAAGGGGAGATGGAAGGCTAGGATTCGTTTGACTAGGTCAAACACTAGTTTGACTAGGACTTTGACTAGGTCAAAAATCCTAGTCAAATTAGAGTTCTTAGAGTTGGAGTTTAAAGAGGATTAAACTCCTCCTCTATATAAACCTCTAGCTTCCAACAATTGAAGGATGATGATTCTTGAAAACACACACAACACACTGTTAGAATAAGTGACCAGAAAGTCAATTAGATTGGTTGTTCTGGGAACTATTCGTCGATCTTTATCAAAGTAATATTATACTGATGGATAAAGTAAGTATTCATCATTGGCAAAATGTGTTTGTTGTGCTTACTACTTACATTTGAATGGTGCTTCAATGTCACAACAAATGCCCACAGACAGATTGGTAAAACCCATTGAGTTGAGTTGCGCATAGGTTGGCGGCTAAGAAACCAACTCCTTGAGGGTCGGTCTGAAACGTTCCAAGTCGATGACCTCGAGACTGGGCCTCGAGTGTCCTATAGAGACTTGCACTAAGTATTGCATTCAATGGGTGAGTGCCGAGTTTCATCGGTGCCAGACGTGGGTCGTCTATGCAATTTTAGTGGGTTAGTTGGCAAAGTAGTCGACTGACTGAACTGACTCGCGAGAATCGTCATATGGAAGCCTTGGAGGCTTGGTCGGTATGACTGGAATTCTCGGTTCCGATAGTACGGGATTAGTCCTCGGACTTGAGGAATCATGGCAGTCGCTTGCATCTGAAGGTTGTATCTTGGATTTGGCGAGAGGTGACCATGTCTTTGATATGGTCATTATAAGCCTTGTCCAGGACAGTCGGAGTATGTAGTGAGGACGGTGGATTCCAAGATAGAATCTGTCCCCTGTCAGTATTTGACAGCTATGTCTTCTATGCGCTCTGAGATGGTTTCGACTCATTAAGTCTACGGCCGTAGCGATTGGTCGAGTAGGGAATGGTTCCCTAGGTCGATCAATAGAGTAAACGCATCTGGAGTTTGTAGCATAGTTGCCTAGTCCAGGATGGGAACCGACACCCATGTCCATGCCCTAGACTAAGGCCGGGAGATGGTTGACAAAGGACTGTACCTGTATGGAATTCGGAGCCTAAATGTTCACGCCAACATTCACCTAGTCTCTAGTGCCATGGACCGTTGCTAGACGGCCACCCATGGTAACGGGCATTTCTGATTAATGGTAAATTAGAAATAATTAATTAAATTGGATTTAATTAATCAATTGTGTTGGACACAAACCCAAGTCTAGCTGAGGGTGAACCTAAAGAGTCACACACAAATCACTATGGAAGTAGTGGAAATAATTTGGAATTAATTCTGGAAGAAGTGAATTAATTTAATTTGATTAAATTAATTCAAGGAGAATATAAATGATGGGATCATTTATTGGAAAAATCCATTGGATGGATGGCCCGAGAATTAATTAATTGGATTAATTAATTTTGGGCTCAATACCTTTAAATTAATTGGATTAATTTATTGGGTTTCGTTTAATTAATTGATTGGATCAATTAATTAGTGTTTGAGCTTATGTTTATTTAATTGGATTAAATGAAATTTTGGATTTCAATAAGGTTTAAAATTAATTGGATTAATTTAAAACCCATGGATCACTTGATCTAATTAAATCAAGACCGGTCAAAACCGGTCCATGACTTGAAATCAAAGCTCAAAGGTTTGATGCAAGTTTAAGAGGAGTTGAAAGTCCTCCATGTAAGAAATGATGTGGCTCCATGTAAGCAATGATGTGGCTTGCCATGATGGCTAGGTGGTCCACATATTGTGCTAACATGGTTGGAGGTTGAGCATAAGTTGTGCATTAGTGTGTAGGTGGTTTTGAAAACTACCTACAACTACACAACACATGTATACACTTTTCATCTTCCTAACTTGCACTCCCTAGCACACTAGCCACGAAAATTTCCATCATTTTCTCCTTCTTTTGAGTTCTCTTTGAATTGGATTCAAAATGAGAACATGAGAAATACGTATACACTAATCAATAGTGTAATACGTTTTCGTTTCTTCCTTGATCTAGCTTCTACCTAGCAGTAGATCTAGATTTACTTCCATTGCTGTGGTGTGGACAAATTAGAGGGGTTCTAATTTGAATCCTAAGGTGAACGAAAAAGGAACGAAAAGAGAATCAAAGATTGTTGCCGTTGTACATGTGAAACGAAAAAGGTATGTTTCTATTTAAATTATTGTACCTTTTTGTTTCCTCCTCTAGCCACATGTTCAAGCATATTTTTATGTATGTTATTATGCTTTTGAAAACACCAAACGCCCGGGAATTCAAAGGGAACACCCCTTTGAAATCGTTTTAAATTTCTTTTATTTTACGCTTCCGCCACGTTCCCGGGCCGTACCGATTCTTTCAGTGGTATCAGAGCCCGGTTCGGTGTTGTGGCTTTAGGAATGACATGTTTTTATGTGATGAGCATGTTCAACATGTTTAATTTACTTTTGGAAAGCATGTTTTACGGTTTTAAGCATGATTATGTGTTTAGAAGAATATGTGTTAATTTTGCTTTTAATTATGGATATCATGCATTTTTTGAAAATTGGATTTTCGTAAATGTATGTTTTAGTTTCAGTTTTAATGCAGATATTTAAAAAGAAAAAGAAAAAAAAATTGGGTTCAAAACAATGCAGCCGGCAGCAGCTGCCGGCCGCACAGTGCCAGCGCGCGCGCCGTGCGCATGCTGGCGCTGCGCGCGGGGCGCGCGCCAGCGGCCGTGCGTGCGCGCGCGGCGCAGGCAAGGGGGCCTGCACGCGCGCGCGCGGCCGGCAGTGCTGCCGGTCGGCCGGTTTCGAACGGCTGGGCCGTTTTTTCTATTTTTACTCGGAAAATTGGATTTTCCACATTTCTGCATATTTTCTGAAATGATTAATTTTGGCTAATTTTAATTTTAGTTAAATTGGATTTTTCTAAAATTTAATTGTGCCTTAGATTAATTTGGAAATGGTTTCCAAACAAAAAAAATTATTTTTTTTTGGTACATTGGATGTATGATACATGATATCCATTTTTAATTGCATTATTAATATATATATTTCTGCATATAATTGTGTTGGTGTTTATGATATTGGATATCATTTTTATAAATGCATTAGATGTATTTATTTAATGGGCATATTTATATTTGATATAAATGTGTATTAATTGTTTATTGGATAAACAATGGGGATGATCACAAAGCCCATGGCCCTTATGTATGGTTTAATTTTTGTTGGGTGAGGCCTGCGTGCCTCTTTGTTTTATTATTCTCTTTCTCTCTCTCGTTTTTAGCCTTGAAATAATAAGGCTTGCTTTCTTCCTCCTTTTGTACTCCCCCAACTTCTGATTGGGGTTTCTTATTTAAGTTGTAATGAGTGTAGTTAGGTTGGTGAGGATTTATTTTTTGTAATAAATTGTAAGGAAGCATTTCCATGGTGATGGAGGCCCAAGAAGAGGCCCGTTGGACGGAGCCCACGATGGAGAGTCCAAAAGAATGAAGAGGCGTTACAAGGCCCATTAGAATGATAATGGGTTATAATTTTGTAATAGTGTAGGCCACCCTAGATTGACCACAGATCCACTGCGGGCTCAGTGGATCACATAGGATTGGGCTTGTGATCATCCAACAGGGGCGTGCTAGGCTTATTTTGCATGTGGTGTATGTTTTAATATTTGATGTATGATGTGTTTTGAATGCATCCTTTATTTTCAATGTTAAAACTGGAGCATGCAAACCTTTCTTAATGATGAGGTCTCGGTCACTAATAAACTTAACTCTCACTTGGATGGTCCAAGTAAATATTAGGCCCATTAATGGATTAAAAAGTCAAATGGTTTGATTTAAATCCAAGCCTTCCGTCCATAGCAATGTAGTGAGGAAGCTACTTTCACCCATTCATGGTCTCACGAGTCGTGGCACGTTTGGAATGGAAGAAAGTTGCGCGATTGTTATGAACAAAGGAATATGCTCCTATTTCCCTGTCTCACGAGTCGTGGGGGGCGATAGTTGAGATATTCATTTGGTTGATGGGTCGGGCCTAACGCTGAGTAATATGATTCGCTTGGAGTCCTTGGGATCATGTGAAGAGGCGAGGCAAAATAACTTGGGGATCTTATTGGATGAGAATGGTATAGGTTACCTCCCACAAAGCCTTTTTCCGTGTGAATCGTAAAAGCGGGGCATGGAGAATTGCGTTTGTGGACCTCAAGCCCACTAGGAAATGGTTTCCCGAAACCTCATTTGAGAGTGATGGGCTTTTGCAAAAATAGTGGGAGGGGTTAATGACTAAAGACCAAGTCTTAACTTGAACATAATATTACTATAATCTACTTAATGTTTTTTTTGTTTACATTTTGAATGTATATGTCTAAGAATCCACTAAAGCCAATACTAGAGGCTAATATTTTTAGTGGAACAAACTACAACGACTGGCTGTGAAATCTTAAGATAGTCTTAGATTTCGAGAACCAGACTTACATTCTGTATAAGGATCTTCCTCAGGCCTTGCCGGATGGGTTAATGTCTCAAGAACGCTTGGCGTTCGAGAATATGCATGTTTACCATCGGTAGGTCCGCAACATCGTACTGGCCTCGATGACTAACGAGATCCAGTAGCAGTACGATAGGCTAGATGATGTTGGCTCGATTATGCTTCATTTGCAAGATATCTATGCGGTCTCGGACCAGCAAGTTAGATACGCTGCAACGAAGGCACTCTTCGGAGCTAAGATGACAGAAGGGTCGTCTGCACAAGAGCATGGAGTGATGATGTTATCCCTTGTGGAGAAGCTCAAAGACCTCCAAGCTAATCTTAAAAAAGAGACGTACATTGATGTGATCCTTCTGTCTCTTTCGACCTCCTTCAACCAATTTATTGTCGACTTGATAGATATGTTGGTCCGGTACGAGGCAATGATTGAAAAATCTGCGCCGACGGTACTAGTGGGAGAGTCTTTGACCTCAAAAGCGAAAGGCAAGGGTGCCGGATGCTGGAAGAGGAAGAAAGCTAAGACAACATCAGCCGGTGCTAGCACTTCGAGTGATCCTGTTACACCGCTGGGCGGAGGTAAAGGATAGAGGAAGAGGGTTCGACAGTCAAAGTCATAGATTCCAAACTATGTGTGCATTAATTGTTGAAATGGGACATTGGAAGAGGGAGTGTCCCAAGCTCCTCTCTAACGAAGGTACATTTGAATTGAGTACCAACATGATTATTGTTCTACTCTTTGGTATTGGATACCAGTTAATCATAATCTGCGAATGGTTTACAGATGGTTATGAGTAGAAAGCCTAGACAGGTCCTAAGGCTTAGCGATGGCAGGGCCATTGCTGCAAAGACTAGGGACTAGTTAGGCATAGCATAGCAGTGATCATGTTAGGATAGAGTTTGAAAGGAAATATGTAACCTAGCATGATTGAAGTATGTTTTTATATACTGTTGGACAGATTTTAATTACATACGTTTGATCAATAAAATTATTTTATTTGACAAAGAATGACTATTCTTGTCTGCTAGGTGGGATACATAATTATCCTTAAACATTATCCCATAATTGGATTATGAGTACTCAAATCAAATGATTAAAATGGATAATCAAGATAAACTTACGAATTTGGCATCCATAAGCTAGAATGATTTTTCCTTTAGTTAAGGACGAGGAAGTTGGAAGATTCAAAGAGTCTAGCGATAGACAATTTGAGTCGACTAGCTTACAAGTCCTATTTGAGATGGAAAGACTGTAAGACTTCTTTGTTGGACAAAGTGGGCTTGCCAAAAATCTATCGAATTGGATCCATTTAGACATTCGTAGGTTACTGAGTACACAGCACCAGAAGAGGGTTCACAAGTCTAAGGACCTTGGATAGGTTCGGGGAATTAGACTTGGAGTGGTGAACCAAGCTGATTGCAAAATTAAACCTCTTGATTAGATCGAAGGGGCGTGTATTTAGTAGGAGTTCTTGAATATCCAGATGAGAATGGAATTCTCACTCAGTGGAATTCTTCCTGTAAGGACCATGGTTGAACGGTCTCTGATAAGGGAGAAATCGAACCTTATTAGACTTGGTTCGATCGGGGTTTCACTGGATTACCTTAAACCTTCTAGACATGGGCTTGAAAGGTTGCCAGGTTGAGAAACATGGCATTTTCTAATAGTCATGATCTAGTTGCCATATAGGTTATGATTTGGCAAGCCTGCATCCTACAAAGTTCTTGAGTACATGGGATGGTCCCACATACGTCAAGGGACTAGTGGGAGACAAATTAGACTAGGTGTTTGATTTGTGCAGATTTAATGCAGAATAATGCAAACATCATTTGTAATTATATTATTCCACTGACTATATTCCAGTCCTCCTAGGGAGAACCAGAATACCTTAGATACTTGAGAGGTAAAGGTTTCTGGGCCTGTTCGGTCAATTGGATTATCATCCAAAAGATACAAGGAGAAGCGATGTTGGACATCGGGTTTGGATCAATGGCTTAGAGCTATTGGATCCATCATGGAAATTCAAACTGGGTTTGAAATTTTGTATAACTGGAATATTCATTTTGACGAGTTCATACGGAGTATGAATCGATCAGTAACAGGCTTTAGGGTCAGTGGGAGGATAGTTTTATTCCAAGTGTTTAGTGTGTAACGTCTTATTCATTTGGAATGAATTTAAGATGTTAGAAAACACTAAAATACGAGCGTTGTTCACGCAATTCTGCATGATAGGAATTGGATTCCTTTATACAGGGTTAAGCTGTTCAAGAATCAATCACGCTAGACTGATGAGAAAGCTTAGATGTTTGACATCCCCTACGTCTTTGCTTTAGGCGGCATGAATGTTGTTCGTGCATTGGGCCTGATGTTGTGTATGCTTTGTGCATAATAATGGTTATTGGGCTTGTGCCGAGAAGGCAGTAGACAATTGTTGAGAATATCTTTAATACCTGAATAAGGATTAAAGAAGTGTTCTTGATGCACATTTTGTGGAGGGTTGATTCTAGAAGGCTATAGCGATACTAGCTTCCAGAATCATGTGAATAATGTTTAGTCTCAATATGTATATACATTTGGACTTAATGGTGAGTGTGGTAGCTTGGAAAGGTTTCAAGCAGGATACCATGACATGTCATTATGAAAGTCGAATGTATGGCGACTTTGGAAGTCGTTTCTGGAAAGTGGTTTGGATTGAAAACCGCATCCATAGGATGGATGTGGTGCCTAGCACGGCCGAGCCAGTAGTTGCCTTGGAGGCCAACAACTAGGCTTTGGCAAAAGCTTTTTGGGCTCGAGATCTCATCACAGATCCACGGAAAAATTCTTAGACAACCACCATTTGCAGGCAGCAATGGTAGGAAGCGGTGACACAGTTGAACCGTGTCACTTCGGCAGAGAAATATAGTAGACCCACGAGATCGAGCCGGTATCGTAGATTGCTCATGCTCAGAAGGCTCTGAGCAACATGGGTAATTGGCTTTGGGGTCAAGTGGGAGATTGTTAGAATAAAGTGACCAGAAAGTCAATTAGATTGGTTGTTCTGGGAACTATTCGTCGATCTTTATCAAAGTAATATTATACTGATGGATAAAGTAAGTATTCATCATTGGCAAAATGTGTTTGTTGTGCTTACTACTTACATTTGAATGGTGCTTCAATGTCACAACAAATGCCCACAGACCGATTGGTAAAACCCATTGAGTTGAGCTGCGCATAGGTTGGTGGCTAAGAAACCAACTCCTTGAGGGTCGTTCTGAAACGTTCCAAGTCGAGGACCTCGAGACTGGGCCTCGAGTGTCCTATAGAGATTTGCACTAAGTATTGCATTCACTGGGTGAGTGCCTAGTTTCATCGGTGCCAGACGTGGATCGTCTATGCAATTTTAGTGGGTTAGTTGGCAAAGTAGTCGACTGACTGAACTGACTCGCGAGAATCGTCATATGGAAGCCTTGGAGGCTTGGTCGGTATGACTGGAATTCTTGGTTCCGATAGTACGGGATTAGTCCTCGAACTTGAGGAATCATGGCAGTCGTTTGCATATGAAGGTTGTATCTTGAATTTGGCGAGAGGTGACCATGTCTTTGATATGGTCATTATAAGCCTTGTCCAGGACAGTCGGAGTATGTAGTGAGGACGGTGGATTCCAAGATAGAATCTGTCCCCTGTCAGTATTTGACAGCTATGTCTTCTAGGCGCTCTGAGATGGTTTCGACTCATTAAGTCTACGGCCGTAGCGATTGGTCGAGTAGGGAATGGTTCCCTAGGTCGATCAATAGAGTAAACGTGTCTCGAGTTTGTAGCATAGTTGCCTAGTCCAGGATGGGAACCGACACCCAATTCCATGCCCTAGACTAAGGCCGGGAGATGGTTGACAAAGGACTGTACCTGTATGGAATTCGGAGCCTAAATATTCACGCCAACATTCACCTAGTCTCTAGTGCCATGGACCGTTGCTAGACGGCCACCCATGGTAACTGGCATTTCTGATTAATGGTAAATTAGAAATAATTAATTAAATTGGATTTAATTAATCAATTGTGTTGGACACAAGCCCAAGTCTAGCTGAGGGTGAACCTAAAGAGTCACACACAAATCACTATGGAAGTAGTGGAATTAATTTGGAATTAATTCTAGAAGAAGTGAATTAATTTAATTGGATTAAATTAATTCAAGGAGAATATAAATGATGGGATCATTTATTGAAAAATCCATTGGATGGATGGCCCGAGAATTAATTAATTGGATTAATTAATTTTGGGCTCAATACCTTTAAATTAATTGGATTAATTTATTGGGTTTCGTTTAATTAATTGATTGGATCAATTAATTAGTGTTTGAGCTTATGTTTATTTAATTGGATTAAATGAACTTTTGAATTTCAATAAGGTTTAAAATTAATTGGATTAATTTAAAATCCATGGATCACTTGATTTATTTAAATCAAGACCGGTCAAAACCGGTCCATGACTTGAAATCAAAGCTCAAAGGTTTGATGCAAGTTTAAGAGGAGTTGAAAGTCCTCCATGTAAGAAATGATGTGGCTCCATGTAAGCAATGATGTGGCTTGCCATGATGGCTAGGTGGTCCACATATTATGCTAACATGGTTGGAGGTTGAGCATAAGTTGTGCATTAGTGTGTAGGTGGTTTTGGAAACTACCTACAACTACACAACACATGTATACACTTTTCATCTTCCTAACTTGCACTCCCTAGCACACTAGCCACGAAAATTTCCATCCTTTTCTCCTTCTTTTGAGTTCTCTTTGAATTGGATTCAAAATGAGAACATGAGAAATACGTATACACTAATCAATAGTGTAATACGTTTTCGTTTCTTCCTTGATCTACCTTCCACCTAGCAGTAGATCTAGATTTACTTCCATTGCTGTGGTGTGGACAAATTAGAGGGGTTCTAATTTGAATCCTAAGGTGAACGCAAAAGGAACGAAAAGAGAATCAAAGATTGTTGCCGTTGTACATGTGAAACGAAAAAGGTATGTTTCTATTTAAATTATTGTACCTTTTTGTTTCCTCCTCTAGCCACATGTTCAAGCATATTTTTATGTATGTTATTATGCTTTTGAAAACACCGAACGTCCGGGAATTCAAAGGGAACACCCCTTTGAAATCGTTTTAAATTTCTTTTATTTTACGCTTCCGCCGCGTTCCCGGGCCGTACCGATTCTTTCACACACACTCTCCCCTCTCCATACCTCTCGTCCGCCCCTCCCTCTCTCTCCAAGAAGAAAATATTTTTTAGTTCTTTTTGTTCTTGGAACATTAGAACTTAAACGAACCAATACCGTTAATTGATAACGTGTTATTGATTCGTCCACTCCAAAAATTATACACTTGTTCGTTGCTAGCACGACGTGCAAGATACGTGGGTGGATCGTGTGTCACGATTTGGAGGGTCTCAAGAACGAGATCTCGGTGCAAAACGGGAAACAACGCGAGTAGCCGTTGAAGACGAAAACGACAACGGGTAGGTCTCGTTTTACTTTTTCATCCCTCTTTAATTTTCAACTCTATGGCCTCCATGACTTCTTTACATGCTTTATGATCATGAGATACACCGAACGCCCGGGAACCTCAAGGGCACACCCCTTGAGCGTGTTCTTTTAAATTCAAAGCATGCTTTATTTTTTGTATGTTTAATTTTATCGCGCTTCCGCATTCGCGCAATTCCCGGGACGATCCACCGATTTCTTTCAAGAAGAACATGTGTTTCTTCCGGTGTGGTGTGGATTACCTTTGGAGAATCCATGCATTTGGATTTCGTGAGCATTCCGGAGAAGGAACAACGCTAGTAGCCGGGAGCATACGCTAAACAATCAAAGGTAACGGTTTTACTACGCTTTGATTGATTTAATATACATCTATGCCTTATGTGTTTAAATATATGTTTCCAATATTTACACATTCTACATCGAACGCCCGATTGAGCACCCAAGGGTACACCCCTTGGGATTCGTTTATTTAAATTAGATTTAAATTTACGCACATTTCTCGCTTCCTCGCTTCCGCTCGCGCTCCCGGGCGGATCCGCTTGTCCTTCACCGCCTCCATTGATGATAAGCCACCATCAACCCCCTCCATTGACCGCAGCCACCATCCTCCTCCTCCATCGTCCGTTTCCGCCACCATCCTCCTCCTCCACCATCTGACCACAACCACCATCCACCCGCCTCCATCCACCGCCGTTTACGCCACCACCTCCACTAACAAGTAGGGTTTCAAAATACTTTTTTTTACTTTTATTTTTTGGGATTTTTCTGAAGTTGCATGTGCATTTTCTGTAATTTTGACTCATTTTTGAGATTTTTTTTGTAATTTTATGTAATTGAGGGATTTTTCTATAATTCTATGGCAATTTTTGTGCATTTTCTATAATTTCTGGAATTTAGGGACATAGATATAATTTCTGAAACTGTATACAATTGGGTGTAATTTTTGTAACATTGTTGTTGATATTGTTGCTATAAATTGTATGTAATTTTGCTGGAATTTTTGTGAATTTTATGGAATTAGTATTCATTTTATGTAATTTCTGTAATTTAGTCATAATTGTGAATTTTCTATAATTTCTATGCATTTTCTGTAATTTCTAGGAATTTTTATGTTAAATTTAGAAATTGATGTCAATAATTAGAAAATTATAGGATATTTTCAATAATTAGAAATTTTAGATAATTGTTATTATTAAAAAAACTTTGTCTTTTTAACAAATTTTCAGTTATTTTTATAAAAAAAAACCCGTCATTATTTAAAAAAATTCCTTTATTTAAAAATATTCCGTCATTTTGAAATAAAATTTTTTTATTTCAAAAAAAAAAACTGTTCTTTTTAAAATATTTTCTATTATTTTTTAAATTATTTATTATTATTTTTTAAAAAAGATTGTTATTATTTTTCTATAAATTTTGTTTTTTTTTCTGTTGTTTGTAAAAAAATTCTATTTTTCTTACTTTTTTTTTGTTATTTTAATGTATATTCCATCATTTATAAAAAATATGTTATTTTTAAAAAATTCCTATTAGTTTTTAGAAATAATGTTATGTACTTATTATTATAAAACTTATTATAATTAGGATAATTATTAAATGTTGGGACTTAGTATTCATTTTAGGATTTAGTATACATTTTAGGATTATAATGTATTAGATTATCATAAATTTTCCAATAAACTTACAATGTATTAGATTAATTTTGGAGTATACATTTTGTAGAGAAAATTTCAATAATCTAGTAATTATTAGATTAATTTTGGAACTTAGTGCACAACTTTGAGATTTAGTATACATTTTAGGAAAGAATTTTCAGATTTAATATACATTTTAGAAAAAATTTCAGGGATTAGATTAGTTACATAATTATTAAAATTTGGGAAAAATATCATTATTAAAAAAAAATTGTTAATTACATTTTTTGTAAAATTCATAAAACTAATATTTTGAGAAAATTTGTAGATCATGTCTAGTAGAGATCTGCCTCCTCGAGGAGGTAGACGTACTCGCGGCCGTGGCCATGACCATGGCCGCGGTCGTGGCCCGTCGGTTCTACCACCGGCAGCTGCTGCTTCCAAGGTTGGGAAATCAGCATTCCGACCACCCCACCACCACATCGGCTGAGCCCTTAGCTGCCGCACCAGCGACAGATTCGGACGTAGACCCTCTACTCTGCTACCGACCATACAGAAGATCGAACCATTTACTACCACACTGGTGGTAGATCCGGCCCGTCCATGGGTTGCACCACCCCCAGCTCCACCAGTTCCCCCACCATCCGTGCACCGGTATATCACCCTCACCAATGTTAGGTACAATTTTTTTTAAAATTTTTGTTATTTATTTGGATATTTTTTCATAAACACTAATTAATAAGTAATTTCAGGGCTGAACGCAAGATACACAAGCGCATCAACGCAGTGGTACGAGGAAATTATCCCTTCCCTTAGGGATGTTTGCGTCAGGTGCCGCCAGAGCACCAGCATTTCTGGTTTCGTGAGTTTGAAGGTGAAAGAATCGATATGGCCCGGGAACGCGGCGAAAGCTTAAAATAAAAGAAATTTTAAACGATTTCAAAGGGGTGTTCCCTTTGAATTTCCGGGCATTTTGCATTTTCAAAAGCATCATAAGATAAATAAAACATGCTTTAACAAGTGGTTAGAAGAGGAAACAAACAATACAATAATTTAAATCGAAACATTACCTTTTTTGTTTCACATGTAGAACGGCAACAAGCATTGATTCCCTTTTTGTTCATTTTCCGTTTATTTTAGGACCCAACTTAGAATCCCTCTAAAGATGATCCACACCACACTAGGAATGTAGATCTAGATCTACTACTAGGTAAAAGCTAGATCGAGGAAGAAACGAAACCATATTGCACTATTGATTAGTGTGTACGTATTTCTCTTGTTCTCAACTTGAATCTAATTCAAGGAGAACTCAAAATATGGAAAAAAAAGGAAGAATTTTTGTGGCTAGTGAGAGAAGAGACCAAGTTAGGGAGTGAAAAAGAGTATCGAAGTCTTGTGTGTACTGTAATCAAATTACACCAAAATAACTTCTACACACTATGCACAACATGTGCACCACTACCCATCATATGAGTGCACTACTTGTGCAACCTCCCATATGTCATACATTCCATGGAGGATTTTCAACTCCTACTCAACTTGCTTTAACCCCTTGAGCTTGGACTGTTTTAAACCTTATCGAAATCAAAAAGTTTATTAATCCAATTAAATAGACATAAACTCAAACACTAATTAATTGATCCAATCATTTAATTAAACCAAACCCAATAAGTTAATCCAATTAATTTAAACCTGTTAAGCCCAAAACTAATTAATCCAATTAATTAATTCTTAGGCCATCCATTCAATGGACTTTCCCAATAAATGCTCCAATCATTTGTATTCAACTTGAATTAATTTATTCCAATTAAATTAATTCGTTTCTTCAAGAATTAATTCCAAATTAATTCCACTACTTCCATAGTATTTGTGTGACTCTTTAGGTTCACCCTCAGCTAGACTTAGACTTGTGTCCAACACAAATAATTAATTAAATCAATTTAATTAATTATTTTTTACCAACTATTATTCATAAAAGCCCGTCACCATGGGTGACCGTCTAGCAACGGTCCATGGAACTAGAGACTAGGTGAATGTTGGTGTGAACATTTAGGACTCCGAGTTTATATAGGTACGGTCCTTCCGTCGACCGTCTCCCAGCCTTAGTCTAGGGCGTAGAATTAGGTGTCGGTTCCCATCTTGGACCAGGCAACTGTGCTTCAAACTCGATACACGTTTACTCGATTGATCGACCTAGGAAACCATTCCCTACTCGACCAATCGCTACAGCCGTAGACTTGAAGACTCTGAACCATCTCAAAGCGCATAGGAGACACAACTGTCAAATACTGACAGGGGACAGATTCTCTCTTGGAATTCACCGTCCTTACTACATACTCCGACTGCACTAGACAAGACTTATAATGATCATATCAAAGACATGGTCACCTCTCGCCAGATCTAAGATACAACCTTCATATGCATGCGACTGCCATGATTCCTCAAGTCCGAGGACTAATCCTGTACTATCGAAACTCGGAATTCCAGTCATACCGACCAAGCCTCCAAGGCTTTCATATGACAATTCCGCAAGTCAGTTTAGTCAGTCGACTACCTTGCCAACTAACCCACTAAAATTGCATAAATGACCTACGCCTGGCACCGATGAAACTCGCACTCACCTAGTGAATGCAATACTTAGTGCAAGTCTCTATAGGACACTCGAGGCCCAGTCTCGAGGTCCTCGACTTGGAACGTTTCGACCGACCCTGAGGAGTTGGTTTCATAGCAGCTAACCCATGCGCAGCTCAACTCAATAGGTTTAACCAATCGGCCTGTGGGCATTTGTAGTGACATTGAAACGCTATTCAATGTGAGTAGTAAGCACAACAAACACATTTTGTCAATGATAAATACTTACTTTATCCATCAGTATAATATTACTTTGATAAAGATCAATGAATAGTTCCCAGAACAGCCAATCTAATTGACTTTCTGGTCACCTATTCTAACAATCTCCCACTTGACCACAAAGCTAATTACCCATGTTGCTTAGATCCTTTTGAGCATGAGCAATCTATGATACCAACTCGACCTCGCAGGTCTACTATATTTCTCTACCGAAGTAACACGGTCCAAACGTGTCACCTCTTCCTACAATCGCAACCTGCAAATGCTGGTTTTCTAAGAATTATTCATGGATCTTGATGAGATCTCGGGCCTAAAAGCTTTTACCAAAGCCCAGTTGTTCGCCTCCAAGGCAACTACTGGCTCGACCATGCTAGACACCACATACTTCCTATCGATGCGGTTTTCAATCCAAACCACTTTCCAAAAACGACTTCCAAAGTCGCCATACATTCGACTTTCATAATGAAATGTCGTGGTATCCCGCTTGAAACCTTTCAAAGCCACCACACTCACCATTACATCCAAATGTACACACATATTGAAACTAAACATTATTTACATGATTCTAGAGGCTAGTATCGTTGTAGCTTTTAGAATCAACCCTCGACAAAATGTGCATCAAGAACACTTCTTTAATCCTTATTCAGGTATTACAGACTTTTCTCAACAGCTATCTGCTGCCTCCTCGGCACAAGCCCAATAACCGTTGTTATGCCCAAAGCATACACAACATCAGGCCTAATGCACCGAACAACATTTTCATGCTGCCTACGGCAAAGACGTAGGGGATGTCAAACATCTAAGCTTTCTCATCAGTCTACCGTGATTGAGTCTTGAACAGCTTAACCCTGTATAAAGGAATCCAATTCCTTTCATGGAGAATTTGCGTGAACAATGCTCGTATTTTAGTGTCTTCTAACATCTTAAATCATTCCAAATGATTAAGACATTACACACTAAACACTCAGAACAAAACTATCCTCCCACTGACCCTAATGCTCGTTATGGACTGAGTCATACTCCGTATCAACTTGGCAAAACAAATATTCTATTAACACAAAATTTTAAACCCAGTTTGACTTTTCATGATGGATCCAATAGCTCTAACCCAATGATTTGAACCTAGTGTCCAACATCGCGTCTCCATGTATCTTTGGATCATAATCCAATTGACCGGACAAGCCCAGAAACATGTACCTCTCAAGTAACTAAGGTAACTCTGGTTATCCCTAGGAGAACTAGAACATAGTCAGTGGAATAATATGATTACAAATGATGTTTGTAGTATTCTGCATTAAACATGCACAAATCAGACACCTAGTCTAATTTGTCTCCCACTAGTCTCTTGCCATATGTGGGACCATCCCATGTACTCGAGAACTTTGTAAGATACAGGCTTGTCAAACCATATCCAATATGAAAACTAGATCATGACTATTAGAAAATGCCATGTTCCTCAACTTGACAACCTTTCAAGTCCATGTCTAAACTGTTTAAGGTAATTCAATGAAACCCCGACCGAACCTTGTCTAACAAGGTTCCATTTCTCCCTTGTCAGAGACCGTTCAACCATGGTCCTTACAGGAAGAATTCCACTAGTGAGAATTCCATTCTCGACTGGATATTCAAGAACTCTCACTAAATACACGCCCCTACGATCTAATCGAGAGGTTTAATTTTGCAACTAGTCTGATTCACCACTCCAAGTCTAATTCCCTAAACCTACACAAGGTCCTTAGACTTGTGAACCCTCTTTTGATCCTGTGTATTCAGCAACCTACGGATGTCTAAATAGATCCAATCCAATAGACTTTTGTCAAGCCCACTTTGTCCAACAAAGAAGCTTTACGGTCTTTCCACCTCAGAGAGGACTTGTAAGCTAGTGACTCAATTTATCTATCGGTATACTCTTTAAATCTTCTAGCTTTCTCATCCTTAACTAAAGGAACACCATCATAGCTTATGGATTCTGATGCGGCTTGCGACTTGATCGGTGCCCGTTGCGCAAGGTATTGTCCGCTTTGGCTCTGTATGAGCCTCACGGTTTTGTCCTGAAAAGGCGCCTTTTCAGGACAAAACCGTGAGGCTCATACAGAGCCAAAGCGGACAATACCTTGCGCAACGGGGCACCGATCAAGTCGCAAGCCACATCAGATTCCAAATTCGTAAGTTTATCTTGATTATCCATTTTAATTATTTAATATTAAGTGCTTATAATCCGATTATGGGATAGTGTTTAAGGATAATAATGTATCCCACCTAGTAGACAAGAATAACCATTCTTTGTCAAATAAAATAATTTTATTGATCAAATATATGTAATTCAAAAACGGTCCAACAGTACATAAAAACATACTTGAATCATGCTAGGTTACATATTTCCTTTCAAACTCTATCCTAACATGATCACTGTTGTGCTAAGCTTAACTAGTCCCTAGTCTTTGCAGCAACGGCCCTACCATCGCTAAGCTTTAGGACCTATTTTGGTTTTCTACTCATCACCACCTGCAAATCATTTGCAGATTATAATTAATAGGTATCCAATACCAAAGAGTAGAACAATAATCATGTTCGTACTCAATTCAAATGCACCTTCATTGGAGAGGAGCATAGGGCATTCCCTCTTCCAATGTCCATTTTCGCAGCAATTAATACACACATCATTTGGAATATTTGACTTTGACTTCCGAACCTTCTTCCTCTTTCTTTTACCTCTGCCTAGCGGTGTAACAGGAGCACTCGAAGTGCTAGCATCGGTTGAAGTTGTCTTAGCTTTCTTCCTCTTCCAACGTCTGACACCTTTGCCTTTCGCTTCTGAGGTCGAAGCCTCTCCTACTAGTACCGCCCCCGCGGATTTTTCAATCTTTGCCTCGTACTGGACCAATATTTTTATAAACTCATGAACTGAAAGCCAATGAAGGGCATGTGGATCGTCCCGGGAGGAGCGCGAATGCAGAAGCGCGATATAAAATAAAACATGAAATTTACACATGCTTGTACATAAATTTAAATAACACGTTCACGGGGTGTTCCCTTGAACTTCCCGGGTATTTGGTGTATCTCATGAATAAACGAAGCATACATATCATGGAGGCCATAGGGTTAAAAATCGAAGATATAATAAAAGGAACCTACCCGGTTGTAGTTTTGTCTTCAAACCGCTACACGCGTTATTCCTCGTTTTTCCACCAAGACTCCAATAGCAGGAGTCCTCTAAATCGTCCATGCAATCCATCCAGTTTCTTGATCCTCATGCTAGCGAAAAACCAAGTGTATATATATATTTAGAGTGGACGGATTGACCAAGTATTATTAATTAACGTGATCAATCCTCCTAAAGTTAACGTGTATGAAACAAGGAACTAAAAATCTTTCTTGGAGGAAAAGGGGTGGGGACGAGAGAGAGAGAGGGCCGAGCCTTAGTGTGTGTGTGTGTGTGTGTCCACTAGTTGATCATCCTTCCCAAGTTTCATCCAGGATTATTTATAAAAGTGGAATCCTATTCCTCTTCAAACTTCAACTCTAAGAACCATGGTTTGACTAGGATTTGACCTAGTCAAAGTCCTAGTCAAATTAGACTTGGATTAGTCAAACTAATCTAGGCCTTTGATCTCTCCTCTTTGATATCATCCGTCCATCACTTTGATGGATTAATTATGGGATATTCAAATCCTATTTAAATAAACCATAGGGCTTTAAATAAATAATAATATATTTATTTTAAGCCCATTTTCTTTATTCCAATAAATCTAATTTATTAGTTAATTTTATTTAATATAATTAAAGAATCAAAAATCCAAGAAAGAAAAGGGAACCAATTTAATCTAATTAATTGTTCATCCTCTTTAAATTAATTCTAAATTAAATACCTTTGTCACGGGCGGATTGTGTGTGACTCTTTAGGTTCACCCTCAGCTAGACTTGGCCAAATCCCCAATCATCTCATGAAGGGAATTCGTCCATCACCGTGGCTAGCCGTCTAGCAACGGCCCATGGCACTAGAGACTAGGTGAATGTTTATGGCGTGAACATTTAGGCTGTTCAATACATTTATCCTTCCATCTACAATCTCATAACTTATAGTCTAGGGCATGGATCTGTAGGTACCCATTCTTGACTTAAGCCTTGGCTCGTCCACACTAAACGTCACAGGGGTCCTACCTCACTGTTCAGTCACTGTGGCCACAGATTTGGGGACAAGTCTAAGAGTAAGGTGAGACATTACTATCAACCTATTGACAGGAGATGGATCCTCTCTTAGGACCTACTGTCACACTATACACCTTGACTGCATTAGATAGGGCTTATGACAATTGAGTCACTGGACTTGGTAGCCTCTTGCCAAATCTAAGATACAGGCACAGTGTGTAGGTGATCTCAGCAGTCCCTCAAGTCTAAGGATCAAATCCGTACTGTTAGAACCGAGAATGCAAGTCATACCGACTGACCCTACTCAAGGTCCTCCACATGACGATTCCCACGAGTCACCTCAGTCAACTGGCACCTAGCTGGCTGACCCACTAACATTGCATGGATGAGCCTCGTCACTTAGCGATGGAACGCGACTGCAATTACTTAGTGCATGTCTCACACGGATTCTCGATACCCTATCTCGAGATTCCTTGACTTGGAGCGTTTCAGATCGATACATAGAAATTGATTTCATGAACTACCATCTAATGCGCAGTTCTAGTATCTTGGAATGTCGTTTCGGTTTGTGGGCTTTGCTTGTGTAGTGAACAGTTAATATAAAGCAGTAAGTGAACACAAACAAAGTATTGAGTCAAATGAATATCACTTTCTTATTCATGACATTATTAAAATACCGAAATTGTTCAGACATAGGTTACATTAGCCCAATCAGATTGGCTTCACGATCACCTATTCTAACAATCTCCCACTTGACCTAAAGTCAATCGCCCATATGCCTAATCCCCATCTTCTCAAGATACTGTGTATGAGCAATTTGTGACATAGGCTTTGTCAACGGATCTGTTGTGTTGTCTGCTGAGCTGACTCGGTCCATCCGAACGTCACCTCTTCCTACCATTTCCCTCAAAAGGTGGTAGCGTCTAAGAATGTGCTTGGATCGGTGATGAGATCTCAATTTTTTTGCTTGCGATATTGCTCCGTTGTTATCACAGAATATAACCACGGGCTCGGCAATGCTAGGCACCACACCCAACTCTTGGATGTAGTTTCTCATCCAAACCGCTTTTTTGGTGGCTTCTGAAGCTGCTATGTATTCGGCCTCAGTGGTGGAATCAGCTGTGGTTTCTTGGTTGGAACTCTTCCATACTACCACACCACCATTAAGTTTGAACCCATAACCCGATTGAGACTTGGCATCATCATCATCCGCCTGAAAGCTAGTGTCACTAAAACCTTCCAAAATCAACTCTCCATTGCCATAGACCAAGAATACGTCCTTAGTCCTCCTTAGATACTTAAGGATGCTCTTGACTGCATTTCAATGCGCCTCCCGGCACAGGACTGATATCTACTAGTTACGCTTAAGGCCTAAGTGATGCCAAGCCTGTGCAGTGGACGACGTATTGGATGCTGTCTACAGCAGAAGCATAGGGGATGCTCTTCATCTTTTTCAAGCTCCTCATCAATCTTGGGAGACTGTTTCTTGGTAACTTGATCCCATGCTTCATGGGGAGGAAACCTAGTTTGGAGCTATCCATGTAAAATGTTTTCAGGATCTTCTCCACATACGAGTTTTGGGTTAATCCTAACATTCTCTTAGATCTGTCCCTGACGATCTGGATGCCTAGAATTTAGGAGGCTTCACCCAAATCCTTCATGAAAAATTGTATGGATAACCATGCTTTTGCCCAGAGGGAAGTATTCATGAAGGAAGAGCCAATCATCATCTCTTTGGGGTCTTCCCCCTTCAGTCACTGAACATTCTAACATCATTTCCAATGAGTAGAATGTCATCCACATAAAGCACTAGGAACACTACAGAGCTCCTACTGACCTTCTTGTATACACAAGGATCATATTCGTTTTTGATAAAATCATATCCTCGTATGACTTCATCAAAGGGAATGTTCCAACTACAGGATGCTTGTTTGAGGCCATAGATGGACTTTTGGAGACGGCAGACCTTCTGCTCTTCTCCAACAACTGTGAATCCTTCCGGTTGATCCATATAGATCTCTTCCTCAACAAAGCCATTGAGAAATGCCGGTTTCACGTCCACCTGCCATATTTCATAGTCATACCATATTTCACGTCCACCTGCCATATTTCATAGTCATACAAAGCCATTGAGAAATGCAGGATATGAATGGACTTAGCCATGGCTACTGGCGAATAGGTATCCTCAAAGTCAACCCCGGGTCGTTAAGTGTATCCTTTCGCCACTAGCCTAGCTTTGAAGGTGGTAACTTCTCCATCAACGCCAAGTTTACGCTTATAAACCCATTTACATCCGATTGGTTTAATGCCTTTGGGTAGGTCTACAAGTGTCCATACTTGGTTTGTGCTCATGGAGTCCATTTCGGCTTTAATGGTCTCAAGCCATTTCCCGAGTCGATGTCAGACATCGCATCCCAGTATATGTCTTAGGATCCTTATCCAATTGACCGGTCATGCTTAGAAAGCCATACCTCATGGGAGGGCGAGGCACTCTAGCAGACCTACGGAGGACTGGAACGTCAGCGGTTACTGTGGGCGCAGACATGACAGGAATTGGCGGCTCAGGTACCGTGGTTGGCTCCACGTGAGGTTGTTCGACATGCCTAGCATGCTGATCCTCCCGAGGTGGCTCGACCTATTGGGTACTTATCCTAAAACCTCTGAGTGAGGTATCAGCAGCTTCTGGTGTTGATGACTAATTTATCTCATTTGATTCCTTAAGGATCAGTTCATCACGTTGGACACCTGTTGGAAAACCCTTTTTCCAAGAACACTGCATTCCTTGAAACAAAGACTTTTTGTTCCAAGGGGTCATAGAAATAATAACCTGCAGTTTCTTTAGGGTATGCAATGAACCTGCACAAGCTAGCCCTTGATTCTAACTTGTCTCCCACTAACCTCTTGACGTATGCAGGGCTATCCCACACTCTTAATTATTTGTAGGAAGTAGGCTTGCCATGCCATATCTCATATAGTGTTTAGGTCACGGCACTGGTCGGCGCCAAGTTTAGCAACTTGGCTGATATTTCCAGTGCATAGCCGCAAAAAGACAAGGGCAATTCGATAAAAATCATCATGGATCGGACCACGTCTAATAGGGTTCAATTCTTCCTTTCAGAGACGCCGTTTAATTATGTTGTCCGGGAGGTGTCTATTCAGAAACTATATTGTTTTCTTTCAGATAGTCGAGGAATTCATTACTAAGGTATTCACCGCCTTGGTCTGACCGTAGGACTTTAATTTTGCACTTGGTTTGGTTCTCAACTTCAAGTCTTAAGTATTTAAACATCTCAAGAGCTTCAAACTTTTACCTTATTAGGTAAACATAACTGTATCGTGAGTGATCATCGGTGAAGGTTATGAAGTAGGAGAACCCAGCTCTGGCTTATGTCCTTAGTGGTCCACATACGTCTGTATGGACCAAGTCCAATAGACTTGTGGAGCCTGCTTTGTCCTACAAGGGGCTTCTTAGTAATTTTTCCTCTAAGGTAGGATTTACAAGTTGGTATATCGCTCAAATTCCCAACCTCTAGGTTCTTTGAGTCTACCAATTTCTTCATGCTTTCTTGAGAGATGTGACCTAGCCTTGCATACCTCAGTTTTGCATCCCCGTCATTATCTATTTTGCGTTTGTGTTGAGCATTCATAATGAAATTCGATTTTTGCAGGATACAGAGCCCGTTATTGAGTGTACCAAGCAAATGAGCAAATCCACCCTTTATCAAATAAAAGCAATTTTTATTGATCAAAAATTCATAACCACTATTGTCTAACAATGGAATGGAAATAATATTTTTGATCATACTAGGTACGTAATAAACTTGCTCCAAATCTATAATAATACAATCACTAAATACTAAGGTGGCGGATCCTACGGCCTCTGCAGAAATGGCCTTGCCATTGGCAAGCTTTAGGACTATATTGCCCTCAGTTTTCTGCTTCTTTTCAACACCTGCAAGTCGTTGCAAATGTGCGCTCCACAGCCGGTATCTAATACCCAAGAGGCAGAGTTAGTAACCATATTAACCTCAATCACAAACATACCTTGCTTGGAAAGGAGTTTAGGGCAATCCCTCTTCCAATGCCCTTTCTCACGGAATGAATACATATGACTGTTGCTTCGAGTTAACTTTTCTTTTCCCTTTGCCCTTCCCCACTTTGGCAATGGGAATGCTTCCAACGTTGGTAGTGTCTTTGACGGTCTTTCCCTTTCCTTTCTTCCTTCTCCAATATCCGGCACCCTTGCCTTTCATTTTGGAAGTCGAAGCCTCTCCAAACAACACCGACGGCACAGACTTTTTGATCGTTGTCTCATATTGCACAAACATATTAATCAACTCATGGATACCCTTCTCAAGAGTGTTGATGTTGTAGTTAGCAATGAATTGGTCGAAGGAAGGTGGGAGTGACTGAAGGATCACATTAACGTACGTCTCGTTATCGAGCCCTACTTTGAGGTCTTGAGCTTTTCTACCAAGGTAAGCATCTTGACCCCATGCTCATGTACAGAGGATCCTTCGGTCATTTTAGTTCCAAAGAACGCCTTCGTTGCGACATACCTAGTATGTCGGTCCGGGACTGCATAGCAATCCTTCAGGCAAGCATTATGGAAGCCACGTCGTCTAGCCTCTCATACTGCTTCTGTATCTTATTGGTCATAGAGGCAAGTATGATGCTACAGACTTTCTGGTTATCCTGATGCCAAGTCTAGAACGTCTCATGTTCTTCGAGCATGGATCCTTCCAGCAAAGTCTAAGGAAACGGCTTGTCCATAACATAGCCTTGGTTCTCATAATCGAGGACTATCCTCAGATTGCGCAACCAGTCGTTGTAATTGGTTCCATTAAATTTATTTGTCTCAAGAATGGTTGATAACGGGTTCTTAGATATGGTTTTAAATCTACATTTAAAAAAAGGAATATAATCAGTAGAATTAAAATGGCCTTTTAATAATAATTAAAGACTTGGACTTCAGTCATTTAATTCTCCCACTATTTCTACAAAAACATGGCACTCTCAAATGTTGTTTTCGTGAAACCCTTTCTTAGTGGGCTTGGGGATCCACAATGATATTTTCCATGCCCGTTTTTACAGTTCACATGAAAAACAACTTGTGGGAGGTATTCCATACCATTCTTGTCTTACAAGATTCCCAAGATGTCTTGCCTCACCCTTTTACGTGATTCCGAGGACTCCAAGCGAATCACGTTATTCAGGCATTAGACCCGACCCGACCTAATCAACCGTTTCATAGACACTCACTGCTTCCAAGAAAGTGCAGCTTATTTTCAGCACAAGAGACGTTCCACGACTCGTGAGACCACACAATTGACTGAAACTAGCTTCCTCACTTTGTCATGGATGGAAGGCTTGGACGAACTCCTAGAGTTTTGGTCCATTTATTAAGGGTCTAATATATAACTTGGTCCAACCAAGTGAGAGTTTGATGACCGAGATCTAAACACAGCACATACAAATATTATGCATATAACGATTTGCATGACATAGCAGTAATGCGATAAATAAATCACTCATCCATCATATAAGCCACATGCAAAATAAAAGCCTAGCACGCCCCTGTTGGATGATTCACAAGCCCAAATCCGATGTGACCCACTGAGCCCGCAGTGGAGCTATGGTCAATCTAAGGTTGGTCCTACACTATTACATTCAATAATAGTAACCCATCAACACACTGATGGGGCTTGACTCCTTTCCACCGGGCCTCCATGGAACTCCTTTGATCCTCTTTTCTAGGCCATCCTTCATCATCATTAAGAAAATAAAATACATCTTCACCACTATACTACTCTCATTACAATTTTAAGACACACCCCGGCGAACACCCGGGGGAGTATATTTGGATGGAGATAGAAAGCCTTATTATTCCAAGGCAACCAAAAAAGAGAGAGGGAAAATAAACGAGGCACACAGGCCCAACATAAAATTAAAACCTTAGATTCGGTCTAGGGCTTGTGATCATCCGTTCTTATTCAACACACATAATTCATGATATCCAATCATCAATATTACACATAATCCATGATATCCAATATCAACAATTCATAAAACAATAAAGAAACAATTTATACATTGAAAATTGATGTAACAATGCCAATCCTTTTCTTGTTAGGAAAACCTTCCTCATTATTCAAACAATATTAAATTTTGTGGTTTCCAAACCAAACAAAACAAAATACTTTAAAATAATGTCTTTAACAAAAACATGGAAAATAATAAAAAATATTTTCAAAAAACTAACTCCAAAAATAAAAAACAAGAAACCCCCAGAGACGGCGGAGGGCCGCCGTTGCCGACGGCGCCCTGCCGGAACGCACAGGTTGGCAGGCCCAGGCTGCCGTCTATGCACGCCGTGCGCTTCGACCGGGCGCGCACGGCGCAGGCCCTTGCCTGCGTGCACGCGCACTGGCAGCGCTGGTCGGCGGCCGTGCACAGGCGCCCTTGCCTTATGCGCGTTGCCCTGTCATGCAGCCTGCAGCACACGTGTGCACCTAGGAGCGCAGCCCTTGCAAGCGCGCGGCCAATCTGCCCTATCGCGCGCGCCTGGCAACGCATCCAGCGCGTGCTGTTTGCGCGTGGCCGGGGGCGGCCGGATTTGTTAGAATAGGTGACCATGAAGCTAATCTTGTAGGGCGAATTGTAACCTATGTCTGAACAATTTCGAAATTTTAATAAAACCTTGATGAATAAGAAAGTGAAATTCATTTGGTGCATACTTTGTATGTGTTCACTTTAACTGCTTTATAACTGTTCGCTACACAAACAAAGCCCACAGACTGAGATCACTTTCGGGGACTGGGACTATGCTTGGAGGTAGGTCCATGAAATCAGTTCCGCCGAATCAGTCTGAACATCTCCAAGTCAAGGAATCTCAAATATGGGTATCGAGATTCCACTTGAGACTTGCAATAAGCATTTGCTGTTCTGTTTCATCGACGGGTGACGAGGGTCATCTAGGCAATGTTAGTGGGTCGGCCTGCTGGGGAGCGGCTGACTGAGGTGACTCGTGGGAACCGTCTTACGGAGGACCTTGAGTAGGGTCGGCTAGATATGACGTGAGTTCCCGGTTCCAACAGTACAGGTCAAATCCTTTGACTTGAGGAATTGCTGAGTTTACATGTACCTCGAGACTGTATCTTAGGTATGGTGAGAGATTGCCAAAATGCAATTGAGTAGTCATAAGCCATATCTAGTCCAGCCACGGTGTACAACGTGACAGTAGTTTCCAAGAAAGGATCTGTCTCCTGTCAAGAAGGTTGACAGTAGTGTCTCACAATACTCTGTGTCTTGTCCCTTAAATCTGTGGCCACAGTAACTCAACAGAAGGGAAGGATTCCCTACGGCGTTTGGTAAAGGATAGACCGACACTTAGGTCCCAAATGGGTACCTACATATCCGTGCCCTAGACCCTAAGTGGGGAGACCGTAGACGGAAGGATAGATGTACTATAGAGCCTAAATGTTCATCCCCATGCATATTCACTTAGTCTCTAGTGCCATGGACCGTTGCCATACGGCTACCCATGGTGACGGGCGGATTCTAGGAATCCAACCAAGTCTAGCTGAAGATGAACCTAAAAAGTCACACACAATCCGCACACATAACGTATTTAATTTGAAATTAAATATTTGGTGAGAAGTGGAACGATTAAATTGGATTTAATCGGGTCCTCCTTTACTTGAGAAGAAATTAATTCCTTTTATTAGATGAAAGGAATTCATCCAATAAATTAGATTTATTGGAAATTAATTTAATAGGCTTGGAATAAATATTTATATTTGATCTATTTATTTATTGCCTTTTGGATTATTTAAATGAGATTTAAATATTCTATTAAATTAATCAATGGTTGAGATTAAAGAGAGAGATCAATGGCTAGGATTGGTTTGACCAAGAAACTACAAGTTGACTAGGATTAATTAGGTCAAATCCTATCCCAAGTGGAATCTTCCAAAGAGTTGGAATTAGAAGAGGAATAGGATTCCTCCTCTATAAATATTCCTAACTCTTCACTTTGGAAGAGGTGGTGAAAAATTGAAGCACACACACACACACACACACACCACTCGGCCTCTCCTCTCTCTCTCTCTCTCCCTCTCTGCCGCACTCTCTCCCTCTCTTACCAAGAAACTCTTCCATGTTCTTTTGTTTTACAATTGAACTCTAAGGAAGGTTGGTCTCGTTAATAAATAATATTCAATCAATCCGTCCTCTCCAAATAAACATACACTTATTCTTTCACTAGCACGAGGATCAAGATACGTGGACAGATTGCATGTACGAATTAGAGGGTCTCCTATTCGAGATCTTGGAGCAAAACGGGGAACATCACGAGTAGCGGATTGAAGATGAAAACGACAACTGGTAGGTTTTCGGTTGAGATTTTTCGTCCCTTTTTCTTTAAACTCTATGGCCTCCATGAAAGTTTTGTATGTTTTATTATTCATGAGATACACCGAATGCCCAAGAGATTCAAGGGAACACCCCTTGAACGTATTTACTTTATCTCGTTCATGGCATGTTTAAATTCTTGCAAATTTTATTATACCGCGCTTCCGCATTTGCTCTGGTCCCAGGCCAATCCACACGCCTTTGCCAGGCTTTCAGTGGTATTAGAGCCCGGTTCGGTGTATAGGCCTAGGGTTTTGTGTGCGTTTAAAGCATGAAAACATATATGGCATGATTTATTTAATTCTTGATGTTTTAATTATCAAGCATGTCGTTTTCTTTTCTTTAAACGTGTATGAATTATTGGTGTTGTTGGTATTCTTGTTTTTCTTGGGAAATGGGGGGCAGAAAAATAAAACGAAAAGAAAACGTCACACGCGGCCAGCCGGCGGCTGTCCGTGAGTGCAGTGCGCTCAGGCGAGGCGCACGCGTAGGCAGGGGAGCCTGCGCGCAGTAGCCCCGCAAGGTACGCACAGCGCGTGTAGATCTGCGGCCAGCATGCGCGCAGCCGGACGCCAAGCGTGGACACATAGCCGGGCGCGCGCGCACGCAGGCAGGGAAGCCCGTGCGCGCGCACTAGGCCAGTGCGTCGGACCGCTTACGCGGCCAGGGAGGCTGCGCGCGCACCCGCGCATTAGGCAGCGCTGCCAGGCGCGCACACAAGCAGACAACGGAGTCTGCGCGCGCGCGCCCGGCAGGCGTGCCCGATGCGCATGCGCACGCATGGCTTGCGCGCAGGATGCGCACGCAGGCGGCACGGCACGATGCGCACGCAGGCGGCACCTCTGCCAGCGACCAGGCAGGCGTGCCCTGCGTGCACGGACAGCAGGCCAGGCCTGCTGGCCTATGTGCGCCGGCAGAACGCCGCCGGTGGCGGCAGCCAGTTGATTATTTACGTTTTCTCATTGTTTAATTTTTTAGATAATTCTAAAAAATTAGTTTCATTTAATTTTGCATATTTTCTTAAAAAATATTATTTGGAAGGTTGTTGTATTAGATTTGGAATCCTGGGTATTACTCACCTTCAAATAATGAGGAAGGGTCTTCCTAAACGAGAAAGGATATTGCCAACGTTATACCATTTTTTTTCATACATAACTCGTTTCTTTATCATGGAATGATGTGATTGGATATCATGGATTATATGCATATGTTTATGTGATTGGATATCATGTAATTATGTGCGTTTATTGAGAACGGATGATCACGAGCCCTAGAACGAATGTATGGTTTGAATTTGTGTTGGGCCTGTGTGCCTCTTTTACTTTCTCCTTCTCCTCTTCTAGTTGCCTTGGAATAATAAGGCATTCTATCTCCCTCCTATTATACTCCCCCCAGGTTTTCGCTAGGGTTTCTTTTTACATATGTAATGAGAGTAGTATAGGAGTGAGGATTTATTTTATGTTTTTGGTGGAGATGAAGGATGGTCCACATGGAGAGCCCAGAATGGAGGATCCAAGGCGTTCCATGGAGATTTGGAAGAAGAAAAAGAGACCAAGGCCCATCAATATGTTGATCGGGTTGCTATTATATGTAATAGTGTAGGACCAACCCTAGATTGACCATAGATCCACTGCGGGCTCAGTGGGTCGTATAGGCTTCGGGCTTGTGATCATCCAACAGGAGTGTGCTAGGCTTTAATTTTGCATATGGCTTTTATGGTGAATGAATGGTTTATTTATCATATTATTGCTATGGGATGCAAACTTTAAATTATGCATTATGGATGAATGTGTATGTGTATGGGATCTCGGTCATTTTCAACTCTCAATTGGTTGGACCAAAGTTCAAAATATTAGACCCTTGATAAATGGACATGGACTCTGGGAGTTCATCCATGCCTTCTAATCCATGGCATAGTGAGGAAGCTGATTTAGGTCGATAGCGTGGTATTCACGAGTCGTGGCACAACTATCGTGCTTCAAAGAAGCTGCACTATGTCATGAACGAGCAGTAGACTGTTGTTACCTATCTCACGAGACGTGGAGGTAGCAGTGGGTCTATGAATTGGTCGAATAGGTCGGGTCTAACGCCCAATTAACGTGATTCGCTTGGAGTCTGTTAGAATAGGTGACCATGTAGCCAATCTTGGTAGGCGAATTGTAACCTATGTCTGAACAATTTCGAGGTTTTAATAAATCATTAATGAATAAGAAGTGAAATTCATTTGGCATTTACTTTGTTTGTGTTCACTTTATCTGCTTTATAAACTGTTCATTACGCAAACAAAGCCCACAGACTGAAAACGCATTTCGGCGACTAGGACTATGCTTGGAGGTAGGTCCATAAAATCAGTCCCGCCGAATCAGTCTGAAAATCTCCAAGTCAAGGAATCTCAAAAGTGGGTACCGAGATTCCCTTTGAGACCTGCACTAAGCATCTGCTGTCGTATTTCATCGACGGGTGATGAGGGTCGTATAAGCAGTGTTAGTGGGTTGGCCTGCTAAGCAGCAGCTGACCGAGGTGACTCGCGGGAACTGTCTTATGGAGGACCTTGAGTATGGTCGGTTAGGTATGACGTGTGTTCCCGGTTCCAACGGTACAGGTCAAGTCCTATGACTTGAGGAATTTCTGAGTTTACTTGTACATCAGGGTTGTATCTTAGATATGGTGAGAGATTGCCAAGATGCACTTGAGTAGTCATAAGCCATATCTAGTGCAGCTCCGGTGTATAGAGTGACAGTAGTTTCCAAGAAAGGATCTGTCTCCTGTCAAAACGTATTGACAGTTGCGTCTCACAAATGCTCTGTGTCTTGTCCCTAAAATCTGTGGCCACAGTAACTGAACAGAAGGGAAGGTTTCCCTTGCGGCGTTTAGTAGAGGACAGACCGACACTTAGGTCCAAAATGGGTACCTGCATTTTCCGTGCCCTAGACCCTATGTAGTGAGACCGTAGACGGAAGGATAGATATACCGTAGAGCCTAAATGTTCATCCCCGTATATTCACCTAGTCTCTAGTGCCATGGACCATTGCTAGACGGCCACCCATGGTAACGGGCGGATTCTAGGAATCCAACCAAGTCTAGCTGAAGGTGAACCTAAAGAGTCACACACAATCCTCACACATAAACGTATTTAATTTAGAATTAAATATTTGGAGAAGTGGGAACGATTAAATTGGATATAATCGGGTCCTTACTTTCTTGGGAAGAATTAATTCTTTTTATTAGATAAAAAAGGATTTATCTAATAAATTAAATTTATTAGAAAATTAATTTAATGGGATTGGAATAAATATTTATATTTAATATATTTATTTATTGCCCTTGGAATATTTAAATAGGATTTAAATATTTTATTAAATTAAATCAATGGTTGAGATTAAAAGGGAGGATTCTATGGCTTAGATTGGTTTGACCAAGAAGCAAGAATTTGACTAGGTCAAATCCTAGTTATGGTGGAGTCTTCAAAGTGTAGGAAACTAGAAGAGCAATAGGATTCATCTTCTATAAATACTCCTTAGCACACATTTTGAAGAAGATGATGATTCTTGAAACACACACACACACTCGTCTCCTCCCTCTCCCTCTGTCGGTCGCGCCTCTCCCTCCTTCCAAGAAAGTGTTTTCTTGTTCTTTTGTTTTAACAATTGAACAAAAAGGAGGATTGATCTCGTTAATCAATAACGTTTGATCGATCCGTCCTCTCCAAAATATACTTGTTCTTTCGCTAGCACGAAGACCAAGATACATGGGCCGATTGCGTGTACGAATTAGAGGATCTCCTATACGAGATCTTGGATCAAATCGGGGAAGAACGCGAGTACCAGTTAGAAGGTAAAAACGACAATCAGTAGGTTTCCGGTTTATGTTTTTCGTCCTCTTTTATTTTAGAATCCTATGGCCTCCATGATTCTTGTGTATGTTTTATTATTCATGAGATACACCAAACACCCGGGAGTTTCAAGGGCACACCCCTTGAACATGTTTATTTTTAATATATGTTTATGCATGTTTAAATTTTGTAATTTAAATTATACCGCACTTCCGCATTCGCGCTACTCCGGGGACGATCCACATGCCTACCCTAGGCTTTCAGAGTCCTCGGGATCACGTGAAAGGGTGAGGCAATTATCTTGGGAATCTCGTGGAACGAGAATGGTATGGTATACCTCCTACAGGATTCTTCCCTTGCGAATCGTAAAAAGTGGGGTATGGGGAAAATCATTGTGGATCCCAAGCCCACTAGGAAAGGGTGTTTCCCAAAAAGAACATTTAAGAGTATTGTATTTTCGTATAAATAGTGGGAGCATTAAATAACTAAAGTTCAAGCGTTTAATTGTTTATTAAAACTTCCGTCTTTTAAAATTCTGTTGATCGTAGTTCTGTTCTTTAAATGTAGATTTAAAAATGTCTAAGAACCCATTATTAACCATACTTGTGACCAACAAGTTTAATGGAACCAATTACAACGACTAGTTGCGCAATTTGAGGATACTCCTCGATTACGAGAACCAACGCTATGTCATGGACGAGTCATTTCCTAGGATCTTGCCGGAAGGATCACGCCAGAAGAACGTGAGACGTTCGAGACTTGGCATAAGGATAACCAGAGAGTCCGTCGCATCATATTTGCCTCTATGACAAATGAGATTCAGAAGCAGTATGAAAGGCTAGACGATGTCCCTTCCATTTGTTAGAATAGGTGACCATGTAAGCCAATTTTGGTAGGAATATGTAACCTATGTCTAGACAATTTCTGGTGTTTGATAAAAACATTTATGAATAAAGAAGTGAAAATTCATATGGCAATACTTTGTTTACGTTCACTTATATCTGCATTTACATTTCTGTTCACTATGCAAATAAAGCCCACGGACTGAGAATCGATTTCGGGGACTGGGACTACGCTTGGAGGTAGGTCCATGAAATCAGTCTTACCGAATCAGTTCGGAAATCTCCAAGTCAAGGAATCTCGAAAATGGGTACCGGGATTCCCTTTGAGACTTGCACTAAGCATCTGATGTCGTATTTCATCGACGGGTGACAAAGGTCGTCTAAGCAGTGTTAGTGGGTCAGCATGCTAGGAAGCAGCTGACTGATGTGACTCGCGGGAACCGTCTTACGGAGGACCTTGAGTATGGTCAGCAAGGTATGACGTGTATTCCCGGTTCCAACCGTACAGGCCAAGTCCTTTGACTTGAGGAACTGCTGAGCTCACCTGTGCACCAGGTCTGTATCTTAGATATGGTGAGAGATTGCCAAAATACTCTTGAGTAGTCATAAGCCATGTCTAGTGCAGCTCGGGTGTACAGAGTGACAGTATTTTTCAAGAAAGGATCTGTCTCCTGTCAAAAAGGTATTGACAGTTGAGTCTCATGTACGCTCTGTGTCTTGTCCCTAAAATCTGTGGCCACAGTAACTGAACAGAAGGGAAGGTTTCCCTTGCGGCGTTTAGTAAGGACAGACCGACACTTAGGTCCAAAATGGGTACCTGCTTTTTCCGTGCCCTAGACTCTGAGTGATGAGACCGAAGACAGAAGGACAAGTGTACTGTTAGAGCCTAAATGTTCATCCCCAATTATTTCACCTAGTCTCTAGTGCCATGGACCGTTGCTAGATGGCCACCCATGGTAACGGACGGATTCTAGAAATCCGACCAAGTCTAGCTGAAAGGTGAACCTAAAGAGTCACACACTATCCACACACACTTAGTATTTAATTTGGAATTAAATATGGAGTAAAGGAATGATTAAATTAGATTTAATCGGGAACTATATTTTCTTGGAGAAATTAATTCCTTCTATTTGATAAAGGGAATTAAATTAATAAATAGGATTTATTAAAGGGTTGATTTAATGGGCTTAGAATAAATATTAATATTTATTTATTATATTTATTTTTAGCCTTTTGGAATATTTAATGGGATTTAAATATTCCATTAAATTAAAATCAACGGTTGAGATGGAAAGGGGAGATGGAAGGCTAGGATTTGTTTGACTAGGTCAAACACTAGTTTGACTAGGACTTTGACTAGGTCAAAATCCTACACAAATTAGAGTTCTTAGAGTAGGAGTTTAAAGAGGATTAAACTCCTCCTCTATAAATACCTCTAGCTTCCAAATTTTTGAAGGATGATGAAATTCCAACACACACACACCACACACATAATTTCGGCCTCTCTCCCCTCTCCAAGAAAAGTATTTTCTAGTTCTTTTGTTCTTGGAACATTAGAACTTAGATGAATCAATACCGTTAATTGATAACGTGTTGTTGATCATCCACTCCAAAATATACACTTGTTCGTTGCTAGCACGACGTGCAAGATACGTGGGTGGATCGTGTGTCACGATTTGGAGGGTCTCAAGAACGAGATCTCGGTACAAAACGGGGAACAACGCGTGTAGCCGTTGAAGACGAAAACGACAACGGGTAGGTCTCGTTTTATTTTTCGTCTCTCTTTATTTTCAACTCTATGGCCTCCATGATTTCTTTACATGTTGTTTAATCATGAGATACACCGATCACCCGGGAATCTCAAGGGTACACCCCTTGAGCGTGTTCTTTTATTATTAAAAGCATGCTTTAATTTTTGTATGTTATCTTATATCGCGCTTCCGCATTCGCGCAATTCCCGGGACGATCCACCAATTTCTTTCACCATTATGGCTCGCCTGAAGGATTGATATGCAGTCCCGGACCGACATACTAGGTATGTCGCGACAAAGGCGTTCTTCGGAACTAAAATGACCGAAGGGTCCTCTGTACAAGAGCATGGGGTCAAGATGCTTACCTTGGTGGAAAAGCTCAATGACCTCAAGGCAGGGCTCGATAACGAGACCTACATAGATGTGATCCTTCAATCTCTCCCACCCTCCTTCGATCAATTCATTGTTAACTACAACATAAACACACTTGAGAAGGGTATTCATGAGTTAATCAATATGTTGGTGCAATACGAGGCAACGACCAAAAAGTCTACGTCGGCAGTATTGTTTGGAGATGCTTCGACTTCCAAAACGAAAGGCAAGAGTGTCGGGCGTTGGAAAAGGAAGAAGGGAAAGGGAAAAGCCGTCAAAGCAGCTACCAACACTAAGAGTGTTCCTATTGCCAAAGTGGGGAAAGGCAAAGGAAAAGGGAAGGTTGACTCAAAGCAACAGTCGAGGGCATATGACATATGTATCAACTGCCGTGAGAAAGGCATTGGAAGAGGGATTGCCCCAAGCTCCTCTCCAAACAAGGTATCTTTATGATTGAGGTTAATATGGTTACTAACACTACCTCTTGGGTATTAGATACCGGCTGTGGAGCTCACATTTGCAATGATTTGCAGGTGCTGAAAAGAAGCAGAAAACTGAGTAGCGGGGACATGGTCCTAAAGCTTGGGAATGGCAAGGCCATCTCGGCAGAAGCAGTAGGATCCACCACTCTAGTAGTTAGTGATCTTATTAGTATAGAATTAGAGCAAGTTTATGTTAGAATAGGTGAGCAGAAATTCAATAATATTAGCTATTCTGAGAACCATTCGTCAATCTGTGAACAAGTAATATTATGTTAATGAATGTAGTAAGGATTCATAGGCATGAGTTTGTTGTACTTACTGCTTGTCAC
This sequence comes from Sesamum alatum, assembly GCA_034509735.1. Classification (NCBI taxonomy): domain Eukaryota; kingdom Viridiplantae; phylum Streptophyta; class Magnoliopsida; order Lamiales; family Pedaliaceae; genus Sesamum; species Sesamum alatum. The sequence goes on from JACGWO010000002.1 coordinate 33,225,298, forward strand.
AACAAACGCCCACAAACTAAAATAACATTTCTGGAAATTGGAACTACGCTTGGAGGTAGGTTCACGAAATCAGTTTCGCCGAATCTGTCAGAAATACTCCAAGTCAAAGGAATCTCGAGATAGGGCATCGAGAATCCATTTGAGACTTTCACTAAGCAACTGCAGTCGCATTTTATCGACAAGTGACGAGGCTCGTCCATGTAGTGTTAGTGGGTCAGCCAGCTAGGTGGCTGCTAACTGAGGTGACTCGAGGGAATCGTCATATTGAAGCCGCTCGGGCTTGATCGGTATGACTGGTATTCCCGGTTTTGATAGTACGAGATTAGTCCTCGGACTTGAGGATCACGGCAATCCCCTACATACTAAGGTTGTATCTTGGATCTGGTGAAATTTGACCGCTTGTCACATGGTCATCATAAGCCTTGTCCAGTGCGGTCGGACAATGTAAGAACGGTGTATTCCAAGATAGGATCTATCCCCTATCAAAGGATATGACAGCAAGATCTCATATGCACTCTGAGATGGTTTAGACTCACAAAGTCTATGGCCATAGCACTTGATTGAGTAGGAAAGGATTTCCTATGTCAAGTCAAACCTATCTCAAGCATTAAGCATAGATGCCTAAGTCAAGGATGGGAACCGGCATCCTAATTCCATGCTCTAGACTAAAGGCCGGGAGACAGGCGACAGTAGGACCGTACCCGTACGTATCAAGCGACGGTAGGACCGTACCTGCATGTAACTCGGAGCCTAAATGTTCACACCAGATATTCATCTAGTCTCTAGTGCCATAAACCGTTGCTAGATGGCCACCCATGGTAACGGACTACTTTGGTTATGAAATAACAAGAAGTAGGTCCAAGTCTAGCTGAAAGGTGAACCTAAAGAGTCACACCCGCTACACCATATGAAAGGGAATTAATTTGGAATTAATTCCGGGAGAAGGTTTAATTTAATGAATTAAATTATACTTCTTAGAGATTCAAGCCTCGATGAATTGTTTGGAATAATTGGGCTTGAGTTCATAAATTAGATTTATAAATTTTATAAAGCATGGGCTTCCCTTTTAATTAGATTAAAAGGATGAATTAATTGATGGGCTTGGTATATTAAATAGGATTTAATATAAAGTTCATGGGACTATTTAATTGGGAATTAAATGAAGTCCATTCTATTAATTAATTAATGGGCTTAGTATATTAAATAGGATTTAATATAAAGTCCATGGGATTATTTAATTTAGAATTAAATAAAGCCCATTCCATAAAGCCCATCAAAATGGATGGACAAGATTTAATCAAAGGGATTGATGAGATGAAGGGCCATGATTAATTTGACTTAATCAAAGCCTAGTTTGACTAGGATTTGACTAGGTCAAAATCCTAGTCAAAGTGTGTCTCTTTAGAAGAGTTTGAGAAGAAATAGGAAATTCCATCTTCTATAAATATTCAAACACACACACACACACCTACTAATCTCTACAACTCTCATCTCCCAAATTCTCTCAAGAATTTTCGTCCACCCCCTCTTCTTCTCTCCAAGAATTCTACTTTGTTCTTCTTGATTTATCCAAGTTAGAACATAAAAGACATTGATTGCGTTAATTGATAGCGTGTATCGATGTCTCTTCTCCCCAAATAATGTCTTGCTAGCACAAGGATTCTTTGCTTTCCGGTGTAGCGTGTGTCATGATTTAGAGGGTCTCTTCTTTGAGATCTTGGTGCAAAATGGGGAACAATGCATGTAGCCGAACGAAGGCAAAACTACAATCGGGTAGGTTATTTAATTGCGTTTTTTTCGGTTTCAATTCTATGGCCTTCATGTTGTGTTTTATTCATCATGAGATACACCGAACGCCCGGGAGAATCAAGGGCACACCCCTTGATTCGTTTATGTATGTTATACATGATTTAAATTCCGTTTAATTATGCTTTGCAATTTTATTATGCAATCTTTCAGGCTTCCGCTATTCGCGTTCATCTCCCGGGACGATCCACATAACATTTCAAGAAGCGCTAGCCTCGGAACCTGAACCGCCAGCTCCCATACAATCAGCGCCCACAGTCACCACTAACGTTCCCATTCTCCGTAGGTCAGCTAGAGAGTCAAGACCTCCCATGAGATACGGCTTTCTAAACACGACCAGTCTATTGGATAAGGATCTTAAGACAAACGGGGAACCGATGTCTGACATCGACTCCGGGAGATGGCTTGAGGCCATGAAAGCCAAAATGGACTCCATGAATGAGAACCAAGTCTGGACACTTGTAGACCCGCCCAAAGGGGTTAAGCGAGTTGGCTGTAAATGGGTCTATAAGCACACACTTGGCATTGATGGAGAAGTCACAACCTTTAAGGCTAGGTTAGTAGCAAAAGGGTACACTCAACGACCCGGGGTCGATTTTGAGGACACCTACTCGCCAGTAGCCATGGCTAAGTCCATTCGGATCTTGCTTGTCATAGCAGCATGGTATGACTATGAGATATGGCAGATGGACGCTAAAACGGCCTTCCTCAATGGTTTCGTTAAGAAAGAGATCTATATGGATCAGTCGGAGGGTTTCACGGTTACCGGAGAAGAACAGAAAGTCTGTCGTCTCCAAAAGTCCATCTATGCCCTCAAACAAGTGTCTCGGAGTTGGAACATTCGCTTTGACAAAGTCACACGGGGTTATGATTTCATCAAAAATGAATCCGACCTTTGTGTATACAAGAAGGTTAGTAGGAGCTCTATAGTGTTCCTAGTGCTTTATGTGGATGACATTCTGCTCATAGGAAATTACGCTAGAATGTTGGGTAACACAAAAGCATGGTTATCAACTCAGTTTTCCATGAAGGATTTGGGTGAAGCCTCCTACATTCTTGGCATCCAGATTGTCAGGGACAGATCTAAAAGAATGTTAGGACTAATCCAAAACTCGTATATAGAGAAAGTCCTGAAAAGGTTTTGGATGGACAACTCCAAACGAGGATTCCTTCCCATTAGGCATGGGATCAAGTTGTCCAAGAAACAGTCTCCACAGACTGATGAGGAACTTGAAAAGATGAAAATCGTTCCCTATGCTTCTGCCGTAGGAAGCATCCAATATGCGGTCCACTGCACAAGACCTGGCATCGCTTACGCCTTAAGTGTAACGAGCAGATATCAATCCTGTGTAGGAGAGGCACATTGGAATGCGGTCAAGGTCATCCTTAAGTACCTAAGGAGGACTAAGGAAATGTTCTTAGTCTATGGCAATGGAGAACTGATCCTGGAAGGCTTTAGCAATGCTAGCTTCCAGGCTGACGATGATGCCAAGTCTCAATCAGGTTATGTATTAAGGCTCAATGGAGGAGTGGTAGCATGGAAAAGTTCCAAGCAAGCAACCACTGGTGATTCCACCCACTAAGGCCGAATACATAGCAGCTTCAGAAGCTGCCAAAGAAGCGGTTTGGATGAGAAACTACATCCAAGAGTTAGGTGTGGTGCCTAGCATTGTGGAGCCCGTAGTCATCTTTTGTGATAACAACGGAGCCATAGCGCAAGCAAAGGAACCGAGATCTTATCACCGATCCAAACACATTCTTAGACGCTACCACCTTCTAAGAGAAATGGTAGGAAGAGGTGACGTTTGGATGGACCAATTCAACTCAGCAGACAACATAGTAGATCCACTGACAAAGCCTATGTCGCAGAGCGCTCATACGCAACATCTTGAGAAGATGGGGATTAGGCATATGGGTGCTTGGCTTTAAAGGTCAAGTGGGAGATTGTTAGAATACTTTGTCTGTGCTCACTTTAACTGCTTTATAATTGTTCGCTACACAAACAAAGCCCACAGAGTGAGATCACATTTTGGGGACTGGGACTACGCTTGGAGGTAGGTCCATGAAATCAGTTTCGCCGAATCAGTATGAAAATCTCCAAGTCAAGGAATCTCGAAAATGGGTACCGCGATTCCACTTGAGACTTGCACTAAGCATCTGCTGTCGTGTTTCATCGACAGGTGACGAGGATCGTCTAAGCAGTGTTAGTGGGTCGCCCTGCTGAGGAGCGGCTGACTGAGGTGACTCGCGGGAACCGTCTTACGGAGGACCTTGAGTAGGGTCGGCTAGGTATGATGTGATTTCCCGGTTCCAACGGTACAGGTCAAATCCTTTTACTTGAGGAATTGCTGAGTTTACCTGTACCTCGAGACTGTATCTTAGGTATAGTGAGAGATTGCCAAAATGCAATTGAGTAGTCATAAGCCATATTAGTGCAGCCACGGTGTACAACGTGACAGTAGTTTCCAAGAAAGAATTTTTCTCCTGTCAAGAAGGTTGACAGTAGTGTCTCACAATACTCTGTGTCTTGTCCCTAAATCTGTGGCCACAGTAACTCAACAGAAAGGGAAGGATTCCCTGCAGCGTTTGGTAAAGGATAGACCGACACTTAGGTCCAAAATGGGTACCTACATATCCGTGCCCTAGACCCTAAGTGGTGAGACCGTAGACGGAAGGATAGATGTACTGTATAGAGCCTAAATGTTCATCCCCATGCATATTCACCTTAGTCTCTAGTGCCATGGACCGTTGCCATAGACGGCTACCCATGGTGACAAACAGATTCTAGGAATCCAACCAAGTCTAGCTGAAAGATGAACCTAAAAAGTCACACACAATCCGCACACATAACGTATTTAATTTGAAATTAAATATTTGGTGAGAAGTGGAACGATTAAATTGGATTTAATCGGGTCCTTCTTTTCTTGGGAAGAAATTAATTCCTTTTATTAGATGAAAGGAATTCATCCAATAAATTAGATTTATTGAAAATCAATTTAATAGGCTTGGAATAAATATTTATATTTGATATATTTATTCATTGCCTTTTGGATTATTTAAATGAGATTTAAATATTCCATTAAATTAATCAATGGTTGAGATTAAAGAGAGAGATCAATGACTAGGATTGGTTTGACCAAGAAACTAGAAATTGACTAGGATTTGACTAGGTCAAATCCTATTCCAAGTGGAGTCTTCCAAAGAGTTGGAATTAGAAGAGGAATAGGATTCCTCCTCTATAAATATTCCTAACTCTTCACTTTGGAAGAGGTGATGAAAAATTGAAGCACACACACACACACACACACCACTTGGCCTCTCCTCTCTCTCTCTCTCTCGGCCGCACTCTCTCCCTCTCTTACCAAGAAACTCTTCCATGTTCTTTTGTTTTACAATTGAACTCGAAGGAGGGTTGGTCTCGTTAATCAATAACGTTCGATCAATCCGTCCTCTCCAAATAAACATACACTTGTTCTTTCGCTAGCAAGAGGATCAAGATACATGCGCGGATTACATGTACGAATTAGAGGGTCTCCTATTCGAGATCTTGGAGCAAAACGGGGAACAATGCGAGTAGCGGATTGAAGACGAAAACGACAACCGGTAGGTTTTCGGTTTAGATTTTTCGTCCCTTTTTTCTTAAACCCTATGGCCTCCATGAAAGTTTTATATGTTTTATTATTCATGAAATACACCGAATGCCCGGGAGATTCAAGGGAACACCTCTTGAACGTATTTATTTTATCTCGTTCATGGCATGTTTAAATTCTTGCAAATTTTATTATACCACGCTTCCGCATTCGCGCTGCTCCCGGGCCAATCCACACGCCTTTGCCAGGCTTTCAGGATTTTCAATCAGCAACCCGGATTTAAGGATGCAACTGTTCTTATGATGATGAATACTGATCGGATACAATATCTCGATATCCGCATACCGAATTTTTCAAAACTACATATGATGTAGTCTTTTGTGTGGTACATCATATCTAACGGTCTGAATGGAATTTTGACGGTCTGATTATGCCGTGCAGTACAATAATATAGGATGCTAGTTACATCTGTAAAATACTAACAAATATAAATTTACAAATATACTTCATACTGTGAACGTGTGTCTAACTTTTGGAAATTACTATATATTTTTAAATTCTTTAAACATCCAATTGTATACGTTTATTCAATCAGATAAGTGTTCGAAATGTGTTCTTAATTTATATTTATTATCTAATAAGATAAAAAAAAAAGTTGCAATACAGATAGGAATGGTTCTATATGAAAATAGGAACGGTTACTGTTTTCATGTCTGCAAACGATGCCGTATTTGTTTTTAGGAATGGTATTAGTAACACAGGACATATTAAACAACCGTTCCTATATGAAACAATATCAGTACTACGTTTTAAAACGAGACCGTTTTGGGAATTAGGAATGGTATTAGTAGCACTTGACATATTAAATAATCGTTCCTATTTAGGTCAACATCACTAATAAGTTTTTAAAACGTCGTCGTTTTAAGACTCAAACGACGTCGTATTTTCAATTTCGGCTGAACTTAGGAACGATTTGTACAATGTCTGACCGTTCCAAACTTCTATATAAATTTAACCCTTGGTCGATTTTCTCACATTTCTGCCCTTGCCTCTCCCTCTCGCTCTCAATCTCTCTCTCTGCCTCACCCTCTCACTCCCACTCTCCCTCCACCCTCTGCCTCTACCTCCTCAGCCACCTCTGCCGCTGCCTCATCCTCCACGGACCGCCGCTACCTCATCCTCCGTCGTCCGTCGCCGAGCAGCCACCACTGAATCAACCCTCCGCCGCTGCCTCATCCTCCATCGTCTACCTCCTTTGCCACCACTAACGCCCACCGCCACCACCGCCATCCACCGCCTCCGTTGACGCCACCAGCCGTTCCGACCAAGTAGGGTATCAAAAATCCCTTTTTAATTTTTTTTTTTCTGTAATGTTTTTCTGTAATCTTTTATGTAATTTATGTATAGTTAGGGGATTTTTATGTAATTTATGTATAGTTAGGGGATTTTTATGTAATTTATATTTATTTCGGGGATTTATTTGTAAATTCTATTAGTTAGGGGAATTTTTGTAATATTCTGTAGTTTTTGGGTAATTATGTGAATTTATGTAATTCCTGTTAATTAGTATAATTATGTTGTAATTTTGTAATTCCTGTAAATTATGAAAGCCTAGGGTAGGCGTGTGGATTGTCCTGGGAGTAGCGCGAATGCGAAAGCGCGGTATAAATTTAAATTGCAAGAATTTAAACATGCATAAAAATACATAAAATAAATACGTTCAAGGGTGTTCCCTTAAAACTCCCGGGCGTTCGGTGTATGTCATGCGTAATGAAAGCAATTATAAAATCATGGAGGCCATAGGGTTTTAAAATAAAGAGGGGAAAAAAGCTTAAATCGGAAACCTACCGATTTACGTTTTCGTCTCAAAACCGCTACTCACGTTGTTCCCCGTTTTGCTCCAAGATCTCGAATGGGAGATCCTCTAAATCGCACACGCAATCCGTCCACGTACCTTGCTCCTCGTGCTGGTGTAAGAACAAGTGTGTATAGTATTTTTGGAGAGGACGGAATGATAAAACGTTATTGAATCAACGAGATCAAACCTCCTTAGTTCAATTGTCAACACAAAAGAACTTGGAAGAGGGAAGAGAGAGAGAGACATGGCCGAGAGGGAGAGGGGGAGCCGAGTGTGTATGTGTGTGTGTTTCAAAGTTTCATCATCACTTCTAAAGAGGGCTCTTAGGAGTATTTATAGAGGAGGAATCCTATTCCTCTTCCATCTCCTACATATTGAAGACTCCTAGTTGAATAGGATTTTGGCCTAGTCAAATCCTAGTCAACTACTAGCTTTTTGGTCAAACCAATCCTAGCCATTGATTCCTCTTCTTTAATCTCCACCGTTGATTTATTTAATGGGATATTTAAATCTTATTTAAATAATCCTTAATGGCAATAAATAAATATATCAAATATAAATATTTATTCCAAGCCCATTAAATTAATTTCTAATAAATCTAATTTATTAGATAAATTTCTCATATCTAATACAAGGAATTAATTTCTTCCCAAGAAAAGATGGACCCGATTAAATCCAATTTAATCACTTTATTTCTCCAAAGAAGGACCCGATTAAATCCAATTTAATCGCTCCATTTCTCCAAACATTTAATTCTAAATTAAATATATTATGTGTACGAATTGTGTGTGACTCTTTAGGTTCACCTTCAGCTAGACTTGGTTGGATTCCTAGAATCCACCCGTCACCATGGGTGGCCGTCTAGCAACGGTCCATGGCACTAGAGACTAGGTGAATATATGGGGATGAACATTTAGGCTCTACAGTACATCTATCCTTCCGTCTACGGTCTCACCGCTTTGGGTCTAGGGCACAGATTATGCAGGTACCCATTTTGGACCTAAGTGTCGGTCTGTCCTTTACCAAACGCCGCAAGGGAATCCTTCCCCACTGTTCAGTCACTGTGGCCACAGATTTTAGGGACAAGACACAGAGTATTTATGAGACACAACTGTCAACACCATTCGACAGGAGACATATCCTTTCTTGGAAACTACTGTCACTTTGTACACCGAAGCTGAACTAGATATGGCTTATGACTACTCAAGTGCATCTTGGCAATCTCTCACCATACCTAAGGCACAGTCCCGATGAAAAGATTGTGGATCGTCCCAGGAAATAGCGCGAATGCGGAAGCGCGATATATAATTAAATAACAAAAATTTAAACATGCTTTACGTAAATTAAAGAACACGTTCAAGGGGTGTTCCCTTGAAGTTCCCGGGTGTTTGGTGTATCTCATGAATTAAAAGCATACAAAAGAATCATGGAGGCCATAGGATTGAGAAATAAAAGAGGGACGAAAATTAAACTGGGACCTACCGATTGTCGTTTTCGTCTTCTAACCGGTACTCGCGTTGTTCCCCGATTTGCTCTAAATCTCGTATGTGAGATCCTCCAAGTTGTGACACACAATCCACCCACGTATCTTGCACGTCGTGCTAGCGAACGAACAAGTGTTTTGGAGAGGGTGGATCAATCACACGTTATTAGGTTAATGGGATTAATCCTCCTATGTTCGATTGTTCCAAGAACAAAAGAACAAGAAACAATATTCTTGAGAGAGAGAGAGAAAGGGCGGACGAGAGGGAGAGAGGAGAGAGCCGAGTTGTAGTGTGTGTTGGAGTTTCATCATCTCTCTAATGATGAAGGGCTAGGACTATTTATAGAGGATGAGTTTAATCCTCTTCAAACTCCAACTCTAGAAGACTAATTTGACTAGGATTTTGACCTAGTCAAATTTAATCCTAGCCATCCATCTCTCCTTTTAATCTCAACCATTAATTTAATTTAATGGAATATTTAAAACCTATTTAAATATTCCAAAGGGCAATAAATAAATATAAATATAAATATTTATTCTAGGCCCATTAAATTAATTTTCTAATAAATCTAATTTATTAGATTAATCACTTTTATCTAATAAAAGGAATTAATTCTCTCCAAGAAAATTAAGGACCCGATTAAATTCAATTTAATCATTCCACTTCTCCAATATTTAATTCTAAATTAAATACTTAATGTGTGTAGATGTGTGTGACTCTTTGGTTCACCTTTCAGCTAGACTTGATCGAATACCTAGAATCCGCCCGTTACCATGGGCGGCCATCTAGCAACGGTCCATGGCACTAGAGACTAGGTGAATATTTGGGGATGAACATTTAGGCTCTAACAGTACACTCGTCCTTCTGTCTTCGGTCTCACCACTTAGGGTCTAGAGCACGGAAGATGCAGGTACCCATTTTGGACCTATGTGTCGGTCTGTCCTTACCAAACGCCGCAAGGGAAACCTTCCCTTCTGTTCAGTTACTGTGGCCACAGATTTTAGGGATAAGACACAGAGCATATGTGAGACTCAACTGTCAATGTCTTTTGACAGGAGACAGATCCTTTCTTGAAAACTACTGTCACTCTGTACACCCGAGCTGCACTAGACATAGCTTATGACTACTCAAGTGCTTCTTGGCAATCTCTCACCATATCTAAGATACAGACCTGATATACAGGTAAACTCAGCAATTCCTCAAGTCAAAGGACTTGACCTTTACCGTTGGAACCGGGAACACATGTCATACCTAGCCGACCCTACTCAAGGTCCTCCGTAAGATGGTTCCCGTGAGTCACCTCAGTCAGCTGCTCCCTAGCAGGCTAACCCACTAACGCTGCTTAGACGACCTTCATCACCCGTCGATGAAATACGACAGCAGATGCTTAGTGCAAGTCTCAAAGGGAATCTCGGTACCCATTTTCGAGATTCCTTGACTTGGAGATATTCGAACTAATTCGGCAAGACTGATTTCATGGACCTACCTCCAAGCGTAGTCCCAGTCCCCGAAATACGTTTTCAGTTCATGGGCTTTGTTTGCGTAGTGAACAGATTCGTAATGCAGATAAAGTGAACACAAACAAAGTAATGCCAAATGAATTTCACTTCTTTATTCATTAATAATATATCAAATCCTTGAAATTGTCTAGACATAGGTTATATTTCGCCTACCAAGATTGGCTACATGATCACCTATTCTAACAATCTCCCATTTGTTTTATGTAATTTTAAAAATTTTCAAAATTTTTCTGTAAATTTAAAAAATTATGAAAATTCTTAAAATTCTTAAAAATTCTGAAAATTCTGAATTTTTTTTTTGTAATTTTAAAAATTCTGAAAACTTTTTGTAAATTTAAAAAAAATTCAAAATTTTCAATAATTTCTGTTAAATTTTCTATTTTTTAAAAATATTCTGAAAATTCTTTACATTTTCTTTAATTTTAAAAAATTTATGTCATTTTTATTTTTTAAATTTATTTTTTTAAAAAACTTCCTAGTAAAATAAAATTTACTCATAATATAAATCATCTTTTTTCAAAGAATTTTGGGATTTAGTATAATTATATAGGAAAATAGAAGGATTTAGTGGAAATTTAGGGTAAAATTTTCGGATTTAGGATATATTTTAGGAAAAATATGTAAAATTTAGTATACATTTTGGGAAAGAATTTTGAGAATTAGTATACATTTATTTGATTAATTTTAGGACTTAGTATAGAATTTTCAAAAGTTGGAAAATTATCTCCCTTAAAAAATAAATTGATACTTATATTTTGTTAAAAATCCATACCACTAATATTTAAAAAAAACAAACATGTAGATCATGTCTGGTCAGGATTTTCCACCTCGAGGAGGTGGACGTAGTCTCGGCCGTGGTCGTGGCTCAGCGACCATACCGCTGGCGATTGTTGCTTCCCAGGGTGGGGAAACAGTATTCTGACCATCCCCACCACCATCACCAGTAGAGCAGGCACTTGCAGCACCAGCGCTGGATCAGCAGCCCGATCCGTCTACTACTGCACCCGTCGAGGAGGCTGTCGGACCATCTACTCCCGCACCGGTGGTAGATCCGGCCCGTCCATGGGCTACCCCAACCCCACCCCCACCTGCCCCACCACTCCCCTCATTTTCCGCGCGCCAGTATATCACACTCGCCGACGCGAGGTCTATGTATATTTTTTTTAAATATTTCTGTAATTTAAATTATTTTTATGTCACACTAATTATTATATAATTTTAGGGCTGAACGGACGATACACGAGCGCATGTACGCGGTGGTTCGAGGATAATATCCCCACCCTCACGGCTGTTTGCGCCAGGTGCCACCAGAGCACCAGCATTTCTAGTTCGAGAGTTTGAAGGTAACATTAATTTCAGTTAAATGGTATCAAATAAATTTTTATATTAAATATTTTAACAATATATATATATATATTTTATACAGATGGCGTACTGGGGGGACTACGACGATGAGTCCATGTTCAAGATCTTCCACATGTTTGGGGGGAAGTTCCTCCGCAAGAAGTTCATCCTCGCCAGACAGTCTCTGGTGAAGCCTCTTTGGCTGGCGAACGAAGTCTGGCGGCAGCTCCTGCTCTACTGGGACAGCAAGGAGTTCAAGGACGAGTGCGCCAAGAACAAGGCCAATCGATCCGCCAACCCAGCCGCATCCTCTACTGTCTACCGCGGGGGTTCTACCTCCGTCGGTATGCACAAGAGGAAGATGGTAAGAAATTTTATCTTTTAAAAAGTATTTATCATTAATAAATTAAAATTATAATAACTGTTCCTCATTTCTTTTTACAAAAGACGCAGCTCGGTCGACCAGTCAAGCAGATGGAGTTATTCTCCAGATGCTACAAGAATAAGGCGAATAGCGGCTGGAGCGGCTCGAGGGCAGCAGAGGATGCTACAAGAATAAGGCGAATAGCGGCTGGAGCGGCTCGAGGGCAGCAGAGGTGGCGGTAAGTTGGAAATTACCTTTTCTAATTTATTTTGTTTTAATGTTTGAAAATAATAATAATAATAATTTACTATTTTTGCAGGAGACGTTCCAGAAGTTGTTGGAGGATCACCAGTCTCAGGCCATGGCCGATCCTGGGGATCGTCCGGCCGAATCAGAGGGCTCGGTGGCGCAGACCGAGCAAGAGTTGTGGTTGGCTGCAGTCGGGGGCAAGAACAAGGGCCAGGTATTCGGTCTTGATTCTGAGGCCCACGGTCTCAGCCAGACCTTTACCTCGACATAACCACTGCCACCGCCACCGCCACCGCCACCGCCAGCAATGAACTTAGAGGATCGCATGGTCTGGCTGGAGAAGATAATGGTGATATGATAGGTATAATGAAGACCCTGCAGACTAATAACTCCACTGCAGGCCCATCACGGCCTCCTACAGAACCCCCCCTCCAGATGATGACGATATGGACCAGGACGAGGTGGACGGGGAGTAGATTTAGGATTTTTTTTATATTTTTGTAATTAAATTAGATAATATTTTTATTTAATATAATTTTTATTTCCAAATTATGCATTTTTTGATATTTAAATAATAATTATATAACTAGATTAAAAAATATTATTAATAATTTAATATATATTATAATAATAATAATAATTATAAAAAAAATTAATAATTCATTATTTAGGAACCGTAATTTAGACAGTCATGGAGCACATAGAGATCGTGGTTACCGTTCCAATTATAGGCCGATTTAATGAAGCTACCGTTCCTATGACCATATAAAAAAACATTCCAAATTAGGTGACAGTCGTTCCGAAAAGCTTATAAAAATGAATTCCAAATTAGGGCACGACGGTCCCTAAAATTATTCCAAATTCAATGATTTCGTTGTATGGTTTGCATTGTAAATAGGATACCTAAAACCATTCCAATGCTGTATTCCAAAAATAGATTACAAATCCGTTCCTAAGTTCCTTAGCAAAGAAGGTTTAATTGTGTTCCGAAGACCGTTCCTAACTCTAACCGCAAACTTATAGTTGACCGTTCAATTTGTATTCCAGAAACACTGAAAAAATGTATCTCCAATATATGCGGTCTAGTCCAAAACGTGTTCCAACAACCGTTCCAAATTACGTGATTTACGTTTGATATGACCGTTCCAACCATTAACAAGGTATTCCAAATATACAAATTATATATTCATACACACCAAGGTAATTAGGAACGGTATTCACGTTTTATGCCAAAAATAGTTCCAAATTTGCAACAGTTTGCTCAGGTCCGTTGCTAATTATTAGGAACGCCGCTCATTTCAATGGATGGCTTCCCGTTCCATAACCGTTCCTAATAGCGACTCAAAAGAATCCAGTGATCTAATTACCGTTCCAAATGAAAAAAAAAAAAAAAAAAACCATTCCTATTTCCCTTGTAATTCCCGCATTTTTTTGTAGTGTAAAAAAAATGATTTTAATCCCGTTTCAATTCCCACATTTTTTTATAGTGAACGGTTAATAATTGTTATGCAGTTGTAGTTAATATTTACCATGATTTTTAATTTTAACCATGGTAATTAATTATGACAAAAAAGCATCCAAACACCATTTAATTATAAAATTTTAATTACTAAAATCTTATAAGATCCATGCTCTTGTTTCTCATCCAAAACAATTCAAGGACTAATTATGTTTTTAAACAAAATTTAACATCTTATAAACTTTAGAAAATATCAAGGTTTTAAATAAGTTCAGCCAAACACCCTCTAAAAGGAGAAAAATAAATAATTCAAAGAAAACATAACTCAACAAAGTAAAATCATTAACGCAAAAATTTTCGCCATTTCTCCACATATAGCATGCAAGTACAAGCCGACATAGAATCAAGTAGACGAAGAATCAAGAACGAGCCTACTATAGATTCAATAACGCGCAATTGTTTGCATTTTCTTGGTAAACTATACACTTCGAAAGTAGACCAATAACTTGTTGAATGAATTAAACTGTGTAAAATCATAAATAGAAAAAGGAAATTCATGACTTGAAGTTCTATAGAAGCATCCATGCTGCGAAGGCTGCAATGATCTCTTGCCCTCATATATATACTCCAACCATTATTAATTAGTTAACGTCCGTATTTGAACATACGCAGCGGTTGCCGCAGCCTCGTATACGGTCGCGGTTGGGTGGAAATTGTCGAAGAACAAGTGCAGTTCTCTATGAGTGCATGGGGTTTTTCCACGGAGGCACAGCCCCGTAGAATTCGACACCTCACAGCATGGTGTGAACAGAAACTTAACACCTAATCAAAGCAAAAACGTGGGATCAACATATGTAATTGCCATTGAAGAGTTTATGTCAAGAAGCATCGTAACACGGTTTAATTGTAATTTTTGTTATGTATATACGGGGATTTGACTGTTTTGGTCCCATAAAAACTGACTCAAACTTGATGGCTCCATTAATAATTTAACAAAAAATACTATTTCGGATCAAATTAGAGAAAAAATTGAATAAATGAAATTAAATGTCATATAAATATAACAAATGGGATCAAATTAAAAAAGACCCTAGAGGACCAAAAAAGCGACTTTCCCCACATTTTGTCAACTAAAAGTAGCTACTCTAACTTTCTCTCTTGCTTAATAATTAGTAATTGAAACACACTTGATGTTTTGCGTAATTTAATTTTTTTTATATTTCTATAATTAAATAAAATAGAAAAAGGGGCAAAATGAATGATTCATTAAAGCTAATAAAATAAATTAACTTAAATGTACATATATAAAAATTATTGATACAACTAATTGATTAAAGAGATGATTTGAAAAGTACACATAAGGGCATTTTGGTCCATTAATATTTTATTTGTGTAATTAATTGATTGGGTTCAACCAGATTTAATATCGGTAAAAAATTTTCTCAATTGGAATAAAATAGTATAGATAGATATATGACAAATTCTTACCCGGACAAGGCCTAGACGAACCTAACCATCACACACACACGCATGATACACTTGTCATATGATCAATTCACTTTTTTTAAAATGTACATCAACCACATGACAAGCATATAAATTTATCATATAATTGATTCAGATTTGTCTAAACCTGATTTAGACTATAATATATAAGATTAAATATAATTTTCGTCCTGTATCTTTTGCATTTTGTCATTTTAGTCTTTTATCTTTCTAGGGCAGCAAATAGGTATTGTAATTTTTTAATTTTTCTCGATTTTGGTCCTTCAGTCGCCGGAGTTTGCAAATATTGCCGGAATTTTTTGTAATTTGGGCCTTTTGTTCCCATTGATCAAATTTAATGGACCAAAATCGCAAAAAAATTATAAGTTACAGGACCTATTTGCTACACTAGAAAGATAAAGAATTAAAATACCAAAAATATAGAAGATATGGGATGAAATTTGATGCCATGCCGGCAGTAATTTGATCAATGGGAACAAAAGTCCCAAATGAAAAGAAATTTCTGGTAATATTTACAAACTCCGGTGATTGAAGAACCAAAATCGCGAAAAATTAAAAAGTTACAGAACCTATTTGCTAACCTAGAAAGATAAAGAACTAAAATGCTAAAATACACAAGATATAGAACAAAAAAATGCATTTAAGCCTAATATATATATATATATATATGTATACAGATGTATTTTTGTGTGTGTATTAATGTGATATCTTATATTTGGGAAACCACACCTTACAGAAATTAATATTAATATCAACATAAATATAGCTCTCCTATAATAAGGAAATAATATAAGGCAATTCTTATCTTTTTAATAGACATAGACAGGATCCTTTTAAAGTTGTATTATCATGTGAAAAATATAAATATATGTGTGTATTCATAACTTCACAAATAATTGATTCTATAATAAGGTCATATTTTTCTCAAAATTTACATGGTCTGATGCATTATAAAATAGTTAAGTTTTATTTTTAAATCTCCAATAAGAGTACATTGTTCCAATGATACCCACCGGCTAAATTGCATTTTTGATCTCACATTGAAAGTTCGATGTCCTTTTTGGTTCCATAATTTCTGGCATTTCGTTTTTTATTCCAAAATGTTAAAAGAAATTGCAGACTTGGTCCCCTTGCTCTCCATTAAATTTTAATGAGACCAAGTCTGCAATTTTTTTTAACATTTTGGGACAAAAAACAAAATCCCATAAATTATGGGATCAGAAAGGACACCGAGTCTTCAATGTGGGACCAGAAATACAATTTAGCCGATACCCATTTTAGGTTTGAATATTACCCGAACAACATATGCCAAGTTAACCTATATCACTCTTTTTCTCTCTATATATAAAAAAATTAATTAAAAATAAATTATTTCCTGCATTATGAATTACTAGGGCTTACAAATCAATACTATCCACACGTACAAATAACAAAAACTTACATTTTAATTAGGGTTAATTAACATTTATCGTGATTTTACTTACAACCAAAACATTTTCCATAATTTTTAGCTATAATTATTGTTTCAGCCTCACTTATAAAAACAATAACTCATAGCCGTCGCACAACCATAATTAGTTAGTATTATCATGATTTTATACTTGTTTTATAGTAATTAATCATAAAAAAAAATCATATCTCAGGGAAATTAACCCATCTCAAACACAAACATAAAAAAACAAATCAGTAAAATTGCAGAAACTTTCAACTGACCTGGATCAGGAATGTTTCCCGTCAACTCTACTGCAGGAATGTAGACAAATTTGGCATCCGTGAGACGAGTATTTAGGTTTTTGACAAGGGCCTTTAGCTTGTCATTGAACAACACAACGGCGTCGTTTATTGAGTCCACACAGAGAGACCCATTGGCGCCCTTCGCCGCCTCCGATGGGGTGCACCCTACTGGACCAACTCCAG
This sequence comes from Sesamum alatum, assembly GCA_034509735.1. Classification (NCBI taxonomy): domain Eukaryota; kingdom Viridiplantae; phylum Streptophyta; class Magnoliopsida; order Lamiales; family Pedaliaceae; genus Sesamum; species Sesamum alatum. Next base: position 33,242,395 of record JACGWO010000002.1, read on the forward strand.
TCACAGCCACTTTTCTTGCCCCATAACCGTACAATGTCTGTGCATGCCATGCCCGTAGTTTAACGTTGGTGCATGGTAAGGAAACGGGTTAAGGGTTAATTGTAATTTTCGTCCCGTAATTATAGGCATTTGCCGTTTTGGTCCTTTAAATTTTTAGGGTAGCAAAATAATCTTTTAACTTTTTAAATTTCGCGATTTTCGTCCTCTGGTCGCCGGATTTCTTAAAACTTTCCGGAATAATGGCACGCAATTCACACGTGCGGCTTTTAAACTCGCCGAAAGAAGGGGCAATGCCTGAATGTGGTATCAGTCAAGAAGAAAATCAACCTCATCGCGTGTCATTATTCCGGCAAGTTTTATAAAATCCAGCGACCAGAGGACGAAAATCACGAAAATTGAAAAGTTAAAAGGACTATTTTTCTACCCTAAAAACTTAAAGAACCAAAATGTCAAATACCTATAATTACAGGATGAAAAATGCAATTAACTGAAAAGTTAAAGGACTATTTTGTTATTCTAGAAACTTAAAGGACCAAAACGTCAAATACCTATAATTACAGGACGAAAATTACAATTAACCCAACTGGTTAAATACAATTTATCCACTTAAAATTTTTATATTGTTTAAAAAATCTCCTATAAAAGAATGCAAAAATCCGGTCGGAAACAACGGTGTGATACACGCGCCTTCTATATATAGAAAAACAAAAACTGCAAATAGCCTTCTTGTAATGTGGTTGTTGATCGTGGTTTTTGTAAATGTGGCGAAAATATTTGTGATGGCTAATAATCATAGCAAAAGCATTTGCTATCGCTCATAGCTATGGCAAAAAAAAAAAAAAAATCATGATAGATAATCTAGGCTTTTGCAACTTTTTTTTTCTTTAACCATCGCTAGTAATAATAAGTATTTGTCATGGTTTTAGTCCATAACTAATACAACTGTAGCCAATAATAAAAAAATTTCTAGTCACCCTTTGATTTGAAGTAAATAAAATCTAAATCAATGATCTATTAATTAAATTTGAACTTTAGATTCAAATTAAAATCTAACGATTTTTAAATAAACATATAAATATCATTCTATAGTTAAAAAATACAAATAAAATAATGATAGAGCGAACAATACATGAATCAGGGTGTTTCTTGCATCATTTAGAAAAAGAGTGGGATTTTTTGCAGATTTTTTTTTACAGGGATGGGGTTAATTTGCATTTAACCCGTAAGAAAACCCTTGAGATGAAATTACTATACTGACCTTGAGCTGCTGGGAGAACTGTCGAGTTAAAATTGCAGCGTATTCCTCGGTGGAGTACCTTTTACTTGTGTTGTAGTACTCAGGCCTGAAGTAGTTGTTCAAGTAGTCGTTGCTGCCGACAACGAAATAGTAAAGACATTTGCGGAGGTGGTCTTTGGGTGAAGTGTTGTTCCCGAGCAGACGAGCGATGCGTGAAACGGTGACGTTGTGATGTAGCAACTGTTCGTGCATGCTGATTCGAGGCCCCTGTTAGAAATTACCTTGAATGAATATTGGAAGGGGGGAGTACGAGGAAATGTTTGCTTCTTAGTAGAATTTAAATAGGAAAAAAAATATATATTTTAAGTTCTGTAACTTTGGGGTGGTAGATTTACTCTACTATATTTTGCCGATTAACAGCGTGTTTGGGTGTGCTTATAAATTTTATAAAAACATTATATACACTAAAAAAAAAGTTATTATTAACTATAATTTTAATGATTATGGCTAAAAAATATGATAAATAACTATCATTAATCACGATTAAATAAAATCAATACAAAATATTAGTTTTTACACCATAAAAAAATTATTTGTCACAACTAAGAATCATGGTAAAAATATTTGCCATGACTTTTAGCCACGGAAAATGGTTTAGCCACCTTAGCAAAAACTATGGCTAACAACCGTTGTCTGACCGTGGTCAATGACTTTTTATTATGGGTATTTATTATTAAGGGATAATTTCACTTTTGTTACCTCATGTATACCCTTATTTCACCTTTGATACCCCATGTTTCCAAGTCATCAGAGTTGATACCCAACGTTTTGCATTTTTCATCGAACTGAGTACCAGCCGTTAGTTGACCGTTAGACTTAATGGTCAACCCAATTTTGGCAGAAAAATTGGCTGTTCCAAGCCTATATAAGGCATGTTTGGCTACCATTTCATACACCACAAAAAATAGAGTTGAAATAGTGAAATTTTGAGAAAATTTTGGCAAAAAACGAGAAGGGTGAGGAGAAATCAGTTTCAATCTTACTTAAATACATTATAAGAAAATATGATATTAGCGACAAAATATCAAATGTTAATTTAAAATTTGTCACTAAAAATATGTATTAAGTGACAATATTTTTCATCTTGTCACTATATAATTAATAGTGATAAAAATGTGTATAAAATTATCACCAAATACAATTAGTGACACATCTATAGTGACAACTTAGTGACAACACAATATAGTGATAATAATTATTTATTGTCACTAGGTTGTCACTATACATGAGTCACTAATTGTACTTAGTGACAACTTTATGTATATTTTTTTTTGTCACTAATAATAATTTTTAAAAAATAATAGTAATTATTAAAATCATTAAATTCATTATCGTGACAAAATAAACATTCATGTCACTAAATATATATAATTAGTGATAATATTAAAATCGTCATTTGATTTTTTTTTTCGATAATCTTCTATCTTCTAACTTGTGTTACTGATTTCCAGCTTCTTTGTTACGAATTTGAAGATGACATAGCCCAACCGACAGATCTCATTGGTATTCTGACGTACTTTTCTAATGTGAAAGGTTGATCCAAGTACAACGATCAATATTATTAGACGCCGACTAATACTTTGAACTATGAACAAAGGATTTGAAATTGCAGTGTCCTGGAAAAATCGTAATTCTAGCTCTATAAGTACGGGATGATAATATTAGTCATGGAAAAATTTGTTTTGGCAATTATTATGTCCTATAATTTGAAATTTTTGCACATAGAGCACAAAAATAGTCGGAATTTACTAATTTTGAAAATTAAATTACAAAATTTTAAAAAGGGATTCGTACAGAACTTAAACTGCTACTTTTCATAATGTCGAATTACATTAGAAAGACAAGGAAATTATTTATTGGGGTGAAAAATTAAAAGCAGTGTACCCGTTGCTCCCCTGTTTCATTACGAATTCCTGCTGATCCAGATGCATAATTCACACCTTTGAGTATTTCTTTCCCTTTTGCCGTTGCAAAGGGTGGAATGAAAGAGTTGAAGCCCAGAAGCTTAGCTGCAACATTGGTCAGCTCAGTAATTAGCTATCAATTTCTACAATTTGAGTAAGAAGTTCTTTTGGGTGAGTTTATAAGCTTATTAACACTATATTTGAATTGATGGATCCTAAGTCATGAATTTCAAATTTTTTGGTAATAAATCCTTTGATGTGCTTGGATAATTTTAAATTTAAAGGATTTTGAATCCTTCGCCTCTGAGTTTGAACTATGTTTTATTGAATATTGCTAAACTTTTCAAAAAAATTTAATATGGAGCATTTTGTTTTTTTTTTTTTTTCAAATTCTTATATATCAAACAATTCAAATCCATTAATCCAAATATAGCATAAAATATTTTGTACGATGTTCGGAAACTTGTATATGAGACATTACAAAGTGTTCGACGATTTTTCTAAGAAAAAAGAAACTTATAGGGTAATTAGAGAAATGTTATTACTAACATATTATAATTAAGTCTTATGACCTTATTATTTTATCGAAACACCTAAAAACTTTTATTTAAAATAAGATACGACGATTTATACACTTTAAAAATTTTTTTTATAAAGTGCATGAAATCATAAAAAGAAATTTGAGAGAAAATAAATTTAACCAAACACCCTCTAAATCAAGAAATGCCCAACAAATTATATAGGGTTAAATGCATTTTTAGTCCCATAATTTAGGTAATTTGATGTTTTCGTATCTTTAATTTTCTAGGATAACATTTTGGTCCTACATCTTTAATTTTCGCGATTTCAGTCTTTTTGTTTGCCGGAGTTCAACTCCACCGGCGAGAAGGGTGAACTCCAATGAAAAAAAGGACAAAAATCGCGAAAATTAAAAAATACAGGACCAAAATGCTACATTAAAAAGTTAAAAGACAAAAATGACTAAAATAAGTGGACCAATAGGAACAAAAACTCTAATTTTAACGAAAGAGACACATGTATTTTTTCGAAGAGAATGGTGAACTCCGACAAAAAAAGGACTAAAATAACGAAAATAAAAATGATGCAGAATCAAAATACTATTTTCGAAAGTTAAAGGATGAAAATACCAAAACCTAAATTACGGGACCAAAAATGCATTTAAGTCAACTATATATTCAACAAACACAAGAAAATTAACCTAAGAGATAATATCAAGAACTAGCAAGACATGATGGTACTAAAACATTTTGCTAGAATCAACACACACACACACAACACACTAAGGTAGAAAGAGATATAGATATATGACCAAGAAAATCAGCCGGATTTGGACCGTTGGTGAATCTTCCGGTCGGCCCGTCGGGGAAATCAACCCCGTAAGGCGGATAATTAACCTTGGTGGTTGTCTTAAGCTTATTGTTGTTACCGTTATCGACCATTGAGTCCCCAAAGATGAAGAAGCAAGGGACTTGAGGTGCACTACTCAGCGCTGATGGCTGCAGGTTCATGCAGATAACAACGAGCAATGCAACCACTTTATGTCTTCTAACTGCGAACGCCATTTTAAGGAAAGAACGTTCGACTAATTAATAGAGTTGACGATGATCCAAGAGAGAATAGTTGAATGCAAATTAAGACAGAGCGAATCACGTGTATGTTGTCGGTGTATATATGTCCGAAAGGTCATTTATATATGTGCACACATACAATATAACACGACAAATATAAGTTTGTAATAATTAAACTCCCTTAAATAGGCATATCCTTCCGAATAGGCGTCCTTTAGAATAGAGCAAAGGATGGTTTGGAGTTCATGAGAATGGGAAGAGTTGAATCGACATTTAAATTTGGTAATATTCGTGCTATGCATGATGCTAATTTTCTAAAATAAGGTGTAATATTGTTGAAAATTTAATTTTTACATATGTTGAGTGGTCTAGCTGCATGGGAATTACAGTAAGGTGGCGTTTACTATGCTTGATTGTGTTGAATTAAATGAATTGTGTAAGTTAATTAATTGTTTATATTGCTTGTCGGAACCGGGCTTATTGTCAAGGCCCGGGCCAATTCACTGTGCCACCTCCATATATAACCCAACCCGCCCGTGGAGGTGGGTTAAATAATTTGGGTCGTTGGGGCTCTCAGGACAAGGGGGTTAAATTACATTAATATCCTATTCTTTTACCCTACATACAACTTTGTGGTGTGATGCTTTTTAACTCAACATGTTTTCACTAAAAAATTCGGCTTATTGGGTAAGTTTTTTTTACTCAAAATAAGCTGCGGAGCTATATATTGTAAGGTTAGTTTTTACTCAAAATTGTACCGTAAAATTGTATTTTTGGTCCTATAAAATAGGAGTTCAACACTTTTATTTCTCTGTTTTATGAGATTTTTAAAATATTGCCAAAATTAAATTTTTTAATACATTTAGTCCTATGATGTACGGGATTTTCAAAATGGTCCCAAAAGTAAGAAAATTCGACAAATTTAGTCATTTATTTTACGAGATTTATGGGACTAAATATGTCGACTTTTCCCAATTATTTTGAAAATCCCATAAAGCATGTGAGTAAATATGTCGAGTTTCTCAATTTGGAGACAATTTTAAAAATTCCATAAAGTAGAAAACTACAAGTGCTGAATCCTTATCCTATGAGACTAAAAGTGTAATATTATCAAAACTGCAGTTTAGTACAGTGAAGCTTATTTACTCAAACTGCCAATGTGATTCCCTTCTGATCCCCTTTCTAGTAAACTATACAATGTTCAGCAGAAAAAATTACCCACTTCTACTATTTTAAATTATACATAAACAACTCACAGGCATAAGAACAGAAGTTCAATTGTGACGTTCATAGTTCATTCATATGCTTACGGTCATGATTGAAAGTCCACACAACTTCAGGGGAACGTATTCAATGTCTCAATTAAACAACCTGCGGTTCTCCAGGTCAGATACAATGGTAATAAACTTAGCTTTGCTTGATTCTAGTTGCACTTTATAAAGAAGCGTTTATTAGATGGACCGGCCGGGTTACTAGTACGGCTGAGGAGAAGTGGGATTTTTCATTGAATTTAGATATACTTTTCTTGAAAAAGGGGTGGGGATGAAAATGTAATTTACTACTTAATCTTTTGGTTATTAAGTGAAGTAGACAGGCTTGTTTTTAAACCAACATCTACAGTTCCATCAAGTAAACTGCGTACAATTAATCTCGGATTTTTTTTTTCTATCACTCATTTACTAGCAATTCATGGTATCATCCAAATAACTCATACTCAAAGAAAATGCCACCTATCTAATTCAAATATTGTATAAGTAACAATAACAAAAAGATGGTATAATTAATGGAAGAAAATTATATATTGGTTTTATACTATTAATTTCGCGGGCAAAGTCCGTGATAACTAATTTTGGTGGACAAAATGTGTGTTGATTTAAATGCCTTTTTTTTTTTTTTGGCTCAATGTATTTTTGGTCCCATAACTTAGGTTATTTTAGTTTTTTGTCATTTAACCTTTTACGGTATTATTTTCGTCCTATATCTTTTTAACTTTTGCGATTTTAGTCATTTTTTACATCAAAGTTCACCCTAATTGTCGAAAAAAATACATCTGCATCTATGACCTTTTAACATGGGGGCTACTATTCCTATTTGCCCATTTTTGCCAGTATTTTTATCTTCAATTTTTTAAGGTGACATTTTGATCCTATATTTTTTTAATTTTTTGCAATTTCAATCATTTTTTTAGAATTCACCCTTCTCACCCGCATAGGTGAATTTCAGCGAAAACAAAAAAAAAGACTGAAATCACGAAAACTAAAATGAGGGCCAAAATGCTACCCTAAAAAGTTAAGAACGAATACGCCAAATGACCTAAGTTGCAAGACAAAAAATACATTTAACCCTTTTCCAAAAAAAGAAAAAAAAAAATTGAGTAAAAGCTAAAAAACTTGCTTCCTGGGACTTAAATCCATACTTTGACGTATACATTTTTTTCAACCTTAAAATCTTTTTAAGAACATTATCTGCGAATTTGGTTCTTCCTTATAAATTTTTCTTAAATTATAGATAATATTTCATTTATATTTATTTAAGATTACTTTATAAGATCATTTTTTGTATTTTTTATGTTGACATCAAAATATTTTGAAATAAATTATCAATTAAATTCAAATAAATTGATTAATAATTGGGCTCCCAAATGAAAGTCCATAATAAATTAGGGATATTTTCATATTTTCAAGACAACAAATTCATTAGCTCATATCAAATTTAGGTCTTATGTAATTTTTCCTGTCAATATAAATTTATTTCTTTTATTTTGAATTGGCTAAACTTGGGACAGATACATGTTCAAGTATGGTTCATCAAGAGATTAATTCATGTCAAAGCCCATGTTGTTCAACTCTATTTGAAGTGAGCCCAAATTGCCAACTCACGCCTACAAAAAAGGGCCTTCACCTCTCACAAGTCAATACACACAACATAACAAATCCACAATAAGAGCAAGTTTAAAGCTTTCTACCACGATGAAGCTTTGCAACCTCAAGGCCTTAATACAATATTTTAAAAGGGTCTTCACCTCTCACAAGTCAATACGCACAACATAGCAAATCCACAATAAGAGTAAGTCCAAAGTTTTCTACCATGATGAAGCTCTACAACCTCAAGACCTTAATACAATATTTCAAGGTAGCACACGGTTGCCTTCCACATACTAGAAGGAAATTGCATGTCCGATTTGAGAATAAGCTTCAAGGCTTTAAATCCACATAGGGCTATGTATGGGTAGGGTTACCCTACCCATACCCAATAGAGACCCATTCTATTAAATAATACTCATACCTTACCCAACCCCCTCAAGACCCAATATGTCTCTAGACCCAATGTCATTATTTTGCACCCGATTTTTGGGTCCGGTTAGGGTCTAGACCCATTTTTTTTTCTTCTTAATGTTTGTTGGGTGTTTTATTTAAGATAAGATAATTAAAAAAAGACTAAATAAATTTTAAATTAAAGCAAAAGTGATAAAGTATATTAAATACATATTCAACATAAATTTACTTAGATCAAAATCACCAAAGTGAGACAAAATAGATTAATTATTTATATTTGAATATTAAAATATATGATTATGAAAATAAAAATTTGTGCTTTGAATTAACAATAATTTTCTATATATTTTACTATATACATTTAGATTTATCAATATATTTTTAATTTTTAAATTTTTTCATTTTTACATATAGAATTTATTAATAAATTTAGTGTTGTTGAAATCAATTGACAAATAACTCTTTTCGATAGAATTTTATTAAAGAATATATCATTTATTATATCGTTTAAAAAATAATCTAATGAAAATATTAAACATATTTAATAGCTATTGAATTAATAGTATACAACTTCGAGCTTCAATTTTATCACTTCAACAAAATATTATTCCCTATCAAAATATTGAAAAATATACCTACCATAATTAATATATTTATATAACTAATGATTCAATTATTTATTATTAAAAAATGTACATTGTTAGAATTACACTATAAATATTTTTATGATGTCTAAGCTTTTTAGATGTATTTACTTGAATGTAGAGAGATTGATAAATAATAATCCAAATTAATTGGGGAAAAAATAGAAATATTTTTTTGTACCAAATTAGGTACACAGACCTATAGGTCTTGATGGATAGAGACCCAACTCAAACCTAATCTATATATTTTTAATGGGTTTGAGCCTGAGCCTGGGTCTAATAATAATCATTGGGCCTAGGTACGGGTCTTTGAATTGGTCTATGGATTTTGGTAGAGTCTTATCCTATCCATTGACACCCCAAATCCACATTCATTGAAAAGAATCAAGGGGTTATTTTGAATACAGAGATTGTAAACCACTTATATTTAAATAAATAAATCTCATTCAATCCATATTATCTCTTGTCTTGTAATTAATTTTTGCACACGAAATTTGTGTGAACAAAGTTCTGGCACGCTCAGTGGGATAATCTTTGCCTCTCATCCTTCCTCCTGCGCTAGAGTTCAAAACATTACTTCCAGCATTCGATGGCACCAAATAAGAACCAAGTTCTCGTGAACGATAACGTCATCAACTTCACCACTGCCCGGTCAATCCTCCAGGGGGGGGGGGGGCAAGATCGTGGACACCACACCTTTTGACGGTTCAAACTTGGCAAGCCCCATTGAGATCAACTCGAACTCTACTCTTTTTTTCACTCCCCCCGCCATGATGACTGAAGCCACGTCGATGGAGGAACAAGTTGCTTAAATGGCCCAAGCTATAGCCGACCTCCAGAAAATTATGGAAAACAAAGACCTCCAAATCGCTTAGTTGATGAACAAAGTCGAGCCTACAAATGTTGGAGAATCACACCACAATCGCTCACCCGCTCCAAGACATGCCAAAATAGAGAAGCAAACAGACGAAGAGCTACCAAGGCAAATGTCTGTCAGGAAATCTAGTCATTTTGGCAACACTCGTTGCTGCATTGTCCATCCAACAATTACAGGAGATAATCGTAAATATCATCAAGGCCCAATACGGCGATATGCACAAAAATCACTTGCTTACTCAACGCCGTATACTAAGCGAATTGACACCTTGAGAATGCCAATGGGCTACCAACCGCCAAAGTTGCAACAGTTCGATGGAAAAGGCAACCGAAGCAACATATTGCCAACTTCAGTGAGACGTGCAACAACGTTGTTGATGGCAACCTCTTAGTTAAATAATTTATCTGGTCCCTTACATGTAATGCTTTTGAGAGGGAATTCCTCAACCGTTTCTACAACACTCGACGCGTTCTGGGGTGTTGGACATATAAGTCATGTTATGCATGCTAATTTAAATTGTGCATGATAAGTCATATCTTTTTGGTTGAGCAAACAATGTATAAGACGACCAAACTATGTTATACATGCTAAAGTTATGTTCTTTTTCGGAAGAAATCAGGCGAAAAGGTAACAAAATAGAGTCTAACACGGTCGTGTTCGAGAAAATCGACCGAAACACATTCGAAAGCACGTTCTTGTCATAAAAATGGGCATCGCCAACAACAATCAGGGAGGAACACGACCGTGTTGTGTTTCTCTTAGACATGTCGATAGAAAAAACAATTGAAGGGGAAAAAGGGCAATGCATAAGTTAGCAGTTTTTCCCAAATCAAACATGTTTTGGAGTACAAAGAGACACAAATGAACTAATTAGAAATGAATGGAACAACGATTCTCTCTCTCGGGTTCATCTTCCACTCCCCCCTACTATTTACAGCCTTCCATCATCGTCCCACCTAAACAACCGGAAGCTTCTCCGGTAGCCGAACTATCTGATTTAACAAACCAAGACACTGCAGGCACAACCTTGATAAGCCAAAAAATGATCATTACAGACTGTCTCAAAGGGCACACAAAGGATACTAAATCATAGGAGGAAGAGAGTCAGGCAATATCGAACCTCGGGGATATGACTGACACCAACAACTATCACAACACCCAAAACACTCAATCACCCAGATTAGACTGCTCGCCTCAAGAAAATCCTAGTTATCATTTAGAACCTGTTAGCATGCACCAAACCCAATACACCAACACTAAGATAACTGGAAACCCTGAACAAGACACCCTGAACCAAACCCCTATGGCACATATGTATAACCCTCCTTCATACAAGACTAAATTGCTCCAATCCACAAAGCATTTCTATTTTCGCACTTGGCTTGATTCTTGGGATAATGAGTTGGTTAGTATAGATGATATTGGAACTGGACTTGCATGTGACCAACCACAACTTCAACTGGGTAAAGAAAGCTTAGCAAAAATCAGGCAACCATGGAGACAGGCATTAATCCTGCAGACAATGAACCTCAAAAAATCCTCTAAGTACTTTGAGGGACACTTGAAAAAAATCTGGAATCTGACAGATAGTATGAGGTTGATCAACCTGGGACTTGGTTGCTACATTGTTAAATTTAACAATCAAGAAGATTACTTCAATGCCTCGGCTGGAGGTCCATGGTTCTTTCAGAACAAACACATCGCTATTCAACAATGGAAGCTTGATTTTAGACCCTCTTCAGCATCAATATCAACGATGGTTATCTGGGCTCAGCTACCAAAACTTCCAATTGAATACTATGAATTTAGCACTATCTTTCAGCGTGCCTGACACAGAGAAAACACAAGATGATTCAACAGAAACAACGATGAGCAAAGTATGGGTTACCAAGGAAAACAAGCATGAGCTACCACCTCCAAGAAGATCTAACAATAGCGTAGATACGTCATTCAGAAAAATTTTAGATACAAACAAAACACAAGAAATGAAAGGAAACACGTCAGCCCTAGTGGAGTTGGGTACGCCACATGCAAGTCCAGAACAATCCACTTATGCCCCGACTAGTCCACGTCAGCCAATCTGCACACCTCACACAACTATAGAAAACCTCACAAGTCAGTCCAACAATAGAAGTAAGCCTGACAAACACACGACCAATTGCCAGATGGCACCCACACAACAACCAAATAAACACGCCAAACAACCGACGCTTCGAAACCATACTTCTGACGTAAGGATACACCAAATCTAAACCAAAATCTTTTACGTTTTGTTAATCCGGAAACACAAACCAAATCTACTTTAGATAAAACCACTAACCATATGGAACTTTGTGTAAAACCACCTAGGAATTGTGTTATTACGTCAGTCACAGGGTGTACTAACCCTAACCCCATGCAACCTCACCACCTCCTACATAAACCCAACTTAACTACTAGTCCATCTTCTCCACAAACAGAAAGTGAATCTCTTGCTCCGACGTCTTCATTACCACTAACAGAAAATGAATCCAACCAACCAAACCAACGAAACAGTGGAAGCTCAACCTCTCTCACCAAACTCAACAACAACCCAGCTATCATTAACTCTCTCGCTGGCACCAGCAACAACAACCACAATCTTGAACACCTCTCAAACCATTCACCCAAACAATCCAGAAACACTTTAGACAATGCAGTATGCACAAGCAATGCTTCTACCTTCCAAGGACATGGAGTAGATTACACGTACCCAAAACTTCCTGAATCAAACCCAGATCCCGAATACCCACCTAGATTCGAACCATCTTTCGAATTCAAATTCCAGATCTCAACTCCATCAAAACCTACCACCAAGAAACAACTCAGAGGCTCTAAACGCAGAAAATATCAGAATAAGAAGCAACATCCTAGCATTGGAACAATACGAGTTCATAGTCCAACCTTACCACTTCGTACCTCACCTTTTCATCAACCCCACCCATACCACAAGAGTAATCGTAGAAGTGAACCAAGAGAGAGAACCATTTGTACGAGATCGCGAAATTCAATACAGGCTACTGGTGTTTCTAGTTGTAAATGACCATGCTCGCCGCCAAAACAACACAATGCATGCAAACGGCTCTATGACAATTCATCAAGCCATTCCAAATGGCTTTCTGTCCCGAATTTTACCACAACCACGCTTACTAATGAAAGTGCTATCTTGGAATTGCAAGGGAGTAGTTAGGCTAGATTTCATCCCAACAGCCAGGTCACTCATCGAGACATATAGACCCCAAATCTTTGTGATACTAGATACAAGAATCCACGTGGAAAGAATGCAAACATTCATCCGAAGGCTGTATTTTGATGGGTCTGCAATAGCACCAACTATGGGGCTCTCAAGGGGAATTTGGGTACTCTGGAAAAGGGATCAAGTTGAGCTGATACAAGTCTACTCAACACCAAGAACAATACACCTGGAAGTGGAACTTAGAGGACGTGAAGATCCATTCCTACTCTCAGCGATATACAACCCACCTCAACCAAACTTGCAACCACAGGTATTTGCTGAACTCGAAGCTATCGCATTTCATAAATTTGAAAAATGGCTGCTTATTGGTGATTTTAACAACATCCTTCATAGCTCGAAAAAAATAGGTGGAAATATTGCTAATATCTCTTGAATGAATAAATTTAGAGACCGCATCAATGCATGCAACTTAGTCGATTAAGGTTTATAGGACATAGTTTCACATGGACTAATAGAAGGTTTAGTCATCATTTATCTGCGAAAGACTGATAGAATGCTTGCTAATAGTGAATGGTTGCAATCATATCCTTATGCTAAAGTAAAACATCTGGTCAGTAGTTCTTCGGACCACTCGCCTATCCTGCTTGATACAGATACGATAGAGAGGAGAATACACCATTCCTTTAGATATGAAATTGCTTGGTCTAAATTTGATAGCTATAAAGCCTTAATTACAAATATCTGGGGAAAAAAAATCACACTCGTACCCTTAGGAAGAATTCAAAGAAAACGTGAAAAACATGGGCTATAAGTCGAGTATATGGAAAAACGATATCTTAGGAAATCTTACTAATAAAATTGAAGAAACAAGAATTAAGCTCCAAATGATTAATATACACATCTCAAAAGGTCCTAACAACAACTTGTTAGAAGAGGAATCTAATATAAGAAAACATCTCCATAGATTAATTCTAGCTAAACAAGCTTATTGGGCACAAAGAGCACATGTCAAATGGAAATTACAGGGTGAGGACAACACTAAATTTTTCCATGCATTTGCAAATAATTGTAAAAGATTTAATTTTATTCAAGGTATTAAAACGAGTGATAATAGTTGGGTGTATGATACTGAGGAGATTATTAAGGAGTTTGAACAATTTTTTATAATAGCTATAAGTCTAAGTATTTGACACAAAATCACTACAATAATGTTAATACCACAAAATTGAACACAAATGACCACCATATGCTTCTTCAGCCAGTTACCGAATCTCAGATTTGGAATGTGGTAAAAAAAAAATTGGCCATTACAAAGCACCAGGGGTTGACGGATTAAACTAACATTTTTATCATAAATACTGGACGCAGGTTAAGGATACGGTTATTCCTCTTATTTGTAATTTTCTTAACAATGGAGAGTTGAACCCTTCCCTGAACGAGACACGTATTATTCTTATTCCAAAAAAGAATAATCCCCAAATGGTGACACATTTTAGACCTATTAGTCTGTGTAACGTTAGCTATAAGATCATTTTCAATATCCTCGTTAGTAGAATGAGACCATTGTTGAATAAACTTGTTTCACCATACCAAGATGCCTTTGTTCCAAAGAGGAATATTAATGATAATATTATAATGGCTCATGAACTTTTGCACACTATGAACAAGAAAAAAATCTAAGGAATGCTATATGGCGATTAAACTCGATTTGGAGAAAGCATGTGATAGAATCGATTGGATATTCATTGAATTTGCTCTTCATAAATATAATTTTCCCAATCAGTTTATTAAATACATTACTAAGTGTGTTACGATAGTTACGTATTCCCTTAGGATCAATGGACTCAATTCTCACAGTTGGATTCCGAGTAGAGGTCTTAGACAAAGAAGATCCACTATCACCTTATTTATTCATACTTTGCATGGGCATATTCATTAAAAATCTTGTGGATAATTCGGCTACATGGAAATTACAAGCTCTTAAACCAGCACCTAGAGGTCCAATGATCCCAATTCTAGCCTTTGCAGACGATTGCGTCCTTTTAATCAAAGCCACCAATAACCAAACGAAGTTTCTAAAAGAAAAGCTTAAAGAGTTTGAAGAAAGTGCTGGGCTCATGATTAATTGGGATAAATCTAAAATCCTTTTCTCTAAGAATACACCTAGATTGAGACAAAAAAATATTCTCAAAACAGTAAATGTCTCCAAAGCCAACAAGAATGAAAAATATCTAGGTATTTGATTAATAGTGGGAAGACCAAATAAAGAAGCCTTCTTGGATACTACTACTAAAGTCCAGAAAAAAAATTGATAATTGGTATAACAAATTTCTCTCATTTTCAGGAAGGAAAACCCTTACTAAACATGTTCTTAATGCATCACCGCTATATTCTATGAGTAGCTTTCAAATTCCGTGTAACTCTATCGATAGAATTTCTAGTATTTATCATAAATTCCTCTGGAATGGGGAGAATAATAGCAACAAAATGGGGTGGCTGAGATGGAATAAGATTTGCCGGCCTATTGAGGAAGGGGGACTGGAGATAAAAAATCTTAAAATTTTGAATCAAGTTTGCACCCTCAAGCTTGCTTGGAGACTATACCAAGAACCATCAAATCTGTGGGTTCAAATGATGAAGGCCAAGTATTTTCCTAAAACATATTTTATTAATTATAATAGAAAAACACACCATAGTTGGATATGGAAGAATATCAATAAACACACAACTAACATCAACAATTGTATTTTTTGGAGTATTGGTAATGGCAACAAGACTAAGTTTTTCAGGGATAAATGGCTCGAAAACTATACAATTATTGAAACAATTCCTAATCATGTTTTCAGTGAGCCTAACAAAAGGGTGAAGGATTTCATCAATAATAACACCGAAACTTGGAATATCAATTTGATTAGGAAGAACATAGCACCGAATCTAGTGATACTATCACTGATCATATCAGGAATATACCAACCACGCAGGCTGAAGATACTCCAATGTGGACATGGACTAGTAATGGCATTTTTAGCTTAAAGAGTGCGTCTAACTTCTTACTTAGTAGAGAATCAACCACATATGGACCACATCTCCCTTGGAAAGTCCTTTGGAAAATTAAAACACTACCAAGGATCAAAAATTTCATTTGGAGGCTTGGACAATATGCACTTCCTACGAAAGACAATCTTGTTAGAAAGGAAATCATTACATATGATACATGTTTTCTTTGCCATAATGATACTGAATCCATTGAACATCTTTTTGGGAAATGTCAAAGCATTCATCCTATGATTACGACTAACCTAAGCATGTAACATTATCACTATTTACAATAATAAACATAATGAGGCTTTTATCCTCAATACCATACAATGTTTGTGGATGATCTGGAAACAAAGAAACGAACTTGGATTTCAAAATTTACCGATCAACTACCACAAGGCTTTCAGTGAAATTAGAAGCCTTAATAGTTTTTTCAGTTCAAATAAAATGGGAAAAAACAGGATACAACTGAATCTTCATTGGAAACCACCAGCCCAACAATGGTACAAACTCAATTTTAACGGATCATCGAAAGGAAATCAAGGTAATGCGGAAGCTGGAGGAATTATCAGAGACTGGGAAGGAAAGTTTATCACCGCATTCAGCAAGTACATCGGTTTGGCAACAAACAACAAAGCAGAACTTTGGGGACTTTGGTTTGGACTTAACACGACATCACAACTTGATATCGAATTTATAGAGATTGAAACTAACTCAACTTTTGTTTATCATTAATCAGGATGAAGTAGGAACCAGTCAACAAAACAATGGCCAGTCTCCAACATCAGTGCTCGAAGATATTAACTAAATTTAAGAGAGCTTCGGCCAACTTCTGCTATAGGGAGACGAATAGGGTTGCTGAGTTTTTGGCAAAACAAGGGGCATAACGCAAAATTGATATCATATATGATGAATGTCCGCAATTTTTGAAACATTTTGTTGAAGCGGATAAATGTAACTTTTTTGTTCGTACGGTTAACTCCCTATGTAGCAAAACTATGAAGCTTACTACTTAATATATGTTCATTCGGTTTGTTATAAAAAAAAAAAATATTTTGGAGTACCAATTGATTGTACGACGTGCATTGCAATTCTTCATAGCAAGGACAACATAAAAAAAAAGATAAAATGCTCTGAAAAAGACATAAATGGGTTTCAGAAAAGAAATAAATTGAAAGAAATGAAATGACAAAGCAAAGATAAGTACTAAATCTTAAGGATTCAAGCAAATAAACTAAAATTTGCTAAGTTTTGCTTTGACTCCTCAAGAAGTGCTTCATCTTCTCCAAAGCTACAACCTCCTTTTAAAGAGATAAGGGGTGTTTTCAAGCATTGAGACCTTATCCCTTTTTGTTGCCACCTACTGTATGAAATTAGCCAAGTTCCCTTCAACACCTTGAATCAATTAATTGATGGACTCTTCCTTGGGTAACAGTTCCTTGAGTTGCTTCCTGAACTCTCCTTGTTGACTAACAACTTGGAGGGTCTCAGCCTGAAGAATCATCATCTTGTTTGCATGCTTCTTCTCTTGTGCTTTGGCGGCGAAAAGATCATCCTTGGCAAGCAAAAGAGATTCCTCATAAACCTCCCGCGTGGCCTTTCGAGTGGACTCCAATTTTGTCTTGGCATCGTTGGAAGTGCTATGAAAGAAAAGCTTTAAATGACTCTCTAAAGGCGATGGGTCCTACATGTATGCGCCCATCTCCTTGACCAAAGCATCACAACTTGTCTTATCTTGGAAAGTCATTCAAAGTAAGTCGTTGCGATCTTTTGGTATATGTGTTCCCAATATAATTTGAGTAACATTTGTTTGGTCTATGTTTTGATGACATGAGGGCAGAAATTATGAGCTTTAGTAGGAGAAGATGCCCAAAATAGAGCCTCAAATATCTTATTCGACTTCTCCAGAACATTGTCCATGGGAGGTGACTTCTCCATGGCGCCCAGAAACATGATTTTTGGACGTTTTCTAGGATTTTCGATGGAAGGATGCCCGTCCTTTGAAATAGGTTGCAACTCACCATGCAAAGCGGCGTCTACTTCAGGCAAGTCAAATTTGCTAATCCCATTCACCAAGCCTATGGTACCTTCGGGAGTTATGAAGACCCCTTCTTCAAGACCCACAAGCTGAGAAGAAAGTACAAGAGAAGCATAAGAAAGAAGGGTATTAAAAATATATAATATAAAAATTAGTGAAAGTGATATAGTGATATGCCTATGTTGTGTTAGAATAGGTGACCATATATCCAATCGTGGCGGGCAAAATGTAACCTATGTCTATACAATTTCAGTGTGTTGATAAACTATTAATGAATAAAGAAGTGAAATTCATTCTGGCATTACTTTGTTTGCGTTCACTTTACTGCTTCATATCTATCTGTTCACTACGCAAACAAAGTCCACGGACTGAAAACCTATTTCGGGGACTGGGACTATGCTTGGAGGTGAAAGAAATCGGTGGATCGTCCCGGGAGATTAACGCGAATAGCGGAAGCGCGAAATAGTGCGTAATAAAAAAATTACAAAGCATAATTAAATGAAATTTAAATCATGCATAACGTACATAAACGAATCAAGGGGTGTGCCCTTGATTCTCCCGGGCGTTCGGTGTATCTCATGTTCAATAAAACACAACATGGAGGCCATAGAATTGAAACCGAAAAACGAAATTAAAGAACCTACCCGGTTGTAGTTTTGTCTTCGTTTCGGCTACACGCATTGTTCCCCGTTTTGCACCAAGATCTCAAATAAGAGACCCTCTAAATCATCTCACTCGCTCCACCGGAAAGCAAACAACCCTTTGTGCTAGCAAGAAATTATTTGGGGAGAAGAGACATCGATACACGCTATGAATTAACGCAATCAATGTCTCTTATGTTCTTAACTTGAATAAATCAAGAAGAACAAAGTATAATTCTTGGAGAGAAAATAAGAGGATGGACGAATTTGAGAGAGAATTTTGAGAGATGAGAGTTGTAGAGAATACTAGGTGTGAGTGTGTGTTTTTTTTAAGTATTTATAGAAGATGGAATTCCTATTCCTTCTCAAACTCTTCCAAAGAGACACACTTTGACTAGGATTTTGACCTAGTCAAATCCTAGTCAAATTAGGCTTTGATTAAGTCAAATTAATCATGGCCCTTCATCTCATCATTCTCTAGATCAAATCTTGTCCATCCATTTTGATGGGCTTTATGGAATGGGCTTTATTTAATTCTAAATTAAATGATCCCATGGACTTTATATTAAAATCCTATTTAATATACTAAGCCCATTAATTAATTAATGGAATGGACTTTATTTAATTCCAAATTAAATAGTCCATGGACTTTATATTAAATCCTATTTAATACCAAGCCCATTAATTAATTCCATAGAATGGGATTATTTAATTCTAAATTAAATAGTCCCATGGACTTTATATTAAAATCCTATTTAATATACTAAGCCCATTAATTAATTAATGGAATGGACTTTATTTAATTCCAAATTAAATAGTCCATGGACTTTATATTAAATCCTATTTAATACCAAGCCCACTAATTAATTAATTCACCCTTTTAATCTAATTAAAAGGAAAGCCCATGCTTTGTAAAATTCATAAATCTAATTTATGAACTCAAGCCCGATTATTCCAAATAATTCATCGAAGCTTGAATCTCCAAGAAGTATAATTTAATTCCATTAAATTAAACCTTCTCCCGGAATTAATTCCAAATTAATTCCCTTTCATTTGGTGTAGCGGGTGTGACTCTTTAGGTTCACCTTTCAGCTAGACTTGGACCTACCTTTTGTTATTTCATAACCAAAGTAGTCCGTTACCATGGGTGGCCATCTAGCAACGGTCCATGGCACTAGAGACTAGGTGAATTTATGGTGTGAACATTTAGGCTCCGAGTTATACGCAGGTGCGGTCCTACCGACGCTCGATACGTACGGGTACGGTCCTACTGTCGCCTGTCTCCCGGCCTTTAGTCTAGGGGTCGGTTCCCATCGTTGACTAGGCAACTATGCATAATGCTCGAGATAGGTTTAACTCGACGTAGGAAATCCTTTCCACTACATCAAGTGCTATGGCCATAGACTTTGTGAGTCTAAACCATCTCCGAGCGCATAGGAGATCTTGCTGTCATATCCTTTGACAGGGGACAGATCCTATCTTGGAATTCACCGTTCTTACATACTCTGACTGCACTGGACGAGGCTTATGATGACCATGTGATATAATCGGTCAAATTTCACCAGATCCAAGATACAGCCTTAGTATGTAGGGGACTGCCGTGATCCTCAAGTCGGAGGACTAATCCCGTACTATCGGAACCGGGAATACGAGTCATACCGACCAAGCCTGAGTAGCTTCTATATGACGATTCCCGCGAGTCACCTCAGTCGGCCGCTCCCAGCAGGCCGACCCACTAACACTGCTTAGACGATCCTCGTCACCCGTCGATGAAACACGACAGCAGATGCTTAGTGCAAGTCTCAAATGGATTCTCGATGCCCTGTCTCGAGATTCCTTTGACTTGGAGTATTTCAGACTGATTCGGCGAAACTGATTTCATGAACCTACCTCCAAGCGTAGTTCCAATTTCCCGAAATGTTATTTCAGTCTGTGGGCGTTTTGTTGTGACATCATAACGATGCAAGCAGTAAGTACAACAAACTCATGCCTATGATTCCTTACTGCATTCATTAACATAATATTACTTGTTCACAGATTGACGAATGGTGAACAACCAATACCATTGACTTTCTGGTCACCTATTCTAACAATCTCCCACTTGACCAATAAGTCAATTACCCACTTTGTTCAGAATCCACTGAGTATGAGTAATCTACGATACCGACTAAGGTATTGTGAGTCCGCTTATATTTCCTTGCGAAGCAATACGGTCTAACCGTGTTACCTCTATCCACCATTGCCTCTTAGAGATGGTGGTTGTCTAAGAATATTTTCGTGGATCTTGTGATGAGATCTCGTGCCAATACTCCCATAGCCAAGTTGCCTGCCATATAGGCGAACATGGCTTGGTCGTGCTAGGCGCCACGTCCATCCTATGGATGCGGTCTTCATCAGTAACCACTATCCGATGCACTCGTCATTGGGCCTGACTGTGCATACCTTTGAGACTAACTGGTTTTCACTTATGCTCTGGAAGCTAGTATCGCTTTAGCCTTCCAAAAACAACTCTCAATAGACGGTGCATCATGAACACATCTTTAGTCCTTATTCAGGTACTAAGGATCGTTCTTGATTGCTGTCTTCAACCCCGCAGTGCATTACCGATTTATGTTGAGCCATGCTAGAAGCACTCTCAACATCGGTTCCTATGCACCGAGTAAACATATCATATGTTTGCCTAGGTTTAAGATGTAGGGGATACTCAACAAGCAAGCCTTCTCATTAGTCCACCGTGACTAAGTCTTGAATGGCTTGATGCTTTATGCATAGTATCCAAGTTTTCTCATCAGTCTTACTATGGCTGGGTCTCGAACAACTTGTCCCTCTACATATATGAGCTTTTCTCATCAGTCCACCATGACTGAGTCTTTGAAAAGCTCAATTCATGATATGTATGTGGGATCCCTAAAATGTCATCGAGAATTTTCGTGAGTTACAGTTTGTGTTTTAGTGATTCCTAATGCCTTGAATTCATCCATGAATCAAGATATTACACACTTAAACACTTGGAACACCATTTCTACTCCCACTGATCACCTACGTCGTTTAAGACCGAGTCATGCTCCGTATGAGCTCGTCAAAACGAATATTCCAGTTATGCGGTGTTTCAAACCTTGTTTGAATTTCCTAGCGGATTCTATGGCTCCTCTCCATAAATCCTACTACGATGTCCAACATCACGTTCCGCAGGTCATTTGGATTACTATCCAAATTTGACCGAACATATCCCGATCACTCGTACCTCTTACGACATTCGGGTTCGTTCTTGGAATATGATCAATTTAAGAAATGCGATTCTAAGCAACGTTAGTATTATTCTGTCGTAAACTTGTACAAATTAAACACCGAATCTAATTTGTCTCCCACTAGTCCTTGACGTATGTAGGATCCTCTACATGCTCAAGGACTTTGTCGGGACACAGGCTTGCCAAACCATGGCTCCTTGTGCGTGACTCCTAGCAAAGTGCCACGTTCCTTACGTTGGCAATTTTGAGTCTACGTCTACACGGGCTAAGGTAATTGGGCGAAACTTCGATCGATCTTCGTCTAACGAGACTCGATCGTTCCCTTTATCAGAGACCGTCATACTTGGCCTTTACAGGAAACGTTTCATTGAGAATTCCATTCTCAACTTGGATGCTCAAGAGCTCCCACTAAATACACGGCCTTTTCGATCCTATCGAAACAGGTTTAATTTTGCAACCATTTATGGTTCACCTCCTTAAGTCTAATTCCCAAACCTCCTATGGGACCTTTAGACTTTTGAACCCTCTTATGGTCTTGTGTATTAGTAACCTACAGTTGTCTTATTGGCTCCCTTCCAATAGACTATTTGGCAAGCCTACTTTGTCCAACAAAGAGCTTTGTGACTTTCTTCTTTATAAAAGACTCGTGAATTTAGTCGATTCGAATCATCTATTTCTAGATTCATCGAACTTTCCAATTTACTTATCTTTTAATAAGAAGAAACGTCCTAGCTGTTGTAGATGCCAAATTTGTAAGTTGGTCTTGATTAATCCATTTAGATAATTTGAATTTTGAGTATCCATAAACCTTTTATGGGATGGTATTTTAGGAATTTACGTACTAGCAAACATGAATCAATATTCAATAATTTTGTTTGATTAAATATGTATGTAATAAAACCTTTGTCCAACAAAGAGACATACTTCTGATCAAGCTAGGTTACGTAATTCCTATATTATCCTAACATGATCACGATTATGGGCCTAACAAGTCTCTAGTCCTTTTCATCAATGGACCTTGCCATTGTTGAATCCTAGAACTGTTCTTGGCTTTTAAGTCCTTATTCACTTTCTGCAAACCACCTGCAGATTAGTGATAGGAATGGTATCAAATACCAAATAGAGATCATGTCAATACTCAATATCAAATTTTACCTACATTGGAGAGAGGTTTAGAATACTCCCCTTTCCAATGGCCCTCTTTACGACAGTAAATGCTTACGTTCTTAGAATCTATGAACTTGACTGCTTGAACCTTTTGCTCTTTCCTTTACCTCCACCTTGTGTTGTAAAGGAACAACACTTGAAGTGCTGCAATAGTTGATGTTACCTTACCCTTCTTCCTCTTTTAGCGTCTGGCACCCTTGCCTTTCGCTATGGAGGTTGAAGCCTCTCCTACTAGTACCGACGGCGCAGATTTTGCAATCGTTGCCTCGTACTAGACCGACATAATTACCAACCTATGAAGATCTTTTCTAAGCTCATTAATGTTGATAATTAATGGTTCGTAGGAGGGAGGAAGAGACTGAAGGATCATGTCAATGTACGTCTCCTTTTCAAGACTGACATGGAGGTCTTTTGAGCTTCTCCACTAGGGATTGCATCATCACTCCATGTTCTTTGTACCGACATCCTTTCCGTCATCTTAGCTCCAAACATGCCTTCGTTGCATTTTACCCCACATGCTGGTCCAAGACCATATAGACATGATGCAAGCGAAGCATAGTTTGAGCCAACATCATTATATCCTATTTGCCGGTGGTCATCCTTCAACTTTTGAACGCCAAGCGTTGCCTTAGTTGTCGACCCCTCCGGCAAGCGCTGAGGAACGTCCTCATTCCGGTATGTGAGTTAAGGTTCTGGAAATCTAAGACCATCTTAAGATTTCGCAGTCAATTCGTGTAATTGGTTCCTTTTTAATGAGCCTCTTAGTGATGTGTTTGGTGGATTCTTAGACATTCACAACATATATGTAAAGCAGAAAATAATAAGTAGAATGAAGTAATATTTTGGTTAAGTCTCGGTCTTTAGTCCTTAACCTCTCCCACTATTTCTACGAAAACACGGCACTCTCAAACGTTGTTTTCGGGAAATCCTTTCCTAGTGGGCTCGGGATCCACAGCGATCTCCCCCATACCCGCTTTTACGATTCGCATGGGAAAAGAACCCGTGGAGGGTATTCCATACCATTCTCGTTCCACGAGATTCCCAAGATAATTGCCTCACCCTTTCACGTGATCCCGAGGACTCCAAGCGAATCACGTTATTCGGGCGTTAGACCCGACCCAATCAACCGATTCATAGACTCACTGCTACCTCCACGACTCGTGAGACAGGTAACAGCAGTCTACTCATCGTTCATGACAAAGTGCAGCTTCTTTTAAGCACGATAGTCGTGCCACGACTCGTGAGACCACGCTATCGACCTAAAAGATCTTCCTCACTTTTGCCATGGATGGAAGGCTTGGACAGACTCCCAGAGTCCTAGTCCATTTATTAAGGGTCTATATTTAACTTGGTTCAACCAAGTGAGAGTTTTGATAGAACGAGACCTCATCACATATATTAAGTATTGCATTGCGTGCGTTATGGCAGAAATATTCTAAGCGTGAATGTAACCATACATAAAGCATATAGAATAATCATAAGCATATAATACGCATCGCATGCAAAATAAAGCCTAGCACGCCCCTGTAGGATGATCACAAGCCCAAACCTATGCGACCCACTGAGCCCGCAGTGGATCTATGGTCAATCTAAGGGTAGGCCCTACACTATTACAAGATTCAATAACCCATTACATGCAATGGGCCTTGTAAGTCCTCTTTATCTTCTTGGGCTCTCCATCGTGGGCCTACACAGGCTTCTTCTCCATGGATCCTCCGTGGGCCATCTGATGGCTACCTCCATGGGCCTCCAACACCTTGGGCTTGTCTTCTCTTGCAGCTTTCATTTACAAAAAGAAATAAAACCTCGCCACTAATTCTACTCTCATTACATCATAAAATAAGAAACCCCAATTAAACATTTGGGGGAGTACATTGGGAGGGAGAGAGAAAGCCTTATTATTCCAAGGCACTAGAAGAGAGACAGAGAGGAAAATAAAGAGGCACACAGGCCACAACCCAACAAATAAATGTAAATAAAACCATACATGCGGTCTAGGGGCTTTGTGATCATCCTTTGTCAAATCAATTAACACAAATAGCACAAATACATATCCCACGTAAAATATGCTATACCAACATCCATGATAATCCATACCATAAAATAAATGCAGAAACTACATGTAAAATATCCACACCAAACATTGGATATAGTGCAACCTATGCACAACGATTTTTGTTGGAAAAACCTTTTCCATAATTAACAAGGCAATATTAATTCTATGAAATATAAAATCTCAACCAAAATTAAAATGCCCCAAGTTAATTAATTCAGAAAAATTCCCAGAATTATACAGAAAAATCAAATTTTCTGAAACACAAAAATCAACAATTCAAGAATATGCCCATTTATTCAAGAATTCCAAAAATCCAACAATTTGTGCAATATTAATACATGTCAAGATCTACTCATACTCAAGCCATAAAATAACCATGATGTCCAACATCATAAAACGCAGAAATTATTGCGAAATTTCACATATGAATTTCGATCATTGGTGCAACAATTGCAAAAATTAAATCTTGTTAGGAAACCCTTTCCTCATCAACCAAGCAATATTTATTTTAGAAAATTCCAAATCTCAAAAAATAAATATTCTAAGTCAACGGTTCAGAATAATGTAGAAAATATCATAAAAATAATACAGTAAAAACAGTTTTGAAAAACGAGCCAAAAACGGGAGAGAAACGGAAAACGGCACAGCCGGCCGGCCAGGCGCGCGCGCGCGCGCGCCAGGATCCTCTGCCTGCGCGCACAGCGCGCGCGCGCAGGCGCCCATGCCTGCGCGTGCGGCCGGCACAGCGCGCGCGCTGTCCGCGCACGCTGGGCGCGCTGGCCGGGCGCGCGCAGGCCCCTGCCTGCACGCGCGCCCGGCCGCGCCCCTGTGCGCGCGGCCAGCGTGCTGCTGCTGCCGGTTCGCCGTTTTTCACTCCTTTTCGATTTTTCATGCAATTTTTCTGAACCACAAGATAAATTAAACCCTAGAACATGTATAAACACATTCAAGAAAACCAAGATCCAAAATCCCATGCAAAATTAAACGCCAATAAATATCCACAATAAACATGCTATAAACGTAAATTAAAACACGTTTATCATGCTTAAGCGCACATAGCACATAGAATTCTAGGCCTATACACCGAACCGGGCTCTGATACCACTGAAAGAAAATCGGTGGATCGTCCGGGGAGATTAACGCGAATAGCGGAAGCGCGAAATAGTGCGTAATAAAAAATTACAAAGCATAATTAAATGAAATTTAAATCATGCATAAACGTACATAAACGAATCAAGGGGTGTGCCCTTGATTCTCCCGGGCGTTCGGTGTATCTCATGTTCAATAAAACACAACATGGAGGCCATAGAATTGAAACCGAAAAACGAAATTAAAGAACCTACCCGGTTGTAGTTTTGTCTTTGTTTCGGCTACACGCATTGTTCCCCGTTTTGCACCAAGATCTCAAATAAGAGACCCTCTAAATCATCTCACTCGCTCCACCGGAAAGCAAACAACCCTTGTGCTAGCAAGAAATTATTTGGGGAGAAGAGACATCGATACACGCTATGAATTAACGCAATCAATGTCTCTTATGTTCTTAACTTGAATAAATCAAGAAGAACAAAGTATAATTCTTGGAGAGAAAATAAGAGGATGGACGAATTTGAGAGAGAATTTTGAGAGATGAGAGTTGTAGAGAATACTAGGTGTGAGTGTGTGTTTTTTTTAAGTATTTATAGAAGATGGAATTCCTATTCCTTCTCAAACTCTTCCAAAGAGACACACTTTGACTAGGATTTTGACCTAGTCAAATCCTAGTCAAATTAGGCTTTGATTAAGTCAAATTAATCATGGCCCTTCATCTCATCATTCTCTAGATCAAATCTTGTCCATCCATTTTTGATGGGCTTTATGGAATGGGCTTTATTTAATTCTAAATTAAATGATCCCATGGACTTTATATTAAAATCCTATTTAATATACTAAGCCCATTAATTAATTAATGGAATGGACTTTATTTAATTCCAAATTAAATAGTCCATGGACTTTATATTAAATCCTATTTAATACCAAGCCCATTAATTAATTCCATAGAATGGGATTATTTAATTCTAAATTAAATAGTCCCATGGACTTTATATTAAAATCCTATTTAATATACTAAGCCCATTAATTAATTAATGGAATGGACTTTATTTAATTCCAAATTAAATAGTCCATGGACTTTATATTAAATCCTATTTAATACCAAGCCCACTAATTAATTAATTCACCCTTTTAATCTAATTAAAAGGAAAGCCCATGCTTTGTAAAATTCATAAATCTAATTTATGAACTCAAAGCCCGATTATTCCAAATAATTCATCGAAGCTTGAATCTCCAAGAAGTATAATTTAATTTCATTAAATTAAACCTTCTCCCGGAATTAATTCCAAATTAATTCCCTTTCATTTGGTGTAGCGGGTGTGACTCTTTAGGTTCACCTTTCAGCTAGACTTGGACCTACCTTTTGTTATTTCATAACCAAAGTAGTCCCGTTACCATGGGTGGCCATCTAGCAACGGTCCATGGCACTAGAGACTAGGTGAATTTATGGTGTGAACATTTAGGCTCCGAGTTATACGCAGGTGCGGTCCTACCGACGCTCGATACGTACGGGTACGGTCCTACTGTCGCCTGTCTCCCGGCCTTTAGTCTAGGGGTCGGTTCCCATCGTTGACTAGGCAACTATGCATAATGCTCGAGATAGGTTTAACTCGACGTAGGAAATCCTTTCCCACTACATCAAATGCTATGGCCATAGACTTTGTAGTCTAAACCATCTCCGAGCGCATAGGAGATCTTGCTGTCATATCCTTTGACAGGGGACAGATCCTATCTTGGAATTCACCGTTCTTACATACTCTGACTGCACTGGACGAGGCTTATGATGACCATGTGATATAATCGGTCAAATTTCACTTGATCCAAGATACAGCCTTAGTATGTAGGGGACTGCCGTGATCCTCAAGTCGGAGGACTAATCCCGTACTATCGGAACCGGGAATACGAGTCATACCGACCAAGCCGAGTAGCTTCTATATGACGATTCCCGCGAGTCACCTCAGTCGGCCGCTCCCCAGCAGGCCGACCCACTAACACTGCTTAGACGATCCTCGTCACCCGTCGATGAAACACGACAGCAGATGCTTAGTGCAAGTCTCAAATGGATTCTCGATGCCCTGTCTCGAGATTCCTTTGACTTGGAGTATTTCAGACTGATTCGGCGAAACTGATTTCATGAACCTACCTCCAAGCGTAGTTCCAATTTCCCGAAATGTTATTTCAGTCTGTGGGCGTTTGTTGTGACATCATAACGATGCAAGCAGTAAGTACAACAAACTCATGCTTATGATTCCTTACTGCATTCATTAACATAATATTACTTGTTCACAGATTGATGAATGGTTCTCAGAACAGCCAATACCATTGACTTTCTGGTCACCTATTCTAACAGGAGGTAGGTCCATGAAATCAGTCTCGCCGAATCAGTTCGAAAATCTCCAAGTCAAGGAATCTCGAAATTGGGGTACCGATATTCCTCTTGAGACTTGCACTAAGCATCTGCTGTCGTATTTCATCGACGAGTGACGAAGGTGTCTAAGCAGTGTTAGTGGGTTAGCTTGCTAGGGAGCAGCTGACTGAGGTGACTCGCGGAAACCGTCTTACGGAGGACCTTGAGTAAGGTCAGCAAGGTATGACGTGTATTCCCAGTTCCAACAATACAGGCTAAGTCCTTTGACTTGAGGAACTACTAAGTTTACCTGTATATCAGGTCTGTGTCTTAGATATGGTGAGAGATTGCCAGAGAAGCTCTTGAGTAGTCATAAGCCATGTCTAGTGCAGCTCTGGTGTACAGAATGACAGTAGTTTCCAAGAAAGGATTTGTCTCTTGTCAAAGGCATTGACAGTTGAGTCTCACGTTGCTCTGTTTCTTGTCCCCAAAATCTGTGGCACAGTAACTGAACAGAAGGGAAGGTTTCCCCTTGCGGCGTTTAGTAAGGACAGACCGACACTTAGGTTCAAAATGGGTGCCTGCATTATCCGTGCCCTAGACCCTAAGTGGTGAGACCGTAGACAGAAGAACAAGCATGCTGTTAGAGCCTCAATGTTTCATCCCTGAAATTTCACCTAGTCTCTAGTGCCATGGACCGTTGCTAGATGGCCACCCATGGTAATGGACGAATTCTAGGAATCCGACCAAATCTAGCTGAAAAGGTGAACCTAAAGAGTCACACACAATCCATACACACTAACTATTTAATTTAGAATTAAATATTAGAGAAAAGGAATGATTAAATTGGATTTAATCGGGGCCTTTATTTTCTTGGAGAATTAATTCCTTTATTTGATAAAAGGGATTATCTTAATAAATTAGATTTATTAGAGGATTAATTTAATGGCCTTAGAATAAATATTTATATTTATTATATTTATTTATTTGGCCTTGGAATATTTAATAGGATTTAAATATTCCATTAAATTAAATTAATGGTTGAGATGGAAAGAGAGAGATAGATGGCTAGGATTGATTTGACTAGGTCAAACACTACTTTGACTAGGACTTTGACTAGGTCAAAATAAACCTCTTTAGAGTTGGTGTTTAAAGAGGATTAAACTCCTCCTCTATATATATGCCCTAGCCTTTCACTATTTGAGAGATGATGAAACTCCAACACACACACACACACACACACACTACTCGGCTCTCTCCTCTCTCCATCTCGTCTGCCCACTCTCTCTCTCTCTCTCACAAGAAAATATTTTTCTTTTCTTTTGTTCTTGGAACAATCGAACTTAGGAGAATTAATACCGTTAACTAATAACGTGTGATTCATTCAAGCTCTTCCAAAAATAATACTTGTTTGTTCGCTAGCACGACGTGCAAGATATGTGGGTGGATTGCGTGTTACAATTTGGAGAATCTCACGTACGAGATTTGGTGCAAAACAGGGAACAACGCGAGTACCGGTTAGAAGACGAAAACGACAATTGGTAGGTTCCGACTTAATTTTTCGTCCCTCTTTATTTTTTAATCCTATGGCCTCCATGATTTCTTTATGCTTTTAATTCATGAGATACACCGAATGCCCGGGAACTTCAAGGGTACACCCCTTGAACGTGTCCTTTTACTTAATTAAAAGCATGCTTTAATTTTTGTATTTAATTTTATACCGCGCTTCTGCATTCGCGCTATTTCCCGGGACGATCCACATTCTTTCAGTGGTATCAGAGCCCGGTTCGATGTACAGGCCTAGGGTTTAATGTGCATTTTAAACATGAAACGTGTTCTTGGCATGTTTTAATTAATTCTTGGTTTCTTGATTATTAAAACATGTCGTTTTCTTGCTTTTTAATTCGTGTGATTATGTATCGTTGGTATTTTCTATTTTTCTTGGGAAAGGGGGGGGGTGAAAATTGAACGAAAGAACGGAGAAACGCCGCACGCCGGACCAGCCAGAGACTGGCCGGCGCATAGGCAGGGCAGACGCGCGTAGGCTGGGGAAGCCTGCGCGCGGCCGCCGGCCGGATGCACAAGGCTGCGTGCAGCCAACAGGAGGACGCGGGCCGCGGCCTCATGCAGGCCGCTGGCCGGGCGACGCGCGCAAACGGGCAGGTTAGCCTGCGCGCGCCGCACCAGGCCAGCGTGCCGGACGTCTGCGCGCCTGGACGCGCGCACGCGGATGTGCGTTGGAGAGTCCGCGCGCGCGCGGGCACCAGCGGCGCTAGGCGCGCGCGCACGCAGACGGTGGTGTCTGCGCGCGCGCGCCCGGCGGGCACACTTAATGCGCCAGCGCGCGCGCACTATGCAGGGCTGATGCGCGGCTGGCAGCCAGCAGGCCAGCGCGCGCGGGCAAGGGAGCCTGTGCGCGCGACAGCCTGCCGGAGCGTCAGGCCGCGCAGCCTGTTGCCGACCAGGCGCGCGCAGGGGCGGCAGGCTGAGCCTGCTGCCCTGCGCGCCCACGCCGGCTGGCTGCTGCTGGTGGCGGCGGCCGCCGGCCGGTGTTGCTAGGGTTTCTCCCTTTTTTATTTTGTTTATTTTTCAGTTTTAATTTTTTAATTAATTCTGAAAGTCATTTTTTGTTCAATTTTTGCCTAATTTTCTAAGACATTATTTTGGGAAGTAAAATATATTGGATTTGGAATCCCGGGGATATTTTACTTAGAAATAATGAGGAAGGGTTTTCCTAAAACGAGAAAAATATTATTACCAACGATTATGCATTATTTTCACACGTTACGCATTTATTTTGGATAATTATGATTGGCTATCATGTATTATTGGTATATTGTTATTATGTGATTGGATCATATGATTATGTATGTTGGATGCAAACGGATGATCACGAGCCCTAGACCGAATGTATGGTTTAATTTCATGTCGGGCCTGTGTGCCTCCTTTAGTGCTTTCTCCTTCTCTCTTTCTAGTTGTCTTGGAATAGAAAGACATTCTATCTCCCTCCTTATGTACTCCCCCTGGGTTTTCGCTGGGGTTTCTATTTTTTAATATGTAATGAGAGTAGAATAGGAGTGAGGTTTTAATTTCTTATGTAATTGATGGAGAAGAAGGAAGGTCCACATGGAAAGCCCAGACTGGAGCTTCCAAGGCGTTTCCATGAAGTGAAGAAAGAGAAAAGAGACCAAGGCCCATCAGAATGATGATTGGGTTACTATTAATGTAATAGTATAGGACCAACCCTAGATTGACCATAGATCCACTGCGGGCTCAGTGGATCGCATAGGATTCGGGCTCATGATCATCCAACAGGGAAGTGCTAGGCTTTAATTTTGCATGTGGTTATTATGATGGATGAATGAAGTTTTTATTTATCATATAACTGCTGTGGATGGATTTATTTATTACGCATTAAGGATGAATGTGTAGTTGTATTATATTATGAGATCTCGGTCTTTCCTACTCTCACATTGGTTGGACCAATGTCAAATATTAGACTCTAGTCAAAATGGACATGAACTCTAGGAGTTTGTCCATGCCTTCCAATCCATGGCTAGTGAGGAAGCTGATTTAGGTCAATAGCGTGGTCTCACGAGTCGTGGCACGTTATTGTACTTTAAAAGAAGCTGCACCGTGTCATGAACGAAAAATAGACCACTGTTACCTGTCTCACGAGTCGTGGGGGTAGCAGTGGGTCTATGGCTCGATGATTGGGTCGGGTCTAACGCCCGATTAACATGATTCGCTTGGAGTCCTCGGAATCATGTGAAGGGGAGGCAATTAATCTTGGAAATCTCGTTGGAACGAGAATGGTATGATATACCTCCCACAGGATTTTTTCCATGCGAATCGTAAAAGCGGGGAATGGGAAAGATCGTTGCGGATCCGAACTCTCTTTAATTAGTTTTTTATCAAACCACCGTCTATTATATTCTGCTGATCGCGAACTCTCTTTTAAATGTAGATTTAAAAATTTCTAAGAACCCACTTTCAACCATCTTGAGACAAACAAATTTAATGGAACCAATTACAATGACTGGTTGTGCAATCTCAG
Organism: Sesamum alatum; assembly: GCA_034509735.1. Classification (NCBI taxonomy): domain Eukaryota; kingdom Viridiplantae; phylum Streptophyta; class Magnoliopsida; order Lamiales; family Pedaliaceae; genus Sesamum; species Sesamum alatum. Next base: position 33,274,877 of record JACGWO010000002.1, read on the forward strand.
GATAGTCCTGGATTATGAGAACCAAGGCTACGTCATGGACGAGCCACTCCCTAGGACCTTGCCGGAAGGATCCACGCCAGAAGAACGTGAGATGTTCGAGACTTGGCATAAGGATAACCGGAAGGTCCGTAGCGTCATACTTGCTTCAATGACGAATGAGATTCAGGAGCAGTATGAAAGGCTAGACGATGTCCCTTCCATTATGGCTCGCCTTAAGGATTGTTATGCAGTTTCGGACCGGCATACTAGGTACGTCGCGACCAAGGGCGTTCTTTGGAACCAAAATGACAGAAGGATCCTCTGTACAAGAGACGGGGTTAAAATGCTTACCCTGGTGGAAAAGCTCGAGGACCTAAAGGCAGGCCTCGACAATGAAACGTACATAGATGTGATCCTTCAGTCACTCCCACCCTCCTTTGACCAATTTATCGTCAACTACAACATGAACGCACTTGAGAAGGGCATTCATGAGTTTGATTAATATATTGGTCAACACGAGGCAACGACTAAGAAGTCCACGCCTTTGGTATTGTTTGGAGGTGCTTCAACTTCCAAAACGAAAGGCAAGGGTGCCGGACATTGGAAAAGGAAGGAAGGGAAGGGAAAAGTCGTCAAAGCAGCTACGAACACTAAGAGTGTTCCCATTTCCAAAGAGGGAAAGGCAAAGGAAAGGGAAATGTTGTCTCCAAGCAACAGTCAAAGGCATATGACATATGTATCAATTGCCGTGAGAGAGGGCATTGGAAGAGAGAGTGCCCCAAGCTCTTCTCAAACCAAGGTATATTTGTGATTGAGGTTAATATGATCACTAATTCTGCCTCTTGGGTATTAGATACCAGCTGTGGAGCTCACATTTGCAATAATTTGCAGGTGCTGAAAAGAAGCAGAAAACTGGGTAGCGGAGATATGATCCTGAAGCTTGGGGATGGCAAGGCCATCTCGGCAGAAGCAGTAGGATTTGCCACTCTAGTAGTTAGTGATGGTATTAGCATAGAATTAGAGCAAGTTTATTTCGTGCCTAGTATGATTAAAAAACATCATTTCCATTCCATTGTTGGACAATAGTGGTTATGAGTTTAATGATCAATAAAAATTAATTTTTATTTGATGAGGTGTGGAATTGCTCATCTACTTGTGTACATTAAATAACGGGCTGTATATCTTGCAACAAACGAACTTCGTTCTTAACGCTCAACACAAACGTAAAATAGATAATAACGGGAACGCACGACTGTGGCACGCTAGGCTAGGTCACATATCCCAAGATAGGATGAAAAGATTGATAGACTCAAAGAAACCTAGAGATAGGGGACTTGAGCGAGCTACCAACTTGTGAGTCTTGTCTAAGACGGAAATGACCAAGAAGCCCTTTGCAGGATAAAGCAGGCTTGCCACAGGTCTGTTGGACTTGGTCCATACAGACGTATGTGGACCAGTAAGGACGCAGGCCCGAGGTGGATTCTCCTACTGCATAATCTTTACCGATGATCATTCACGGTATGAGTTATGTTTACCTAATGAGGTACAAGTCTGAAGCTTTTGAGAGGTTTAAAGAATTCAGACTTGAAGTGGAGAACCAGACCAACTGCAAAAATTAAAGTCCTACGGTCAGACCGAGGCGGTGAATACCTTAGTACCGAGTTCCTTAATTATCTGAAAGAAAATGGTATAATATCTGAATGGACGCCTCCCAGGACACCGATAAATTGAACGGTGTCTCTGAAAGGAGGAATCGAATTCCTTGTTGGACATTGGTTCGATCCATGATGAGTTTTACAAAATTGCCCTTGTCCTTTTGGGGCTACGCGTTGGAAACGACCGACCAAGTTGCTAAATTTGGCCGCCAACCAGTGTATTGACCCAAACGCCATACGAGATATGGCACGGCAAGCCTACATCCTACAAACTACTTGAAAGTGTGGGGTAGCCCCGCATACATCAAGAGGTTAGTGGGGAATAAGCTAGAATCCAGGTCTAGCTTATGCAGGTTCGTTGGGTATCCTAAAGAAAACTGCGGGTTATTACTTTTATGACCCCTTGGAACAAAAGGTGTTTGTTTCAAGGAATGCAGTATTCTTGGAGCAATGGCTTCCCAGAGGATATCCAACCTGATTGAGCTGATCCTTGAGGAATCAAGTGATGGCATCCAGCCATCAGAGGTAGCCGCGGAAATCCTCACTTAGAGGATTCAGGAATAGACGCCCGAAAGGGCTGACCGACCTCAGAGAAGTCCAACATGCTAGTGCCATGAAGGACAGCCTCAGGAACAACCAGTCTCGGTCCCTGAACCGCCGGCTCCGATACAGTCAGCGCCCACAGTCGCCACTGACGTTCCCGTTCTCCGTAGGTCTACTAGAGAGTCCAGACGTCCAGTGAGATATGGCTTTCTAAATACGACCGGTCTTTTAGATAACGATCCTAAGACATATGGAGAAGCAATGTCTGACATCAACTCCGGGAAATGGCTTGAGTCCATGAAAACTGAAATGGACTCCATGAGTGAGAACCAAGTCTGGAGACTTGTAGATCCACCGAAAGGTGTTAAGCCAGTGGGCTGTAAGTGGGTCTACAAGCGCAAACTTGGCGTTTATGGATAAGTCACAACCTTTAAGGCTAGGCTTGTAGCTAAGGGATACACTCAACGACGGGGGGTCGATTTTGAGGATATCTACTCGCCGGTAGCCATGGCTAAATCCATTCGGATCCTGCTCGCCATAGCAGCATGGTATGACTATGAGATATGGCAGATGGACGTGAAAATGGCCTTCCTCAATGGCTTCGTTGAGGAAGAGATCTATATGGATCAACCGGAGGGTTTCACAGTCACTGGAGAAGAACAGAAGGCCTGTCGTCTCCAGAAGTCCATTCTATGGCCTCAAACAAGCATCCCGATGTTGGAACATTCGCTTTGATGAAGTAATACGGGGCTATGACTTCATCAAAAATGAATCTGACCCTTGTGTATACAAGAAGGTCAGTGGGAGCTCTATAGTGTTCCTAGTGCTTTATGTGGATGACATTCTACTCATTGGTAATGACGTTAGAATGTTGGGAGACACAAAAGCATGGTTGTCATCCCAGTTTTCCATGAAGGACTTGGGTGAAGCCTCCTACATCCTAGGCATCCAGATAGTCAGGGACAGATCTAAAAGGATGTTAGGGCTTACCCAGAACTCGTATATGGAGAAAAGTCCTAAAGAGATCGAATGGACAACTCCAAACGAGGATTCCTTCCCCACGAGGCATGGGATCAAGTTGTCCAAGAAACAGTCCCCACAGACTGATGAGGAACTCGAAAGGATGAAAGTCATCCCCTATGCTTCTGCCCTAGGTAGCATCCAATATGCAGTCTACTGCACCACGCCTGACATTGCTTATGCTTTGAGCGTGACAAGCAGATATTAGTCCTGTGCAGGAGAGGCACATTGGAAATGCTGTTAAGGGCATCCTTAAGTACCTAAGGAGGACTAAGGAAATGTTCTTAGTATATGGCAATGGAGAACTGATCCTGGAAGGCTTTACCGACGCTAGCTTCCAGTCTTGATGACGATGATGCCAAGTCTCAATCGGGTTACGTATTCAAACTCAATGGAGGAGTAGTGGCTTGGAAAAGTTCTAAGCAAGCAACCACTGCTGACTCCACCACAGAGGCTGAATACATAGCAGCTTCAAAAGCTGCCAAGGAAGCGGTTTAGATGAGAAACTACATCCAAGAGTTGGGTGTGGTGCCTAGCATCGCCCAGCCCGTTGTCATCTTCTGTGATAACAACGATGCAATAGCGCAAGCAAAGGAACCGAGATCTCATCATCGTTCCAAACACATTCTTAGACGCTACCATCTTCTAAGAAAAATGATAGGAAGAGGTGACGTTCGGATGGACCGAGTCAACTCAGCAGACAACACAGCAGATCCGCTGACAAAGCCTATGTCACAGAGCGCTCATACGCAACATCTTGAGAAGATGGGGATTAGGCATATGGGCGATTGGCTTTAAAGGTCAAGTGGGAGATTGTTAGAATAGGTGATCATATAGCCAATCTTGGCGGGCAAAATGTAATCTATGTCTATACAATTTCAGTGTTTTGATAAGCTATTAATGAATAAAGAAGTGAAATTCATTCTGGCATTACTTTGTTTGCGTTCACTTTACTGCTTCATATCTATCTGTTCACTACGCAAACAAAGCCCACAGACTGAAAACCTATTTCGAGGACTGGGACTACGCTTGGAGGTAGGTCCATGAAATCAGTCTCGCCGAATCAGTCCGGAAATCTCCAAGTCAAGGAATCTCGAAATTGGGTACTGAGATTCCTCTTGAGACTTGCACTAAGCATCTACTGTCGTATTTCATCGACGGGGTGACGAAGGTCGTCTAAGCAGTGTTAGTAGGTTAGCCTGCTAGGGATATGCTGAGGTGACTCGCGGGAACCGTCTTACGGAGGACCTTGAGTAGGGTCAGCAAGGTATGACGTGTATTCCCAGTTCCAACAGTACAGGCTAAGTCCTTTGACTTGAGGAACTGCTGAGTTTACCTGTATATCAGGTCTGTATCTTAGATATGGTGAGAGATTGCCAAGAAGCTCTTGAGTAGTCATAAGCCATGTCTAGTGCAGCTCTGGTGTACAGAGTGACAGTAGTTTCCAAGAAAGGATTTGTCTCCTGTCAAAGGCATTGACAATTGAGTCTCACGTATGCTCTGTGTCTTGTCCCCAAAATCTGTGACCACAGTAACTGAACAGAAGGGAAGGTTTCCCCTTGCGCCGTTTAGTAAGGACAGACCGACACTTAGGTCCAAAATGGGTACCTGCATTATCCGTGCCCTAGACCCTAAGTGGTGAGACCGTAGACAGAAGGACAAGTGTGCTGTTAGAGCCTAAATGTTCATCCACGAAATTTCACCTAGTCTCTAGTGCCATGGACCGTTGCTAGGATCACCCATGGTAACGGACAGATTCTAGGAATCCGACCAAGTCTAGCTGAAAAGGTGAACCTAAAGAGTCACACACAATCCACACACACTAACTATTTAATTTAGAATTAAATATTGGAGAAAAGGAATGATTAAATTGGATTTAATCTGGTCCTTTATTTTCTTGGAGAATTAATTCCTTTTATTTGATAAAAGGGATTAATCTAATAAATTAAATTTATTAGAGGATTAATTTAATGGCCTTAGAATAAATATTTATATTTATTATATTTATTTATTTGGCCTTTGGAATATTTAATAGGATTTAAATATTCCATTAAATTAAATTAATGGTTGAGATGGAAAGAGAGAGATGGATGACTAGGATTGATTTGACTAGGTCAAACATTACTTTGACTAGGTCAAAATTCTAATCAAAATAGACCTCTTTAGAGTTGGAGTTTAAAGAGGATTAAACTCCTCCTCTATATATAGCCCTAGCCTTTCACTATTTGAGAGATGATGAAACTCCAACACACACACACACACACACACACACACACTACTCGGCTCTCTCCTCTCTCCCTCTCGTCCGCCCACTCTCTCTCTCTCTCACAAGAAAATATTTTTCTTGTTCTTTTGTTCTTGGAACAATCGAACTTAGGAGAATTAATACCGTTAACTAATAACGTGTGATTAATTCATTCTCTCCAAAATAATACTTGTTCATTTGCTAGCACGACGTGCAAGATACGTGGGTGGATTGCGTGTTACAATTTGGAGAATCTCACGTACGAGATTTGGTGCAAAACGGGGAACAACGCGAGTACCGGTTAGAAGACGAAAATGACAATCGGTAGGTTCCAACTTAATTTTTCATCCCTCTTTATTTTTAATCCTATGGCCTCCATGATTTATTTATGCTTTTAATTCATGAGATACACCGAACGCCCGGGAACCTCAAGGGTACACCCCTTGAACGTGTCCTTTTACTTAATTAAAAGCATGCTTTAATTTTTGTATTTAATTTCATACCGCGCTTCCGTATTCGCGCTATTTCCCGGGACGATCCACATTCTTTTATGTTGAGGATCAACTCGTATAAAGGCATGAAAGAACTTGGAACATCCTCAAAGAATGAGGAATTCACACTAATAGTGCCTAAGTCAAAAACCTCCTCAAGTGGTTGAGGGTTGCTAAGTTACCCATTCGAGATGGATATGTAGAAATCACTTTTTTGCCGGACAAAGCGGTAACAGGCGTGTCTATGAGTACATGGTGTATCCTCTTGGAAGTAGTTGCAACGGAATTTTTTCACGTCAACCCAACTGCCAAGTGACTTGATTGTCTTTGGACTCTTATCTAAACTTGGAGGATGATTGAGTTTAAGAACAATTTTGTATTCTTTCTTCGAATGAGTCTTATTGCACTTAGCCCCCCAATTTGCGTACTCCATCGTGAGTAGGGGAGATGAAGAAATGCTACCGGTTATGAGGATTTTAGACAATGCTCGACAAAGTGCAAGACTGCAAAAGGTATCAAAGTTCATTCAAAATTGCAAGTCAAAACCTATTTTTTCCGACTTCTTGGGATGTGCTAGTAGAAACCAAATTCACAACTGAAATGATGGGGACTATAAGCTTTAACAATGGAGTCCACTCCAATCCGAAGTGTCAATTAGGTGGCACATAAAGCCACAAAGAGATCCTTGTAGATGTTCGATATGCTTGTATCATCTACCACTAGACTTGAGTCTTGATGATGGAAATGCACATGCAGAAGGGTTGATGTGATGGAATGCATCACGCGTCTTGAACAGGTTCAAAGTGTCTAGCCATGTTCTCACTTGCATATTTCACCATCTAAGCTCCAATCAGTTCAAGCTTAAGAGGAAAATGAGTTTAGAGATAGCGTCTAATCCAACCATACACGTAGTGATTGGGAAAGACGAAGGAAGACTCAAAAAAGTTCGTGGAAATTGACATGTTCATAAGGCCTCAGTAGCTACTTGCAAAATAGGGACAGACAAAAAAAAAAAAAAAAACTCATAATGAGCCATTCTACATGCAATTTGTAAAGCTAAAGCACGTACCTTGCCAGCTTTGTTATGTGGAAGAATAAAGCTGCATAACTAACACGAGAGGAAAGCTACCACATAGGTCTCATCTCGTATATCCTTGGGGATCTGCCGTACGGTGAAAGACTCATCATGCTCCATGCTGTGAGGCAAATTGCTAGCATCGATGTCTCCACTAAGATTGTGAGAAAGTTTTGGCTCATTTACTCTCTTCCGAGAAGAATGTAGAGAAGGTGTTGTATAGCGGAGAGGTCCCTTGAACTAGATGCTAACCCAATTAGAAATAAGTACTTCATTTGAGTCTTTGGGAGCAAGCTGGTACGCCAAGAGCAAGTACCTGCAGCTTCGTGGAACGAAGGGTTTACATTCTTCGTCGCCTAGCAAGTCCTTGGAAGAAGAGACAACCTCGTCATAAACTTCCCACGTACAGGTCATCCACAAAGTCCACAGTTGTCCCACAAAATGTCTCTCCAAGGGCGGCATGCAGAGTGTTCGTAGAGGGGCAACATAGCTTAAAGAAGGCTTGAATTACATGCTTGTTGTGGACGTACGTGAAAAGAGATGTGTGCATGGTTGCATGGATCTTGGCGGAGTGGAGGATGCTCGCATGATGGCCGAGCACATCTTTGGTCCACTCCCAATAGCCGGGGTAAAAGGTACTTCGCCATAATTGGATTAAGAAGTCCTACATGAAGTCCTAGTGGCGCCAAGCTGGCAATTTGAAAGAGTGAAATCGGTATTGGCCTTGACGTCATGAAGGAAAGACTAGAAGAAAAGCACCTTGGTTTGAGAGAAAACGTTGGAGTGAGGGTCAAGCGTCTCTCTCGTCACCTCTTTAGACAACTCGTGGATGCACATGGACTTGGAGAGATGAGTGTGTTGGCCTGCTCATGAACCCATAGGGTAGTGCCTTTCACATTGATATTTTCCTTGTCTCGATGAATGATGATGTTTGGGAATAACTCGGTGTGATCCTCGAAGCCATCTCTGAATAAATTAAACAAAATACACAAAGAAGGTTGGAGTCAAGAGCATGTGTACGTGTGCATATGCATGAGAACGTGTTGCATTGATGAAAAAGAAAGAGACAATTCTCACAGATAAATTCATAAATACGTGGTGGGCGAAGTCTTTCACGAAACTTGTGTGAGAAATTGGAATGATGTCTCACCAACTCAAGACAAAAACGACATAAACACCAAACAACTATGCCAAGAAAACTATGGAGGCTATAGAAAATTGCTCTACACTTGTCTGCTTGATAAAAATCAATAGCTAAGACCGTTCTTTTATAGCGGTTTTCTCTGAACAAAAGCTAGAAATTTCCCATGTTTCTCAAACTTTGAAAGAGAAGGATAATTGCGAAAGTGGAAATACAATGGTTAATTTCCATAATTTGAGATCCTAAGATCGTTGTCCTTATTTCTCTAAAAAAATCCACCCACTGCAGTTTTGCAAAAGAGATGTAATTTTTTAGTTCTGTTGGTGTTATTGCATAATGAATGTGGCCCGATGATTTGGCCTTTTCGGGACAGACCCTGTTTTCTTTGTTGAAGAAATGCAAGTTTGAGAAAAGCAAAAAAAAAAATGGATATATTAGCCTTTTGGTGGGCCCACAATAATTGGCATGTTCTTCACCAAGCCTAAAGTGGGGGCATCTATTGACTGGAAAATTGCATGTGGTTTGCACATAATCCAATTAATTTGCAATTTTAGTCCTTTAAATAAATTCGTGCACAATAAAAAATGCCACCCCTAAATTACATGATTAAAATTGTAATTTTTCTTTTTCTAATTAGACATTAATAAGTATATCCTTCAACGTAGTAGAAATATAAGAAGAAAAATTTTATTCTCAAACTGATGTGGTGATATTTAGGTCGGAAGGCGTATTTTCTGATTTACCGAGACAATAATGACAAGATGGATATTAAATCGATTTAGAGGTGTCCACGGAAATAGTTGATCAATTGGCCAAATGGTCCAAGTTAAGGAGCTATAAGATGCCTGGTAATATTCTACACACAAATGTGCAAGAGTATAAAGAGTCAACTTAGAATAGGGGGATCAATTGAGTATTGGGCATGCAACATGTCTCTCAATTTAGTGTAGGCTTTACTCATTCTTCATAAGTTTTCAAGGCATTTTTAGCATTTCTTTGAATAAAATTTGAGATTACTCTAAGGAAAAATGGTTAGGGCTTTGAGGCAAATGGCCCTTCATTTTCATTTTCTAAAATAAAATTTGAATCGCCAACTTAACGCGACGCATACATGACAGTTTCCCTCAAAAGCCCTAATTTTATTTATTTAACATTTTGCACATAGCTTTTACGTCAAAATCGTAATGAATTGGTAATTTTGGAAATGATAGTGGAGATACAAGACTTGAATTGGTTATTTTGTTGAGCTGCGTTTACTTGCCTGACAGTGTTATTTGAGTTAGAGGATAAACCTGAATTAAATGTATGATAAAAAAAAATCGTAGATTATTTATAAGCTGTTTACTTTGGTGTTTTTGATTGTTAGCCAAAATATCAATCCTTTGTTTACTTGGATGTGTATTATCAAATATTTCATTGTCATTTACCCAAATATCCTTTCTCACAAAATATAATACCCCCAAATTCATTTTCAGCCCTAGCTATTGAGATTGATCGAGAGAAGTCTTCCTCTCGCGAAATCATCGGCACAATGTATGTTTTATTATTTTTATTTCAAGCATGAATATTTTATTATTTCAAGCATGAATATTTTATTATTATTTTTTTTTATTTTTGGCACTTTTTGTTTTTATGAGGAATTTTTGCGAGCTATAAATCGTTTTCCATGGACTACATATTTCTAGATTTTTAGTTTGTAGAAAACTGATATTTGCAAGCAATAAAACGTGAAGTCGGAGAGCTCAAGAGGAAGTTCACAAAAATCTTTTCAACAATAATGGTTACCACTGGACGAGAAAAGAAGGGCTTACTCCTTTGCAAATTGTGCGAAAAGTGAATGTGGGAAAAGGGAAGTAGGTGAGGTTAGGTGAATGAATTTGCCTACCAAGATTGGCTACATGGTCACCTATTCTAACACACCCTCCCTCAATCTCTCGTCCCCTCTCTTCTATTCACTCCAAGAAAACCCTTTGTTTCTTTGTCTTTGATACAAGGGAACGTTACATAAATCAATCACGTTAATTCATAACGATAGGTTGATTTGTCCTCCCTTTCTCTTCTTGATCTCTTGCTAGCACGGAAAATCAAGATCCGGTGAATTGCGTGCATGATTTAAAGGATTTCTACATTGGATCTCGGTGGCAAAATGTGGAACAACACATGTAGCCGAATGAAGTAATCTACAACAAGTAAGTGGCGTTTATTACGTTTTTCGCTTCAACCCTATGGCCTCCATGAATGTAGCATGTATGTTTTCTTTTATTCATGAGATACACCAAACGCCGGGAGGTTCAAGGGAATACCTCTTGAATGATCCATTTAAACTCCATAGTTTATGCATGATTTACGTTTCTTGTTTTTAAATACCGCGCTTCCGCATTTGTGCTTCCTCCCGGAACTATCCACTTTGCATTACAGGAGACCGTAAGGCCGCAACCCAAGTTGATCTCAAACCCGTTCCGTCCACACTCAGGTATGAATTTCTTGAACCTAACTCGATGTATCCTGTGATAATCAATGCCAAGCTAAATGCAAATATTGTAATTGCTTGAGGTTTTATGTCTATAGGAGTGTTATAGGCTACATAATTGATGACATCAAAGGCATAAATCCATCTGTCTACATGCATCATATTCACTTAGAAGATGACTATACTCCTTCGCTTCAGCCTCAAAGACGATTGAATCCAAATATGAAGGAGGTTGTAATAAATGAAGTCCTAAAGTTGCTAGACGCCGGCATAATTTTTCCAATCTCTGATAGTCATTGGGTTAGTCCCACACCAGTAGTTCCTAAGAAAGGAGGTGTCATAGTCGTGAAAAATGAGAACAATGAATTGATACCCACTAGGACAGTCACGGGATGGCGCTTGTGCATAGACTATAGGAAGTTGAATAAGGCCACTCGTAAGGATCGCCACTGCCCTTCACTTATCAGGTGAATGAATGATTAGCCAAGCATTCTTATTTTTGCTATCTTGATGGATATTCCGAATTCTAGAAAATACCCGTTCATCCCAGTGATCAAGAAATGACCACTTTCACATGTCCCTATAGCACGTTTTCATATTAGAGGATACCTTTTTGTTTATGTAATGCTCCGGCTACTTTCCAACAATGCATGATGGCTATTTTTTTTTAGCATATTGAGAGTATAATGGAGGTGTTTATGGATAATTTTTTTGTGTATGACACTAACTTCGAGGAATGCTTGCTTAATCTAACAAAAGTATTGCAGCGATGCAACAAAGTCAATCTCGTTCTCAATTAGAAAAAATGTCACTTCATGGTAAGAGAAGTATTGTCACGGGCCATTTGGTTCCGAACGAGGTATCGAGGTTGATCGAGCAAAAATTGAAATAATTGAGAAACTACCTCCCTCTACCTCGGTAAAGGGCGTTCGAAGTTTCCTCGGTCACGCCGGATTTACCGGCGTTTCATTAAAGACTTCAAAAATTGCTAAATCCATTAACTAATTTGCTCATAAAGGATGTTCGTTTTGATTTATCCAATGAATGTCTTGATATATTTAATCAGTTAAAGCAAGCCCTCATCTCAGCACCTATTATGCAACCCCCTGATTGGTCTCTTCCATTTGAAATCATGTGTGATTTAAGTGACTTCGAAGTGGGGGTTATCCTCGGCAAATGAAAAGAGAATAAGTTGCATGTGGTTTATTACGAAAGCCGTACTCTTGAAAATGCCCAAATGAACTATGCCACCACTGAAAAGGAATTGCTTGTCGTTGTGTTTTCCTTTGACAAATTTCATTCATGCATCATTGGTTCTAAAGTGACCGTTTTTACTGATCATGCAGCTATTAATTACCTCTTTAGCAAGAAGGATGCGAAACCACATTTGATTCGATGGATACTTCTACTCCAAGAGTTTGATCTAGAGATACAAGACAAAAAGGGGACAGAAAATGTCGTGGCGGACCACCTATCCCGTCTACGATTTGAGAACTAAATGGGTAACAAAACTCCAATTTATTACTCTTTTCTTGATGATCAATTGTGAATTACTTGGCATGTGCCATCCTACCCCCTGACATACTTTTCATTATAAAAAGAAATTTATCTCGGATATTGGCTTTTTTGTTTGGGACGAGTCGTACCTCTACAAGTATTGCACTAATGGAGTGTTATGGCGATGCCTACCCAATAGATGAAATCCGAGACGTCATATATCATTGCCATTCATCTTTATATGGGGTCATGATAGTAGCTCTAAAACCACTACTAAAATTGGCAATCTAGATTTTATTGGCTATCAATGTTTGAAGATGTTCATCAATTTGTGCTTGCTTGTGATAACATGTCAACGAGTTGGGAACATCTCAAAACGTCATGAAATGCCTTTAAATTACATACTTGAGGTCGAGATCTTTGATGTTTGGGAAATTGATTTCATGGGTCCTTTTCCACCATTGTTTGGGAATAAGTTCATTTTGGTTGTCGTCGACTATGCCTCTAAATGTGTAGAAGTCATAGCATCCCCAACTAGTGATGAGAAAATAGTGATTAAACTTTTCAAAAAAATCATCTTTCCACGTTATGGTGTCCCTAGAACTTTGATTAGTGATGGAGGTTCCCACGTCATTGAAAATTAATTTGAAACCCTCCTCAAGAAATACAGGGCGGTTCATAAAAATTCCACCCCATACCATCCCCAAACTAGTGGGCAAGTCAAAGTGTCTAACCAAGAAATCAAGTCCATTTTGAAAAAAAGCTGTGTCATCCTCCCGAAAAGATTAGTCCTCTAAACTTGATCATGCCTTATGGGCCTATCGAACAGCGTATAAAACTCCCATCGACACTGCCCCATTTCGTTTGCTTTATGGAAAACCTTGTCACTTACTCGTTGAACTTGAGCATTGGGATTTTTGAGCCATTAAAAAATTGAATTTATCCTCAAATCGGCGGGTGAGAGACAAAGTCTCCAATTGATTGAACTTGACGAGTTAAGGCTAGATGCTTAAGACAGTGCCAAACTCTACAAGGAATGCACTAAAAAATGGCACGACCAACGCATTCTTCGAAATGAATTTAGAGACAGTGATATTGTTTTGCTATTTAATTCTCGCCTTTGTCTTTTTCCAGGAAAATTGCGCTCACGTTGGTCAGGACTCTTCCATGTTCGTAAAGTTTTTTCTTATGGCGTAGTCGAGGCTTGAAGCGAAGCGACGAGCGCATTTAAAGTCAATGGTCAACGGTTAAAGCACTACGTTATCGAAACCCATATTGAAAAGGGGGGCAATTTGCAGCTCCTCGACCCATCGGCTTGAATCCCGCAACACAGTCAAACTAACGACTTAAAACATAGCGCTGCTCGGGAGGCAACCCGAGTCCTTTTTATCTCTAATCTTCCTATTTTGTCATTATTATTCTTCATTCTATTTTATTTTATTTTTTCTTTTTTTATTTTCCTTTATAACTCTACTCATTCTATGCCGTTACTCTATATCTCTGCAAATTTGTCCGAATAGCAACGCATTTTGAAAACACGAGCAGGACATGTTAGACAACAAAACCATTGTATTTTGTTGTTGAAACTTCCAAAAAAATGGTCGTGTTGTTCAGCGCTGTCAAAAGAAAAAAACACCCAAGACTAACACGATCTTGTTGCTTGAAACCCTTAAACAGCCATATTGGAGCCCCCACTTCACAAAATTCTCCTTCCTCCCTTATTTTATCTCTCAAATCCATTGAGCCACACAAAAATTCTGCAAAACCTCTCTGATTATACGATTATCCGTCACTCTTTCCAAAAATACCAATTTCTTCGATTTTCACCAGTTATATCTCCCCACATGGCACCAAAAGAGAGCAAGGACGAGTGGAGCCTCTTCTTCCCGAGCACAACAAGACACTCAACATGGGCCTTGCCAACCACTGACCCGCAATTTACAGTTCATGGACATCGACCATCGTAACAGGTATGAAGGTCTTCGTTCTCGTACTATTGCCAACACCAGTTACATTGACAATGAAGTTCTTGATGTGCTTGGGATATCTTATGATGTTAAATATAGGTTTGATAGACTAGGATGGCATGATTTTATGTTTACTAGGTGGCCAACGTATCCTAGGCTTGTTCGTGAGCATTTGAGTTCGTTGCAAGTTGAGGGGATCTTGTACGGTCCCCACGTCGATACTGGTTATATTACATGTCGATTTATGCACATAGAAATCTATTTGACCCTTGCTGAGTTTAATGAATTCTTTGGTTTGCCAATCGGGGGGAAATAGTGGGAACCTCCTGTGTTTAAACCCGACGAATTCTGGTATGATCTGACTAGGCAAACGTCGTACGATGCAACCCACTCTAAAACGCCCGCCATTATCAACCCCTATTTTCGCTATTTGCATCGTGTTCTTGCACACACTCTATTTGGTCGGGGTGATAGTGAGGGCATCGTACATTGTTCTGAGTTATTTGTATTATGGGCTATGGTTAATGACTTTAATATTGATACCGGTTCATTTTTGGTTCGTCAATTCTCTAAAATTGCTAACTCTGAGTCGGGCGCCATAGTACTTAGGGAATTCATTACCCCCATTGCCTTGCGAGCTGGTATTTCATTGCAGGGAATTCATTACTCCCATTGCTAGGCCATGAAGATGATCACGAGAATGGGAGACCAGTACATGCACTTTTCGGTCCTCTAAAGCAGGATCCCATGTAATTTACTGCTTTTCAAGATAATCACTTTGTTGGATACTGGTTTTGGTTGTTTCTGCTTTTTCAGGCATAATTTAAGAGCAAAATGGATCAAACAACGAGAATTCGCCCATGTTTGATAGAACACGGTCATGTCGTGTCCTTGCACACGCCTGTGTCACCAGAAGCAATCACCAGCCAAATATCCCGAAGACAACACGGTCTGGTTGTGTTCCATGACACGGACGTGTCGGAGAATACCACAAAATCACACGAGAACACGATTTTATCGTGTTTCACTACACGGGCGTGTTCTCTACTAGGAAACAGAATCGTTCGGAATTTTCTGCCTTTTACTCCACCACGACCATAAAAGGAGGAATGATGGACATGAAAAAGGAGGATCAGAATGCAGATACAAGCTTTTGAAGAGATACAAAGAAGTCGTGGAAGCTTCAAGACGGCTAGGACAATCGGATTATAGTTCTTCCTAATCCTTTATTCTTTTTAGCACTTTGCTTGATGTATTTTCTAGAATATTTATTCTGATCTTTCGTTAACTTTATAGCTGAGTAGAATTCTTTTTCTAGAATTATGTTGAACCATTTGATAGATTAATGAAATTGTCATAGTTTTCTTTTTCTATCTCGTGTGAACTGATACGATTTAATTTCTGAGCACTTATGTGTCTTGTGAATATGTTGGCCACGTGTTTGCATGTGTTAAACATTGAGTGAAATACTGATAGGGGAAATTCCATGCTAGAAAGTTGGAAACTTAACCTAGGAATTAACCACGAAAACATGCTAATTTCTATGAGGACCTCACAAATTGTCATGATCTCAATGGATTCGATTTAATTACATTTCCATCAAAATAGGCAGGTTAATTAATTGAATACAACTTTGCACATACTTGAAAGGGTTCTTGATAGGTTCGTTAATCGATCATTGCGGGGATACTTGGTTCTAGACTATCACATCTTATTATTTACCCTCTCGCTTCAATTTACCTGTTTTTCTATTTCAAGCAATTGTCTCACTCGTACATCTCGGTCTAACTAATCAAAATTGAGTATATCTGGTAATCACAATAGTCCCTATGGGATCGACATCTTGAGTACTACGCACTACACCGTGCACTTGCGGTTTGGGCGCATCAACTAGAAATTTGGATGATTTACTTGATTATGTATATTTTTGAAGCTATGTATTTTGGATAAGAACTTAGATGTAACACATTCTTATTTTATGTTTTATCTTGATATTTTTCATACTACATATTTTAGTTTTATGAGAAATTTAGTATATATATAATAAAAAAGTATATTATGTATAACCGTGTCAGTGCAGTATCTTGTCCTTATTTTTAAATTTTTCGTGTTTCGTGTCATGTCCGTGTCGCGGTGTCCATGTCCATGCATCGTAGAACATTAGTAATACCATATCTAGTGTAAATGTCAATAATTAACAACCCTACTTGCCCCTCTTAGTTGTAGGACTTTCTATGTGGCTAATTTTGAGGTTGACTTTCTTTTTTCTCTCCATCAATTTATTATAGAACTTTATACGAGATCTGTCCGACCTATATCCTTCCTAACTCTCAAATTCACATTGTAGGCTTCATTATTATGATGACCAATTTCCACGTAGAGTGTAGCCTCAATCGACTTTTGGACTCTCCACCCATAAACATTAACTTTGGAGAAACAGTTTATACTACTTGTCAACTTGTAGATAATACAAGTACCTTGAAAAAATGAAGTTATTCAATGATCGTTGGAAGACTATTACTTTTTCATTAGAGCTCCTCGTGTCATTGGCTGATGATAAAACCTAAGGTCAAGGTGTATGGTCCTTCTTAGGAAGGAAGTTCTCATTTCTTACAAATATGTGTGTAAAGTGTTATTCAAACAAAAACTACTATATCCAATGTAGCCTTATCATCAAATGCTAATGTTCCCTTACCCATCTTAGGTAACTCTTACATGCTTATATTCAACTACTCCATCAAGCTTCAACTTTGAGTTTTATTTAAAAGATTAATTTATTTTAATTGCAACCAACATTGTCATCACTTCGAGAAAACAGAGAGTGGCCAAAATGGGCTAGGCAAAGACAAGAAGTAGTTGGCTCGTCTAAAGTTGCTACAGGTTGGCAAACTAAAACAAAGTTTTAGTGATACTTTTTCAAAAAGATTAAGGATGTTGAGGCTTCAGGAAGAGAGGTTGAATGCAATTTTGATAGGGACCCATATAGGAGCATTTGATCACAATGAATCGTACTACGACAATGTTAAATCAAGCACTCGCTTCGGAAGAAGATATTTGGAGACAAAGAACGGAATGTAATTGGGTATGTGAGGGGGAATCCATTCTCTTGTTAATAATAAAGAGTCAAAAATAGAATTCACTGTATACATGAAAGGGATAAAATGATCCTCAATGCAGAGCAAACAAAATATTTCGTTGTCAGATACTTTTAGGAGGCTTTAGGGGTGCAACACCTTATAACTTGACTGCGATGGAGAACTTAATCCCACAAGCTATTCATGAGATTGCAGCAACTCAAATGTGTGAGATTCTATCATTGGAAGATGTCAAAAGCATTGTGTTTGATATGGATCCTAACAGTGTGACAAGGCTGGATGGATTTAATACCACATTTCATGAAAGATGTTGGGACATAATAGGCTTTGATGTCCATGAGGAAGTCACGGTTTTCTTTCGAGGGAAAGAGATGTCGAAGAGTTTTACAGTGACAAGGGTCATTTTTACACTTAAGGTTGAAAGCCCGACATCATGGAAGAAATTTCGACCAATAAGCCTATGTAATGTCTCTAATAAAATCATTATTAAGGTTATGTGCCTAAAACTTAAAATATTTTCTGCCTAACCTTATTTCCCTTGCACAAAGTAGCTTTGTGCCCGGGTGAGTTATCACTGCAATATTCTGTTGGCACAAGAATTAGTGTATCATATTGGCGTAAGAAGAATGATGAAAGTGTGGTGTTCAAACTAGACATGACAAAAACATATGACATGATTGATTGGGGCGTGTATGTTGTTGTGGAGTATATGGTCTTGTTGGCTGCATAGATTAGACTAACTAAAAACTATATAGATAGATGTTGGATTTCAGTCCAACTCAATGGAGAGCCCACAGGGTTTTTCAAATCAACACGTGGATTATGAAAGGGTGACCCTTTATGACCCTTCCTCTTTGTTACTGCAATCGAATACCTTTCTAGATGCTTGAACACACTATTCAGGGAGCATCTACAGTTGTACTACTCTACAATAAGTAAGGTAAGGGTATCACACTTATCTTATGCAAATGACATCGTGATATTCAACTTTACATGGTCGGAGGGATTACAGATGCTTATGAAAGTTCTTCATAGGTATTAAGAATTATCTGGTTAATTGGTCAACATAGATAAGATCCGTCATAGTATCTAAATCAATTCCATTGTTGGTTATCCAAGATATTAAGAATATTTACGGGATTTTTGCTAAAACACTTGCCAATAACATATTTGGAGGCACCTCTATACACTGAAACAAGAAGGTCAGCTTATTTGATTCACATATACAATATCAATAGATGGAAAAAGTTTGTATTATCATTTGAAGGATGATTGCATCTAATCAAAAGTGTGTTGCTAGCGAAGCCAATATATTTGATACAAGTTGTTGCTCCTCCAAAAATAGAAATCAATCAAATTGAGAATATGTTAAAAAAAAAAATTTAGGGTACTTGTCTTAAAAGAAAAAAGATGCATTAGGCTAGAAGAGACACGATCAATTATCCTACTTTTGGAGGTGGCTTGCGTGTATGAAAATTACAAGAAGTGGTTGACAGATTGTCAGAGAAGTTATGGTGGCATTTTAGAGTTGAAAATCATTGTGGCCTTCTTTCTTGCAATCAAAATACTGCAACATCCCTTGTCTTAATCAAGTGAGTAAGTGTAAAAATGACTCACAAACCTAGCATAGTATGTGTGGTATCTGAACTAGGACAGATGTTAATATGTTGTCGACACTGGGGGAGGGGAATGTTGGTTTTTGGCATGACTACTAGTTAGATGATACCCTTTTACCCTCACTTGTGGACATTCAAACTCACAAACCTATGAATTATTACTGAAAGGACCATCAGTGGAATTCAGATAAATTGACAAGAAACCTACCTATTCAATTAGATTTTCATGTAGTAGTAGTGTCCTTTACACGGAGCAATAACGATGTTGTTTCGTTGCTTCACCGGAATGGAGCAGTGCAGAGCAATTGAATTAATAAAATTTCATTCCAGTAAGCTTGTTGGGCAGGGATGAGAGTTGTCTTGAAGAGTGCAACATGCAACAATAATTTTCATGAACCAAGGAGGTGCATTTAAGTGCCTTTAAAACTGCAACTAAACTTTGCAAGGAATTCTTTATTATGAGGATGATTTAAACAAGTTGAAGTTGCTTCAAGGTGACATGAAGTAAGCCAGCTTTTGTAATCTATTGACTACTCATATATTAAGTAAAGGTGAAATTATTTGAGTTTTGGTTAGTAGTCTAATTGGTTAAGTATGCTACCTGATGCTGCTTATGTCGTATATTGCAATACTATGTTCACATTTTTTATGAGACTGTATACATGTATGGTTGGAATTTTTTTGGAGGTTGGAGGCTCTATTCTGTAGCTCAGAGAGCATCAACCCTGCAGTAAGGGAAGTGGTTTTAGATGATGGAAAATGCTTGGTTCTTGAAGCTTCAAATTTAAAGGGAGTCTAGTACTCAATGTGAACGTAGAGAGTAGGAATTCATGTTTTACTTTACTATTTATGTGTGGGATCCTTTCCTGCATCAGGGAGATCACCTTGCACAGATTGAAGATGAGTGGTACACAGCTGAGATGGAAACGAGAAAAAACTTTTACAAAGAATACTACGAGCGGGAGGCAACAACACAACAACATGGAGGGTGTTGTACAACACTTAATCAAGGTAGGTGATTCATTCTTATAATTTGCTAAGTACTTATCTTGTCAAAAGGAATCTGTTCTATTTCCAGGTAATTTAAAGGTTGTGACAGATAATATAATGTCATTGTTGTGTAAAAAATAATGGGTTGATTATCATACATAGTTGAAGCAAATTGAGCCCGAGATTGATGTTGATTCTTCTTAAGGCAAATTTTGACAGCAATTACTTGATACATATTGAAGTTTGGAACTTATAAATGTTGTTATATATTAGTGTGATATTATGTACCTTAAGTTTACAGATGCGCAACACGAAAAGGATGAAGACTAACAATAGCAACTAGTGAGTAAGGTTGGGGCAGATTGCTAAACTACAACTTTAGATTTGGCACATGGGAGCAACAAGTTTCCTATGCTAAAGCAAATGAGCTATGATTGACGATGAGGCTTTTCAACAACAAGGAAAATAATTTGATGTTGAATCGGTTGATGCCGAGAGCTTACTGAAGCTAAATGATACTAAGCATACGGTAGATCCAACAGTAGTGTTTCGCTGAAATTTAAATTGTGCGCTTGGTTAACAAAAATTTGAGATAGTGTTGTTGCTTTTAATGATAGGTTTAGTGTATATTTAGATATAAACATTGATTTAAGTACTCCTTATTTATTGCTTTCTAAATAGGACTTTATACTTTCTTAGATAGAACATATGAGATGTAAGCGGAGCATATCCTCCTCATTTATTGCTTTTACAAATTGTACATAAATGCTTTTTATTTTAATAAACAGGTAGAGGTATATGCCATACCACTGTCTAGGCATAGGTGATTTTTTCCAAAAAGACCTAAACTCTGAACCGAACATTTTCTTCTCAAGCAAAAACTCCTTATATACGTCAGCTAGCCGCTACTCCTTATATCCTTTACATTTGTTTTGTTTGTCTCACCAGGAAAGAGAATGCGTTTTCACAAAAAAAGAAATAGAGCGGGCAATGGGTGTCCTTGGCTTAGCCCTTGTTCCGGGTGCAAGAAGCCGAACTAAGTCTCATTTAGCAAGAACAAGTATGAAATAGTAAAAGCACAAGTCATGATAGCGTAATGAACTATTAATGGAAACCTAACCTAATTATTACTCTTTGAAGGAAAATCCACTCCACTCGATTGTAGGCATTACTGATATCGAGCTTAAATGATACATGACCTATGTTTCCTGTATATTTGTGCGGGAGGTAGTGGGCCAATTCATAGATATCACTAGCCAAAAAAATCCTAACTTACGTTCCCAGTAAATGGCCATCTTTCTTGTCAATCAACGGCATGGTGAATCGATATGATTAGCGTAAAAAGATTGAATCCATACTTTACTGTCCTTTCTCCAAAGTATACATATCGTTGCTTCTTTTCCTTGTGAATACACATAGATACCAAAAAAATCTAAACGTTCTTTGATTCACTCACATCTTCTAGCTTCACACTTGTTCTCGGAGATAAAAGCCAAGCAGGGGTTCTGGACTTTACAAGCTTTGACAAGGTGTGAACTGTCTAAGCGGACCTCAACCCTTGATAGTTTCATATTACGATTTTCATTGTGCTCCCAACAGGACTACGAAGCAGTCTTCGTCGATATTGCGTTGGAATGTTCATATATCAACTATAGCCTATGTCTACTCACGTTCACTCCCTTCATATTTGGCTCAATTATGGAATTTCCATGTCCTATCTTTCGAGAGGTTTTACTAATTGATGACGCCAACTTCTTTCCCTTCCTCGGTGTGCCCCGATGAGTCATGTAACTCGTTACTGTGAAGGTAAGTGGCACATTAATTACCGTTGCATCGGAGAGGTTAACAACCCATGTGAGTTCTCTAGTGCACCCTAATTTGGTTTCTAGTTGGTCTGTAACCCCACAATTGCCACACAATTTTGTATTTTGACTAGTTGCACTCGATGGAGGGTCTCTTAAATTAGTCAACTCGTGTCCACACACTAGCGGCCCATTAGAGTTATTCTGTAGACCTGTCTGTAGATCAATGTGACTGCTCATACATGGTTGTAGACTGGTTTACCTTGTTACTTTCTGGGCTAGTACTAATAGTTGGTAGCTTGTTGGTTCCACCCTAAGTAGACGTGTTGAGATCACTAAAATCACCCTCCTTTTCTTTCTCGTTGGAACCTGATATCGATCCTAGCGGGATCTCACCCGAGCTTACCCACATGTTGGTTCGAGATCTACATTGAATCGGAGTAGGGGCCTGGATGAAAATTGTGTTTCATAGTACTTGGTAATGTAACCTAGTCTCCTACAAAAATGGCAAAAATTCAGGAGCCTCTAATATTTGAATGTCGCCAAAAACTCCTCACCCATCATTAATCGTATTTTCAGTGCTTTTTTCAGAGAAGTGTTGACATCAATCGTGAAACGAATTTAGATAGAAGAACCCCACGAGCAATCTGTGTCGTCCATCTCTATATCACGAATTTGCCAAGCCTATTTCCAATATGAGATGCAATCCCCAGGTTCATCTGTTCCAAAGGTAGGTCATGTATATGCATGTTGAAATCTTACCAATTCAAATCGACATGTTTGGGGTTCACACCGGTCTGGATACCGTTTAGGATGAGTAGCTTTTTTGTAAACTCCACAGGCAGCCTCCTAGTGCCTAGGTTTTGTCAATGATATGGCTTAAACGGAAGAGCAAGCAACTTTTTAGAAAGTTGCTTGATGTCCATACCTCTTACCAAGTTAAGCATGCCCGTGACTGATGTGTAGAGCGCATCGTATTGTGTGGCCGTTATATAACAGATGCCCTACCAAATATAATTGATGTCACTCTGAATTTGTGTTCAATAAGTTGTCCATAATAATAACCCTAGATTCCTCATTGTGTTTCAAATTGAGAACCCGTTTTCATCTGGCCAATGTCCAGTTCCACCCCCCATAGTTGTTGTGATGGTTGAGAAAAAACTCTACATGTGATGTAAAGCATGACTAAAACATGATTTGGCCGGCAACCCTAGAGAAAAAAAAACTAGGTAAAAAATATGAGATAAATGCTAAATAGTCTAAGTAATGAATTATAGGATGTTGAGAAGAACAGGTTCTATTAATGATTAAAACTAAACTAGAGAAGGACGCAAAACAAAGAAAAGCCAAGCAACAAAATGACCCTGGCAGCTAGAACCCCTTCTAAACCCTATTCTTGAATGCAAAGGACATGGCGTGATCTACGAGGGGACGGAGAATTGGCAAGTATGAACCAGAGCTCTTTGTTAGGAAATCCTCCATCATCGACAAAAAACACTGTTAATCGGTGATGACACCAAGAGATGTGAATATGATATAACTCTTATGTGAGAGAACTTTGGGCTCTCAATGCAAGAGAACCTTTTAGGAGATAGTTTAATTTCATACACCTACTGACAAGTGAAATTTAAATTTTCCTATCTTGATAGCAAAGTTTTGTAATCAAATGTACTTACTTTTTTTTATACAAGTGTGTTTGGTCGATTAAGTTATGTAATGCATGAATTAAAGTTTCTTTTGAAGACCATAGAAGGTTGTATATATATGCAACATTTTAGAGTGTTTGACAGTCCATAGAGTTGCACAATTTTCTCAAGGCTAATAAGTATTCGTTGGAGTCTTTTGTCTTCCTCATAATGAGGTAGATATGGTACTTTTTGAATCATCTATCTGGTGTCTTGGTGAGGATCTTGAGATCCTTGTCTCAACAATACACTATCATCACAATACCTCTCATCTCTTCAACCTGGTTTCTTCTACTGCAATCAATTGGAGTCTGGTGGTTGGCTACCTTATCTGATTAAGCCCTTGCGACATGTTCAGGGTCCCTTTCCACATTCTGTCCAGCTCTAGCTTCAGTAAATAGCTCTCTTGAATTCTTGGAAGTGGTAGAGCATTAGGTCAATTCGATGTACATATGTTGCTTGCTTCTTGGTGCCATACAGCCCTATCATCCAATAACTCTCCCCCTCACTCCAAGAATAGTTTACAGAGTTCACAACGAGATACATGCATCACTTCTTCCTCCTGAGGATGGTACCTATTAGGGTAGATTTGGTTCTATGAGGGTCCTGCCTCATTTCTTTTCTTTGTAGGTGTTTCAACTATTTCGTGTTTCAGTAGAAAATGTTATTAGCTTTCCTACAGACGAAGCAAAATTATTTGAGTCTGTATTTGACAAATTATTCCTTTAAATTTATGTAATTTAGAATCAGGCCCAATAATTTTGACTGACCTCTAAATAGGTCTTGGAAGATAAAGCTCGTGAAAACGCCACTGGGAAGGCTTCGATTATCGCTCTTCGATGCATAAATTAGTTAAAGTCATGTAGAGGTTAAGCTTGTGAGGAAACTTAGGGTATATTATTAGTTATAGTTGGGCATGAGGGGCATCTACATATAAATATGGTTGAATTGTACAATTTTGTTTGATGCAGTCCTTTCAAATGATTGTAGCAATTAATCCGTACATACTTGAGTTTGAACCAGGTTGAGTTCGGATTGCTACAACCTAAACGTTTTATCCATGGATCGAAGGCCTGGTAAAGTATAAAAATTTTAATTGTGGGCACTTTAGTTATTTTGATGGACCTAGGTGCCCATATCAAATTTAGTACAAGTCATCGATCATGATTGAATTTGTTAATATGTCGATTATAGTTATAAGTTTAACATGATTAAAAACTCACATTCACCCCCCCACCCCCAACCCCCAAATTGCGGTCCCTCCTTTGCTAGGAAAAAATTACAAACCTCTATATCTTATTTCAAAAGGTTATATATTATAAATTGTTTTTCAGTGATGTAGCACATCACTTGCGACTTAATTGGTGTAAGACATATATTGTCCATTATGCATTTCTAGCCTCACGAATTTGCTTTTGTAAAGACATCTTGCTATCAAGAGAAGGTCTTGAGGTTTAAAAGTCACTCAAACTCCTCATTTACCAATATCATCAACCTCTCGAGGTTAAGTGCTTAGGACAGGCACATGGCCTCGTCTCCACAAGTGTCGCCAAATGATGCATATTGGGACATCAATATTGTCCGTTTTGAATTTCTAACCTCACAGATTTGTCCTTAAAATGCGAATCATGCAATAAGAGAGCCATCCACTGGCATATAAACCACTTAAACTTCTCATTTGCAGTTTACATGAGGCGCATGCCAATATCACATATATTAATCTACGTTGGTCTGAGCTCCTATCAAGATATTTTGTTGAAAAGGATAAATTACATTGATACTCCTTCAAATTAATTAGGTCTAATTACACAAATGTTTCATGCCATTTGCAAAATTCCAAGTACACTCTTAAGGTTGTACATCGTTGTAATTACAAGTACATCCCTATTAAATTATAAAATCTTTCACAAACACTACTTAAGGTACATTACACTAATAACTCCCAGAGGTTGTATCTATAATTTAATAAAAGGATGGGAGGCAAGGGCGAAACCAAGCCCTGTCAAGCCCATGCGGCCGACAGGGTTGGCTTTTGGGCCAACCATATCTTTGAGGTTTAATATTTTTTTTATATATGTACTAGAAATTAGGCTTTTAGTTGACAGGGCTTAGCCTTGTCAACTAAAAGCCAACTGTAATGCCCTCTACCTTTTATTTCTTTAAGACCATTTTAAAGCCCACTCTAAGGCTTTTAATTAAAACCTATTTTCAGATTTTCAACTACTAAAGTTGACGGTTGCTGCTTAGGTTATATAAGAAGAAAAATTGAACCAAAAGTCATATTCTTCTTGTACAAGTCACGATTCACATCTAAAATTAAAAAAAAAAAATTCAGGGCTTCTTTAGAGCCACGATTCAAACTCAAGAGAAAGAAAAATTTCAAGCCAAATTTCAAAAGTTATTGTCTTCTTCCTCACGGTCACGAAGAGAGTTATGAGCGCTGCTAGGCAAAGAAAATAAAATCCCCAATGGTTGGTCCATATTCCGATTTCTCAATACCAATGTTATAATTCTTCCCAAAAACTGTATTGCTTTTATTTTATGCAAGTCTCTCAGAAACAGTAAAAAAAAAGTCGTAATATTTTGCACTACGACCCTTACAATAATGATCAGAAATAGTTTGTCAAATCCCAATTTTTTATATACTAGAAAAAAATAGTGATTTTGGGTTAGATGGAAAAAAGATTCTTTTTAAAAAAATTCCAATTTTGTAATGTTAGAAGTATCTCCAGTACATAAAAATAAAATAAATATTACTGAAATAAATAAATAAAAATTAGGACATTAATGTTTTAAAAAGAGCTTGGAACAAGTTTAGATATAAAAATTGATTATAAAATTTACGATTATAATTTATATAAATATAGGTTTTAATTTTTCAGGGAATGGATAAATTTGTTATCAAGAACCGCGAAACTTAGTCAGATCTTATGCTACACAGTCTGTAGAAGAAACACCGACTGTGGAATCAAATACACATATTTCTAGTTCATCTAAAAGTACTATTTCACAAAAAAGAAGTCGTGATGAGGTTAATGAAGATGATATTGTTGCTGATCCTGGTCTTCGAAAACCAATTGATGAGATTGATGTTGCAATTAGAGATAGAGTTAGGAGAGATTATTTGCTAAAAGGTTCTTGTCAACCAACTGGACAAAAATTTCCTAAAAAAAATATGGAAACGAATGGAGGGGATTTAGAGTTGCGTGGTTAAAAAAACAATGATAAGTTGGAGTATAGTGTAGCAAAAGATGCAGCATTTTGCTTGTATTGTTATCTTTTCAAACAACCAGGAAAAAGTGCAAAAAATGGGGGTGATGTTTTTTCAAAGATTGGCTTTAGCCATTGGAAGAGGGCAATTGATGCCTTTAAAGAACATGTTGGTGGGGTTAGTAGTGCTCACAATTATGCAAGGCGACAAGTAGAGGATTTGATGAACCAAAGGCAGAGTATATCTCATGTATTTTCATCTCATGATCGAAAGACGGAGGAAGCTTATCGAACTCGAGTTACAGCTGTTTTACATGTTGTGAGACTTTTATTGATGCAAGGTCTTGCTTTTCGTGGTCATGATAAGTCGGTTACCTCTAAAAATAGGAAAAATTTTCTAGAGATACTTAATTAGTATGGGAAGAGGGTTGATAGTGTTGGGAGTGTGCTTAATGAAAATGCACCTGGAAATAATCAAATGACTTCTTCACAGATACAAAAAGACTTGGTGAGAGCTTGTGCAGCAGAGATGACGTCAAATATTATTAGTGAGATTGGAGATAGTTATTTTTCTCTTCTTGTTCATGAGTCGCGGGATAAATCAATAAAAGAGCATATGGCTTTGATTGTGAGGTTTGTGAATAAAAAGGGACAAGTTATTGAAAGATTTCTTGGTGTTGAACATGTTAGGGATACTTCAGCTCCTTCTCTAAAAGCTGTTATAGACGGTATGTTTGCTCGTTATGGTTTATCTATTTCTAGATTAAGAGGTCAAAGATATGATGGCGCATCAAATATGAGAGGTCAATTTCATGGTTTGAAGATACTAATTCAAAAGGAAAATCCATATGCCTTTTACATCCATTGCTTTGCCCAATAGTTGCAATTGGTGGTTGTTTCTGTTGCAAAAAATATCTTGGCTATTTGTGATTTTTTTCAATTATATTAGTATGATTGTGAATGTTGTGGGTGCTTCATGTAAAAGAAGAGATGCATTGCTTGAAAATCATCATGAGAAGATTGTAGAGAAATTAGAAAAAAGTGAGATTTTTTCAGGAAGAGGCAAACATCAAGAGACCACTATTGCTAGACCAGGTGATACACGTTGGGGTTCTCATCATATAACTCTAGTTCGTCTCCTTAGTATGTGGGATTCAGTGTTGGAGATATTGCAATATGTGTGTGAAGATGGAAATATTTTGGAACAAAGAGGAACAACATCAGGCTTGATTGAGAAAATGAGAAGTTTTGAATTTGTTTTTATCTTGCATTTGATGATAAGAGAGTTGGGAATGACAAATGAATTATATAATGCCTTGAAACTGAAAGATCATAACATTGTTAATGCAATGGCGTTGATTGTCACGGTTAAAGATCACCTACAATATTTGAGAGATAATGGATGGGATGCATTCGTGAAAGAAGTTGAAATATTTTGTGGTAAAAAGTCTATTCTGGTGTCAAAGATGGAGGATACTATTCCTTTATGAGGTCATTCAAGGCTTCAGGGGCAACGGGTAACTTTTTATCACCATTGTCATGCTGAGATTTTTCTTGTTGTTATTGATTTAATTACTGTTGAATCAATAATCGATTTAGTGAGGCATCTACAGAACTACTCAGATGTATATCATGTATTGACTCGAGAGACTCCTTTGCCAAATTAGATCGTGACATTTTCATTCGTCTTGCTGAGATTTATTCTGATGATTTCTCTTCTTATGATATTGTTTTATTGAAATACTAGCTCGAAACATATATTTTCAATATGAGACGAAGATTTGAGTTTTCAAGTTGTCATGATTCTTCAAGTCTTGCTGTCAAGATGGTTGAAACTAGAAAACATGTGATTTTTCCATTAGTGTATCGCCTTATTGAGCTAGCATTGATATTACCAGTGGCAACAACATCTGTAAAAAGAATTTTTTCAGCAATGAATATCGTCCAAACCGAATTGCGAAATAAGATAGGTGATGAATGGTTGAATGACTTGATGATTTGATATATTGAGCGGGAGATATTTGCTGATATCGGTGATGAAGTGATTTTGCAGCATTTCCAAAACATGCAGACTCATAGATTTCAACTTGCTCCTCGTTGTCGGAGTAATAGTGATGGGAATTAGTTGTACTTATATGATGTTATGTATTTAATTATAATGAATTATAGTAATTTAATCTTTTGAATAAACTAACTATTACTATTAAATTTTGATAGCGCTAAGTCAAATTTCTGACTTCGCCCATGATGAGTGGTAAATGTATAATTAGGCTTAATATGAAATATTGTTGATGTAATTTACCTTTGTAAGTTGATAGCATGCTCGACGATGTGGCAATTACCATGTATCTAGATCCCAGCAAATGTCGGGCGGATATATATAGAATAAGTAGGTACGTAGAAGAATCAAATTCCCTATTATGGACATACAATTAATGAACTACAAATGGTATGATAATCACATTACAATACCTTTACGTGACAACAGGGTTTTCTCGGACAACTAGATACTGTATATTCTATGTATTTAGACAAACTTCTCACACGAAACGTGCATGTTTTATTACATCAAGTGCAGCCCAAATATTCAGCATCCGTCCAATACTCGTACTTATAGTAATATCTTATTACCATTCAATAATTTGAGTATTTCAATGTATGAAGCAACAGCGGTAACCCTGTTAACAATCTCCGTTGGATGGAAACCATCGTAGAACGCATGCAAGGCCCTGACGGCGCACGGAGTTTGTCCAGGAATGCACAGCCCTGTTGTCGTCGATACCTTGCAGCATGGTTTGCTAAAAAATTTAATACCTGACAGAACCGGATACATGAATTATTTAGCATACATAATATCGAAGACCTTATATCAAGAAGCAGAGGTTACACAGGCACGTACATATCATATATATATATATAGGGCATGTTTACTACTTTGGATGTGATTATGATGTGATAGATTAATGAATGATATTGTTTGGGACAAAAGGTTGTAAGTTAATATAATATTTTGTTTACACTCTATGATATGTTGTAGGATTATAGGGTAATATAAACCGATTTTAGGGGCAAATTATAATTTTTTTTACTCTTGAGGACATTAAAATAAATATAATACTCAATAGAAGGGTTATATGGACCAATGCACAAATTATAAATTGGCTCAATTTCGGATGATTTGAATACCACCTCTTGAGGTGGTATTCAAATCATGGATTTATCCTTTATTATAATGGGCCCTTAATTCAAATCAAGGGCCTATACTTTTTGAAGTAAATGTATGTTTGAGAGTGATTAGACTATAAATTAAGCCTAATCATGGATAGTAAACATGCCCATAGAGAGTGAGTTAATATTATTATATTTTTCTCCGTATAAGTACAAAATAATTACATGTGGATGTTAAACGAAGGGTAAAATCGAAATTTAAGTAATTATTTTTGCTAACATCAGCATTTTTTGTCAAAATCCTTACAAGGTGTAAACACTGAATTTTTAGGAGGGATGTAAGTGTAATTTTGAAACTTTTTTGAAAGACAGTATAATTTCATATTTTTAGAGGAAGTCTAAGTGTAATTAGCCCTAATATTTATTAGTGACTACAAGAAATTTCGTTTCTCATAATAACGAGTTTTATAGTTTGAATGGTGATAAATTATTTTGTAAAAGTTGTACATAAATAATATATGTTATATAAATGAAACTTAATTAGATATAATACTCGTTCAAAACATAATAGATGTAATACAAATATAATTCTCTAGTTATATAGATTATATAAGGATATAAGAACAATACTGTGAAATAATTCGATACTTCCTATAAACACAATCATAAACTAAGTTAAAATTATTTTGGAAAATGATAGTATACAAATGTTTGATTTTGTGGATGCCACTATTTGCTCGCAATTTGGTAGTTATCAGATACATTTGTCCAAAAGAAAAACAATTAACTAATTAAAATTTTAAATTTTAAAAAAAAGTCACTAAAAAAAATATAATATTTAATTATAGGTAATTCTCATGGTTCAAAATAAATATTCATATAATAACTAGTAATTGACCACGAACACGCAACATTTGTTGGCTGTGATTTTGTGAATGTAGTTAAAACATTTGTTATAACTAAGAGTCATGGCAAATATTTTTTCCATAGTGAATAAGCCAAATATATGCATCGGCTTCATTTAACCATGGTTAATACACAAATAGTCATTTGTCACAGCTTTTAGTCTATAGCAATTAAAATGTAGGCAATAGTAAGTTTTCTTCTGGTGATTTCGATTCAGTTTCATGATTAGTAAACAATCACAGAACACGTACAATTACACTTTCCTTGCGATTGGTCTGTTTCAACTGATTTGTAACCAATCACATAACAAGTGTAACTATACTTGCCATATGATTGACTTGATTTATTAAGACCTGATATGAATAAGAATTAACTCTCTTTGTTTTATTAATCAAAGGGGAAAAATGCAAGCAACCCGCTTGTGATATTCAAAATGAGCAAATTATCCCTTTATAAAAAATAAAATAAAAATAAACCTTCTTGTGTTTTTAAAAATGGATCAATTTACTCTCTGTGTAAATTGTCCCATTTAAAAAAATATAAGGAGGTAAATTATTATTATTATTATTATTTTCATAGAAGGATAATTTGTTAATCTACAATATCACAGGGAGGTAAATTGCATTAAATCCTTAATTAAAGATCACGATTCATATCAAGTTAAAACACAAACAAAGTTCAAAATTAAATTGCAATGAATATGAACTGACCAAGAGCTATCAATTCTGTGGGCATCAAATCCATGGCGCTGAGGTAGACAAAGTTTGCATCTGTAATATTGGTATTGAATTCGTCCACAAGAAGCTTCAGCTTGTCATTGAATAACTGAACTGCCTTGTTCATCCAGTCCACACAAGCAGATCCATTAGTTCCCCTCGCCAACTCTGCAGGGATGCACCCAATTGGACCAAGTCCAGCAACGGCTACTTTTCTTGCCCCAAAATTGTACATTGTCTGTCAGGAGTTTGGCTTATTGCAACTTTTGTCCTGTATATATACGAGTATTCGACAGTTTTGGTCCTGTAAATTGTTGATTTGGCAATTTAGATAATCAATTTAACAACTGTCGTGAATCGGGGATTTTTTTTTTTAGCTGGAATTCTCTAGACTTGGTAGATTTTCAAACGTGAGCGCCCTGCGTGCAGGGACATAAAACTGGGAATTTTAAAAATTTTGATGAAAACTGTCATTAGTTAGCGATAATTATTAAATTGGTGAAGTACTAAATTGTAAAACCAACTTTTTACGGGACCAAAAGTGTCACACCGTCATATATATACAGGACGAAAATTACATTTATGCCGTGAGTAGTTGTTAGTGCAACATAAGAAATCCGGGCAAATAAGTTAGCTAAGAAAATGAATTGTAATTGGGTGAATTAATTATACTTTTGCACCCTGAACAATACTATTTATTTTCTTTGAGTCCCTCAATAATCGTAACTTGCACTTTTGGTTCCTAAGCTGGCAATTTTCAATGTTTTTGGTCATTTTGGTCAAATAACTATTAAGTTCGACGGGAAATCCTCATTTTCCATACGCGTGAACCATCACCCTTCTTCCAAGGCTCACGTGCATGCGACGAGATGATTTTCCGTCAAATTTAACAACCACTTATCAAAAATAACAAGAAAATGTAAAAATAAAATAAAATGGCTTGATTGCATGTTTTCCTCTAATTATGCAGGTTTGACATTTTACTCCTTTATATTATTAGGGTTGCAATATAATCTTGCATATTTTCAATTTTCGCAAATTTAAAATACATTTGGCTCCAAAATTTAAAATTGGCTGCTGGTCTTCCACCTCCACGTGCAAGACAGTTGAGATTTTCCGGCCAATTTTGAATTTTCCAATCAAAAGAGTCCTAATTCCCAAAAATTTAAAATACGAATGATTGTATTTTGCAACTCTAATAATACAAAAAACTAAAATGCCAAATAAATATAATTAGAGGATAAAAACTGCAATTAAACCAAAAAAAAAGAAAAGAAAGAGGTGTCAATTTAAAGACAAAAAGTATAAGTGGTAATTGTTTAGGGAATTAAAGCGAATAATTGGCGTTGTTCAGGGACCAAAAGTATAATCCTCCCAATTAGAATTAGTTCGGGAAAATTATAATTTACTCCCCTGTGATATTGCAAATGAACAATTTACCCCCTATGAAAAATAAAATAGCAATTTACCTCCCTGTGTTTTTTAAAATAAAGTAATTTACTATTCTATGTTTTTTAAAATAAAGCAATTTACTTCATAATTTACCTCCTTAGACAATGAGGTAAATTGCTTCATTTTTAAAAATTTAGGGAGGTAAATTGCTATTTTTTTTTCATAGAGGATTAATTTATTCATTTGCAATTTTACAGGAGGATAAATTGCGTTAAACCCGAATTAGTTCTATTACTAACCTTGAGTTGCTGAGAGTACTGTTGAACTAAAACCGTAGAATATTGGTCCGGCGTATACATTTTGCTTGAGGGGTAATACTCAGGCACAAAGTAGTTGTTTATGTAATCGTTGCTGCCCACTACAAAATAATACAAACATTTGTTCAAGAGCTCCGAAGTGCCGTTCCCAAGCAAACCGGCGATGCGAGTAATTGTCACATTGTGATTTTGCAACTGGTTATTCAAGCTGATTCGGTAGCCCTGCAAAGAACACGGCAACGATCCGAACCTTAAGCACGTCTCGTCCCACTCGTGTTCGATACTCAAAATATACAGACAATAGGGAAGAAATTAACTAGGAAAATTGTATTTTAAGTTGGGAAAATGACAATTTTTGTCTTGTAATTTAGGGGTGGTAATTTCGTCGGAAAGCCCCAATTGTCAAGGTCATATGCCTGGCACATATGTTTTTCCGGCCGAAAAAGACGAAAACTGTCATATTTTTAAAGTTACAGGATTAAATTGCGAAAATTAATTCGTACAGGACTAAAATTGCAACCCCTCTAAGTTCAACATGAAAATTGCAATTTTCCCCCGTAAAAAACTCAAATCTTTTTTTGCCAAAAATTTCACTTTTTTTATTTCATAGAGAAATAAATTAATAATGATGTCTACAATTGAAAAATTAGTGTTAAAAATATATTTTTCAAGCTCTGTCAATCAACATGCCCCTAGTTTGGTGAGGGTTGTGTTAACAAATAGACTAATAAAATTATTTTTACTAAAAAAATCACTTATTTTTTATTCTTCTTAGAGCAATTAATAAATTAATAAAGTCCAACTTCAAAAAATTAGATCCATCAAAATTTAAACTTCTCAAGCATTGTTGATCAACATTTCCTCGACATGGGGTGTGTTTAGGAAAGTGTTGAATAGACTACAGAAACTCACATTTTTTGCCGAAAATTCCACTATTTTTTACTCACAAAGAATATAAAGTAAAAATGCCTTTTACTTGTAAAATTAGAGCCTAAAACTATATTTTCAAGCTTCACGAGTTAATATGGCCCCAACAAGGGGTTTGGCGATGGTAGCTTTGAACAAGTCAACTATAAAAGTATTATTATTTATTAAAAATTTACCTTTTTTTTACCCCTTAGAGAAAATAAATTAATAAAATCTATAATTCAAAAAATTAGAGCCATAAAAATATAATTTTCAAACCCTGCAGATCAACGTGCTCTTAGCATAGAGTGTGTCGAGGGTAATGTTGTGCAAAGGACTAAAAAATGGAAAAATTGCATTTTTCATCCTATAACTTAGGGTTCGCACTTTTGGTCCTGCACAAATTGATTTCCCAATTTAGTCCTATAACTTTAAAAATTGGCAATTTTTGGTCCTTTTTCGTCTAAAAAACGCATGTACCGAGGACATGACCTTTAAAATTGGCGTTTTTCAGCCAGATGAGACCAAAATTGCCAAATTTTCAAAATTACATGATTAAATTGTGAAAATCAGTTCGTAGAGGACCCAAATTGTCACCCCCAAGTTATAGGATGAAAATTGCAATTTTCCCTTTTAAGTCCCACAAGTTTGCCTCTTTGTAATTTTGGTTCCATTATTTATGAACTCACCAAATTGTATCACACAACTCTAGAACGTTTACAATTTTAGTTCTAAACCTTAATCCTATTAAATTTATGATGGAAACAGCAAGTGCATGCTGGAGCTCCGTTAAGTCTTGAGGAAAATTAAGGTTGTTCCCAATAAAAACTTAACCAAATTAAGGGTTGGAACAAAAATTCCAAATTATTTAGAGTTATGGGATGCAAGGTGGTGAGTTAAAAATATTGGGACCAAAATTGCAAAAGAGCTAACTTGTTGGACATAAAATGGGATTTCGAAATTAACATATATGATAGCATTAGTGTACCAGTTGTTCTCCTGATTCATCACGAATTCCTGCTGATCCAGATGCATAATTCACACCTTTGATGATTTCGTTACCTTGCGCCTTCGCAAAGGGTGGAATGTAAGCGTCGAAGCCCAGAAGCTCAGCTGCAATATCGTTAGTTTCAGTCGGCATGGTTTTATTGGCTCTGAATTTCAAAAACTTTAACAAGTCATCAAGACAGGAAACTGATGACAAAGAAAGAAGATGGTAATAATCTGGAACTAATCATAAGATATGACAATCAGTAGATGTTGTCTTCAACCATATAAACGGGCACACGCGCGCACACACACACAACACACACTAGAAGAAGTATATGTAT
This sequence comes from Sesamum alatum, assembly GCA_034509735.1. Lineage (NCBI taxonomy): Eukaryota > Viridiplantae > Streptophyta > Magnoliopsida > Lamiales > Pedaliaceae > Sesamum > Sesamum alatum. The sequence goes on from JACGWO010000002.1 coordinate 33,310,094, forward strand.
ATATATCATGATCACCAAGAAAATCAGCCGAAGTTCCAGCGTTGGTGAAGCGTCCGGTTGGCCCTTGAGGAAAATCGATTCCATAAGGCAGATAATTGACCTTGGCCAACGTCGCGAGGTCGTTGTTGTTGCCGCCATCGACTAATGAGTCCCCAAAGATGAAAAAGCAAGGGACTTGAGGTGCACTCAGTGCTGATGGTTGCAAGTTCACAAGAACAATAAGGAAAAACGCAAAAACTCGCATCTTGACAATGACCGTGGAAACCATTTCCGAAGATAAAGAGCAAAATCAACTGACTTAAGGTTGTACTGATGATCAAGAGACGAGGGAGGAACGAAATGATAGAGGAGAAGACCGCATATGCGCTGTCGAAAGAAGTGTATGTGTGCAGTAAGACCGGTTATTGGCAGCAGGTTTATCTTATAAAGCGCGAATTATGAACATTTATATTTTATTATTTAGAGTAAATTATATGACATCCCTTGATGTTAGATATAATATTATAAACACTCCCTCACCTCTTGTGAAATTAGAGATACACTGGTGAGGGATGTACTCATAATTACAATTGTAATTATCTCACCGGATACTGTACTCACAATTTTGCAAAGAAAAGGGGTGCCAATGTAATTTATCCTATAATTAAGGGTGATCAGTCTTTTGATATCTCACATTTTTTGGTCTGCTGTTGTGTATTTTGTTAATATTTAATTTAATTTAATTGTATTATTTATTTATCTAACTTGCAATTCTCTTGCTATCTTTTGGTAATTATGTCTTCTTGTTTCATTATCTTGCATCTTTTTTTTTCTTTCTAATTTTATATTATTATCTTTTTTTGTTATCACCACTCCCTTATAAACTTCATAATAACTTAATAAAATTATAAATATTTTATTTTATATAATTTTAAAGAATTACGTACACACATAGAGTGAGCCACAAATTACTAGATATAAATTATCTAATTAGTACGTTGTTGGTTTGTCAACACAATTAAAATATTTGTGTAGTGGTGTTAAAATGATGTCACTAGAAAAAAAACATAAGCTACATTTTTAATGACCATGGCTAAAAATCGTGGTAAATAATTATTATTAACTACGGTTAAATAAAAACGGATGCAAAAACTAGCTTTTTCACCATGAAAACTTATTTGCCACGGTAAAATATTCGCCATAGTTTTTAGCCATGGCAAATATTTTCGCGATCCTCGCAAAAACCACGGCCGACAACCGTTGCATGGCCATGGTAAATGACTATTCACTACGGCTATTTAGTATTAGCCATAACAATTAATCATGATTAAATGTCATATTTTTTGTAGCGTGTGGAGTCACTTTTGTAGAAAAAAATAATATATAATAATTACAATTAATTTTTAAAATTACTTAATTAGGAGTATAATTGTTATATTTAAAAATTACTGCGATGGTGTCACTTACCGAATTTTTGTGAGTGTAAAGAACCTTTTTTTTTTAATATTAGTATAGATATCTAATTAGGGATATAATTTTCATATTTAAAAATTGGTATGACAGTGTCACTAACTGCCGTTTGTGAGCGTAGAGGTGCTTTCTCTTTTAGATTAGTATATAAATATATATATATTAATTATATATACATATATATATATATATTAAAATCTGCCATCATATTATTAAATATTAGAGGTTATTATCCGCCATAATACCATAATTTTTTTCAATTATTTTTTTGAAAAAATGACAATTTTGGTGTTATAAAGTATAGGAAGTTGCAACTTTGGTAATTTCAAAATCAATTTTGGTAATTTGGTCCTGCAAATTAAAAAAAAAAAAAAAAAGACAATGGGCAATTTGAAGATAATTCTAACAAAAAATTCATAAATTGGCTAGAAAGTCCATATGTTGAGCACACTAGCGACACGCCAATTTGTGAATTTCTGGCCAATATACGGATTCTCGGCCAAAAGTGTCATTAAATTGTTAATTTCAAGACCAAATTGCCCAAACTAATTTCAACATAATCAAAATATCGCCCCAATACTTATGGAATAATATTGCAATTTTTCCCTTCTTTTTTATACTTGTAGCGGACTATCTGCTTTTTACAACAATTCAAGTTTGACAATAGTATTATATTATATACACTTATATTATTTTAACATTTGATGTAATAAAATATTAATTTAATTTACGTAATATGTACTATTAAATCATACAAGATTTCGTCGTCTTATTCTTTGTCCGTAATCTTGCTAATTTCTTAAATACAAAGATTCAGCATATATCTCAATGTTGTAATGTATTTGTTTGAATAGGCTGACAGTATATGTTTTTGTATATTGTAATTCATATGGAGCAATACCTATTAATATTATTATCAAGAAATTGACCTTTAACCATGATCCAAACATAGTAAAACAAACGAAGAATTCCATGAGGACAAGTCAGTGTAAGAAAATGCACAATTTGTTTCCGATGGGACGAGTTTTGAGTTTTTTGTAGGCGACCAACCCTACTTAACTTGCCCAGAATTACTTAGCTCTTTGCTTGCAGGAAAGCTGTAAATACATATATATATTTGCGTTTCAGATAGGAAAACTGTGAAATCGGAACGTCTTTTATTAATTATACACGCCGAAAACAGTGGTTGTAAACTGACACTAGAAGAATTACGATTTATTATCGTAGTTAATTATCATGGTCTAAAGAAAATAATCAGGACGAACACTTGTGCAAATTGTTATTCGAAGCTATTTATCGGTTGTAAGATTGATTCAGGGTAATTACGTATGTCAAGTTCTATTGAGATTTGATACAATTATAAATGTCACACCGTTGTTTGAGATATTTATCATACCTCGTGAAACTAACGTCCGTCCAACAATGGACTGATTCCGTTAGTTTTCTAGGGTTACATCAAGATTTTGTATCAAAGTAATCCTCGAAATGCCCTTTTTAACCCTGAAGTATAATTTTAGATTTTTTTAAAAATATTGTTGGACTAAAATGCACTTTTTTAAAAGGGTGAATTACAGTTATCCCTCGTTGTTTCAAAAATTACAAATAGCCCCCGTGAGGTTTGTAACCGTCCAACAAAGAACACATTGCCATCCATTTTTTATGAGTGATATGACCAAAATGCCTTATACAAATTGAATTATAGCAAAATTACATTTTGGTCCTGTAACTATAGGTTGTTAGCACTTTTGATCCTGTAACTTACTCCATTTAGATTTAGTCCTTTTTTGACGAATTTGGTCTTAAACATCTCATATTGGTCTTTTTTTTAGGGGGAAATTTAGTCATGTGTTTACAATTTTGGTCTTATTCTCACTCGAGTAGATCTCATTTTCAGTCTGTAATTATATGTCATGAGGACCAAGTTTGTCAACACATTATTAAATTTGCCAAACAAACACCAAATCTGATATGTGTTGGACTAAATTTGCCAAAAAAAGGACTAAATGTGTAAACGAAGTAAGTTCTAGGACCAAAAGTGCTAATGACCTAAAGTTAAAAGACTAAAAATATAATTTTACCTTGAATTATTTTTAAAAAGAATTAAAATTTTTTTGGACAAAAATACGCAGGGATAGGTTTCTTACGTTTTTACACAGAGGAGCAATAATATAATTTGACTCGGCTGATTTTTCTATAACTTAAAATCAAGGGCAAAATGGACCATTTTAGGTCCTTGGTTAAAATTACAAACCTTAAGGTGATATTGTAATTTTTAAAACAACGAGAAGATATTCCTAATTATGTCAAATCTCAAGGGAGGTCATTGTAATTCACCCTTTTAAAATATACCTGACTTGAACATAGAGAAGCAAATTAATGACACATAGCACAAGCACAACATTATTAGATTTTTTAACATTTTCTTTTCAAGAATTGAAAAACAAAACAAAAAATCTTCTAAGGTAAAATTGACATTTCCATCTACTATCCATGGGTTACATAATTATGTCAAATATCTAGGGGTATCAATAATTTTTCAAACAATAAAAAGGTGCATTTATAATTATAACAAATCTCAGAAAAAAAAATTGATGTAATTTACCCAATTGATTTACTATGACATGTAAGTTGTAATTATTTATAAGGGTAAATTACAATCATCTCCCTTGAGGTTTGACATAATTATAAATACCTACTCGTTGCTTGAAAAATTTTACCGTCTCCCTGACTTTAACATCCGTCTAATAACGAGCTCATTTCATTAGGTTTACATCCAATTTTTATAATAAACTGCCCAAAATGCCATTTTAGATTATTCTATGGATTCTTTAAAATATTCTAAAATATTTTTATGGATTAATATTCTTTATAGATTATTTATTTTACCCACCCTCAGAAGTTTTTATGTTTTTTTGAACATTTTTTTTGAAAAAATAAAAAATTCAGCAAGGGTAAGTAGTAGTTTTCACATCTTCGTTTGGGGACTACATAATTATTTTTACTTTGATGGGGGTATTTATAATTTTTCAGACAATAAAACGATATTTATGATTATGTCAAACCTCGTAACTCTAATTTACCCTATTTATAATGTATCGAAAAATTCATTGTTTATTATATCAAAAACACTACTTTTTTGCTTAGCTCACAACTCCCATTTTGTGTGTATATACATATATATATATATATATATATCGTGCATTATTGTCCGCATCTGTATGTTTGGCACATATAATAGATGATTTGGAATGATTCATGTCAGGTCAGCTAAGCCATCGTTAAGATGCGCAAAGTCAAATGGAGGGAATGCGAATATATACATATTTATATTTAAATTGCAGGAGATAAATTAAAACTATCATAAATAAATTTTCATGATTGTTTCAGAAGTTTTTATATATACCATATGATAATGTTGATTTCTTAATCTATACGGCCTCCGTCAGAAATGAGTGCTATTGACGGGAAGTGTTTTATAATTTTTCAAGAGTGCAACAATGACCGATCTAATTGTTTATTACCAACATGATTTTAGAATAATGCCAAACTACATGACAAATACTATATAACATGACTAAAAATGCAATTAAACCTATTATAAGACTGTCAAATATAATTAGTGAAAAAATTGGCCGAATTTATGATGAACCGGCCGGAATTTTCAATGTTCGTCGGAACTATGATGTCATTTTTCGGTCAACTTTGAAAATTTCGGTCAATTTTGTCACAAAATTGAAAATTAAAAATAGTGAAAAGCTTATTTTACAATCCTAATAAATTATATGATGAAAATGCCAAAGTAATATAATTATTGGACTGAGAATTCAATTAAACCCTTATAATATTAGAAAATTATCAGAATTGAAAAATACCATTAGAGATGTTGTTAATGACAAATTAACATTGTTATATGTCCAATTTTAGGAAGTCCACAAGGATCTAATTCGAATATGGAAAGATTTGAATATGTTTAAGTAAGTTATAAATTTTGTAATGTGACTTGCAAGGCAAGAAATAGTAACAACCACATTGGGAAGTTATGGTTATAGCTCTACATTGATTAAGTAAGAAGGTTGTAAGAGAAGGAACGTGATGGTCGTAAGAGTATTCAAAGTTAAAAGTTTGTATTTGGAGCACAAAAAGCTAGTATTTATAAATGTTCTGAGTTATATGATTTCATGTGAATTATAAATTCAGAAATACGAGTGATTATTATAAATTCATACAAATTGTGATTAAAATTGGAGTGAGATCGATAAGTACGACCTGTTTATACAAGGCGCAGATCTTGACCAGTTGTGAGATTAACAAAATAATCGGAGGCATTTGCATAAATTTTCAAAATCTTGAGTAGCCTCATGTCAAATGTCATTTTAGCTAGTGAAATATATATTGTTAAAAGTCAACTGCAAATTCTCTTGATATTATTAAAAATCTATACAATGGGTTGACAAAGGCATAAAAAGAAACGTTAAAGAAACAATGGAAGCTGGCAGAATAAAATCAAAGAAAATCCATTTAAAAATAAGAAGAAAAAAAAAACATAGATGCAACTGTCGAGCATATTATTTTTTTCTTAAAGAATAGAATTAATTGCACTTAGACCCCTTTTGAAATAACAAAATTACACTTTTTCTGAAAAAAAAAATTAAAATTGTATTTACACCCCCTCCAAAAATTCTTACATTCCTCTTCCGTTAAAGTTTAGACAGAAAATACTTATGTGAGCCAAAAAAATTATGTAATTTTAAAAATTTTTGCCCCTCATTTAACATTGTTATGAGTATTTCTATACTTACACAGGGATAAAATGTAATGTATTTATATGGAGTAAGGTTAATATTACTCCAATTTTTCTCTCATAATAAGTACAAAATCATTACATGGGAACGTTAAATGAGGGGTAAAATTAAAAAACTTTATGTAACTTTTTGCTAATATCATCATTTCTCGTCTATATCCTAACGAAAGAGTGTCAAGTGTAAACGGTAAATTTTTGAAAAGAGTGTAATTATAATTTTAAAACTTTTTTAGAGGAAAATGTGATTTTATCTTTTTAGAAGAGGTTTAAGTGTAATAAACTCTAAAAAATAATCTAATTTCGATTATAGCTTCACACCGTTGTCTACGGATCACACACATGCGCGTACAGTATTTTGTGGTTAGAATAAATTGTAAATCAATTTTTTGTATCGAAAAATGCATTATAAAAAGAAAAGGGTCGGTTGTGGAGATTGGGTGATCAATGGGAATTCCTCTTTGTCTTGTCAACGATATTCAATCTTTTGTTGTCTTCTCCTAAGAAAAAATAGTGATCACTTTTTATTATTATTATTATTATTTTGCAACAGTGGGGATGAAAGGTTTCTGACAATTTTTTTTTGCGCCCTATTAACTACAAAAAAATAGGGTATCAGAGACGGCAAATTCCGTCTCTAAAGCTCTGATTTCGGTAGCTGAAACTAAATAGCAATGGAAAAATTCGTCGCACATTCTGTGGTTGAAAGCCCCGTGGCTGAAAGTGAGAGACGGAATATTTCTGTCTCTAAATTGGTGACGGAATAGTTCCATCTCTGATTCTGTCGTTAATTAACAATAATTTTTTTGACTAATCCGTTTATGATTCTGTCGATAAAGAGAATTATACTTCATGTTTAATCCATCTCTGAACGAAAATTTTTTGTTGTTAATTTCTGTCTCTGATTCCGTGTGTAAATCACTACATATTTCTGTCTCTGATTCCGTCTCTTACACTCAAAAGGTTTCCGTCTCTAATCCGTCTCTAATATATTTTTCATTTTTTCACAAATTTTTGAATTTTTGTATCCAAATTAATATCTTGCTCATTATGTTATACAAATACACCCAATCGACATCAAATTCTGAATTTTTCAAACCAACAACAACAAATAATAACCAAAATGAAACTCATCATCCAATCAACAACAACATAACCAACGTCATAACACCATCCATATCAAAACGCAGTCAAATAATATCAACGTCCAAACTCCCCAAACCAACAACGATAAACCTTAAGTCCCTATACCATCCATACAGAATCAAATCATATGAGCGTCTAAACTCCCAAACCAACAACGCCCAACAATAACATTAAAGTGTTGAGTCATAAACAATCAACAAAAGAAACTAACGATTTTCCTTAGAATGTTGTTGCTCCTGCTGTCCAGACCCACCAGCAAATTGGTGGTTTGTGTATCCCACATCTTGAAGCAATTTACGAACTAATTCTTGTAGGTCTGCCTCCCTCTTTCGAGCCTCTTCCTCCCTCTTTCGAGCTTCTTCGAGAGCAGTTTCAAGCAATTTTCTATTTTCTTCTTCTCGTCTTGAAAATTCTTCTTCCATCTTTGTAGCATTACAGCACATATCCTCCACTGCTTTTGTTAACTCATTAAGCTTTTCCTCAGATGCTTTAATAGTAGAACTGACCGAACTTGCACTTGTAGATGACGAGTTACTCCCAAATCCATAGAGACGTCCTTTAGAAGGACCTCCAGTTACATCATACCAAGTTGAGAGATCAAATGAAGACTGGGAAGAAACATCAGTATAACCCGTTTTTCCCAAGTATTCTTCCTGTGCAAATACATTAGATATAAAAGAACATTTATGTAATAAAAGTCTAACAAAAAATTTCTCATTCTATCTACCAACCAATATTTAAATACCAATGATAAATGATACTTACACTAATTTTTTTGGATTTATTGTCGATGAACTCTCCACTTCCTTTGTTTTTTCTGTGACATCTTTGAAATAGCTCAATTTCTGTCACTTCTCTACAAAGCTCTTTTTCCTATAATTTTCTAAATAATATTAGTTCACATATAAAAAAAATTGCATAAAAGATATCTAAAAACTTTATACTTAAAACTTACAATTTTCTGCATATGCGCCCCTAACGGAATAGAACCACCCGTGTGTTTTGTGATTGAACCATCTTTTTCAGTCAAACGATTTTTCGGGCAGTTCGACATTTTTCTACATAATCTGCTGAAGACTAATACTTCTGGACTAGCTCATTCCATAACTGATTATTCATCCAATAAGGACCTCTATCAATCATATCTCTCATATCTGGCTCTCTACCTAACTGTTGCTGAGCATCATTTCGTGCCTTTTGCTTAGCTTTGTACATCATCTCTTTAAATCAATCACTCGCATTTTCATTCCACACCTTCTTCATTTCCTCATCAATTAGGTTATCCCACCAGTACCTCAACTATCACATTTCAAAACAATCAATCACATTCAATTATTACAAAATTATGTTTATCTAATTGAGCAGTTAATAAATTGACTTAGCCTAAAAATGGTATACATTACCTTGAAGTTCTCCATAGCAAATCTTTAGATTGTTTTGGCACTGCGTGCCATCTTGGCCATGCCTTAGTAAGAATTCCTTTAATATCATTTGTGAGGTTTCTTGTAACACCACTTTCAATAAATCTATTTCGACAAAACAAATTTAAAAAATATATATAACTAAGAAATTGAGCTAACATTATTTATGAATATATTCAACTCAAATTTTTAGAAGCTTTGAAATTACCGATTATTGACTACCGTCACTTTTATCCTTTTACTTGGATGATCTGGGATCGGAGCTCCATTATTGGGTTCCCTTCGACGTCCATGTGATACAATATCTTCACTTTGTTCTCTGCTATGTTCACTTTCAGATCTCGAAGGTATTGTCCCTCCAACCTATAACAAAGAAAATAGAAGTTTATACAATGTGAAATTTCATAATAAAAGAAAAAAAATGTGAAAAATCATCTTACTTGCGTTTGACTGTCCGATCCCCTCGGATGTCTTACGCAAAATGCTTTTACATTTGGACAAAAGGTTATTAGTGATTGACACTATCTTGAAAAACATCAATTAGTCAGGTCCTGAAATAAGTTGCTTTGAACTAGAATCGACAGGGAAATGGTTAGTAAAAATTTTGATGAGGAAGGGACTAATATTCAAAAGATGTCAGACTAGAAGTATCCTTAATAAGAGAGCATATGGGGCTATAAGTGGGACAAGGGCACATGTCATCCATAATGAGATATTAAGAAAAATAGTTGTCAGGCAGATATACATCATATACCACAGGAAATCTCATTTGACAGACAGAAAAATAGGAGGTACCACCCTATTTCTCCAACATAAACTTGGCAAAGAGGATAGCACAATCTGAGGAACTATCTAGCATTTTTACCGGCGATCTTTAGAGGATTATTTATTTCAGGGCTTTAGGCCAGGGTAGTTGACATGGCTGTACGGCCAGAAAGCCACATTTGAATTTCAAAGGTTGATTGCAGGGATTCACATAAGTTCTTGATTGTTGAACAGAAAGATATGAAATGATATGGCGCTTTTCACACAAAGAATTTCTTTGTTCAAGGTACAACCAGAATAAACCTAATACCAGGCCATCCATGCAACTTAGCTGAACAGTGATCCTAAAATTATTCTTATAAATACATAACAATCACATTAAGAGGAAACATGGCTTCTAAAACAATAAAGAACTTATGTGAATCACATTAAGAGAAAACAGGGCTTCTAAAACAGGGCCAGGGTATGGCATTAGTTTACTACTAGGATTCTCAAGACAATTTTTGCATTTTGGCGAAAGAATAGAAGAAAGCAACTAAGGCAAGCAATAAAGAGGGAGAGGAGTAAGTATCAAAGAACAAAGTTGGTGGGAATAAGCATTATCTCTCTTTATGACCATTCTTTTAGTCTCCCCTAAATTCACTCACTAAATATTTATTCGTGGCTGCTCCATTAGAAATTGGTCTGATTTCCTTGAAATGACGACTCCATCATGCCAAATCATTCTGCTACTTCAACAACATATTAATATTAATCCATGCTTATCTTCTTTTCCATATGGCTCTAAAAATTTACATCTAAATATTTATTTTCACCAGCTTTATCTCGTTTTGGTTTTGTAAGATGACCAGTCAAATGAAGATGAAAGTATTTCAGAATGTTCTCAAAAAAACCCACATGGACAGCAAGAGAATTAAATTGCAAGCATGGCGCGACTATAGCACACAAGGTGGTAGGCATTACATTACGGATAACAACACAGGAACGCAAAAACTTTTGAGTAGGGAAAACACAACAGCTGCAGTAAGAGACCTCATTATTTAAGTACAACCATGGAAAACCAACCAATGCCGACAGATAAATTTCCATGAGAAACCCATATGACATTCCATTTTCAGTTTTTCAAGAGCGTAGCTGACTCACAAAAGTTTGTAAATATTTACTCTGTAAAAAATATAAGCACGTTAACCACTAGAACCCAACGAACCCTCAAACACAAAAAGAAGCCCCCAGTAATTAAACAGTGTAGAAGCAAACATTTCGAATACTAAGCTCATTATCAATCCAAATATCTTATTTAGAAGACACGGTTCAAGAATAAGGCAGGATACATAATTTAGAACATGTCCTAGCAGCATCCAGAAGCTGCCGAATGCACTCAAGACTTTGTGTTCCTACGATATCTATGATTATGCCAAACAAACTTAGATCCACATCGCATGCAAAATTCAACCACTCCCACAACTTAGTTTACAAAAATTCCCTCAAAATACCATATAAAACCAATGAAATCAGCAACGTAATCGACATAATCTAAATTAAGGCTTGAAACAGAATGAGCTGGAGCAAAACCTTCTTGAATTCATTCACAGTCACACATAAGTCATTACTCAAAGGTGAATGGTGGGAACAAATCATCTCAGGAATTCACCAATTTCTCACCCAGATTCCAACACCAACAGCAACAGCAATGTAAAGCTTAAGCATACCTAAATTCTAATGAACTACAGCAAATTAAATTGACAAGCGGAAGCATGCGAGGAAGAGAAAATTGTATTCTAAGATAAACAGACAAGACTTAGAGAACAAGGTAGAAAGCACAAACAAGAAGCAGACAGATGAAGTACAGAGAAGTTTTTACAATGAGTTGAAAAACCTGCAAAAGGGGTTTTTGCTCCCGCTACTTGGCCGGGCAAATGGAAGCGACGGTCGAGAATTTCACGTAACTAAGATACGCTGCTTTGATTTTGGCGGCGACGGCGACGGCGCGTGAGAGAAGCGGCGGCGATTAGCAGCGAGAGAGAGAGAGAGAGAGGGGAAATGCATGTATGTATGTATGCGGGGTTCCTTACTTGTGTTTCTCAATTTTTCGGTGGACTTTGTTTGTATTATTTTAGTATGGGCCAACTAATTTTTCTTTAAACTTTTTCAGTTTTCAACTTTATTTTTCTTAGTTTTAATTTTTAGTTATTAATGTTTTAACAAAGATGATCATTAATTTTAACAGAATTGAATCTGTAATTTATATAAGAAGTAAAGTGGTCTTAGGCAGCTGAGCATTACTCATATTCTCCTCTTTTATATTTTTCTTTTCCTTATTTTTTTTTGTTCTCAAAAGTTACAATTGAAAGTTGCGGTTGAATTTGCAATAGTTTCTACTTTTATGATAATAATAAATTGTAATAAAATAAAATTTGTTCCTAACAAAAATTGCAAGTTATCATATACGACTATTTTCCCAATCAATTTTCTTTCAAAAAACATCACATACAGTACACATGTAAAGCAAGTTAAAAATAACATATTTAAAATGTTATATTTTTAAAATATAATTTATTATGAAAGAATTATTAATTGAATTTAATTAATAATTGACTAAAATACAACAACTCAGATTCAGAGACGGAAATATTCCATCGCTATATTTAAATAAAAACAGCTATAGAAATACAGACGGAACTTATGAAAAAAACTAAATTTAAGACCACCCGGACATGTGGCACTTTCATTTCATAGTATTAGAGACGGATATAGAGACGGAATTTACTTTATTTAAGTGGAATAATATATCCGTCGCTAATTCCGTCTCTGAAGTAAATTTTTTACAAATTTATTCGAAAAGAAGATTTTCTGTCTCTAAATCCGTCTCTGATATTGACGGATAAAATTCCGTGGCTAATTTTTCGTCTCTGATACCCTGTTTTCTTGTAGCGAGGATAAGTATAAAATAATAAATTAGTTATTAATTACAATCATTTTCTATTTATAGTTTGAAATTTATTAAATTAATTCCAAGTATAAATAGTTTATGTAGTCGAATAATTTCATATACATTTTGTTATCAAATTAATGGTTGACAAGTGTCAAAATTGAAATATCTTTGGTCAATCAAATCGTACTTTGCAGTAGAAAATTTGAGCCTATCAAGCCTTGTTGAACAATTACATATCGTTCGGCCAATCAAATAAGAGAAATAATTTGATATTTATCTCTTTAGAAAAATTAAAGAGATAATGTGAAAGTAGCCAATCATCTCATGTCAAATATTTGATGTATCTTTAAGTTATGTTATAAAGAGATAATACAAAAAGGATTCAGATGTATGATAACTCTTTCTCTTTGACATTTATATAAAGGGTCGTTGGAACTTAATTAACATATGGACACATAGAGGACGGAAGGTGACACTAGCGAAGAAGGTAAGTGAATTCTTTTTAGAAAGTTCATCGAACTCAAGAATATATAAGGCACTCAAGACACAGATCGAGTCGTTTGTCGAATGTGCGCAAACAATTATAGCATTTGATTCGGAATTACAGATACTAAGCCCTCGAATCAACATTATAAATATCGAAATCCAATTTTTGAGGAGATATAAATGACAAATCCTCAAATCCAAAGTCAAGATTATAGCATTTAATTTGGGATTACAAACGCAAAGCCCTAGAACTAATATTATAAAAATTCAAATTCATACCTTTGAATTTTTCAAATACAAATATTAATTTTGAAGAGAACAAGCGGGGATGATAGAATAGAGATTGCACTCTTTTCGATCTGCTTGATCCAATATTTTATTTGTCACAATTTGTCTTGTGTTTCAACTTTTAGATACAATAAAAATTTGTATCTACTAATTTTGGCACGCCCAATGGGATTATCTCTACATCTTATCCCTTGCCTTCATCAAATCAGAAGCATTTGAATGGATACTCAAAGGAAAGTTTTGAAGATGGTGAACTCCAAATTCACCGTCTCGAAAGCTTCAAGCTCTAGTACCAAGAGTATTGATAGTTACCATAAGGAGTATGTTGAAGAAGTTCAAAGAGACTTCCCAAATGTCTTGTTGGGCATATCGAGAAGGCCTTGATCCAATCTGACAAAGCAAGTGATGATGATGGAAGTAAATCTCTTCCATCCTCTCACTCCATGTCTAGTTACTCTTTCATGATAAACGTGGTTTATGTCATGGTGACGAATGCTACAACTACAGAAGAGTAATTTGCAAATCTGACTAGAGCTGTTGAGGAACTTACAAAGCATGTCCAAGAGCAAGATACTCAAATTGTTAGATTGATCAACAAAACATATAATGTTGGACTAACAAATTGTGACTGATGATGAAGCGGATACATAAAAAAAAGCGACAATGTGTTGAAAATGAGAAGTCTTCGAAGGAGTTTCAAGTTCTATAGTTTGATTTATGTGGATTAATTGAAAGAACTCATCAAATGGACCATTCGAAGTCAGATTGAGAGAAACAGTTCTAAGTCATCCCTCACTTACTCAAACCATACTGTGATACCCCCTACGACACTATACTTTATCACTACTAATCATTGTACTCTTCGTAATTATAAGTTGTCTTATAAGATTTTTCATATTAAACTAATAAGATAAATCATATTTTTTTCGATATAATATAAATCTATAAGCGTATCTTAAATAACGATAGATATCATCAAAAGTTTATGTTTACTAGGCCGTAGATATGCTCATGTACAAAACTCCAAAAGAGGAAAGTTTCAGGCTGTTACATAACCTAAACTGCAAACCTTACAAAAGACTAGATGTTTAATAATCATATAGCTAGAGCCCTCCGCGTCAGATGCCACGGCTGACCCACCTATTAAGATCCATGGCACGACTTCAAATTTGATGTAGCTAGTCACCGTGATCTATCTCCTGAAAAATATTGGCAAGGGATGAGCTGCCTACTCAATACGTATAGCTAACCAGCCTATATACACGCCCATAAATACATGCCATAACACAAATCAACAAGTATTCGATATATAATCACCACAAAATTACAAAATAATCAATACCACAATCATGCATCAGTCTACAACACAATCTAAGAATTCACAGTTTATACTCTTGGGGCCCTGCTTACTCTAATTGGAGTACATCAGTCAATAGTTCTGTCGGCTATCATCATCTCAATCAATGTCATATCATATACAACACAGAATACACATCGAATGTGATATCCCGACACTATCTAAGTGTGTAGTAATATTACCATAAAACGTCACAACGAACATGGCATCCCCACACCACCCCAGTGTGTAGCTAGCAGCACAGGATATTCCCCGCTACCCGGAATACCTCGGTATCTTATGCGCCATGGTACCTAGCTTATATTTTTATTTTACATATAACATCGTCAATCACATCATCATCAATCACATCATCATAAACCATTGACTATATTCCCCAAATAGGTAAGTCATATCTTTATCTCAATTTAACGATATACTCATAAATGACTTCCTCGTTCAACACCATACAACAATAGAATATAACATAAGAAAATCGTTTGTAAAACTTTATAATACATAAATAATCACAAATAAACACATAACGACAACTTCACAGAAGAACCACTTAATCCAAATAAGTATTTATAAATACTAGTCAGGTTTATAATAGACAAGTATACCCATATATACTTATATATATCGATCCAATTAACTATAGTTATCTCGATCTCAAAACGATTATGCTAGAAGAAGGAGCTGATTAGTCTTCTACTTTATCCCCGTGTCCTATAATAGGTTATAATAGGCATAATCAATATATCGTAAATTACGAATGAAATTACTAAATAATATTCGTATATTTTATACCAATCTTTTAATTTTTCATGTATATTGAAATTCAAACCTCCGTTCATCCCTCGTCTAAACAATTAGACATTATAAGCTTCCCCTGTATATATTTAATTTATCTATGAACTCATAAGAATTTATTTTATCAAGCCCCTCATATTTTTATAACTACGTTCTCTATAACATCCCTAAATGAAATTATTACAAAAATATCATATTCATTTCTAGTAAATACCATATTTCTCAAATATAATTTTCTAATATTTTTCAAACATAATTTTCTACAAAACTTATTAATTCCTGCAAATTCTTCACTACTATAATAATTATTTAAACACTAACACATAAAGTTATGTATTTGGTTAATAAACCGAGTTAATTTTGAATAATCCATTATACCAACAACTATCTAATAGATTAAATAAATTCTAATTTATTGGCTATAATGTTCTCGGTCCAATTAAATATTTACTCAATCACTAATTTATATGACTACTCAAATTCATTAAATTCTCTGATTAAATAGTAAATCGGATAGCACAAATCATATTTACTAAATGCACTAATTAAATAATATTAATATAATAATTAATTCATAATTTTTATAGAAAATACACCAACCTGTTTCGCCGTCCGAAATTAACACATTTGAATGTGTAATGTGTGTTTAAATAAAATGTGGAATTGCTTTCTTCAAACTAATGATTTGTCTACGTATATGGGGAGGAGCCACGTGTTACCCCTTTTCCAATCCTCATCCCTTTTTATTTTTTTATTATCTTTATCAAAATTATAATTTAGTCCACAACTTCTAAATATATATATATATATATATATTTTAGGGTAAATTACATCTACCTCCCCTGAGGTTTGGCATAATTATAAATACCCCCTCGTTGTTTGAAAAATTATAAATACCCCCCCTGAGGTTTGTAATTTTTAACCAAAGGCTTGAAATTGATCATTTTGCCCTTGAATTTTTTAAATAAAATTATAGAAAAATCGGCCAAGGCAAATTGCATTATTGCTCCTCTATGTAAAAAACTTAAAAAACCTATCCGTGCACATTGTAGTCCAAATTTTTTTTAAGAATTAAATAAAAATAATTTAGTGCATAAGGGCATTTTGGTTAGTTCACCCATAAAAATTGACGGAAATGGGTTATTTGTTAGACGGTCACAAACCTCAAGGGGATATTTGTAATTTTTCAAACAATGAGGGGGTATTTGTAATTATGCCAAACCTCAGGGGAGGTAGATGTGATTTACCCTATATTTTAACCATAAATATTTAATAAATCTCCAATTTAGTCCCTTCAAGTTTTAATATATTTATAACTTCAACCTATAACTTATAATTAAATTTATATTTTCTTAATACTAATTAGCCTCTCAATTAAGTATAAAAATCTATAGATGTCACAATTCTCCACTCCTAATAAAAATTTCGTCCTCGAAATTTAACTAACTTACCTCTCTCAGGGAATAAATAAGGATACTTTTTTCTCATATGATCCTCAACCTCCCAAGTGGCCTCTCTTGAGGAATGATGACTCCAGCTCACTTTCATCATTGGTATCTCTTTTTTTCTCAATTTCCTTATGTCTCTGTCCAAAATTTCTATTCGCTCTTCCACATATATCAACTCCTCAGAAATCTCTATTTCTGGTTCACCGATAACATGGTTAGGATCAGACCGATATCGTCGTAGCATTGAAACATGAAACACATCATGTATCTGTGATAATTCTACTGGGAGTGCTAGTAGATACACTAGTAGTCCGATTCTTTCAATAATTTCATACGGCCCAATATACCTTGCACCTGCTTACCAAACCTCAATATTCCCTTCCATGGAGATACCTTCATAAAAACTTTCTCACTAATTTCATACTCCATTTGCCTCCGGTGTCTAGTAGAAGGAGTTGATTAATCTTCTACTTTATCCCCGTATCCTATAATAGGTTATAATAGGCATAATCAATATATCATAAATTATGAATGGAATTACTAAATAATATTCGTATATTTTATACCAATCTTTTAATATTTCATGTATATTGAAATTCAAACCTCCATTCATCCCTCGTCTAAACAATTAGACATTATAAGCTTCCCCTGTATATATTTAATTTATTTATGAACTCATAAGAATTTATTTTATCAAATTCCTCATATTTTTATAACTACGTTCTCTATAACATCCCTAAATGAAATTATTACAAAAATATCATATTCATTTCTAGTAAGTACCATATTTCTCAAATATAATTTTTTAATATTTCTCAAACATAATTTTCTACAATTCCTATTAATTCCTACAAATTCTTCACTACTATAATAGTTATTTTAAACACTAACACATACAGTTATGTATTCGATTAATAAACCCGGTTAATTTTGAATAATCCATTATATCAACAACTAAATTTAATAGATTAAATAAATTCTAATTTATTGGCTATAATGTCCCCGGTCCAATTAAATATTTACTCGATCGCTAATTTATATAACTACTCAAATTCATTAAATTTTTCGGTTAAATAGTAAATCGGATAGCACAAATCATATTTAATTAAATAATATTAATATAATAATTAATTTATAATTTTTAAATAAAATTCACCAACCTGTTTCGCCGTCTGAAATTAACATATTTGAATGTGTGTAATGTGTGTTTAATTAAAATGTGGAATTGCTTTCTTCAAACTAAAGATTTGTCTACATATATGGGGAGGAGCCACGTGCTACCCCTTTTCCAATCCTCATCCCTTTTTATTTATTTTTATTTTTTTAATTATGTTTATCAAAATTACAATTTGGTCCTCAACTTCTAAATATATATATATGTTTTAATCATAAATATTTAATAAGTATCCAATTATTCCCTTCAAGTTTTAACATATTTATAACTTCAACCTATAAATTATAATTGAATTTATATTTTCTTAATAATTACTAAATAGCCTCTCAATTAAGTATAAAAATCTATGGACGTCACAATTCTCCACTCCAAATAAAAATTTCGTCCTCAAAATTTAACTAACCTACCTATCTCAGGGAATAAATATGGACACTTTTCTCTCATATGCTCC